>OZ014523.1:510037571-511237571 GCA_963966055.1 Lathyrus aphaca | reverse complement strand
AAGATATCCTGATCAATAAAGTTGATCTTCACCAAGATGTCAAGATAAAAGGCCTTATGAAGCATTCAATCCCTATAGATCATTCTATCTTAATTTATGTGTCACTTCACCAATTAGACTCTGATGTTGAACTAGATGTTTAAACATTATTAGCCCACATCCATCTGTTAAATTCAGGTCCTTCTTCTGCCACTTGAAAGAACCTCCTTCCTTTATAGAACAAGAATTACATGCTCTCATAGACTTGATTTATCCATCAAGTTTGAGTAAACAACCTCCATTCTATTGGTTTTGCAGAAATTCCTACCGATAACACATATTGATGAGAAACTTCCAATGTTTCTCCAAAGTCTTCAAACCTGCCACTGTCTGATTATTCAGAAGGAATAGTTAAGAACTACACCTCATAACTATACCAAGGATGCCACCATTCCTTGAGTAAGGAAGTCTTAACAAATTTATGATATCGCCACCTATCTTAACTCCATGATGAGCATTCTGGACTACACCTATATCAGAAATAAACTAATCCAAGTAGTCATCAAGATTATGATATGTTCATGGTCTTTCATCTCCATCTTCAGAATCAACAATATCCAGACCAGTTCTTGCCAAGAAAATTTCCAGAAATACATAACTCATGTCACATAAGACTGAAGCCAATGCTACAGCTTATGCAATACCTCTCCCATGATTCTGCACAAACTCTGATGATAAGATGTTCCAACATCTTTTTGAACATCACCAATCTTGAATCACAAGGATAATCAATCAAATATTTGTGAACTCCACAAACAACAATTGATCTTAAATCCTTGTATAATACCTTATCAGATAGTTCTACACAATCTGATCTTTTAATTTTGAAGGATTTTAAGGTTAGCTCCAGATAAGATTAGCAAGATCTCCTCATGTCATGGATAAACAATACTCCAGCTGAGCATAAACTCCACTAATTCTTAATTTCACACCCCTGATGAACATACAAAGAGCACAACTGATAAATATCCACACTTGATTTTATATTCCAAAACAGATGCTCTTAGTTTGCTTGCTACAAAGGGTTCATACTTCCACTATCCATGACTAGTAGTGGAAGAGACTACTAGTTCAACAACCATTCTGATCAGACTTTCCAATCTGACATTCTTCCCTTGCTTCTAGCAATTGTTGGTCACATTGCTAGCTTTAATCATGACCAAAGTCATGCATTTATCACCCACATTTGTAGATACATTTAGAAGCTTCTTCATCTTCAGATTCATCATCAGATTCATCAGTATTCTGAGCAACCTCTTCCAGCTCCAGCCTTTGAATTACTTCCTCAAGCTTTTTCTTCCTGGCATCCAGCTTTTTGCAAGTGTTCTTCAGATTTGCAATCAAGGCAGCTTTGGATATGGGAGTCTTTGCTTTTGAAGGTCCAGCAGATGTCCTAGTGGGAGCTTCAACATCAGCAGCATGATGGCTCAAGAAAAGTTTGTAATGGAAGGCCAGAGGACTTTTCCTTTTGCAGACTGAATCCTTCTCAGTGAGGATACCTGGATACTGGCTTAGTATGATTCCACATAGCAGAGAGGGAAAAGCAATGGGAAGATTTGTTGCTGATGTTCCTGCATGCTTTAGGGTTTGATCAAAGATGTAAGCCCCAAAGTCCAGCTTTGTTTGGGTGCCCACAGCATATATGAATCTGCCCAATCCAGTTGCTATTGAAGAAGTATGGTTGGTAGGGACCCTGTTTACAGTGCTAATCCTATGCAACATTGCATACTTCCTTGTTAGCAAGCTAACAGAAAGTTTGCCCTTGACTGGCCAAGCTTTGACTTGATTGGCAGTAATGACCTTGCACACCTGGTTATCTGTCTTACCCAGCTCATTAGGTCCATCAGATTCTCTCTCTAGATAATGGTTGATAACCCTAGGAGAGAATTCCACACATCTCCCTCTTACATAGACTTTTCTGAATTCATCTGATTTACCTTCAGCACAGTCCTCTTGTAGGTTGACAATGAATTCCTTGACTAGCAGCTCATAGCAAGGTGAAAAGTTTGACACTGTTTTGAATAAACCAGCAGAAGAAATTAGGTCAATTACCTCAGTGCACTCAAGTGCATTGCTGCCCAGCTCTCTTTCAAGTGCTACCCTTCTTTGGTATACAAATTTCCATCTGCTCACACTTGACACATGATGGAATGAAACATTGTCCAGAGGAGCTTCTGGAACAGCAGAGGTGGACCTTGAGGGTGCTGGTTTCTTCTTTGGTTGGGATGTTGGAACATCCTCTTCAACATCTGAATCTGGTGGAGTTACAGCTTTCCTCTTTTGGGTATTCACCTTGCTCCATTGTTTAGTAGGACCAAATACCACTTTGGCCTTGTCTTTCTTTGGAGTAAGCTGCTTCTTTTCAGGAGTTGAATGTCCTGCAGTCTTCTTTTCCTTTCTAGCCCTAAGCCTTTTGGCTATGCTAGGGTCCACAGAAGCAATGATCTCTGTGTCAGAGTCATTATCTAAGTATTCAACATGTAGCATAGATGCCTCCTCTTCCAGGTTAGGAGTAGGTTCCAAACATATGTGATCATCACACATTTGTCTAGCACCCAAAGCATCCATCATGTTAGCAGGATATCACACCAGTTTCCTTCTTCTGGAACACAAAACTATGCTTGGTTCTGAAACATTATTGCTTTCAAGATTACTATCTTTTCTTCAATCAGCTCCAACTGAAGTGCTATAACATTATGAAAGATACTTTGCACACATACAATAGACAGTAGCATCTCAAAGAGTATTCAGCTTCATAGCTTCAGAAATCCTTAAAAAAAACAATCTTTTAGGTCTTTGATTCAACATTTACCATAAACTGTTGATGTGTAGTGTGGTGTCAAGCCATTAGGATTGACATATCAATTCAGCTTCTTTCTTGATGAAACTTCCTTCAGTTCATGATTTAGACAATCATAAACATGTATCTTCACAAGAGAGATTTTCTTCAGTTATACCTAAACAACATAGGACACTATAACCAGGAAGAATATCCTCATTAGGTCACCATAAATAAGCTTAAGAGATAACTTATCAAGATTTTCACTCCCGCATGAAAGATTTGATAATTATACTCTTTTGTTTTGGCTCCAACCTCTTCTTTCATCAAGAACCACAACATTCTGAACTAAGTGTTCTCCAGTTCTGTAATCACATGATAGAACATCAAACTTGACATTATGAACTGAAGTTTTACAACAGCCTTTGTAGGAAGTACTGGGGAACCACTATCAAACATAACACATCATAAATAATAGAGCAATTCCTTATAAATTGTATGATCAACAATTCAGATACAGATATAACTCCCCATACAAGAACAACCAGAACATTTCCCAACCACAGTGCATCTAATCCAAGTAACACACAAACTTGGTATAACTTCAGAATATATCAGAGGCACATGCAGCAGTACAGAAGTTGAACCCAAACCTCACAGAAAACAAAATACAAGCCTCCTTCAAATATAGAATTCTCTGAACCAAGATGTCAGGACATTCTGTCTGACATCATAGCTACACAACAATTCACCAACAAATTTCCAGCACTGATAACACCAGACTGGTCCAATATACACCATATGATGAATAGTCCATCCTCCACTTCTAGGGACCATTCAAACGCCAATATGAACCTCTCAAGTTCCAAAAGCTTTTCATTATATCATCCTTCTTCCTTTACCATGAACCAGAAAGTATCCCCCTTAGATCTCATCCAGAAACAGACCAGGATGCCTGCTCTGATACCAATTGAAATTCTGGTATGACAGACTCAGATGTCGAATATGATGTTGAGACATCTTATCTGTTACTTATAAACATGGTAAGGAATACATATCAGTACTTAAATAATTCTGATATATCAGAGTCAAACATGCTTCAGGATGTTGTGACATCTGATAGGACATTCAGTTCAGGTACTGCATAAAACATAAAAGATATAAAGAACACAGCAGAATTGTTAACCCAGTTCAGTGTATCTCCACACTTACATCTGGGGGCTACCAAGCCAGGAAGGAAATCCAATATAAGTAATATTAATTCTAGACTTAAACCACTCAGTTTAATCCTTCACTTAATATCTACCCAATGCAATTTCTACCTAAGACACAACTTAGATATGAGTACCAACTCACTCCCCCTCAATCACCCAGTGATCTTTTACAATGATTAATAAAATTGAAGTCACACTTCAAACACAACAGCTTGATCTTACTTAAAAGTTTCAATCAAGACACAATACTTCTCTTGCTTACAAGCTTCGAGAATCACAAGTGAAACAGCCACAATAGAGTTCCTTGTTACGCACGGCTGCCACAAGAACACAACCCTAATAATGTTTACATTTTCGGTTGATTGGGTTAATTCTAAACTAGGTTACAGGGTTTCTTTTATAACCTATTCCCAACTGGATTTGGGCCTAAACAATCACAACAATAACTGCTACAAATATGCCACAAGATCTTCAAATCTAAAAACTCCTAAAATATCTCTAAATATAGAAACTCTATATTTTTCAATATTTGTCTTTAATTTAAATTGAGTCTTTAAGATCTTCTAAATCAGCACCCTTTAAATCAGCGCCACATATGATTGCATAATATCTCCAGAATATTCTGCATCTTTAAAAAGTAATTCCGCCTGTGATATCAGAATATTTTGTAGAATATTCTGCATAATTCAGATTTGATAAATCCCACTGTCATCACCTTGAATTAGGGTTAGTTAGTTTGTTACCTCCTTGATTCAAGATGAGTTAGTTATTCTGTTATACTGAATTCAGATAACTAATCTCCCTAAAGATGCGCCTTGTATTGCTTATCTCTTTCCAATTAATTCCAGATAAATTCCCCTGAATTTACTCAGTTCTGTTGCGCATCATTTAAGTCTGGTAGCAGGTTTACGATGTCCCAACATCTGGTGTGACATCCTGATGTCTTGACTTACTGTTACTCTGTTTGACAATGTCACAACATCTGGTGTGACATCCTGAACTACGTTCAACACTTCTTGTTTGATATCTATATGTAACACATGACAGTAATGTTGTCATGACAGTTGCAGATGTTTCAACATTTTCTTTGACATCTGTCATGACAGTTGCAGATGTTTCAACATTTTCTTTGACATCTGTCTGTAACATATGACAGTAATTCTGTCATGACATTTGCAGATGTTTCAACATCTTCATTGACATCTGTCTGTAACATATGACAGTAATTCTGTCATGACATTTGCAGATGTTTCAACATCTTCTTTGACATCTGTCTGTAACATATGACAGTAATTCTGTCATGACATTTGCAGATGTTTCAACATCTTCTTTGACATCTGTCTGTAACATATGACAGTAATTCTGTCATGACATTTGCAGATGTTTCAACATCTTCTTTGACATCTTCCATATTTATCTGTGCCACCATGTCAGGACATCATTTTCCAGCCATATTAGTTTTACCAAACATAATGCCAATCATAAAATAATAGCATTTACAAATATGATAAATGTGCGATAAAACGGACTTAAAACGTAGTAATAAAATGATACGATTTCTCGTTATCAAACTTCCCCAAACTTAAACCTTTGCTTGTCCTCAAGCAAATAGTCGGTTGAAAAATGATCGGACAATTTTCATCGGACGCATACACATAACAAACCATACGAGAAATCTTTTAGCTAGATAAACCGGTACTAGAATAGAACACTAACGATACACTAATGACACAAGCAACAAGCTAAGTCGTCGACTACCCGTTAAACGAAACATTCGGTAATTACGTTACGATTCTACCTAGAGTCTTTCGATCTTATTTCACCCGGTTTCATTCTAGCGCAATCACATTAAGCCCTTTGCCTTAGCACGCACGTAGTGGAGTAGCCGGTTAGTGACTTTGATCCTTTATAAGCACGGGGTCTGGTACACGAATGTGGCAACCCTATATATTATCCAAATTGGAGGTTGTGGGGGATCGAGCCGTAGCACGCCCTACCAAGTTCAGAACCAGGTACCTCTGAACCAACCCGCAATGGACTCCTTCTTATATTTCTCGTTTCTTATATGCGACCGTGTACTTTGGTGCAATTTCTTTTTATTGGCATCGAGATATGAAGGATCATTATAGATCAGGTATCAAACACTTATGTTCATCGGCTCCCCACGTGGTTTGTGTTCAGACGGTGCTGACTGCTAGTATAAACTACTAGGGGTTACTTTAGAACTAAAACTTAAGGTGTAGTCGTAACAATTATCGGAACGGAATGCTTAAATAGGAAGTCTAAGGTGTCAAGACTGTATTGATCTTGTTAGATCTTTCTCAGCTTCCTAACTACGATTTCATAGGTAAGTCGGGTAATGCGAAGATAAAGCAAAATTTTCGGTATGGCTAAATAAACGGGGAAAATTCGAAACTGAAGAAATAGCACAAATATTACTTTGTTTAATTTAAAATACGGAAAGGGAAATACAATGAAATGGAAAATGCGGAAAGGGAAAGGTATCTCTCCCACACTATATCAGACATTGTCCTCAATGTTGTGATATAATAGAGGGGAAAATACAATATAAAAACAGAAATGCAAAAACAAAAACATAAACTAAGGCTGCTGACGACCACGGCCTCGGCTTCTGGTGCGGGAGCGTCTGGTCGGAGTGGCTTCCTGATCAGAACCGGTGGTGGTGAGAGCAGTGATATCTATACGCAAAGCTTCCAGCTCGCTAAAAATCTCTCCTAGCTTTTCCTCTATCGTCCTCTGGTTATTGGCAACAGCTGAAAGGAGTGCGTCGTATTGCTCTTTTTGCCTTCGCTCAAGTGTGGCATTCATCTGATTCTACTGATGAATGGCACGGAGGACGTCTTCAAGTGTGATGTTGGGTAAAGGTGGCTGCCTGGTGGAGGACTCAGGGATGTCCTGTACTGGCTCAGCAGCATCCATGGCATTTTGCATCTCGTCCACAGGTGCATCAGTCTGCTCATCAATAATCGGAACATGGCCTGCAGCATCCGGTAAAGCAAATAGCCAATTGGATCGGTTCGACGGATCGATGCGGTCACTGCAAGGTAAGGTGATGTGATGATAAATGGTTCCTTGGATCACAGGGTTGAACCTGCCATCCTCTCTCCGCGATATCAAATGGGCGGACTTGCAATAGCTCTTTGTAAGCAACTCTGCTGCTCTATGAGGTAAATGAGTAATCTGGTCACCAAGCTGCAGCTGTATGGCAAGGGTGGTGACAATCCCGCCAATGTAGAAGGGGGTTGTGCCTCTATGCGCTACAGACTGGATATGGGCTAAAAGGAACGGGGCAACATTGATGCGTTCCTCATTCAAGGCACAGTGCAAGAACAAGAGTTCTTTGGAATTAAGCTTGTGGTTGCTCTCTCTTGCGAAAATAGTGTTGCAGATGATGCGATGGAAATACCGAATCGCCGGGTTATGGATGTGGGTAGCATTCAGACTCTGATAGGCAGTAGCACGGCTATTCGTGATGTTGTGCCATAACGGGAAAGCAACCTCGTTGAAGTTGTCGGGCACGCGGAGATGAGCATCGTCGCCGTGGTGGAAACCTAACAGTTCAGCGATCCTTGTTTGCGTGATTTGGAACTCTCTTCCGAGCATTCTGAACTTTGCAATGCCGGTGAGTTGACTTGTTGAACCGGATGGTGTGATATACTGAAATGAACTCAGAAATTCCAAGGTGAGGTCTTCGAATGTCGGTTGTGGTTGACTGCACAAGTCCCACAAACTAACATGCTCAAGCAGTAGCTTCACGCCGTCTAGCAATCCTAACTCCCTCAAGCAGCCAAGGTCGACATACCGAGTGGGTTGGATGCCACGGTTCTGAAACCTGATAAACTTTTGTCTTTGTGCTTCTCCTTGGTCACCATCTCTAAACTGGATATTCTCCATTGCATGCTGTAACACGGTGGGAGAACTGACTTTAGTTATGTTGCGGATAGCAAGAGTCGCCACCGACTTTTATTTTATCCAAAGGAAAGGCATAAAAGAACAGGAAAGACCTTTTAAAAGATTTTTGGGTCCGGGGGGTAGGTTATGTAAAGGGAAGGTGTTAGCACCCTTTACATCCATGGTTATCCATGGGCTCTTAGTTACTTAGCTCACTTTAAAATGTTTTTGAAATGTGAAGTGTGTGAATAGAAATTTTCTTAAGTGTTTTATAATGATCCATGTACGGATGCGTATAAAACCTTTGTTTTGAAAATTTGTTTGAAATGTATGAAGTGTTTGAAATATTTTGAAGAGTGAGCAAGTATCTAAGAGGAACCTACCCTAAGTTTAAGTCTTTTCTGTTCTTGAATCCTTTAAATGGTAAGACTATCCCTATTATTAAGGAATAGGTAGTCATTACCTTGGATGTATGGGACAAGTGAAGGGACATCTGTTATTTAGGCAATTGTGGGGTGTATAAGCAATTCGGAGGGACTTATCATCTTTATTCGAAAGGGACAAGATCATTACGAAGGCAACATTCAAAGGGACTTGATCTTTTTATCTGTTTAAGGGACTAGATGATGTGAAATGAGGGACTTTGCTTTATACACCCTACTTGACCTTTTTGTTTAGGCAACATGAGGGGTAACCCTAGAAAGTGAGATGGCGATCAAAGATCGACTTACGTGTGTGAGTGTACAATTTCAAATATTTTATCTTTTAAAATTAATGATCTAAATTCAAATTTTAAATACAAATACGTTTTCACTCCCTATTTTACTAACCATAACATTTAAAATAAATATTAAATATTACTACTAAAATATTACATCAAGGAGACAATTACATAATAATAATAATTAAAGCAAATTAAATAAATAAGCAAAAATAAATAATAATAATATAATTGGGTTAGTAACAATAATAATAAATCACAATATATAAATGGGGTTAGTAATAATAAAATAAATATCATAGAATTAATGATAAAATAATAAAATAAACAAGAATATTAGCATAATAATTAAAAGTTCAATTTTTATATGAACAATTATTTTTAAGATTAAGGAGAAAATATAAACAATTCATATTATACCACTTATTATAAAGTTTTAAATTATATACAAATTATAAAAATTAGGTTAATTATAAACATATTATAAAAATAAATTGTATTTACAAAATTAAATTAGTAAATTTTAATTATTTTTAAGCATATACTAAAAATTGTTTACATACATGAATTAAATAATAATCATAAACAAATTATAAAATATATACATATAATTAAAGTTTATTAAAAGTTATAATTAACAAATTAATATTTACAATTAGAATTTATAAAAATAATTAGGTTTTAAGAAATATTTTAGGGTTTTTAGAAAATTAGGGTTTATAGATTTTTTTAGAATAACAAATTAGGATTAATTAATAACTATATAAAATTTTACAATATTAATAATTTAAAAAAAAACATAAACAATTTTTCTTACAAGATTTAAATTAAAAAAAAGGATGAGTTCTAAAATAATATAAGCATTCTATTTATTTTATTATTTAAATTTGTTTAATTATTAAGAAAAATCAGAGAAAAGAATGAAAAAACCAAAACCTGCCTGGGCTGGGATTTGAACCCAGTCCCTAAGCTTTCAACCTTCAAGACCAGCACTCCAACCACTGGGCCATGCGCGCGCAGGTGCTAGCAAATGCACTCCATGAGGTTTTGTTGCTTAACCTGAAAAAACCATGACAAAAAGCAAAAGAAAATAACACAAAAGGCCTGGGGGGATTCGAACCCAGGACCTTCTCACCACACACAAGCACACTTACCATCCAGCCGGCAGGGCGCAACTGATAGCATAATCACCATAATGCATAATATATTAAGCCTGTTAATTAAATGGAAAAATAAGAAAAAGTTGTTGAGCCCAGGATTCGAACCAAGGACCTTTAAGCATAACGCACGCGTTCCTTGCCACTGGGCCAACACTGCATCTGTGAAACAAATCAGAGACAATTACATAAAATATTATATCACATATTCAAATTCTGGAATTCGCGCCAGGGCTTCGTCTTCCTCCTCTGGCCCTGCCTTTTTTGCTGCGATTTTACCTATGAAGTTTCCTGCGATTTCCAGCACCTACAGGACCTACGAAATTCAACGAGCAAGCAAACAGTATAATTTTTTTCAATTAATTAGGGTATTGTGATCCCCAGGGCTTACACAATCATCCTATGTTTTCCAAATTCATTTATATTAGGTTTAGAGTAAAACCCTAATTGCTTGGCCGAAACCCTAGCCATGGCAACTCATTAAACCTGCAGTGAAACTCCAATTAAACCATTCAGAATCAATCAACAACTCAATCCAAACATGAAACAATGATCAAATCTTATTTATAATACACGAATATGAGAAAACGAAAAAATCATTAAGCCATGAAAAGTTTGATTCGGATTTATCCATTCTTGAGGTTTGAGATGCGTATGCCTATTGCTACATGATCAGGGATGTTCAAGGAAGGGATTGATGTCCTTATTTCACCTGAAAAATCACTCAAAGCTAGAAACCGAATTTGAAATTTTGATGAACTTTTGAACTTATGAAACTTATCCTTGAGGCAGAAAATTCGTGGCCTTTGCATTGGGTTATCTTGTATACTTATAGTACAATGAAATTAGGTCAAGAGATTTGATCCTTGTATGGATTTTTTTGATTTTGGAGATTGAAAAAGATTAGAACTTAAATTTCAAATATTTGTGCATGAGACCTTTCTATTTCAAGCCAATCTTCATCAATTGTGAATCAATCCAATCCCAATCATCTTAATGACCTTCTAGAACAAAAATATATTTTAAATTTTCACATTTGATATTTTATTTAAATTTAAAATGATTTTTAATATAAAAAATCATAATAAATAAATTAAATAAAATAAAATTATAAAAATATCAAATAAATTTCGTGCATGATGTCATGGAACACCTTGGGTCACAAAAAGTTCAGCCCATTTAGAAAAATTTGGTTTTAAGACCCTATTTTCTTCATAAACCACCCAAAAATTTCCCAACTTTGCAAGGGCACATATCCTTCAATTTTAATGCTATGAGGGTGTTCTTGGACATTTTGGAAAGCTTGAAGAGTCCTTTAACCAACCCCATTTGTTTCATGTCCATATCATTTACCATTCTCAAGTTATGCCCTTTTGAAGTTGTTGACTTTTTGTTGACTTTCAAAAGGACCTATAATGTCTTAGCTCATACCTTCCAAATGAAGCATTTTTAGGCTTGGCTTGTGAGACACAAAGTTGTAGAGAATTCAATTTCCTTCAAAATGAGCTTTGGATGGGAAAAATTTGATGAAGCATGTGAAAGTTATGGCTGGTCAAAGTTCAGTTGACTTTTCTTGAGGAAACCCTAATTTAGAAACCTCTGATTCTTGATGATCTGAAATATCCTTGATGAATCATGATCAACCCTTGATCAAATGATGGATCTTACTTCATATACTTGATGTTGACAAAAAATCATGAAGTTTGACTTTGATTTGACCACAGTTGACCTCAGTTTGACTTTTTAACTGCTTTGACTGATTTTGACCTATCTGATCATCTGACTGAGCAAACCTTTGAGAAAAGTATTGAAACTTGTCATGGGGATTATTAGACACATATAAGATGTTATGAAGCTCACTTGAAGTCTTGGAAATCCATTTAGCCTGATTAAAGTCAAAACCCTAGTTTTGGATGCACTGCTTAGGAGAATGCCTTGTCTGAAGGGTTTGTCAAATCTTCTGACCCATGATGAACTTTGTGAACCTTGTGAACCTCATGAAAGGTCTTGTGAACCTTGTGAACCTCATGAAAGGTCTTGTGAACCTCATAAAGTGTCTTGTAAACTTCATGAACCTCATGAAAGGTCTTGTGAACCTCTTAGCACACAAAGCCTTGTATTGTGAGGGCAAATTTTGGGGTGCAACACATGCAAGTAAGGAAATGAGGGATAAGAGTTTTTGAGGTTTTGTGAGAAAATGAAGAAATGTGAAGAATTTGTTCGGATTATAATGAAATGAGTGAATGTGAGAAGTTTGGAATAAATGGAGAGGTTTAATGGGTTAATGAAATTGATTGAGAGTAATGGGTGGTTACGGGAGAATGAGGAGATAATGGGAGGTTTCTATTTTGTGAAAATGGAGAATGGGGTTCTGCGAAGGTGAACGGTTCTGTTTCTTCAGAATTCATAAAATAGGGTTGTCACGGTCGTGAGGGAGGTCTTACGGTCGTGACACGCTAAATAGCCCGTCACGATCGTGAGTGATGAGTGACGACTGTGATGACTACAAAACTAGTAATTTTTTCACAGAATGCATTATCTCACTTCAGTCCAATGCAATTTCTTATCACTTTCATTTATTTCCAACATAAACATAATACATAATAGTGGATCAACATATAAGCAGTAAATTTCATCACACGAGAATTCATAAAATATCAAGCAATTCAAATATATCAACAAATAATGAAAAGCATGGAAATTGATTAAATTAGAAAGTGGCAAAACTAGAAGTACTTTGCTTTTGATATAATAGAAGGAAAATTACATTGATAAAAATAAGCTACGAAATGTTTGCAAAATATTAAAACTAACTAGAAAAAAAGCGAAAAGTAAAATAAATTAAATCACTACAGCATTATCAAAGTTGCTTCTTCAAATCTTCAAGTGCGGAGTTTAAATGATAGAATTGTTCACATGTTATGTCAGTTAAACCTATAACGTCCAATCGCATGCTTTTAACCTCATCCTTAACAGCATTAATATCGGCTTGGTAAACTTCAAGAGTATTCATAATTTTCTTTAAGTTGTCAGCATATCCTACTTGATTTACTTCAGGGGTTTCAATAACTTCATCAGTGTGGTCAATGTCATGGTAACCAGGAGGTGTCTCAGGGTCACTTTCTACATCAGTCATTATGTCATCCCTAATTTTGTAAGATTGTGGTGTTTCGGGTGTAGATGGATAGTCAGGAGGGGTAAGCTCATAAAGCCAATTATCTTTATTGTGAACACTGACTCTAGCATGGTTTGGTAATGTGAACAGGGTTACTACTTCATTTCTGATTAGGTACTCGTAAGGTGGTTATCCTAAGTTTCTTATGATTTGGCGGTTAAAGCAGAAGTTCAGATTCATAGGACGGATGGTTCCTAAACGGTTGCACTTGTGTAATTGGTATCTAAGTCCGAGGGCATCAGCAATCATGGTGATCAGGCCTCCTACCAATATGGGTAGATCAGGTTCCTCTTGGATTCGGGTAAAGGTTTGCATCATGAATGGTACACCATTAACTGGTTGTCCATTGGTCAAACAGGACATTATGAATATCTCATCTTTAGATACTCCAGTGAGGTTCTCTTCCTTTCCAAAGAAGGTGTGGGCAAGGATCTTATGGAAATAGCGGATAGCAGGGTTATGTATTTCATCATTGTTCATGTTATCCGGCTCAGGATGGTAATTTCCGGTTAAGGTTCCCCAAAAGAAGTCTAGCTCAATATCCATTAATTCTACCTGTGTGGTAGTAAAAGCAAAGGGTCCACTAGGGAATCCTAATAAGTCAGCTAGTTCCTTATGGTTAAAGTCATATTCGATCCCGAATAGTCGGAAACTGATAAATCCTTTCCTTAATCCAAAACCGCGCTCGGGTAAGTAACTAAGGAGCTTAAAAACTTAAGGGTGAGCTTGCGGTAAGTTACAAACTTTTGTTTTATGAGTGCATTCTCCCATCCAAGTTGGTTAAACAGGTATAGGATGCTATCATGTATACCTAAAGTTTCCATAGTCAGTTCATCATGGTACAGAGTCAAATCCATTGATCTCTGTGATAACTCCTCAAATTTCATTCTTTGGTTTCTACCTCTAAATTTGGTTTCCATAATGTTTCTTGGTTGGTTAGCCATAGTTAGTGTAAATGTGGAGGAAACAAATCAGGGGGAAAAGGAAAGTGGAAAAGACTTTAGAAAATCTGTAAAAGTGATTTAGAAAATAAAATTAAAATTAAAATAAAGAAAATAAGAAAATAAATGCATAAATAAAATCAATAATGATAATAATGAAATAAAACAATAAAATGATAAAATGATAAAATGGTAAATTGATTAAAATGATAAAATGGGTTGCCTCCCACTAAGCGTTGTTTTTATCGTCAAAAGCCTGATGTAATGCTTAGGGGTAGATTAATCATGGAAATTAGTGGACAACTCTAAAAGCTTTAGACTATTTGCATAATCTTTATTTTCAATTTTATGGTAATGTTTTAATCGTTGTTCGTTTACTGTGAACGGTTCACTATTCCTACCCTTAATTTCTATTGCTCCGCTCGGGAATACTCTAGTTATTTCAAAGGGTCCTGACCATCTAGATTTTAGTTTTCCAGGAAAAAGCCTAAGTCTTGAATTAAAGAGGAGTACAACGTCTCCCACACTAAATTCTTTCCTAGATAGGCGTTTATCGTGCCATCGCTTAGTTCTTTCTTTATATATCTTAGCATTCTCATAAGCATCTAACCTTAACTCTTCTAATTCATTAATGTCGAGGATTCGCTTTTCCCCTGCGGCATTATAGTTTATATTGAGTGTTTTAATCGCCCAATATGCTTTGTGTTCTAGTTCTACCGGGAGATGACAAGACTTTCCATACACTAATTTGAAAGGTGTAGTTCCTATCGGTGTCTTGTAGGCTGTCCTATAAGCCCATAAAGCTTCATTAAGTTTAGATGACCAATCTTTCCTAGATATGGCGACAGTCTTTTCTAAGATTTGTTTAATTTCTCTGTTTGAGACTTCGACCTGTCCACTTGTTTGTGGATGATTTGGTGTTGCCACACGATGTCTGACTCCATACTTAGATAGTAATTTGTCAAATATTTTCGAAATGAAATGCGAGCCACCGTCACTAATGACAAGTCTAGGCACACCAAATCTTGGAAATATTATATTCTTGAAAAGCTTAATTACTACTCGTGTATCATTTGTAGGAGAAGCTATAGCCTCAATCCATTTTGAAACATAATCGACAACTACGAGTATGTAATTATTACCGAAAGATGATGGGAATGGGCCCATGAAATCTATTCCCCAGACGTCAAAGACTTCTACTTCCAATATTCCTCTTTGAGGCATTTCATCTCTTCTTGAAATATTATCGGTGCGTTGACACCGATCTCACTTTATAACAGCGATGTGGACATCTTTCCATAAATTAGGCCAGAATAGGCCGGCTTGTAAGATTTTTGCACAAGTCTTGGAAGTGCTTGCATGTCCACCATAAGGATATGAATGGCAATGAGCAATGACATCTTCTATTTCTTCTTCGGGAATACATCGACGAAAGATTCCGTCGGGTCCTCTTTTAAACAATAATGGTTCGTCCCAATAGTAATGCTTGAGATTGTGAAAGAATTTCTTTTTCTGCTGATAGGTTAAATCAGGTGGAAGTGCTCCTGCAGCTAAGTAGTTGACAATGTCAGCGTACCATGGCAGTCCTACGGTTGTTTGGATTATTTCCACGGGTTCTGGTTCATCTATGTCTAACTGAACTGGGTCGCTTCCTATTTGTGCTATCAGCTGTTCATACGGAAAATCGTCGTTAATCGGCACTTGTTCAGGTTTAATACCTTCTATTCTAGATAAATGGTCCGCTACGACGTTTTCGGTACCTTTCTTATCTTTTATTTCGAGATCAAACTCTTGTAAGAGTAAAATCCATCTCAAGAGTCTTGGTTTAACATCTTTCTTGGTTAATAGATATCTGATAGCAGCGTGGTCTGTGTAAACAATTATTTTCGCTCCCACTAGGTAGGAACGAAATTTGTCAAGCGCAAAGACAACTGCTAACAATTCTTTTTCAGTAGTGGCGTAGTTCATCTGAGCAGAATCTAAGGTTCTACTGGCATAGTAAATTGCGTGAAGTTTCTTGTCCTTCCTTTGTCCTAGAACTGCGCCTACCGCATAGTCACTCGCATCGCACATGATTTCGAAAGGTAATCTCCAGTCAGGTGGTTGCATGATTGGTGCGGTGATTAGGGCTGTTTTTAGAGTTTCGAATGCTTTAAGACAATCTTTATTGAATATGAACTCAGCGTCTTTCATTAATAAACCTGTAAGAGGTTTAGTGATTTTTGAGAAATCTTTGATGAATCGTCGGTAGAAACCGGCGTGTCCTAAAAAACTTCGTATTTCTCGAACGGTCTTAGGGGGTTGAAGATCTTTTATGACTTCTATCTTAGCTTTATCAACTTCAATTCCCTTATCAGATATAACATGTCCTAATACGATTCCTTCTCTGACCATAAAATGACATTTCTCCCAGTTAAGTACGAGGTTTACTTTTACACATCTTTCTAACACCATTTCTAAATTTGATAGACATCCTTCAAAACTTTGCCCGCATACAGAGAAGTCGTCCATGAACACTTCCATGATGTTGTCTATGAAATCTGCGAAGATTGACATCATACATCTTTGAAAGGTTGCAGGAGCGTTGCATAATCCAAAGGGCATTCGTCTATAAACGAACGTTCCATAAGGGCATGTGAATGTAGTCTTTTCTTGATCATCTGGGTGGATAGGGATTTGGAAAAATCCTGAGTAACCATCAAGATAACAGAAATATGAGTGCTTGGCTAATCGTTCTAACATTTGATCTATAAAAGGTAGATGGAAATGATATTTTCGAGTGGCTTTGTTTAGTTTACGATAATCGATGCACACTCTATGTCCGGTCACTACTCTTTGTGATATCGATTCGCGTTTAGCGTTTTTCACAACAGTGATACCTCCTTTCTTTGGTACTACATGTACTGGACTAACCCATTTACTATCAGAGATTGGATATATTATTCCAGCGTCTAGTAGTTTCTTAACTTCTTCCTTTACTACAGTGCTAAGGATTGGGTTAATTCTTCTTTGAGATTCTCTGGAGGTTTTGCAATCTTCTTCTAGCAGAATACGATGCATACAGATTGAAGGGCATATTCCTTTGAGATCAGATATGTTATATCCTAATGCAGTTGGATATTTCTTTAAGACATCTAAAAGTTTCTTTGTTTCAATTGTTCCTAAACTGGAATTGATTATAACTGGTCTTGTACATTCAGTGTCTAGGAATTCGTATCTTAGGTTCTTAGGTAAAGTTTTTAACTCTAATGTAGGTTTATTCTTACTTGGCATGGGATCCGGTGTAAGTGCTAAACTTTCGCTTAGACTATCATCCTGATATGGTTCACGCCAATTGTCATCTTCGAAAATCAGAGGGATTTGAATTTTCATAATTTCAGAATAGGTAGTTTCTTTCATTTCCATTTCTCTTACACATTCGTCAATTACATCCAATAAATAGCATGTATCCTCTATAGCTGGTGATTGTAAGAATTGTGTTAAAATAAATTCAACTTTCTCTTCACCTACTTCAAAGGTTAGCTTTCCTTTCTTTACGTCTATAATAGCTCCGGCGGTAGCTAAGAATGGTCTTCCTAGTATGATAGGTGTAGTGGAGTCTTCAGAGATGTCCATGATTATAAAATCGGTAGGAATATAGAATTGTCCTATACGTACTTGTAAACACCCCAAATTTGCCCTCACCCATTCACACCATGGCTTGTGATCATTTCATATACATAATCACAATCATAACATCTCATATTACATTTTTGATTCACTGCATTGGTTCTAAGTCATCTGCACCTAGGGTTTGTGAATTGAGCAATCCAAGAGCTTCTTGAGCCACTCCAAAGGCCATCAATCACTTCAAAGGGATCCATGTATGTTCAAGCATCATATTATATCCCCTCAAAGTCAAGAATGTCAAAAATCACAAGAACTGAGAATGGTATGGAAGCAGAGCCAGGCTTGACTGCACAGATGACCTAGAATTAGGGTTTTGGTTTCAGAGGCCATAACTCCAAATTTTTTGGTCATTCTTGTTTCTATTGGTCTCTATATGGTATAGGGAGTATGCATATCAATTTTCATGAAGAAATTCCATGGGGAAGTCATCTGATCAAGGGTTGACTTTCTAGGCAAGTCAGTGTAAAATCAGGGCATCTGAGGCCCCCAATGACCCAACCAAAGGGTGTTCTTCATCATTTTGATTGTATATGATCTTTATTTGATCATATAAGAGGTTGGAAGTTCACAAAATTGAAGAATTTCAAGTCATTTGCAAAGTTGACTTTTTGGGAAAGTTTGACTTTTAATGAAATTGCCATTTTAGGCAACTTTTTCAACCTTTACTTTTTTGATTCAAAAAAGCTTCAAATGGAAAAACTTTGGTCATGAAAGTTGTAGAATGGATCATTCCCTTTTCAAAAAGTACAAGAACATGACCTAATTCATTTTGGATCAAAAGTTATGGCTTGTCAAAGTTGGCAAAAATCACAAAATTTCAAAGTTTCCACCAAAGAGGCAAAGTTGCAAATTCACTTCTCAAGGCAAATTAAGTCATCAAATGGACTTCTAAACTTCACCACATGATCACACAAGTCCTAAAAGTCAGATTGCACCCAAAGAATCACATGTTTTATGGCTTATGGAGCAAGATATTTCATAAAGATCAAAAGCAAGGCAAGTTGCAAAACTCATCATAGTTTCTCATCTACTTGCTTGCTAGCTTGCTGAACCATCCTAGGCCTTTCCCCACATCCTGCTGCGCAGGACACACTCCTTGTACTTGGCTAGAAGTAGCCCATACTTCTCTTACACCAACTTTGACATTTTGGCAAAAAGACCCATACCAATCAATAAAGCACACATCACTTCTTCTGACCAATCACAGTTATCTATACAAGCCAAAAGCAAGCCAAAAGCAAGCCAAAGCAACAAGAACTCAGGCCTGAAACCATCCATAGCACAGCATTCCCATTTTCCACCCCAACTTGCAAGAGCATTCGAAACTCTCAGCACAGGCCACAAACACACAAACAAGCTTCACCAATCAACTCAACACACTCACCTGGTCACAAAGCACCCATCACCATTGCCTTAAACTCCCAGAATCACAAATACGATTCTCACCTCACCTTGAGCAGAACTCCTGCCATCTCTCAAACCAGCCATTGCAAACTTCAAACAAACATTGCAAGCTTCTTAGGAGGGTCAGTGGAGTAGATTTGAGCCAAAGAAACAGCTTGAAAGCTCTGGATTCGAAAGCTCCATCTCAGGTATCCTCCAAGAACTTTTTTTCCAGAAATGGATTTTTAAGTTTCTAAGTTGTTCTTCATGATTTGCTGATCACTCTGATGTTCTTAGTTTTGAAAATGGTTGAGAAATAAGTATTTAATCTTGTTCTGAAATTTTTCTGACCTAAAAATGTTTGGCTTCGATTCGCATGATTAGTGAATGAGAAATGAGTTTTGATCAGGGGTTTTGATTCAGTGATGTGTGGGGATGATTTCTGGGCTTTTAGTTTTCATTTTTGTAAAGTTTTAAGGATTTTAGAGATTTTCAGGTGGGAGTCCCACCGGAGAAGACGACCGGAGGTATTCTCCGGCCACCTGAAAATAATTAGGGCTAATCCCTGTGTTTAATGAAGTTTGAATGTTGCCCCTTGGATGTGTTGACTCGCGCGCATTTGGACGCCCAGGATCACTCCATTTTGCCCTAATCTTGAGTTGACTTTATTAATCCAGATTATTTAATTTTTAATTGGGATTAATGAAGTTTGAATGTCAGCCTTTAGATTGTGCGCGCAGTCAACAAACCCTTCCCCAGATTCAATCTTGGCCTCTCATTCAGCATACTTCTCATTAATTCAATTTTATTTTCTTTTTTATTCATTTAATTTGTCCATTTAATTTAAAATAGCAAAACAATTTTAAAAATTCTGAAAATTTTTGTACAAACTTTTATTAATTTTCAGAAACCAAAAACATTTTTATTTTTATTTTTTGCATTAAAAAAATATTTTTAAATCATTTAAAAGTTTATTTTTAATTAATTAATGAGAATTAATTAATTAAAAATACTTTTAGGTATTTAAAAATCACCAAAAAATTCATGAAACCTTCATAATCATTTAGAAACATTGTCCAACCCTCAAACTAAATTTATTTTTTGATCTTGATGCATTTTGATAATTTTCCATGGAATTAATTCATTTTCAAAGCATTATTTTGATCCAATGTTCAAAAAATCATTTCTGCCTAGTCTTTGAGAGTTGGACTTTGATTCTTTTTGCATTGTGCTTTGCATCTCATGTAGTTTGTAAGATTAAATTGGCATGATTTGATCTTTCATTTTCAATTTGTTTGGCATTTTTCTTGTTAAGGTACCCTAAAACCCTAGAAATTTTAGGAAATTCATAACTCTAATTAGGTTAAGAGTTGGGACTTCTCCTTTGGGCATTGAGTTTGGATAGGATTAGGGTTCCTTTGAGTGCATTTTCAATTTTTTATCTTGATGTTTGCTTCTGATTTTGGTTTTTGTTTGATGCATGGATCATAAACCCTAATTTGGGTTTCCATATGCATCCATCTTGCATTTGCTTGCATACCTTGATTTGCCATAGCATTTTGTGCATCCATTTGATTCATTTGACATATTAAGACATATTGTAAACATGTTTGATCATTGCATCTTGAATTTGCCATATTGTATGCCATTTGCACTTCATAACTTTTCATGTATGACCATGGTTCCTAACTTGCTTCATTTGCATCCATAAGTTTGTATGATCATCCCCATGCTTTGTCTCATGTTTGTAGCATCTCATAGCATCATTAACATCATGTATGTGCTTCTGGTTTTGGTTTGCATCATGCCATTCCATCTCATCTTGCATTGCATTGCATTTCTTTCACTAACTTTTCAGGTGGTAAGTAACTTTGAGAAGTGAATTTGCCTTCACTTCTCACAACTTCTTTTCATCTCTCTTATGCATCCTTGCTGCATTTTATTATGTGTTTGAGATTGAGCTTGCTCTTTCTTCTTCTTCTTACTTTCTTTCTTCAAGTGACTTGTCTTCTTAAATGAAGCAAGTTGCTTTGCTTCTTTTTGCTCCATTTATCTGCTTCCTGGTGGTTCCATTGAAGATTTCTTTCTCAAACCTCACAAACCTTAGGGACAACCAAGCATGACAATGATTAGGGTTTTGATTAGTCCCCCACTTAGTTTTTTACCTTTGTGTCTCTTTGAGTATTCTCCTCTCATCTCATAATCAGGGACTAAACCCTAAAGGCTTTAAGGCTTTGTGATTAAGCTTATGCCTGCATCCTTCTATTAGGATGGAGTGTATAACTTTAATCCTAAATGTTAAACCCTTAATGTGTTTAAATCCTTTAATCAATTCATCTAATAATCATCAAGACATCAAGCTTGTAACTTGGGCCTTGCATTAGGGTTCTAATTCTTCCTTAATTGGTTAAGAAGGACTAACCCTAGTGTTAATGGACAAGTCCCCCTCAAGTTGTCTTACAAACCCTAAAAAACACTTCATCATCATATCATTAAATAAAATCCACTTAATCAAAGGCATGTTTTGTCATGAGTTTAATCCCTAATCATGGATTAAGTTGAGGAGCTTTCCTCAGCTTAAACATTCTCATCTATTATCCTTCTATTAGGATGGTGTAATGAGTCTGTTTAATCCTTGATTATGGCTTAACCTCATTACTTAACACTAAACAAAAACACCAAAAAAAATATCTTAATAATCACAAGTAGGTTAATGATCTTAATCCTACATCAGGGTGATTAAGTGTGAGAAGCTGACTTCACACTTAAGGTATTCTCATTACCCCTAATCAGAGGGAGGATGTGATGAGTTTACTAACCCATTGGTTTAGGCTTAAGCTCATTAACTTATGACAAACTCTCAAAAGCAATAAAAGACTGAAAACACAAAAAACAAACAATAATCGTCTCCTCCGGGATTCTTTTCTCATCTCATTCACTCATAACCGAGAATTTGCTTCTTCCGTCTAATGCAAGACAGTTAGCACCTGAGCCAGACAGGTCATACACTTGAGCATAGACAAGTAAGCAGTTCATCAGTCAATTTACCTTCCAGTCTCTTTGGGTCGAACTACGGTGTTCTGACTTCCTCATTGCACGAGAGGATACGTAGGCATAACTTAACAGTTATCGAACAAAAGTCTCTGTATATCCCCCCTCTTTCAGCTTTATTCTTTAGCCTCATGATTTTGAGCATTTCACTCTGTTCTTACACTGACACTTCACTTATACACTTCATTTCTTTTGCACTGACACCTGTGCATCCTTTTCCAGCTCTTTATACACAAAATTGCACTGACACTACCCCTTTAAAACACAAATCTTTTAAGCGTGGATCCCGTCGAGTACGACGGACAATCTGGGTGCTAATACCTTCCCAGGTTGTAACCAACCCCCTTTCTCAGTCTCTCTGGTTCACAACCGTCTTATCCATACCTTTCTAGGCCTATGCAGCATTGCCTTTCCTCCGGGATAAAAATGCCTAGCTGGCGACTCTTTGCATTTCCCGTGAGTTCACTCCTGTGTGTCCTCACATCCTCCCTTCGCCGACCGTTCGCGTCTGTACCCCATTTGACCCGGCTTCATTTGGTGGGAGCGACAGCTTGGCGACTCTGCTGGGGACCCTTATACTGTAATCAGGGCTTCTGGTTCTTTTTGTGGGTTCCTCCTAGCGCTTGTTTGATTTGTGTTTACTGGGGTGTTATGTGCTATTTGTGCTTGTATTTATATTTATTTTTGCTTTATGTACAGTTGTTTTATTGCTTTCTTTATAGCTTTACATATATCATACTGTCATACTGTGCTGGCTGGATCTGTTTTGTTGCTTTGGTGGGTGGGTGTTCTACTGAGAGTTAAGGTCCTATACCTGGGACCTGAGTGACACCTAGGCTAGAGTGGTTCATGTTCTTTCCCATTCTATTTCGGTCTGGTGCGGGAATATGAAACACGGTTCAGATATGGGTTTCTTCTTGAGAACTCTGTGCTGCAGATTTCCTGTAGTGCTAGGGCTATCTGGGAAGCCTGCTAAGTCTAGATGACCTTTACTATTGACCTTCAGAAACTGAGGTGAATTAGAGGAGGATCTTTTATGGTTATTGTAAACAATGTACCTCCGGGTTAGAAGTGTTTACACTTCTCATAACTGATCCAAGTCTGAGGATCTTTGTTTTAGAACATCACCTGTGAGGGGGTTGGGCTGTTTACAGGTTTACAGGTACCCTTGGCCTCAACATACCCTGTTACATTGTTAAGAGTACTCCATTTTGGAACAGTTCTTGTGATTTTAACCCTGGACATGTGACTCTTTATTTGAGTCCCCCACCTTGGTTACTGGACTTATGAACCTCCATCTGGATTTCTTGAACACATATGGACCTATATCAAGGCAGTCAATCAGATCCAGCTCAGTCACAAACCCTTGCATATCA
Source organism: Lathyrus aphaca (assembly GCA_963966055.1). Classification (NCBI taxonomy): domain Eukaryota; kingdom Viridiplantae; phylum Streptophyta; class Magnoliopsida; order Fabales; family Fabaceae; genus Lathyrus; species Lathyrus aphaca. The sequence goes on along the minus strand of OZ014523.1, from coordinate 511,214,154 downwards.
TTTGCATACATCATCACTGCATCATTTTAACATGTGTTTATTTGTTTTTCAGGGTATCCATCCTATATTTTGGCTTGGTTTTGACCCCTTCATCAGCATAGACCTATCTTCATCAGTACTTGCTTCAGCTATCAGCTACCTGCTTCAGTCACCTGCATCACCAGTCTCAGCCTGTCAGTGGCCCATCTTCAGTGTTATTCTCAGCATCTGTCTCAGCTCTTCTTCAGCAACATGGCACCCAAGAAGAGTAACATCTCCTATCATTTCTTTGAGCCTGAGTTGGCTAGCATCAGGAAGATTCAGACCCTGATTACTCCAGACCATATACCACTATTCAGAGAACATTATGGAGGAATCCTTGATGTGGTTATGGATTTGGACCCTTCACAGAGGAGCTTGATTCATACTTGCTTGCAGTTCTATGATCCCCCTCTGAGGTGCTTCACCTTCCAGAATTTTCAGTTGGGACCCTTGTTGGAAGAGTATTCATCACTGATTGGTGTACCTATCAGGGGTGGAGTCCCCTTCAACCCTGAGATGGCTTTCCCTAGTAATGAAGAGGTGGCAAAAGCCTTGTATCTGGAACCAGTTCTGATTGGGCAGAATATGACAGCCAAGGCTGGAGTCTCTGGTCTTCACTTGGATTTCTTGACCTCTCAGGCTATTCTGAAGGCCTCCATGGGGGAGTGGAAGGCAGTCTGTGCTTTATTAGCCCTTAGCATATATGGGGTTATATTATTTGCAGATGAGCCTAAGTTTGTTAGCAAGAATGCAATCCATCTTTTCGTCCTGAGGAACCCAGTGCCCACCTTACTGGGAGACTTCTACTACTCTGTTCACCAAAGGAATGAAAAGCAAAGGGGAAGATTGGTGAGATGTTGTGCTCCTTTATTCCATATTTGGCTGCTCAAACATTTTCCAAAGACTGATGCATTCTTGAACCCTCACCAGCAGAAAAATTGGGCTAGGAGGCTTGTTGCTCTAACCTCAGACGACATCAGGTGGTGCACTCAGAGCACTAAGGGCAGAGACATCATTACTAGCTGTGGGCAGTTCCCCAATGTACCCCTGATAGGAGTAAAGGGTTGCATCAACTACAACCCTCTGCTATTCAAAAGACAACTGGGCTATGCATTGATCCATCCTCCTAGAGTACAGGATCTAGCTGAGACCCTTTATTGTGAGATCAAGCCTAATCTGGCTATTGTCAGGCAAGCATCCTGGGCTTGGGACAATGTCCAGACTAAAGGGGTAACCGTTCTTGGAAGATGCAATAATGTGGCCTCAGCTCAGTACTATGAGTGGTCTCATGCCAGGGCTCAAATTTCTGGGATGCCCTTCACCCTTGAAGATGTGCCTGGACCATCCACAACACCACCTCCAGCTACTGTCAGCCTGGAGGAGTTTGAGAAATTGAAAGAGAGAAATGAGAATCTGACTCAGGCTCTACAGAAGACCCTCTGGGAGAGGAGTAATGGTCGGCTGGACATTGAAAGGTTAGAAAAGCTAAAGGTGGAGCATCTAGCCAGGATTGAAAAGTCAGAGGACTATATCAAGAAGTCAAGGGTTGGAGAACAGATTTTGAAGAATGCCTGCAAAGAGGCCCAATTCCAAAGAGCTATGACTGATTTGTATCTGAAGGAGAGTCAGGCTAGGTGGGTCAGGATCACCGAAGCCCGCACTCAGGAGGATAAGAGGACTCAGGACAAGATTAAGCAGCTGGAGGCTAGTGCAAAGGAGCAACAGGAAGCCCTGGTAGCAGCCCAGAGAGAGATCTCAGAGTTGAAGATTAGAGCTGGTGTGAAGAGGACAAAGGACCAGAGTCAACACAAGAAGCTAACTGCAGCTGTTACTACAAGGAATCTCCTTATCAGGAACCTTACAGAGCGTCCAGCTGATCCTGTGACTGAAGCACTTCTCAAGGAAGTTCAGGAGGACGAGTTTGGTCTTAGTGTCTGATTTTTGCTTGTTGTTGCTTTCATTTCATGTACTTTTCTTTATGTTGTATTTTCGACCCCTCAGAGGGCATGTATTGTAAAAAGAAACAAACTATGTATCATTTACCTTTTGTAATATATGTGTTGGTTCTTTCAAAGCAACATCACAAGCATCTTCCTCAAGGGTCTGGAAAGGTCAAAACCAAGTGCCAAGCCGGATACCTTGGAAACAAATAAGCATACTGCATTGCATACTAACCTTTTGTTTTGTTTTGTAGGTATTGTTTTGTTACTAACTCTGTTGTGACTTCAGGAACTATTGCTCGACGTCGGGTGTTTCCACTCAACCGTCCACACAGATATCCAACCCGCAACAACCTTCCGGGTATACAAATGGACCAAGTACAGCAGGACCTTACAGAGGTCAGGAATCAAATGGCCAATGAGAGATTGGAAATGAGGAATCAGATGACACAATTTATGGAGGTGATGAATAATATGGCTCAAAGCCAAGAGAGATTAAGAGCACTGGTAGAGAGGCAGAATCAGGAAGACCCCCATCTAGGGACTGCTGGGACAAGCAATAATGAGAGAGTTCAACCTCATGTTAATCCTCCAGTCTATGGACCCCACCTTCATCCAGAGATCAACATCCCTGTTAATGTACAAGGGACTGCCACTGCAGGCAGAGTATTACAAGAAGACCCCCAGGAAGATCAATTTACAGTGATGGGAGCTGGGGAGGAAGCCTATGACAGACGGCTAGATGAGATTGCTGAGAAACTAAGATCCCTGGAGTCCCAGAATTCTTTGGGCTTTGATGTTATGGACATGGGTCTAGTGGACGGGGTCAGGATTCCCCACAAATTTAAACCTCCGTGCTTTGAAAAGTACAACGGAACTTCCTGTCCCCGAACCCATTTACAATCCTTTCTGGGGAGGCTGAAGGCATATACCATGGACGAAAAACTATGGATGTTTTATTTTGAAGATAGCTTAACAGGAGCTTCAAGGGAATGGTACTCTCATTTGACTAGAGCAACCATCAGGTGCTGGAAGGACCTGGCTGAGGCCTTTATCAGACAATACCAGTACAACTTGGATATGGCTCCCAACAGGACCCTCCTGATGGGGATGTCTCAATCATCCAGGGAAAGCTTCTGGGAGTACGCTCAGAGGTGGAGACAGCTCGTTGCTGCTGTCCAGCCACCCATGTCAGAAAGGGAGATGGCTGATATGTTTATGAACACCCTCCAAGGGACATACATTGACAGGCTAGCTGCCTTTTCTTCCACTAGCTTTGCTGACGTGGTCATAGTCGGGGAAAGAATTGAAAGCCTATTAAAGATGGGTAATATTTCTGACAACGGTGCGAGCTCATCCAGCAACACAAGAAAGCCTTTTGTGGGCCCAAGAAGAACTGGTGAGACCAATGCTATTCAGGCCAACAGGGGCAGACCACAATATGTTCATAGGTCTGTGGCAGCAGTCACCATTCCCGCTCCAATTCATCCACAACCAGCTTATCAACCGCAACAGCAATCCCATTACCAGCAACAAACTCAGTATCCTCCTCAGAGAAATTATAACAACAACAACACCAGCAACAACAATCAGCAAAGACCGTTCCAACAGAGACCTTCTCAGGCCAATAGGGTGATCGATCCGATCCCTATGCCCTATGCCACATTATTGCCACAACTCCTAAAATTCAACCTAGTTGAGCTAAGGACATTGGCACCTCCAGATCCTGCCAGTCTGCCCAGAAATTATGACGCTAGCGCCAGATGTGCTTTTCACTCAAATGCACCTGGCCACAGTACAGAGAAGTGCAGAGCTTTGCACATGAAAGTACAGGACTTGGTAGATTCTAAAGCTCTGAACTTTGCACCACCACCAAATGTTAACAAGAACCCTATGCCACACCACGGAGGACCCAGAATCAATGCTATTGAGGAAGATAAGCCGTCTTACTTGATAACCAGTGTGGGCCAGATTCGGACACCCTTGGTGGAGATTAAAGCTCAACTCCTTGAATGTCAAATGTTCCCGGGATGTGAACTAGGCTGTGCTTATTGCAACATTTCAGTGAATGGGTGTGATAACTTGAGGGATGGCATAGATGGTCTCATCCAGAGTGGCCTGCTTCAAATCACAACATCAATACCTACCAATCCAGCAATCTCCCTAACGACAGTTCCAGAATCGTCTACAACTGCAACAACCATTGTTCCAAACAACTCTTCAATCTCATCAACAAATGCTTCATCTGTTACTTCAACGAACCAGATATCAACAAACATCCCTTCTGCAACTTCAGCACCCCTTCATTCAGAGTCTCCTACAACAACAACACCCATCCAGTCAACAATGTCTCCTACAACATCAGCAGCAAACAATGAAAGTGTCTCAACAGTTACAATTTATTATGATCCTGCCAATGATTCTGCCTACAACTCACAAAATGCCACTCCTATCAGAGCACCAGTCACAATATACTATGATCCACAGACTATCATGGTCCCTTCTGCAGCTGCCATCAGTCCAGTCACTATCACAGTGCCTGGGCCAGTACCTTATGAAAGCAGTAATGCCATCCCTTGGCATTACGGCTCCGATCTATACTGCAAAGGACAGAAAATCACTCTTGAATCATCAACTTCTTCACCACAAATAGACAATGTGGGGGGAGGCGGAGGCTTCACCCGAAGCGGACGTCTTTTCGCCCCACAAATTTCAAGACCCACTGCTGAAGCAGAAGCTGCTGCCAAGGCAAAAGGGAAGAGCATGGTGCAAGAAGATCAAGTTGCTAAGGAAGCTTTGAAAACACCTTTTGATCAAGAAGTTGATGAATTCATGAGAATCATCAAGAAAAGTGATTACAAGGTAGTGGACCAGCTTCACCAGACGCCTTCCAAGATCTCCATTCTATCATTGCTTATGTGCTCCGAGGCTCATCGGAACGCACTACTAAAAGTCTTGCACGCAGCTTATGTGCCAGAGGAGATTACGGTCAATCAGTTGGAAGTTGTGGTTGGAAATGTTAATGCTAGTAATGGACTAGGATTTACCAACACTGATTTGACTTCGGAAGGCCGCAATCATAACAAGGCTTTGCACATTACCATGGAGTGTAAGGGTGCAGTTCTTTCTCATGTGCTGGTAGACACAGGATCATCCCTTAATGTCTTACCTAAAAAAGCCCTTGTGAATCTGGAGTATGAAGGATTAGCATTACGTCCCAGCAACTTAGTAGTGAGAGCCTTTGACGGTTCTAAGAGGTCAGTGCTGGGAGAAATTGAGTTGCCTATAACGATTGGCCCACAAACTTTCAAAACGACCTTCTACGTGATGGACATTCAGCCTGCCTACAGCTGTTTGTTGGGTAGACCATGGATTCATGCCGCTGGCGCAGTTACGTCTACCCTTCACCAGAAGTTAAAATTCGAGTGGGAGGGCCAAGTCGTTACTATTTGTGGAGAGGAAGATATTTTTGTTAGCCATCTGGCTACATACAAGTATATTGAGATGGATGGGGAAATCCACGAAACGATGAGTCAAGGGTTTGAGGCCCTGAATATTAATGAAACATCTGTTGTACTTGGGACTTCCATGATATCCTACCAGCAAGCCAGGAAGGTTGTTGAGGAGGGGAATGCTCAAGGCTGGGGCAAACTGTTGCCTGTGGAGAAGAAAGAGGATAGATTTGGGTTGGGTTACAAACCAACTCAACAAGATCAAGCAGAGGCTGCTAAGAAGCCCAACTTTGTTAGCGGGGGAATGCTCACCCCTGATGCTGTCAACAACTTGGAAGATGAGTCGGAAGATGAGCGCAACCTGGAGAGCTGGATACGTCCAAGGATCTCGGGGAGCCGTATCTCAAACTGGTCTTCCTAGGAAATTATAAGGGTTACTCCTGCAGAGTAATTATTATTTCTTGTATATTTTAAGCATGCATCAAGTCTTGCATCTTGCCCAAGATGACAAGACTCATTTTGTGATCGGGCCATCTGTAATTTTTGTGCAACAAGATTAATCAATGAAATATCAGACATCTTTTGCAAATGAGTCTTTTTCTTTTCCGCTCACTGTTTTTCCATTTTTCTTTTTGTACAAAAAAATAAATGGCAATGTTTTCAAAATGACAACTTTATTTCACTTTTCTAAAACAAGATTAAAATCAATCACTAAAATGAACAAACTGAACCCTTGCAGAGAGTGCCTTCCAGACCGCACCGACAACAACACGGCTATGACTTCGTGTGACTCTGACAATCCGATCAATCAAGCTGATGAAGGGGTTGAAGAAGATTACGAGCTTCCTGAAGAGCTAGCCAGGTTGTTAAGACAAGAGGAGAAGGTTATCACTCCTCATCAGGAGGAGGTCGAAACGATTAATCTTGGTACAGATGAGGATGTGAAAGAAGTTAAAATCGGGGCCTGCTTGCAAGACTCGGTGAAGAAGCAACTGATTGACCTGCTTCAAGAATATGTGGATGTGTTTGCTTGGTCTTATCAGGATATGCCGGGGTTGGACACCGATATTGTTATGCACAAGTTGCCTTTAAGAGAAGATTGCCCGCCGGTTAAACAGAAACTGTGTCGTACTCGCCCAGATATGGCAATGAAGATAAAGGAAGAGGTACAAAAGCAGTGGGACGCCGGGTTCCTTGCTATAACTAGCTATCCGCCGTGGGTGGCTAATATAATACCTGTGCCTAAGAAGGACGACAAGGTAAGGATGTGTGTTGACTACCGGGATCTGAACAGGGCCAGCCCGAAAGATGATTTCCCATTACCTCACATTGATGTATTGGTTGATAATACGGCTCAGTTCTCGGTGTTCTCCTTCATGGACGGATTTTCAGGATACAATCAGATCAAAATGTCACCTGAAGACATGGAGAAGACAACCTTCATCACACCCTGGGGCACGTTCTGTTACAAGGTGATGCCATTCGGACTGAAGAATGCTGGTGCAACATATCAACGGGCTATGGTAACATTATTCCACGATATGATCCATAAGGAAATCGAGTGTTATGTGGATGACATGATTGCCAAGTCCCTTACAGAAGAAGACCACCTGGTAAATCTGCTGAAGTTATTCAAGCATCTGAGGAAGTACCAACTGAAGCTGAACCCCAACAAGTGCACATTCGGGGTGCGATCTGGTAAGTTGCTGGGTTTTATTGTAAGCAAAAAAGGGATTGAGGTGGACCCTGATAAGGTCAAAGCCATTCAAGAGATGCCTGCACCGAAGTCTGAGAAAGAAGTTCGAGGGTTTCTAGGTAGATTGAACTACATTTCTAGGTTCATATCTCACCTTACTGCAACCTGTGAACCCTTGTTCAAACTGTTAAGAAAAGAACAGACGGTCAGGTGGAATGAAGACTGCCAGAAGGCTTTTGACAAGATCAAAGAATACCTGCAAGAACCACCAATCCTTATGCCTCCAGTTGAAGGAAGACCTCTGATAATGTACTTGACAGTATTAGAGGAGTCGATGGGGTGTGTGCTGGGCCAGCATGACGAGTCTGGTCGAAAAGAGTATGCAATATACTACCTGAGCAAAAAGTTTACCGACTGTGAACAACGTTATTCACTGCTCGAGAAAACTTGTTGTGCTTTAGCGTGGGCTGCTCGCCGACTGAGACAGTATATGTTGACCCACACTACCTTGTTGATCTCAAAAATGGACCCAGTTAAGTACATTTTCGAGAAGCCAGCTCTTACCGGACGGGTTGCAAGATGGCAAATGATCCTCACAGAGTATGACATTCAGTACACATCTCAGAAAGCCATCAAGGGCAGTGTATTGTCTGAATATCTTGCTGAGCAACCTATTGATGACTACCAGCCTATGAGATTTGACTTCCCTGATGAAGACATCATGTTCATAAAAGCGAAAGATCATGAAGAGCCTATTCACACTGAAGGGCCTGACCCGGAAGAAGAATGGACTATGATGTTTGATGGGGCTGTTAATATGAATGGTCGTGGTGTTGGTGCAGTACTCATTACACCTAAAGGAGTTCACATGCCTTTCTCGGCAAAACTCACCTTTAACTGCACCAACAACGAAGCTGAATACGAAGCTTGCATTATGGGTCTTGAGGAAGCCATTGACCTCAGGATCAAGACATTGACTGTATTCGGAGATTCAGCTCTGGTAGTTAATCAAACCAATGGCAAATGGTACACACACCAGGATCATCTGATACCTTACAGGGATTATACAAGGAGGTTACTGACTTTCTTTACAATGGTCAAGCTTGAGTATATCCCTCGGGACGAGAATCAGTTTGCAGATGCTCTGGCCACCATTTCGTCTATGATCAAAGTTCAAGCTGCCAACTTTGTACCGCAGATTTCAGTGTCCAGACTTGACAGACCAGCATATGTGTTCGCAGCAGAGTTGTTAAAGATGATAAGCCTTGGTTCCACGACATTAAGTGCTTCTTGGAGGATCAAACATACCCATCTGGGGCATCTTCCAATGATAAGAAGACTTTGAGAAGGCTTGCTGGTAGTTTCTTTCTGAACACTGATGGTTCCCTATACAAGAGAAACTTTGATATGGTACTCCTCAGATGTGTTGATAGAACAGAAGCAGACTTGTTAATGCATGAAGTGCACGAAGGATCCTTTGGTACCCATGCAGGAGGGCATGTCATGGACAAGAAATTGCTAAGATCAGGTTATTACTGGATCACAATGGATGCCGACTGTTGTGCCTACGCCAGAAAATGCCATAAATGCCAGATCTATGCGGATAAGGTGCATGTGCCTCCCAATCCTCTGAACGTAATGTCTTCACCCTGGCCCTTTGCTATGTGGGGCATTGACATGATTGGCAAGATTGAACCGACTGCTTCAAATGGCCACAGATTCATCCTGGTTGCCATTGACTATTTTACCAAGTGGGTCGAAGCAGCTTCTTATGCAAATGTTACGAGGCAAGTGGTAGCCAGATTTTTGAAGAGAGACATCATCTGCCGGTATGGAGTTCCCGAGCGAATCATTACTGATAATGGTTCCAACTTAAACAACAAAATGATGGCAGAACTATGCCGGGACTTCAAGATCCAACACCACAATTCTTCTCCTTACAGGCCAAAGATGAATGGCGCTGTTGAGGCAGCTAACAAGAATATCAAGAAGATTGTGCAGAAGATGGTAGTCACCTACAAAGACTGGCATGAGATGCTACCATTTTCCTTGCATGGGTACCGCACGTCAATCAGAACATCCACTGGGGCAACACCGTATCAGCTTGTATATGGTATGGAGGCAGTCCTACCTGTTGAAGTTGAATTACCCTCCCTACGAGTATTGATGGATGTTAAGCTGAACGAAGCAGAATGGGTTCGGTCCCGATACGAACAACTAAGTCTGATCGAAGAGAAGAGATTGGCTGCAATCTGTCATGGGCAGTTGTATCAGAAAAGAATGAAGAAAGCCTTCGATCAGAAAGTCAGGCACCGAGAGTACCAAGTAGGAGATCTTGTGCTGAAAAGAATCCTCCCTCCTCATACAGACCACAGGGGCAAATGGACTCCGAACTATGAAGGACCATTCGTGGTAAAGAAAGTTTTCTCAGGTGGAGCACTCATGCTCAGTACCATGGATGGTGAAGACTTCCCGTCCCCTGTGAATTCAGATGCAGTTAAAAAATACTTCGCGTAAAAATGACCCGCTGGACATAAAAACAGAATGTAAGTCCAGGCAAAAATAGGGCATCCCGGCGATTCAAAAATAGAATAAAAGACTCGGGCAAAAATAAGGGAAATAAACAAAAAAAATTGTACACCCGCTGAGTTGAAAAGCCGCATTGGACAGCTCAGGCAAAAATGGGTATCCCGATGGATTGAAAACCCGAAAGGGCGATCCATGCAAAATAAGGGAATGAGCGAACAACTGCATTCTGAATTCGTCTGTATCACTTACAACCGGTTAAGCTTCAGAAGGATCAAGCTTCTGTCAGAATCAGCCTTCTTCAGAAAGCAAGACGAGAAGAACGTCAAAAGTCATACGAGTCATAGCAAGAAGGAAGCTCCTTGAAGCGTCATCAACATTGCCAGCATTTTGTTTCTCAATTTGTAACAATCTCCTCATTTCAAGAGATATGTTTCTTTGACTGTATCTTGCCAATTCAGGGCATATGAATTAATAAAAACAGATTTTCAGTCAAGTTTCACCTCGTACACTTCATTTTTATTTGCAAAGAATGTCTGATATCTTTAAAATACTGATTGCATGAATACAGATGTTTGTCCTCAAAAATAAAAACTACGTGCTTGCAGGAAATATACTTACTCTCGGGAGTGTCTCACTCCTATGACAGAATCCGGTAAGGGATGCCTCGGGATTACTTGTGCGTTTCTCTGTCTTTGCAGGATTGCAGGTATTCAAAAGCGCAACATGGGGCATGAAAGCCTCATCCCAGCAAGCTGGCAAATCAACACTCAGTTTTAGCACCCAGAGTGCTTTTCTCCCAAGCTGAGTTGCCACTTGTTGTTTCTCCCCAGCTGAGTTGCCATCCGTTACAAAAGCCTGGGAACCATCTCCCCACAGAGTTTCAGCCTCTATCCAGAAGAGCAACGCACGAAGGAATCACAACAGAGTGACGAAAGCTTCTACAAGCCCCAGCTGAGTTGCCATCCGTTACAAAAGCCTGGGAACCATCTCCCCACAGAGTTTCAGCCTCTATCCAGAAGAGCAACGCACGAAGGAATCACAACAGAGTGACGAAAGCTTCTACAAGCCCCAGCTGAGTTGCCATCCGTTACAAAAGCCTGGGAACCATCTCCCCACAGAGTTTCAGCCTCTATCCAGAAGAGCAACGCACGAAGGAATCACAACAGAGTGACGAAAGCTTCTACAAGCCCCAGCTGAGTTGCCATCCGTTACAAAAGCCTGGGAACCATCTCCCCACAGAGTTTCAGCCTCTATCCAGAAGAGCAACGCACGAAGGAATCACAACAGAGTGACGAAAGCTTCTACAAGCCCCAGCTGAGTTGCCATCCGTTACAAAAGCCTGGGAACCATCTCCCCACAGAGTTTCAGCCTCTATCCAGAAGAGCAACGCACGAAGGAATCACAACAGAGTGACGAAAGCTTCTACAAGCCCCAGCTGGGTCCCTCGTTACCAAGAATAGGTCTATCAATAACCTATTCCCCCAAGCAGAATCATCTCATCAGATCTACCAATGATCTCATCCCCAGCTGGGATGTTCACTTCAAACAGATCGACCGGAGGTCTACACCGCAATGGGATCCGAATCCCGGATCGGTATCTTTTGCATAGTCATAGCATTCGCATCATATTCACCCCACAAAGCGTAGCATTCCGTCTAATACGGAGCATTACGGCAAAAATCAAACATACTGCATAATCATAAGCCATGTTCTGAATATTGGCAACCCATCAACAATATAAGGAATACTCCCCGGATTCCCCAGCAGGAGCTAAAGCAGTTGCCTCACATTCACCAATACGAATACACACTCCTTGTGGCACCCGTCCGTGTCATCATTCCCCAGTAAAGTCGCCCGAGCTTTTCTTTACAAACAAACACTTATGTATTACAGATACTTCTCGACACCCGTCCGTGTCGCATCCCCAGCAGAAAGCCAAAGCGTCCTCTTTGCACTCGCCAATACTTGTATATATACATTTCCTTGACATCCGTCCATGTCATTTTTCCCAGCACAGTAATGTAAACACTTTGTATACCAGATACTTGTTTATACTATACTCCTTTTGACACTCGTCCGTGTCACACTCTCTCCAGCAGGTTGAACACTCAAATATATATTACTCATACTTTTCACTCTCATTTCACTTATACAGATACTCGTCCGTATCTTATATACACCATTTACATCCCCGCAGATTCGACACTCGTCCATGTTCTTTGTTAACCAGTTGGTACTCGTCCGTACCATCATCTCAGAACATGCGTCAAGCATTTGTTTCTACTTGATACTTGTCCGTATCATAGTCTTAAGGATGCTCGTCCGCATCTTTAATCCATACACTGTGTCCAAATACTCATGTCTTCTTGAATATAGACACTCGTCTGTGTCTACTATTCCCAGAAGAGTCCCATCAGATTCAACACTCGTCCGTGTTCTCTGTTAACCAGTTGATACTCGTCCGTATCATCATCTCTGAACACGTGTCAGTTTTTGTTTCTACCTGATACTCGTCCGTATCATAGTCTTAAGGATGCTCGTCCGCATCTTTAATCTATACACAATACCAAACACTTATATACCTTTTATTTCTCGGATATAAACACTTGTCCGTGTTTACTTTTTCCCAGTAAAGCAAATTTCTTTTTATCTGACATTCGTCATGATAAACCTTGAGAGCAGCCGTCCCCTGCTAGGTGGTCGTCCTCCACCTCTTGATGATCGTCCTTCATCATGCTCATCCGATGGCCGTCCCCATCGTCGACCTTTTTATCCGACATTCGTCCTATGTCGTGATATATTTAGCAGCCGTCCCCTGCTAGGTGATCGTCCTTCACCTGTTGATGATCGTCCTTCATCATTTTATCCAATGGCCGTCCCCATTGTTGATTTTTGGTTATCTGACATTCGTCCTATGTCATGATAAACCTTGAGAGCAGCCGTCCCCTGCTAGGTGGTCGTCCTCCACCTCTTGATGATCGTCCTTCATCATGCTCATCCGATGGCCGTCCCCATCGTTGACCTTTTATCCGGCATTCGTCCTATGTCGCGATATTTTCGGCAGCCGTACCCTGCCAGGTGGTCGTCCTCCACCTTAGATGACCGTCCCTCATCTTATCCCCAACAGAGCAGCCATCCCCTGCTAGGTGATCGTCCTTCACCTTTGATGACCGTACCTCATCATCTGTTTATTTCATTTATTCTTTAACCCGATGGTCGTCCCCGTCGTGGTCCCTTTTCTTTTAGCCCGATGGCCGTCCCCATTGCTGGTTATTTTACTTTATGAACTTGATGGCCGTCCCCATCATAATTCCTTTTATCCCCAGCATGTCGGTCGTCCCCGTCATTGCTTTACTTCACACACTCTCCCCAGCATGTCGGCCGTCCCCGTCATTGCTCTTTCCCAGCAGTCGTCCTCTGCTCGACGGTCATCCTCCGTCGCTCGCACTTTATAATATACTTTATTTCCTTTTACAATCTATATCCCTTTTCTTCTTCATTCTGTGAGTGCAAATTTTGGACTGTCTTTGGTATTCAACCACAAGTTATCTTGCTTGCCTGTTAAGCCGTCACTTACATCCTGCACAGCTAACTCATGTTTGAATAGGGGCAGCTGTAAACACCCCAAATTTTCCCTCACCCATTCACACCATGGCTTGTGATCATTTCATATACATAATCACAATCATAACATCTCATATTACATTTTTGATTCACTGCATTGGTTCTAAGTCATCTGCACCTAGGGTTTGTGATCTGAGCAATCCAAGAGCTTCTTGAGCCACTCCAAAGGCCATCAATCACTTCAAAGGGATCCATGTATGTTCAAGCATCATATTATATCCCCTCAAAGTCAAGAATGTCAAAAATCACAAGAACTGAGAATGGTATGGAAGCAGAGCCAGGCTTGACTGCACAGATGACCTAGAATTAGGGTTTTGGTTTCAGAGGCCATAACTCCAAATTTTTTGGTCATTCTTGTTTCTATTGGTCTCTATATGGTATAGGGAGTATGCATATCAATTTTCATGAAGAAATTCCATGGGGAAGTCATCTGATCAAGGGTTGACTTTCTAGGCAAGTCAGTGTAAAATCAGGGCATCTGAGGCCCCCAATGACCCAACCAAAGGGTGTTCTTCATCATTTTGATTGTATATGATCTTTATTTGATCATATAAGAGGTTGGAAGTTCACAAAATTGAAGAATTTCAAGTCATTTGCAAAGTTGACTTTTTGGGAAAGTTTGACTTTTAATGAAATTGCCATTTTAGGCAACTTTTTCAACCTTTACTTTTTTGATTCAAAAAAGCTTCAAATGGAAAAACTTTGGTCATGAAAGTTGTAGAATGGATCATTCCCTTTTCAAAAAGTACAAGAACATGACCTAATTCATTTTGGATCAAAAGTTATGGCTTGTCAAAGTTGGCAAAAATCACAAAATTTCAAAGTTTCCACCAAAGAGGCAAAGTTGCAAATTCACTTCTCAAGGCAAATTAAGTCATCAAATGGACTTCTAAACTTCACCACATGATCACACAAGTCCTAAAAGTCAGATTGCACCCAAAGAATCACATGTTTTATGGCTTATGGAGCAAGATATTTCATAAAGATCAAAAGCAAGGCAAGTTGCAAAACTCATCATAGTTTCTCATCTACTTGCTTGCTAGCTTGCTGAACCATCCTAGGCCTTTCCCCACATCCTGCTGCGCAGGACACACTCCTTGTACTTGGCTAGAAGTAGCCCATACTTCTCTTACACCAACTTTGACATTTTGGCAAAAAGACCCATACCAATCAATAAAGCACACATCACTTCTTCTGACCAATCACAGTTATCTATACAAGCCAAAAGCAAGCCAAAAGCAAGCCAAAGCAACAAGAACTCAGGCCTGAAACCATCCATAGCACAGCATTCCCATTTTCCACCCCAACTTGCAAGAGCATTCGAAACTCTCAGCACAGGCCACAAACACACAAACAAGCTTCACCAATCAACTCAACACACTCACCTGGTCACAAAGCACCCATCACCATTGCCTTAAACTCCCAGAATCACAAATACGATTCTCACCTCACCTTGAGCAGAACTCCTGCCATCTCTCAAACCAGCCATTGCAAACTTCAAACAAACATTGCAAGCTTCTTAGGAGGGTCAGTGGAGTAGATTTGAGCCAAAGAAACAGCTTGAAAGCTCTGGATTCGAAAGCTCCATCTCAGGTATCCTCCAAGAACTTTTTTTCCAGAAATGGATTTTTAAGTTTCTAAGTTGTTCTTCATGATTTGCTGATCACTCTGATGTTCTTAGTTTTGAAAATGGTTGAGAAATAAGTATTTAATCTTGTTCTGAAATTTTTCTGACCTAAAAATGTTTGGCTTCGATTCGCATGATTAGTGAATGAGAAATGAGTTTTGATCAGGGGTTTTGATTCAGTGATGTGTGGGGATGATTTCTGGGCTTTTAGTTTTCATTTTTGTAAAGTTTTAAGGATTTTAGAGATTTTCAGGTGGGAGTCCCACCGGAGAAGACGACCGGAGGTATTCTCCGGCCACCTGAAAATAATTAGGGCTAATCCCTGTGTTTAATGAAGTTTGAATGTTGCCCCTTGGATGTGTTGACTCGCGCGCATTTGGACGCCCAGGATCACTCCATTTTGCCCTAATCTTGAGTTGACTTTATTAATCCAGATTATTTAATTTTTAATTGGGATTAATGAAGTTTGAATGTCAGCCTTTAGATTGTGCGCGCAGTCAACAAACCCTTCCCCAGATTCAATCTTGGCCTCTCATTCAGCATACTTCTCATTAATTCAATTTTATTTTCTTTTTTATTCATTTAATTTGTCCATTTAATTTAAAATAGCAAAACAATTTTAAAAATTCTGAAAATTTTTGTACAAACTTTTATTAATTTTCAGAAACCAAAAACATTTTTATTTTTATTTTTTGCATTAAAAAAATATTTTTAAATCATTTAAAAGTTTATTTTTAATTAATTAATGAGAATTAATTAATTAAAAATACTTTTAGGTATTTAAAAATCACCAAAAAATTCATGAAACCTTCATAATCATTTAGAAACATTGTCCAACCCTCAAACTAAATTTCTTTTTTGATCTTGATGCATTTTGATAATTTTCCATGGAATTAATTCATTTTCAAAGCATTATTTTGATCCAATGTTCAAAAAATCATTTCTGCCTAGTCTTTGAGAGTTGGACTTTGATTCTTTTTGAATTGTGCTTTGCATCTCATGTAGTTTGTAAGATTAAATTGGCATGATTTGATCTTTCATTTTCAATTTGTTTGGCATTTTTCTTGTTAAGGTACCCTAAAACCCTAGAAATTTTAGGAAATTCATAACTCTAATTAGGTTAAGAGTTGGGACTTCTCCTTTGGGCATTGAGTTTGGATAGGATTAGGGTTCCTTTGAGTGCATTTTCAATTTTTTATCTTGATGTTTGCTTCTGATTTTGGTTTTTGTTTGATGCATGGATCATAAACCCTAATTTGGGCTTCCATATGCATCCATCTTGCATTTGCTTGCATACCTTGATTTGCCATAGCATTTTGTGCATACATTTGATTCATTTGACATCTTAAGACATATTGTAAACATGTTTGATCATTGCATCTTGCATTTGCCATATTGTATGCCATTTGCACTTCATAACTTTTCATGTATGACCATGGTTCCTAACTTGCTTCATTTGCATCCATAAGTTTGTATGATCATCCCCATGCTTTGTCTCATGTTTGTAGCATCTCATAGCATCATTAACATCATGTATGTGCTTCTGGTTTTAGTTTGCATCATGCCATTCCATCTCATCTTGCATTGCATTGCATTTCTTTCACTAACTTTTCAGGTGGTAAGTAACTTTGAGAAGTGAATTTGCCTTCACTTCTCACAACTTCTTTTCATCTCTCTTATGCATCCTTGCTGCATTTTATTATGTGTTTAAGATTGAGCTTGCTCTTTCTTCTTCTTCTTACTTTCTTTCTTCAAGTGACTTGTCTTCTTAAATGAAGCAAGTTGCTTTGCTTCTTTTTGCTCCATTTATCTGCTTCCTGGTGGTTCCATTGAAGATTTCTTTCTCAAACCTCACAAACCTTAGGGACAACCAAGCATGACAATGATTAGGGTTTTGATTAGTCCCCCACTTAGTTTTTTACCTTTGTGTCTCTTTGAGTATTCTCCTCTCATCTCATAATCAGGGACTAAACCCTAAAGGCTTTAAGGCTTTGTGATTAAGCTTATGCCTGCATCCTTCTATTAGGATGGAGTATATAACTTTAATCCTAAATGTTAAACCCTTAATGTGTTTAAATCCTTTAATCAATTCATCTAATAATCATCAAGACATCAAACTTGTAACTTGGGCCTTGCATTAGGGTTCTAATTCTTCCTTAATTGGTTAAGAAGGACTAACCCTAGTGTTAATGGACAAGTCCCCCTCAAGTTGTCTTACAAACCCTAAAAAACACTTCATCATCATATCATTAAATAAAATCCACTTAATCAAAGGCATGTTTTGTCATGAGTTTAATCCCTAATCATGGATTAAGTTGAGGAGCTTTCCTCAGCTTAAACATTCTCATCTATTATCCTTCTATTAGGATGGTGTAATGAGTCTGTTTAATCCTTGATTATGGCTTAACCTCATTACTTAAAACTAAACAAAAACACCAAAAAAAACATCTTAATAATCACAAGTAGGTTAATGATCTTAATCCTACATCAGGGTGATTAAGTGTGAGAAGCTGACTTCACACTTAAGGTATTCTCATTACCCCTAATCAGAGGGAGGATGTGATGAGTTTACTAACCCATTGGTTTAGGCTTAAGCTCATTAACTTATGACAAACTCTCAAAAGCAATAAAAGACTGAAAACACAAAAAACAAACAATAATCGTCTCCTCCGGGATTCTTTTCTCATCTCATTCACTCATAACCGAGAATTTGCTTCTTCCGTCTAATGCAAGACAGTTAGCACCTGAGCCAGACAGGTCATACACTTGAGCATAGACAAGTAAGCAGTTCATCAGTCAATTTACCTTCCAGTCTCTTTGGGTCGAACTACGGTGTTCTGACTTCCTCATTGCACGAGAGGATACGTAGGCATAACTTAACAGTTATCGAACAAAAGTCTCTGTATATCCCCCCTCTTTCAGCTTTATTCTTTAGCCTCATGATTTTGAGCATTTCACTCTGTTTTTACACTGACACTTCACTTATACACTTCATTTCTTTTGCACTGACACCTGTGCATCCTTTTCCAGCTCTTTATACACAAAATTGCACTGACACTACCCCTTTAAAACACAAATCTTTTAAGCGTGGATCCCGTCGAGTACGACGGACAATCTGGGTGCTAATACCTTCCCAGGTTGTAACCAACCCCCTTTCTCAGTCTCTCTGGTTCGCAACCGTCTTATCCATACCTTTCTAGGCCTATGCAGCATTGCCTTTCCTCCGGGATAAAAATGCCTAGCTGGCGACTCTTTGCATTTCCCGTGAGTTCACTCCTGTGTGTCCTCACATCCTCCCTTCGCCGACCGTTCGCGTCTGTACCCCATTTGACCCGGCTTCATTTGGTGGGAGCGACAGTACTGGGACATTTTCTAGTATGCCTACAGGATATTTAATAGAGCGATCGGCTAGTTGGACAGACATTTTAGTTGGTCTTAGGTCTCCCATGTCTAGCCTTTTGCAAATTGTTAAGGGCATAACACTGATACTGGCTCCTAAATCGCATAGAGCTTTGTCAATAACGAATTTTCCTATTACACAGGGTATAGAGAAACTTCCTGGATCTTTTAGCTTAGGAGGCATATTATTTTGAATTATTGCGCTACACTCAGCAGTAAGTGTAACGGTTCCGTTATCCTCTATCTTTTTCTTATTGGATAAGATTTCCTTTAGAAACTTAGCATACGAGGGCATTTGAGTGATAGCTTCTGTAAACGGAATAGTAATATTCAGTTGTTTCAGAAGTTCAACAAATTTCTTAAACTGGCCCATCGTCTTAGAATTGGTTAATCTCTGAGGGTACGAAATTGGTGGTTTATAAGGTGGTGGAGGCACATAAGGCTTTTCTTTCTCCACTGCCTCTTGATTATTATCTTCCTTTTCTTCTGGTTCATTCACCTTTTCAGTCGGCTTATCCGGTGTTTGGTACATAGCTGGATTGTCAAGTCTTGGATCGGCAGGTCCGTCAAGTTCCTTGCCACTTCTTAATATCACAGCATTGGCCTGTCCTTTCGGGTTAGGTTGAGGTTGTCCAGGAAATACTCCAGCTGGTGCAGCGGTAGGTGCTTGTTGTTGAGCTACTTGTGAAATTTGAGTTACAAGCATTTTGTTATGTGTAGCTAACGCATCTACCTTGCTCACTAATTGCTTAATCTGCTCACTAGTGTGTATGTTTTGGTTTAATAAATCCTTGTTTGTTTGAGATTGGGTAGCTATGAAGTTCTCCATCATCAACTCAAGGTTTGATTTTCTAGGAACATTAGGAGCAGTCTTTTGATATCCTGGTGGTGTAGCTGGTGCTTGACCTGGTGCGTATAAAGCATTGTTTTTCTTATAAGAGAAGTTCGGATGATTTTTTCAACCTGGGTTGTATGTGTTTGAGTATGGGTTTCCTTGAGCATAATTCACTTGATCTGTAGGAATTCCTGCTAATAGTTGACAATCAGGGACAGCATGTCCTGGAACTCCACATAACTCACAGTTAGGTGTTACCGCAGCCACGGTGGTTGTTGGTGTTATGGCCAAGTTGTCGATCTTTTGGTTAAGTTGGTCAAACTTTGCATTGACTTGGTCCATACTACTCACTTCGTACATACCTCCTTTTGTTGGTTTCTCAGTTGCGACTCTCTCACTTCCCCATTGGTAATGGTTTTGAGCCATACTCTCGATAAGTGCATAAGCATCATTATATTCTTTGTCCATTAGTGCGCCGCCTGCGGCAGCGTCAATTGTCATTCTTGTATTGTACAAGAGTCCATTGTAGAAGGTATGGATGACCATCCATTCTACTAATTCGTGATGTGGACAAAGTCTCAGCATATCTTTGTAGCGTTCCCAAGCTTCAAAAAGTGACTCGTTTTCCTTTTGCTTAAATCCGTTGATTTGAGCTCTTAGCATAACTGTCTTGCTAGGTGGGAAATATCTTGTCAAGAATACTCTCTTTAGTTCCTCCCACGTAGTTACTGAATTCGAGGGTAGAGATTGAAGCCAGGCTCTCGCTCTGTCTCGAAGTGAAAAAGGAAAAAGACGTAATCTAATAGCTTCTTGGGTAACTCCATTAGCTTTTACAGTATCTGCGTACTGCACAAATATCGAAAGATGAAGGTTCGGATCCTTGGTAGGATTTCCGGCGAATTGATTTTGTTGCACGGCTAATATCAACGAAGGTTTCAATTCGAAATCGTTTCAGTTGATAGTCGGTGCGGCAATGCTGGAATGTGGCTCATCTTGTGAAGGACTAGCGTAATATTTGAGTGGATGATTCGGTTCTTCAGCCATCTCTGCGTCCTTTGATGTTCCGACCGGTTTAGGTGGATCAATTTGAAGATCTGGAATGTTGTATTTTCGTTCGTAATCGAATATTCGTCTTCTTACGTGTAAGAAGCGTTCTAATTCTGGGACTGGAGGTTGCAAGTCTTCGCCTTGAGAGCGAGTACTTGGAATACACTCGGGAAATTAGATTAGGAAAAGAATAAGTTGTTACCTTAGTCTAGACAATGCTACTCTAATAGTGCACTAGTAACTAAATTAAGGTCCCCGACAACGGCGCCAAAAACTTGATGGGCGCGAAGACGCGATATGTGTCTAGCGGTATCTGAACTGCAAGCGCATAGCCTATCGAAGTAATATAAAAGATTGTCGATCCCACAAAGACTTTAAAATCACTTAGTGCTAGAGGGTCTACTAGTTTAGCTAAGGTGGATGTTTGTCACGATTTTGGTTTTAAAGATTAAAAACGGGAATTAAATTTAGTTTAATGAAATAATGAGAAGGCGATCGGTATGTAATTATGTTAACCTATGCGGGTCAATCTAACCTAAGCTTATAAGGATGGTTCACTTAAATTATTCTGTAGAGATTATCAGTTTAAATACCCTCGACTCACACTCTCGTGGTCTTATCTCAGATCTTACTCCTAAAGCCCTATGCCTGCTCTCGCTAGCCCATAAGTGTTTAGAAAATAATTTTTGAAAACTTAATAAGCCTAATTCATTTTAAAGCGCTCTCGCTGTATTTAAATCAAATGCCTAACTTTAGTTATCCGGTTAAAATCTCACACTCTCGTGGTCTCGACCTAACCTATTACACTTTTCTTACTCTCGTAACAAAAAGATTAATTTTAATAATAAAAAGTCACAGCCAAAATTTAAGTTCTTAATTATTTTAGCTTAGATTTGATTATACCGGTTTGGTTTATTTTATTACATACCGCCTAATTGATTTAGCTACTCATCTTTGTTGTACCAGACAGATGCAGAAACAGATAAATATAAATTAAAACATGCATTATAAAATAATAGATATATCTTAACATATATAAATAAATAACTTAATATAAATGCGAAATTATAAAAAAAACCTGAATGATTAAAATCTTAAAACTCCTTCTTCCACAGTCTGGTAAGCTCGGAGTGCGGAACCGGAATCGAAAATAAAACTAAACAAATTCTGAAGGCTTGAAAAAGAAATTAATAATAACAATTTCCTAATGTTGGAAATTGTTATTTAGTTTGGTTTGGATATAGAAGCAGAAAATTAAACAAGAACAATTGCTTAGAAAAATAAAATAAGGGTGCAACAAAAATACGGCAGAGCTTCCGCGAAAATCTTAAAATAAAACTCTGTGTTTCTAAATTCGTAGCTAGGCTATTTATAGAAAATAGTTTCTGGGCTTGGGCAGTTGAAATCCATAGCGTGGGTATCGTTCCGTTGAAGAGAAAATCCAGTGAACATGCATACTGAGTCTGAGGAATAATAGGAAGCACTTTCTGACTCACGTTGCACGTCTATGACCAATTCAATCCAATTAAACCTATTTTCCTTTGTCACGTTCGTGACAAAGGTGTCACGGCCACTTTTTCCATTTAAAGCGTGTCACGGTCGTGACACTTAAGTGACGGTCGTGAGACCTCCACGTAGGGCGTCACGGTCGTGATGGTGTGGTAACGACCGTGAGTGTTGCAAAATATGCAGACTTTGGCAGAATTCCTTTCTTCTTCTTCTTTTCATGCTTGTTTTTGTTCATTTGATCTTTGGCTCATGGTTTAGCTCTAGAAATGTTATACCTGCAATATGACATAGAAAACTCGAAGAATCGGGAGTTAATATGATAAATGTGCGATAAAACGGACTTAAAACGTAGTAATAAAATGATACGATTTCTCGTTATCACAAACCATAAAATTCACTTCCTAATCTTACCATTAACTAAAATCTACTCTAATAAAGGCTTTGTTTTGTCATGAGGTTAATCCCTAATCATGGATTAAGTTGAGGAACCTTCCTCAGCTTAAATGTTCTCATCTATTATCCTTCTATTAGGATGGTGTAATGAGTCCATTAAATCTCTGATTATGGCTTAATCTCATTACTTAACACTAAACAAAAACTCCAAAAACATCTAAATAAATACAAGTAGGTTAATGATCTTAATCCTACATCATGGTGATTAAGTGTGAGGTGTTTACCTCATACTTAAGGTATTCTCATTACCCCTAATCAGAGGGAGGATGTGATGAGTTTACTAGCCTTTGGTTTAGGCTTAAGCTCATTTTCTTATGACAAACACAAAAAATCAATAAAAGCTTGAAAACACAAAAAACAAACAATAATCGTCTCCTCCGGGATTCTTTTCTCACCTCATTCACTCATAAACGAGAACTTGCTTCTTCCGTCTAATGCAAGACAGTTTGCACCTGAGCCAAACAGGTCATACACTTGAGCATAGACAAGTAAGCAGTTCACAAGTCAATTTATCTTTCAGTCTCTTTGAGTCGAACTACGGTGTTCTGACTTCCTCATTGCACGAGAGGATACGTAGGCATAACTTAACAGTTATCGAACAAAAGTATTTGCCTATTCCCCCCTCTTCCAGCCTTATTCTTTAAGTCTCATAGTCTTGAGCTTCATTCTTTCCTTACACTGACACTCTCATATTTCACTTCACACTTCTTTTACACTGACACCTGTACATCCTTTTTCAGCTCTTTTGCACACAAAATAGCACTGACACTACCCCTTTAAACACAAATCTTTCAAGCGTGGATCCCGTCGAGTACGACGGACAATCTGGGTGCTAATACCTTCCCAGGTTGTAACCAACCCCCTTTCTCTGTTTCTCTGGTTCGCAACCGTCTTATCCATATCTTTCTAGGTTTATGCAGCATTACCTTTCCTTCGGGATAAAAATGCCTAGCTGGCGACTCTTGTCTCTCCAGTTCACCCTTGTGTGTTCTCTCTTCTCGCCGACCGTTCGCGTCCGTACCCTATTTGACTTAGCCTCATTTAGTGGGAGCGACACATAGCAGCAAGACTTTTTCACAAAAAAGGCCCTTACATAACCTGCATCAAAAGTGAAAGGAGGGTTTTCAATAAAAAGCAAAAAGTGTTGATTAAGTTTGTTTTTTTTTTATAAAAAAGAGGGGGAAAAACACCAAAGAAAAGGACCAGCCACTGATTTCAAGAAAGAAGGCAAAAAAATATTCAACAGAGGGTAAGCAAAAAATCACCAAAAAAAATAAAAGGAGGACTTTCACAAAAGCAAAAAAAAAGTGTTCCTCCTTGACCTCCACTCCCCATCTGCTACACCAACACAGCCACCATTCAACCAACCATCTCTTCCGCCTAACACCAACCCACCAACGAAACTTCATCACCCTTCAAACTCGTCTCACTCTGAAAAACAATACAATCTTCAGAAGCTGAAACAAACCACTCGCTCTGATCTCCTCTCATCCACCGTATGGCCACAACCGCACTAGGTGCAACATTTCTTCTGCTGCTACTTCTCCCCTTCTGCATCTCCATCTCCCAGCCTATCTACGATTCTCACCGATCCGCCACTAACCGAGCCAAACCATAAATCCCTCCACTCTTTCGGCTGAATCTTCCTCAGTAACACCACCCAACCTCCCATCGAACCACCTTCGACCCTGTTTTGTTCATCGATCAAAAAAGACAGAAACACAAAAACAGAAACAAAAAAAAACAGAAGTAAAAAAAACAGAACAGTTTTAATCTTTTCGAAAACCTCATCAACCCTTCATCAAACTGAACAAATCAAATCCGCGACTTACCGCAACCGCACCACACAACCGAGAAACACCCACAAACCACCGCGAGAGAACCGTAAATACAGAAACCACCACCGAATCTTCCACCATCGCCTTCTGTAAACCACCGGGAATCCTTGAACCAACCAAAGCCGCGTGAGACCGCCGCCACTCCAAACGAACAACCGGCGAAGCCGCACGTGAGAGACGGAGAACGCGAGCAAAACGCGTGAGAGATCCGAGCGAAAGTCAAGCAAAAAGCGAACCAAGCCACGTTTGAGAGATAGAGAAGAACTGCCACTTCAAATCACGTATCAGAAAAGCTACCCGCCTTCGTGAACAAAAGATGAAGAGGTTTTTGTTTGATTTTCTGGAGAGGAACCCGTTTGATTTTGACGTGCTCTGTGTTTGTTTTAATTTTCTTTCTTTTTCATGATTTTATTAATTGTGCTGACTAATTTTATATATTTGTTGATTAACTTTTTATTATCATTTGGTTTAGGGCTTCAAAGACATCTCAAGCCCACCGGTTTGCTAGTTACACCTTGCCAGTCACTGCCACACCTCCCCTTTCCCATTTTCAATTCTTTTTTTAGAATCTCTTTTTTATTTCCTTAAGTTTATTTATTTATCATTGATTAGTTTAGGCTAGGTTTTGTTTTTTTTATTATTTTATTAATTTAGGGTTAGGATTTTAATATTAATTGATTTCCTTAGTTGAATTATTTTTTATTTGATTAAGTGATACTAGTCTTGATAAATTAGAGGTCAATTTTTTTATTCGTTAATATTGATATTAATTGACTTTTATTCTTCCTTTTTTTAGGGGAATTTTGCTTAAAATTTTGATTAAGCTCTTATTAACTTTGTGATTCTATTGTTAGCACTTTTGCTTTGAGCTTTGGTTAAGCTAACCTTGATGATTCTTGATGTTGAACATTTGAGGACTAATTATTTAATCGTGTGAGCTTCTGACATTTTGCTTGAGTATCTTTTGCACATATTAAAGAGGCAACGAACCTTCTCCGTTTGGTACCTCTAAACTCGATGTTATCTCTTTTGCGCTTCACTTAGTCTTGATGCCACATTCGTGTTTGTCTGATTATTTGTACATCACCCTCGTGTCTAAACCATAAAACATTTCAAACTTTCAAACTAATTAATCTACGAAAGAACGGAGCTCCGGAGTCTAGCATTCCGCATGTTCTAGAGTGAATCACTCCTGGGCTAGCCCCACGCGTTGTGGATTCATTCGCCCTTTCGTATTTAAAACACTCGATTCAAAATCAATTAAACAACAACTCATACGCCAATATTGGCACACACGTAAGTCGATTACCAAGTGGTCGCCGTCTGCACGACGTTCGCGTTTTAATTAAATTAACAAGGAACAGAGCTCCGAAGTCTAGCACTCCGCACGTTCTAAAACGAATCACAACTGGGCTAGCCCCACGCGTAATGTTTCGTTCACTCCTTCGTTTTAATCGCGTTAATTCTAAAACGTCTAAAAACAATTGTTCAACTTATTTAAAAATTTAAATACGGAAACAGAACTCCGGAGTCTAGCACTCCGCACGTTCTAAAATGGACTGCAACTGGGCTAGCCCCACGCAACGTGGTCCATTCGCCTTCCATATTTTGAAGTAAATAATCGCACAAATTAACTTACAAAAACAGAGCTCCGGAGTCTAGCACTCTGCACATTCTGGATTGGATCGTTCCTGGGCTAGCCCCACGCGATGTGATTCAATCACCATTCGTATATCAAATATCTCAATCATTTTCGACTTAATTCGTGAAAGAATGGAACTCCGGAGTCTAGCACTCCGCACGTTCTAGAATGAATCGTTCCTGGGCTAGCCCCACGCGACGCGCTTCATTCACCCTTTTATATCTTAAAACAATTCAACTTACCAACCAATTTAATTTATTTTCATAATTAATCAGCGAAAGATGGAACTCCGGAGTCTAGCACTCCGCACGTTTTGGAATGCAATCACTCCTAGGCTAGCCCCACGTGACGTGGTTCATTCGTCCTTTCGTTTAAAACACTTTAACAAAAGTCAAACACTTTTCTCTAAAACGAACATTGTTTAAATCATTCTATCTCGCAGACAAGCTAGCGCTTCAGCCTCCACCGCGAGTATAAGCCAACGCTTAGCAGATTAGAAAACGTTTTAAACAATCGTTCAATTAAAAATCACAAACCATAGTCGCACGAACTACGAAGCTCTGACTTTCCCATTGCACAAGGGAATACGTAGGCACGGGGATTTTAATCCTTCGCGAGCACCCTAATAAATTTTTTAATTATTTCTCTGTTTAAATCACAATATAAAAAAACATTTAATCTTTTCTCTGTCATCTTCATAATAATAATAGTTTAAAACCTTAATTTCACTTTTAACAAGCATAGTAACAATCATTTAGAAGACAAAGACTTAAGATCAAACATTTAATCGCATAATTAGCTAAGAGGTTCCCGTTGAGTACAACGGACGTGAGAGGTGCTAATACCTTCCCCTTGCGTAACCGACTCCCGAACATAGAATTTAGTTTCGTTGACCATTTCTTATCCTTCATTAGGTTGTATCTATATCTCCCTTTTCTTTAAGTAGAATAAATAGAATTAGGTGGCGGCTCTGTTGTTTGTTTTAGGATCGTATTTTTTTTCGAGGTACGACAGTTGGCGACTCTGCTGGGGACAAGCTCCATGCTAGAGAGAGTCGAGCCTAACTTGGCTTTGTGTGTTTATTTGTTTGATCTTATCTCTTCTTGTCTTCTCTATGTTTATTATTTATGTTTGTTCTTTTACCGCTTTCCATTTATTATATTATTTGTCTGTGGGATCTCGGGGTCACTTTGCAAGTAAATTTTGAGTGGTGAAAAAGCAGAGGGAACACCTAAGTTTAGAATTGGATGTTATTAGTGTTAGTCTCCAAGGACTCGCTCCTTGCACGCCTAGCATGAAAGCTCCCCCAGATAGTTAGACTCTTCGTAGATCTTGTCGCAACGCAGCTAGCCTGTCGCGTGACCTGATTCACGAAAAGGCTGTGATTCTGGGACCCCCTAGGACCTGTTTCAATTTTGGTAGTTGTGTAATGTTAGGCTCCGAGGGCTCGCCCCTTTATCATCCTAGCATGAGGACTCCACTCAAGGTAGACTTTATCGTTATTATCGTCACAATGCAGCTAGCATGCGGCGGGGTGTTAGTACGATAAATGTCTGTGACCTCGAGTTTCCTTAAACCATCACCATAGAAACCATCCTGCGAGTGGGAATTATGGGTAGTAAGACGTAGAACCAATCTCTTACAGCTTACCATATAGGAAGTTTGAGTTTTTCCAGCTTCCGTGTCTGTTTGTGTTTGTGATCCCTAAGCATCCTTGCATTGCATCCATTTGCATACCATTGCATTTGCATTGCATATCATTTTTTCCTTCCTCAGAGTAAGCTCATCCTCGTCCTGTGTCCATAACCCGCAGTTGATTTCCCGACACCTACATTGGACTTGAAGTAGTTCCTGATTAATCATGGACCCTGAAGGATAAAAGCAGACTGCGTCAATGGGAGACTTTGATTTGACAAAGGACCAAATGAACCAACTCATGGATGATGTGACAACTTTGATCAGGAGAGGGGATAATGTTCAACAAGCTTCCGTAACTGGAGATGTCTCTCCACCTCAAAGGAACAGTTTTGTTCAACCTCAGTCTGCCAGGACCCCAGTTGGGGCACCCGTTATTCAAGAGCATACCATTATTCGAGATGGAAACTCCTTACCTCACGATGCCGTCGAGTACCAAAGCTTTGGGTTCTCTGAGCCAAATTCCCAAGGGGCAATCCCAGTGAGAAAGACCAAGGGGCCAGACGTCGCTGAGATGACTGAGAAATGTCGAATGTTGAACGAAAGACTCAAAGCTCTAGAGGAGCAAAATTCTTTTGACCTGGATGCTTTAAACATGTGCTTAGTGCCTGGTTTGGTTATACCTTTGGAGTTTGAAGCATCTGCTTTTCAGAAGTACAAAGGGGATAGTTGTCCAAAGCACCATTTGGTGATGTTCTGTCGAAAAATGATTGCATATGCTTTTGATGATAAGTTGATGATTCACTGCTTTCAAGACAGTTTGAGTGGGGCATCGTTGAATTGGTACATGGATTTGGAAAGAAGTCATATTCAGTCATGGTTAGACCTAGCCAATGCTTTCGTGAAGCAATACCATTACAATTTGGAAGAAACTCCCAACCGCTTTCACTTGAAGGACATATCTCAAGAAAGTAATGAGCCATTCAAAAGGTACGTCCATAGGTGGAGAGAGTTTGCTGATCATGTTCAACCACCGCTCTCAGAAAAGGAGTTAGTTAACCTGTTTATGGACACTCTGCAGAGCCCGTACTTTGAGAAGATGGTAAGCACCGCATCAACAAGTTTCTCTGACCTGGTAAAAACGGGAGAACGTATTGAGATTGGTCTCAAAAGCGGAAAGATTCAAGGCGCCTCAAGCAACCATGCCAGTGAGAATGAATCCCTCAGCAGTTCCCAAGAGGAGGAAGAGGATGTAATCAATGCAGTCATGGCAGACGTCGAGTATTCTTGTGGTGCATCGGCAAGACCCTATGACCCTCCGTCTTTTCAGCAATCACCACTTTGTGTGCCTTACTACCCTTGTAGGCAACCAACATTGTTTAGGGTACCTTACCAGCAACCCTGGATTTCTCCTCATCAAAGTCAGCGAGCCAAAAGCCAAGGATATCTGAATCAGCATCAGAGTCCACATAAGCCTCGCAACAATTTAGAAAGAAGGAATGCTCCTATTCATCCAGTACCTTTATCATACACTCAGCTTCTGCAGCCTTTGATTCAAAGCTCATTAGTGGTTCCCAAGTCTCTCAAGCCATTGCTAGAGCCATACCCTCATGAGTATAATCCACATGAGCAATGTGGATATCATGCTGGATCGATGGGGCATTCAATTGAAGACTGTAGAGCTTTTCAAGCCAAGGTACAACAATTGATTGATAAGAAGTACATATCCTTTCCAGAAGGAAACCTGTTGGTGCATGTCAACTTCTCGCCTGAGTGAGTACAGAGACTCTTCGGGGCATCTCTTGAAGACAGTGAATCAAGACATTTTCAATTCCCTAAAGCTGGCAATCACTTGTTTGTTTCAGCACTGTTGTATTTTCTTTGCATGTTGATTTTGTATTTGCTTATTAGCATTGATTGTTTTTGAATTGGCAAAATTAATGAAATGTTTATGCATATTTTGAATCAATCCAATCGTATTCACTCGTTTTCTTTCATTGTTATAAATAAACATAATTTCTCTCCTTTTTGTTTATCAAACTTTTGTTTTAGCAAAGATTGGAGGGAGGATGATGAAAACCAGATACCTGAATTCTCCGTTTGTATTGCTCTCAATTAAAACCTTGCCAATGATGTACATGCATTGTTTCAAATTCCCAAACACTGGTGAAATAAGGAAGATAATCCTTTGCTAACCCCTTCGAGCCTAGAAGTAGGAGTGTTCTTTTTCAAAAATACAAAAACCCTAAATTTCAAACCTGGGGCAGGGTAGTCGGTTCAGTTAATCTGGTTGCATTCAATCTTCAAGAAATTAAGTCCATCATTCAAGAACGATCAGCTATATACTTCCCTCCGCGCACCAAAGAAGTCGCGAAGGTTCAAAAATTTGTAGTATTCATTTTCTTATTCTCCAACAAAATGGCAGTCGCAACCATTCAACAGAAGAATGAAGTGAGGGAAAAAAATACAAAGAAAAGTCCGCTAAGTAAAAAAAACAGAAAAAGACGACTTAGGCGAAAATTAATGAATCATCAAATCCTTAGCAAAGCAAGGATAAGGCAAAGTGGTTGCCATCACTTTTGAATCCTGATCCTTATCATACACCGTCAAAGACTTTTAAGATCTGAATGCGTATGTCAATTTAACTGAACGTAGGGTTGGATTTTATCACGAAGAATGGGTGGGTTACAAATAAATTTTGAGCCTTTTATCCTTTATTTCATAAACTGTGAACCAAGCCACGTTACAACCCTTGAAAGACCTAATTGAGGCATGATTTATTTTGAGAGCATACTACAACAAGGTTGTGTTAACCTGACTCCTAAAGATCTTTGTTAATCATTTGTATTGATCACTTCATCTGCCATTCCATAAATGGCTAGATCCACTTTGTTTTGCAATCAATGTTTTCTCCACCGTATCATTATCATACCAATAAATTGTGATTTCAAAACTTGCATAAACGTTGCATTAAAATTGCCAATTTTTGAATAAATAATGTTTATTTGCAAGTAAATTCAGCATCAAGGAAATCCCAACTAATGCAGCCAGTTAGGGAATTCGACTTGGTAAGAAAAGCCCAGCCAGGGGCAACCACTTCAAGAACCAGTCAACCTGAATCAATCTCTTCAGGGGTCATCCACTCAGAGGTTGAATCGTTCTCAAGACTCAGACTAGAATTGATCTATCACAACAATTGAAGAGTTCAAACGACCAGTCAAGGATCAAATAACCAGGGGGAAAACTCAAATAATCAAGCACTGGGGAAACCATCTCAAAGGCCATGACATGGCAGGTTGATCCAAAATCTTGTGCGAAGAGGAAATTTTCAAAACCATTGATTAAGGGCAAGATGAATCACACAGGGGAAAATCCTCTCCATGCTTACAAGTTTGTTCAAGCAGGCCTTATACAACAACAAATTTTGAGTTCATAACGGGTTTCGGGAATCATGTCGTCATCTTTGCCTCCTTTTAGAGAGTCGTCTGCAAAAGAACTATTACATCCTTACCCACGCAGGGGCATTTCTTTTGGAAACCATTTAGTCAGTGCATAACCACTCTCATGCTTTAGTCATGTCGCTCCGCTCATAGCGTTAAACCTTGCATATCGTCTTACTCATCTAGCATATGTCCAGGTCAAAACCCAGGTAAACCAGTTCTCGTCCGGTGTTTTCTTTTGAAGTTTACTTCACAGTCAGTTCTCGTCTGACAGTCGTTTTTTGCTCCAGTTCCCGTCTGGTATTTTCTTTTGAAGTTTACTTCACAGACAATTCTCGTCTGACAGTCGTTTTTTTGCTCCAATTCCCGTATGGTATTTTCTTTTGAAGTTTACTTCACAGTCAGTTCTCGTCTGACAGTCATTTTTTTGCTCCAGTTCTTGTCTGGTATTTCATTTGAAATTTATTTCACAGTCAGTTCTCGTCTGACAGTCGTTTTTTTTGCTCCAGTTCTCGTCTGGTATTTCATTTGAAATTTATTTCACAGTCAGTTCTCGTCTGACAGTCGTTTTTTTGCTCCAGTTCCCATCTGTTATTTCATTTGAAATTTATTTCACAGTCAGTTCTCGTCTGACAGTCGTTTTTTTTCTCCAGTTCCCGACTGGTATTTCATTTGAAATTTATTTCATAATCAGTTCTCGTCTAACAGTCGTTTTTTGCTCCAGTGCTCGTCTGGTAGCCCATTTCAAACTAGTTCTTGTCTGGTAGTCATTTCTTTCCAAACCAGTTCCTGTCCGGTAGTCAATTTCTTTTCAAACCAGTTCCTGTCTGGTAGTCAATTACTTTTCAAACCAGTTCCTGTCTGGTAGTCAATTTCTTTTCAAACCAGATCCTGTCTGGTAGTCAATTTCTTTTCAAACCAGTTCCTGTCTGGTAGTCAATTTTCTTTCCAAACCAGTTCCTGTCTGGTATTCATTTTATTTCCAAACCAGTTCCTGTCTGGTAGTCAATTACTTTTCAAACCAGTTCCTGCCCGGTTGTTGTAACACCCTTCTACCCCAAAACAAAATATTTAAATAATATCAGAGTAATCATCTAAAAAGGGTATCACATATCATCATAATTCAACACAAATAGTGTCTTGTCCCGTAACACGGGTTAATCAACATCAAGAATATCAAAAATCATTTCGCAGCAGAATTTAAACTTCATAATTCAAAACTTCATAAACATAATTTTCACCATTCTGAATTTAACATCATAAAATGGAAAACATTTATCCAAATAACAACATAACTGCAAACAGTTTAACAGAAGAAAACCCATCCCAATGTTACATGACACAGAGCAGGACACATACACCAGAACTACTTATAATGAACACTAAAGCACGCTCCGAGACTCATGAATTATTCCTATTGCACTGCAGGACTATTCTTCGACATCTGCAAGTTACCCACGAAGGAGGCAACATTTCCAAGCAGGCAGGGTGAGTAATCATAATATATCATAAACGTACCAGAATATAGAATCATAAATAAATTAGTACAACATATCATGACATCATCAACTATAAAATTCAGCAACAACAACAACAACACGATCATGAAATCAAGCAACACCAACACAGTCATGAAATTCATCAAGAATATGCAATTCTAACATCCTGATATGCAATATGCATGTGGTACCATTTTCATAGTGAGATGGATACATGACCATCAACCCTCCACAAAGGAGCACATCGTAAATCATCGAGACACTTCAATCCACACAATGGGATTGAAGCAAATAAATAGACCGAAGCCCCATCGTGAATGTTATGAAATGCAATGAGGCACTACATCGTAAATTCATCAAAATAATTCGCATTATTCATTTCAATCATCAAATAAATCATATATATCATCATGACATTACACCCAGAACACTGGTTCTATAACCACTCTGACACTTCAAGAATTGACCCATACCCGGTAAATTATGGGGAAATTTCAAGGTTATTTCATAAATTCCTTTATAAAAACTTTTGCCTTTTTCTCATTTTTATTCATCAAAATAAAGTTCAGTTTATGCTCGTACTGACGCTTCAAACGGAATGCGAATCGGACTTACGGTTTGAAAGTTGTGAATTTTTAAAGAATTAAAATTTTCTTCTCAAACAGTGTTAACTGGTTAACCCGTAGCGTTAACCGGTTAACGCCGACGAATTTTCCAGAAATTCCCAAAGTTACAATGGTTAACCGGTTAACCCATAGCGTTAACCGGGTAACGCACGTTTTCCAGCAGTCCCCTGCTATACAATTGCAGACTGTCCCAACACCAAAAACCCCCAAACCCCATTATGGGTTTCACATCAAAACACTCAAAAACCATTCAAAAACATCAATTAAACCTCAACAACATCCAGACAACAATTATGCAAACAAATATACGATTATAACTCATTTTAATCGCTCTAATTCATCAAGATTTCTCTTATAAACTCCACCTAAATCAAAAACCCCTAAAACTCATAAACTCACACAATTCTAATCTATTCATAATCCAAATTCTTATGCAATTACAATAGATTATGAAAACTCCCCATACCTTAGAGAATTTCTTCGCTTTACACTCTTCTCTGGGATTCTCCACAGCCTCTTGACTCTGAGCTTCTTCTTTCTCTCCCTTTTTTCTTCAGAGCACTTCTTCTCCCAAAAACACGATAATGTTAGAAAACTAATCGTGTATTCCTTTTTATCAAAACATATCCCAGTTAAGTGTTTTCCCACTTTACCCTCATAATTTTCACAAAAGGACCACCTTACCCTTTTCTTTAATATATTTTTAATAATAATAATAATAAAACAGTATAATAAAACACTATTTATCCTTATTATATAAAAATACTCTATTTCTCCAAAATTCTCTAATTAATCCAAACTCTCCAATTCTTCTAAGTTAATTAAATAAATGATTAAATAATTAAATTTAGATTTTCGGGGCGTTACAGTAGTCATTTTCTTTTCAAACCAGTTTTCGTCTGTTAGTCCATTCTGAACCAGTTCCCGCCTGGTATTTCATTTAAAAGTATTTGACATTCGGTTCTTGTCTGACAGTCATCTCTTTTCCAAATCCAGTTCAAAACCAATTCTTGTTTGGTAGACCATTTCCAAAGTCAGTCCCCGCCTGACAATGAATCAAAAGAAACTCGTTCCCGTCTGGTATGTCAAGGAAAAATCATTCGTCACTAGCAGCTTTGTCTGAAAACCCATTGTTGTTGTCGCCCTTTAGTGTGGTTTATCAAAATGTTTTTCCAGTAACACTAATATCCCCTGCAGAGGTTCTTCTTGTTATTGATATCCACCCTTTTACCACCAATATTTCTCTTAAGTCCAATCGTCATTGGCACAAATCCTTCAAGTTCTTCATTTAGGGAATTTCCGGAGTTTGGACGTTTATCTTATTTAAAAACTCCAACATTTTATTGCCAGTCGGTCGCTTAGAGCCGTTGATTTATATCTGAACGTTTCGCATGCTACTCCCAGTATCAGTTTGTTTGCACAGAGCCACTGCCTGAATACTGTTTTCGTTTCCCAATCCTCGGTCTCAACAGTTACACTTGAACCTGTTGATTTACCACTTTGGATTATACGCCTGTTATTTTATTTCCCGACCACCGTTGTTGATGCCTGTCATTTTATTTCCCGACCACCGTTGTCGAGATCTGTTATTTTACTTCCCGACCACCGTGTCGACGTCTGTTATTTTATTTCCCGATCGCTGTGTCGATATTTGTTTATTCCTGACCGCCATGTCGATATCTGCTATTTTGTTCTCCTGACTGCCGAGTCGATGTCATATCCATTTTTTCTCAATCACCGAATTGTTGTATTGTTATCCCCAGCAGCCACCTTGAGCTTGCTAATTCATCACTTCAGATAGTCTGTCTTTAATATTTTGTCTTGTTTCCCGTCTTTTGTTATTCTTAGTGCCAGCAGTTACACTTGAACCTGCTGGTCTATCACTTTGAATACACCATATTTCCGTCTTGTCAGCATATTGTTATCCCCAGTGAGCCTTCGCCCTCATTTGTGTTGTCGTGGACCACCGTTGCATTTGTCTTCATCATACCATATACAACATATTCATCATTTAAAAAAAAATCTGCATCTCGAACGTCATATCC
This sequence comes from Lathyrus aphaca, assembly GCA_963966055.1. Taxonomy (NCBI): domain Eukaryota; kingdom Viridiplantae; phylum Streptophyta; class Magnoliopsida; order Fabales; family Fabaceae; genus Lathyrus; species Lathyrus aphaca. The sequence continues at coordinate 511,179,297 of OZ014523.1, read as the reverse complement.
CCAACAAAACAAAAGGAGTCTCTCTTGATTTCATAGCATTGCATATCAACGCATTTCATCTGCATTCGGTCAAAATTTTAGGTATTTTAATATTTAATCCTCTTCTACCTCGAATGTCCAAAAACTTTGTTTTTCATACATTCAGGTTCAAAATGATTAAATAGGGGCAACTGTCACACCCTAAATTTTGACCGAGGTTTTTTCAAAATTTCATTTATCTGACGCATTTTTATCGATTTATTTGATTATCAGTCATTTTCGCATTTTTTAACCATTAATCATAAAACATGCATTTTCTAGTTATTTTCACCATTTCAATGTCGTTTTAATTTTGTTCTGAATCTTTTAGAATTTTCTTTGATTTAAGAATTTAGTTAGATTATTGGTTCCTCTTAAATCGTTTCTTTATTTGTTTATTAAAATTTAAGTTTTTTATTTAGCTTTTTTTTAGATTAAATTATTATTTTCTAAGATCAATTTGGATCAATCTAGGCATTTTAATTAGTTTATTAATATTACTATTTTTTATTCTTTGTTTTTTAGATTACTTAGAGTTTAGTTGCAATTTCACTAGAATTTAGTTTTAATTTAATTTTCTTTTAGTTTATATTAATTAATCTTTTCTCACTTATTTATTTGTATATCAATTTTATTTTATCGTTATTTTATTTATTTATTTGTTTATTAGAATATCATAATTAGTCTTGGTCTATTCTTGGTTGGTTTAGAATTATTTGATTAGTTTTAAAAATATATGTTCTATACTTTTGGTCCAATTCCACCTTCACAGTCCACACTCCCAAAACTCTGCACAACACTCCAAATTTTTGTACATTTTTGTACATCAGCATAGCAGCAAGACTTTTTCACAAAAAAGGCCCTTACATAACCTGCATCAAAAGTGAAAGGAGGGTTTTCAATAAAAAGGAAAAAGTGTTGATTAAGTTTGTTTTTTTTTTTATAAAAATGAGGGGGGAAAACACCAAAGAAAAGGACCAGCCACTGATTTCAAGAAAGAAGGCAAAAAATATTCAACAGAGGGTAAGCAAAAAATCACCAAAAAAAATAAAAGGAGGACTTTCACAAAAGCAAAAAAACGGTTTTCCTCCTTGACCTCCACTCCCCATCTGCTACACCAACACAACCACCATTCAACCAACCATCTCTTCCGCCTAACACCAACCCACCAACGAAACTTCATCACCCTTCAAACCCGTCTCACTCTGAACAACAATACAATCTTCAGAAGCTGAAACAAACCACTCGCTCTGATCTCCTCTCATCCACCGTATGGCCACAACCGCACTAGGTGCAACATTTCTTCTGCTGCTACTTCTACCGTTCTGCATCTCCATCTCCCAGCCTATCTACGATTCTCACTGATCCGCCACTAACCGAGCCAAACCATAAATCCTTCCACTCTTTCGGCTAAATCTTCCTCAGTAACACCACCCAACCTCCCATCGAACCACCTTCGACCCTGTTTTGTTCATCGATCAAAAAAGACAGAAACATAAAAACAGAAACAAAAAAAACAGAAGCAAAAAAAAACAGAACGGTTTGAATCATTTCGAAAACCTCATCAACCCTTCATCAAACTGAACAAACCAAATCCGCGACTTACCGCAACCGCACCACACAACCGCGGAACACCCACAAACCACCGCGAGAGAACCGTAAATACAGAAACCACCACCGAATCTTCCACCATCGCCGTCTGTAAACCACCAAAAACCACCGGGAATCCGTGAACCAACCAAAGCCGCGTGAGACCGCCGCCACTCCAAACGAACAACCGGCGAAGCCGCACGTGAGAGACGGAGAACACGAGCAAAACGCGTGAGAGATCCGAGCGAAAGTCAAGCCAAAAGAGAACCAAGCCACGTTTGAGAGATAGAGAAGAACTGCCACTGCAAATCGCGTATCAGAAAAGCTACCCGCCTTCGTGAACAAAAGATGAAGAGGTTTTTGTTTGATTTTCTGGAGAGGAACCCGTTTGATTTTCTAGAGAGGAACCCGTTTGATTTTGACGTGTTCTGTGTTTGTTTTAGTTTTCTTTCTTTTTCATGATTTTATTAATTGTGCTGACTAATTTTATATATTTGTTGATTAACTTTTTATTATCATTTGGTTTTGGGCTTCAAAGACATCTCAAGCCCACCGGTTTGCTAGTTACACCTTGCCAGTCATTGTCACACCTCCCCTTTCCAATTTTCAATTCTTTTTTTATAATCTCTTTTTTATTTCCTTAAGTTTATTTATTTATCATTAATTAGTTTAGGCTAGGTTTTGTTTTTTTATTATTTTATTAATTTAGGGTTAGGATTTTAATATTAATTGATTTCCTTAGTTGAATTATTTTTTATTTGATTATGTGATACCAGTCTTGATAAATTAGAGGTCAATTTTTTTATTCGTTAATATTGATGTTAATTGACTTTTATTCTTCCTTTTTTTTAGGGGAATTTTGATTAAAATTTTAATTAAGCTCTTATTAACTTTGTGATTCTATTGTTACCACTTTTGCTTTGAGCTTTGGTTAAGCTAACCTTGATGATTCTTGATGTTGAACATTTGAGGACTAATTATTTAACCGTGTGAGCTTCTGACATTTTGCTTGAGTATCTTTTGCACATATTAAAGAGACAACGGACCTTCTCCGTTAGGTACCTCTAAACTCGATGTTATCTCTTTTGCGCTTCACTTAGTCTTGATGCCACATTCGTGTTTGTCTTATTATTTGTACATCACCCTCGTGTCTAAACCATAAAACATTTAAAACTTTCAAACTAATTAATCTACGAAAGAACGGAGCTCCGGAGTCTAGCATTTCGCATGTTCTAGAGTGAATCACTCCTGGGCTAGCCCCACGCGTTGTGGATTCATTTGCCCTTTCATATTTAAAACACTCGATTCAAAATCAATTAAAACAACAACTCATACGCCGATATTGGCACACACGTAAGTCGATTACCAAGTGGTCGCCGTCTGCACGACGTTCGCGTTTTAATTAAATTAACAAGGAACAGAGCTCCGGAGTCTAGCACTCCGCACGTTCTGAAACGAATCACAACTGGGCTAGCCCCACGCGTAATATTTCGTTCACTCCTTCGTTTTAATCGTGTTAATTCTAAAACTTCAAAAAACAATTGTTCAACTTATTTAAAAATTTAAATACGGAAACAAAACTCCGGAGTCTAGCACTCCGCACGTTCTAAAATGGAATGCAACTGGGCTAGCCCCACGCAACGTGGTCCATTCGCCTTCCGTATTTCGAAGTAAATAATCGCACAAATTAACTTACGAAAACAGAGCTCCGGAGTCTAGCACTCCACACGTTCTGGATTGGATCGTTCCTGGGCTATCCCCACACGACGTGATTCAATCACCATTCGTATATCAAATATCTCAATCATTTTCGACTTAATTCGTGAAAGAATGGAACTCCGAAATCTAGCACTCCGCACGTTCTAGAATGAATCGTTCCTGGGCTAGCCCCACGCGACGCGCTTCATTCACCCTTTTATATCTTAAAACAATTCAACTTACCAACCAATTTAATTTATTTTCATAATTAATCAGCGAAAGACGGAACTCCGGAGTCTAGCACTCCGCACGTTTTGGAATGCAATCACTCCTGGGCTAGCCCCACGCGACGTGGTTCATTCGCCCTTTCGTTTAAAACACTTTAACAAAAGTCAAACACTTTTCTCTAAAACGAACATTGTTTAAATCATTCTATCTCGCAGACAAGCTAGCGCTTCAGCCTCCACCGCGAGTATAAGCCATCGCTTAGCAGATTAGAAAGCGTTTTAAACAATCGTTCAATTAAAAATCACAAACCGTAGTCGCACGAACTACGAAGCTCTGACTTTCCCATTGCACAAGGGAATACCTAGGCACGGGGATTTTAATCCTTCGCGAGCACCCTAATAAAAAATTTAATTATTTCTCTGTTTAAATCACAATATAAAAAAACATTTAATCTTTTCTCCGTCATCTTCATAATAATAATAGTTTAAAACTTTAATTTCACTTTTAACAAGCATAGTAACAATCATTTAGAAGACAAAGACTTAAGATCAAACATTTAATCGCATAATTAGCTAAGAGGTTCCCGTTGAGTACAACGGACGTGAGGGGTGCTAATACCTTCCCCTTGCGTAACCGACTCCCGAACTTAGAATTTGGTTTCGTTGACCATTTCTTATCCTTCATTAGGTTGTATCTATATCTCCCTTTTCTTTAAGTATAATAAATAGAATTAGGTGGCGGCTCTGTTGTTTGTTTTAGGATCGTATTTTTTTTCGAGGTACGACAATTGGAATCATGTAAAATCAGATTGACCCAATTTAGAAAGGTTTTATATGATATTTTCAACATTTGAAGGAAGTGAATCTTCATGATCAAGTAATCTCCACAAAGCCCATAAATCCAAAAACTTTTGACCTAATTCAACTCCATACATATACATAAACTGATCACAAGTACAAGGGGACGAATTTGAAGCCTCCAAGAGTAAAAACAAAGTTCCAATTTTCACACAAAAAAGTGACATTTAGTTTTGGATTTAGAGACACTTTCAAGGCAAAGTAAAGGTTGCTTTAGCTTCCTTGAGACTCCCTGGTCGTATCCCCATCATCACCTTCATCCATAGCATCATAAAATGCATAAACCGAATCTTGTTTTAGCTTGAATTTAAATTTTTCGATTCTAATTATTCATGCGATTATAATGAATTTTGATTCTGTTTTGTTGTTTGTGAAGACTCATAGATGGATTATGGATGTTTAGATTGAAGTTTCATGGCCGAAAACGCAAAACACCATTGTTAGGGTTTCGGGTTCCAAATTAGGGGTTCCTGAAAAACCAAATATAAATGGATTCAAAGGACATAGATGGACTGTATGAATCATAAGGAATTCATTTGCATAATTAATTTGATGAAATTGTACCATTTGATTGATGTTTGAGTTTCGCAGGTTATGAATAGGAAAGAATTCGCAGGAAAAATTGCAGTTGAATTCGTATGAATTTTCGCAGCAGCCAAGGAAGAAGATGATGAATTGGCGCTGAAATCAGAATTCAAAAACTTGTTTTAAAATATAATGTTTTGTTGTTGACTATATGCTGAACGCGCCCCATGTGGCTCAGTTGGTTTGTGTGTTTGTGTGTGAATGTGATGGTCCTGGGTTCGATTCCCCCCAGGCCATTTTGTTTTTTTTGCTTTTTATGTGATTTTTACCGGTTTGTAACAAAAGGAATGCTACTCATGCTGTTAACACCAAGACACGCTTGGCCTGGTGGTAATGGGTGCTAGACTGAGAGATTGAAGCCTAGGGCCTGGGTTCAAATCCCAACCCCAGGTATGTTTTTTCTTCAATTTCTTTATGTTTTCTTTTTATATTTATTTATTGTTTAAATTAATTTCTTAAAAACAATTTCTAAAATAAAATGTTTATATTATTTTCTTATATAAAAACCTATATTTTAAAAATTCATCATTTATTTTCTAAAAAAATCAAATTATCTATATTTATTTCATAACTTTATATTTATTATTATTGTATATATTTTGTAAATAAATTAATTATGTTTAAATTAATAATTAAAAAACCCTAATTCTCATAACCCTAATCCTAATTTTTAAGTCTAACCCTAACCCTAATTTTTCTTAATCTTAAAATTTAACCTAATATTTTTATAAATTATAATTAATTATTAATCATTTGTTTAATATGTGAATAATTTAGTATTTATTTATTATTATTAAAATCTATTTTCTTAATTAAACCTAAAAAATATTTTCTAATATTAATTTTTTTTGCTAATTTCTTATTTCTCTTATTTTTTTTTTCTAACCTTTATTCTTATTTCTTATTATTATTGATATTATTGTTTATTTATTATTATTTATCTTTATTATATTTCTCGATTATATTGTAATTGTCCCGAAGCTTTGTAATAGTTTAGGTTTATATTTTTTGCTTTATTTTTGTTATGAATATATTTATTGTGTGGTTAGTAATTCTAGGGTGTGAATAACATACTTGTAATTAAAATTAACTTAGAATAATTAACTTAAATAAGATAAATATTTGAATATGAACATGCACACACGTAAGTCGATCTTTGATTGCCATCTTGCACTTTCTAGGGTTACCTCTCATGTTGCCTATTTCAAAAGGTCAAGTAAGATGTCTTGAGCAAAGTCCTTTCACAAATATCATCAAGTCCCTTCATTCTATAAGATCAAGTCCCTTCGAGGTTGCCTATGATAAATGATCTTGTCCCTTCGAATAAAAGATGATAAGTCCCTACGAATTGCTAAAGACACCTTATAGTTGCCTATATCTAGATGTCCCTACACACGTCCCTTATCACATCGAAGGTAATGACTACATATTCCTTAATAATAGGGATAGTCTTACCCTTGAAAAGAACATAAGAACAATAAAGACTTAATATAGGGTAGGTTTCTCTTAATTACTTGCTCACCTTTCAAAAATACTTTTCACACCTCACAATATTTTCAAAACAAATTTTCAAAAACAAGGTTTTGTATACATCCATACGAGGATCATTACAAAGTACTTAGAAAGTTTCTAATCACACACTACACCTTTTCAAAACAATTTAAAGTGAGATAAGTAACTAAGATCCCATGGATAACCATGGATATAAAGGGTGCTAATACCTTCCCTTTATATAACCTACCCCCCGAACTCAAAATCTTTTTAAGGTCTTTCCTGTTCTTTTATGTCCTTTTCTTTTGGATAAAATAAAAGTCGGTGGCGACTCTTGCTATCTGCAACATTTATAGAAAGTCAGTTCTCCCACCGTGTTACAACCACACAAACTGATTTTGATATATAACTTTCTACACCTGACTATATTTTGAGTGAATATGTTCCAACAATTGATGATGTACCTTTTGCACTTGTTTTTACTTCTAAAGTTCTTAAGCCAGTTGATTTTATTATACCATTTCATAAGGATTTGGAATTATTTTGTTGATGTGTTGCACCTCTAATATTCTATATTTTACAGAAGCAGAAGACAAACAAACCAAAAGTTACAAGAAAAATGGAGTTGAGAAGAAGTGATAGGATGAGGGTCCTTAGATGCAAAAACCTAAAAGGAGAAGGAAGTAATCCATCAAAAGTTTAATTCCTTTTAGATATGTATGGTGTGTGTTTGTTATTTTTTGAGACAAAAGTTTATGCCTTTTGGCTTTATTTAATTCTGATACATTATAACATCATTATGATTATGTATGGTGTGTCTTTGTTGTACTTTATGCCAAAATTATATGCCTTTTTGGCTTTATGTAATTGTGAGACCTGAAATATCATTATCGTTTATGCATGGTGTGTATTTGTTGTATTTTGAGACAACTTTATATGAATTTATGTTAAGTCAATATTAAGTAAACTTATGAAATACAAGGATGAAATACAAATAAATCATTAACAAACATGAATGTAATACAAACAAATCATTAAGAAAGAGGGATGCAAAACAAAAATCTACAAACATATAGGGATGGAAATAAAAAATTCCATAGGTTCTGATTCATTCCATAACTAAGCCTTACAGAGACGAAATTTAACAACTATCATTCTTCTAGAGACTAAAATAAACAAAAAAAATTATAGATACCGTGAACATGAAACTCACTACCAAAAACAAAAACCATGAAAGAGTCAACAAAAGTTTGAACATTTTGGTCTTCTTCCTTTCATTTCAAACTTAAATTCATATTCTCTTTTTTCCTAGCTTCAAGATCTTTAATGATGCAACCTAATTCCTGAACTACCTCTGAGTAATTGCATCCAATTGAGTTTTTTATTCATTTGATGTGTTACGTTAAAGTTCATCATCCCATATGAATAGCTTGCAACCTAATCCCGAATTAGAACATTTTCAGAATCTTATTTTAGGGTTTTCAGTTGAATTTGAGATAATAATCTTCATTGCTTTATTTCAACCATAAACTGAGATTTGAGACTCAGAGAAATTACCTACAAATGATGTTGCCATGGTTGAATTTTCACTATGATTTGAGGAAGAACAAATGAAGAAGAAGAGATGCAAAATTGGTGTTCTTTTGGGATTTAGTAATCCTTTTCAAGGCCCCTCCACAAGGTTGTCCACGTATTAACCATACAAAAATTTAAATGAATTGCATATGTGCGTCGTTAATCAACTCATCTTTTTTTAACATAATTCTAACTTCAGAAACTAACAGAATCACAAAAGTGAGATATATAGACTCAAGCCAAAAAAAATAAGGACTAAAATAAAAAAAAAAACTCGTTAACTTACCAGGATCAATAGAATATTTAAACAAAAAAATATAATAAAATAAATAAAATAACAAATAAATATTTGGTTTAATACCCTTTTTGGTCCAGTACCCATGCCTCGGGGCCCATTTTGGTCATCTTTCTTTTAAAAGTTCCGAGTTGGTCCCTTACGTTGTCTAACCGAATCAAAGTGGTCATTTCTGTCAAATACTAGCAAACGACGTTAGTTTATATGACGTGTAAGCTGAGGTGGATTGGTGGATTGTCTATCCATCACCTTCTTCTTCCTTGTTGCTGAAACACTTTTCCATTTCCCCCAAATTAGACCTAACGCAAAATTCTTTCCAAATTGAAAACTCACATAGCCAAGAATTGTAGGATAATTGAAAACTCACGCCATAATCTTTACCATCATCAAATTTAGGAGGGGAATAGAAAATATTTCTTCTTGTGTTCGTAAACCAGCTGCAACCCTCATACTGGTAATTAAATCTTTATATGTGTCATTCTTTCTCCTCCCGTGCTATCGCACAAGTCTTGTCTGTATTCACATGCTATGTTACGAAACATCACTTGCCAATTCTACCACTTTTTTAGGGTCTAAATTTTGTCCAGAGTAATCAATTTAATATATTAATAAATCCAACAACAATAATATGGATAAATTACAAATACAAAATTAATACTTCTTCTTACATATGATATTCAAAAATATATAGTGATATCATTCAATACACAATATGCGATTCTAGTAGAATTTTGTATTCCTAGCATATGAGTAAATATATCAAACTTAATTCAATGTATGAAAAATAAAATTCAAATGATCAGTCTACAACTGATATCTTATAGATTTAATATATTAACATTAAAATTGTCAGTCTACAACTGATATGAAATAGATACGTTCACGTCTACTTGTGGATCTAATTACCAAAAACTCAGTTGAATTCATATGAGTCTAAAACTACAACCATGAATAAAATCAAGTTTCCAATTCAAATAACAATATCGTTTAAATATTAGTCAATTTTTTCAAACCTAAAATCTATAACAATTTACCGTCAAATATCAGTTTTATGTTTTTTTGTGTAGGAAAATTTCATAATAGAAATTTAACTCTACAAAATTCTGTAAATTTAATTTTTTTAAATTGTTTGATATTTCATTGAATAATTTTAAATAAAAATATAATAAAATTAAAAAAAAAATTACAAACCTAAAATTTATAACAGTTTTAAATTCCGTCAAATATCACTTTTAAATTCTTCTTATTATATCATATTTATAATTTTTACAAACCTACCGCTGATATCTAATAGATTTAATATATGAACATTAAAATTATCAGTCAACAGTTGATATGTAATAGATACATTCACGTCTACCCGCGGATCATGTCTGGATCATTCTTGCAATTCCAGTAATTAACAAAACTCAGTTGAATTCAAATGAGTAAATTTAAAACTACAAACATAAATAAAATCATATTTTCTATTCAAATAACATTATCTTTTATATATTACTCAATTTGTTCAAACATAAAATTTATAACAGTTTCTCGTTAAATATCAGTTTTAAATCCTTCTTATTATATCATATTTGCAATTTTTATGAACCTACAATATATGACAGATCTCCGTCAACACTCCATGATATCTTAAAATTTCAATTCTAAATTAATATTTTATCCATCTTTCGTGTAGGAGAATTTCATAATAGAAGTTTAACTCTACAAAAATTTCATTATGTTTTTTTCTTTTCAATATAGTATTTGAATTTTTCAATTATTTATTTTTAATTTATTATAAAACAATTGTATAAATTATTACTATTTATCATTATTTTTTCATGATTATTATTTATCATTATTTTTTCATCATGAGTACCAATCATCTTTTATTTTTTTTATGATTACTATTTAATAAAATGTAACAGCAAAAGTTACTATAAATAAAAATTGGGAGGAAGAGAAATAAAATAACATATATAAAAACAACTCGAATGAATTTAATTTTCTATGACTATCTTTATAAAAAAAACTGCATATGAAAAAATAAATTGATATTGATATTTTATGTTATTTTTCTGTTACTAATATAAATACCTATAATATATAAAGTCATACAATTTTTTAAATTATTTATTTAGAATCAAATTAACAAATAAAACTATAAAATTAAATAAATAAAATGTTAACAAATAAATTATAAAATAAATTATAACAAAATTAATACTAGATTTATTGCAATTAATTAAATTTAACGATAATAATAGAAATTGGGAAAAACATATTCATCTTTTATGGTAATTAGATTAAACTCTTTAATTCTTAATAATATAGTTGTGACAATATATATGATCAATAATTAATATTTAACTTTATAATTATGATAATTAAATATTATTTAATCTTACAATTAGTTAAAAATAAAATCTTTGATTCTAATAATTGAAGCAACATATATAATAACGATTTATTTATTATTATTAATGATTAATATCAATAATTGATAATGATTATCTGTATTACACAAAAATGACCTATTTTTAAAATAAATATTTGGAAATTTTTTCCAAAATCATAAATCAAAGCATATAAAATTAATATCAGAATTAAAAATAATATTTTGTGTTTTTTCATTAGAAAGTTATGTATTTAACTATCATAATTGTCTCATACTTTTTTTATTAAAACATATATTATATTATATTTTCTAGTATAAATACTCCTCTCTTAAATAAACCAATAATGAGTTTTTTTAAACATATATAATTCTTAATAATATAGTTGTGACAATACACATTATCAATAATTAATATTTAATTTTATAATAATAATAATTAAATATTATTTAATCTTGTAATTAGTTAAAAATAAACTCTTTAATTCTAATAATTGAATCAACATAATAATAATTTATTTATTTACTATTATTAATGATTAATATCAATAATTGATAATGAATATATATTAAAACAAATCAATTTAATATATGTCATTAAAAAGAAAATTTTGTATTTTTCATTACAAAGTGGTGTATTTATCGGTCATAATTGTGTCATGTTTTTTTTATTAAAACATATATTATATTATATCTTTTTAGTATAAGTACTATTATCTTATATAAATCAATAATGAAACGGTTTAAAATTTATAATAATATAATATCATATAATTTTTTTTATAAATATTTATTAATATTAATATCTGAATTAATATAGAAATCACGTATAAACTATAAAAATATCTTTAATATTGTATTTTTATAAGTTATTTGTTTACTATATTTTGGATTTAATTATACACAAATACTGAATCACCATCCATACTGAGAGAATGCAAATAACATATTAATTACGTAAAATTGAATCTGCCTTAAGCTATGCTTAATGAAATCATTCTCTTAGAATCTCAAACAAAGTTTAATCTACAGGTTCAACTAAAATAAACAATTTTATGTTAAATTTGTTTTAAAACAAAAATCAATTATAAAAATTATGGGCAAATTTTGTACTTTGGGCCACCAACCGATTGTCATCCTCCCACTAAAATGGGCGCCGCCGCCCCCAGGTTGATCTTCATCCTTCGCCACAACCTCCGCCTCCTCCCTCCCTCCTTCTCTTCCCATTTCCGTCACCACCACCGCGCTATCATTTCTTCCATTTCCTCACTCAATCATTCTCCTTCTCCTTCACTCACACCCAAACCCAAAGCCTCCCAACTCTTTCACACCCATCCTTCATCTTCCCTCGGTGGGAACCACCCATGGCCAGAATTTTCCAGATTTCTCGCACACATCTCCTCCGCCGGTTACAACTCCGCTATTCCTCCCACCGATTCCTTTCTTCCTCCTGCTGAATTGTCACAGACCGAGGTCAGTTCCTGCTTGGCTTTCGCTCGAGATAGACCCAACCTTCTCAGGTTTGTCTTTCCGAATTTTATTCCTCTGCTAAATGATTTTATTTTTTGCTTCTGATTTGTGTCCCTTCAAGGTGTTTGTTGTATGTTCTAAGAGAAAGTATTAATTTTTGTACTTACTCCTTTATTTGTGTGGTAACATTTGCAGCTCAGAGAACCAAGCTATGATGGTCTCCAAGGTGCTTTTGCAGAGAAAGCTCTTCAGGTTCTTGCAACTGTCATCACCCTCCTTGTGCTCGTTTTCTTCTTCATTTACTAATAGTGGGTATCCATTCCATTCTGTGGAAGCAACAGAAATCGTGGGTCATTCAACTTCTTTTAGAAGCTTCTGCTCTCAAAAGTCCAATCTTTTTGTCGAATCTCATGGTCCCGCACCTATTGATTACAGGTGTGCCATGAAAACTCTATGAATTTGAACTTTTTGCTACCTTTTAGTTCCTATGTTCTCATTTGATTGTTGAAAAAAGTGTTTGAATAGTATTTCTGAAAATCCAAATGTCAGTGCCCATTGCTAATGCCTTGCTAGCCATTAATGTTTAGTGTTGATTGAAATTGATTATGTGTTTGTTTATTTATTCAAATTACTGGAGTTGCTTTTGCTATTTGCTAATGATTAATGTGTATGCAGTTCGCTACTGCTGGAGGCTGAATTCCATAGACTGGCTGAGTCCACAATACAAGGCCTTCAAGAGAAATTTGAGGTAGCAATTCTCTAGCATCATTTTGTGTTTTATAGGAACTTAAATTTGTATGATATGCCAATCTCAGTTCTTATCATCTATTTGATAAATATGGAACTTTGATACAACTATGCTTTAAATTCAAATGGGTTTCCTCAAAAATATACACTTGACAGTGATAATGTATACATTTCATATTATTCAAGAGTTTAAACTGTATTGGTTATTATTTCGTTTACTTGAAACTTGGCAGGACTATGGAGACTCTATTGACCTCGATGGATTTGACATAGACTATGGGGTGAGAATTTTTTTCGTAGCATGTTTGTTATAGAAGATAGGTAGCAAGTAGCTAGAATTACTTTTAGAAAAAATCCTACAACTTATGTATTTTACAAGGCAACACAGAAGTTATCTTGTTGGAGTCTGGATCTGCACCAGTTACCCATTTGTCCAGTTTCCCAACTTTTTTTTTTTACTGATGCAGCTCAGTAAAGTAGTTTGGTCTTTTGAAAATAAAATGCTTTCTTTTCCCTTTTAAGACTTTTAAATAATTTATTCCTATTAGTTTTGAGAAGCATCATCCATGTGTAGAAGATAATTTAACATAGCTTTCCTTTTCAGAATGATGTTTTGACTGTCAAACTCGGGGAACTGGGCACTTATGTATTGAACAAACAAACACCAAATAGACAACTTTGGCTGTCTTCGCCAGTGAGGTATTTGATTTTATCTATGGTTTATTTTCTTATTTTGGTTTTACTCTTTAAATGTGCAATCTTTTTTTCTTTCATATTTTAGTATCTACTATCTAGTCATAGGTACTCATATATTACATGGCATTTGAGTACTTCATAGAAAGCTACAATAGCCATGCTTAATATTTCCCAGGGCATCATTATGTTTAAGAATGAAGGGGATAAAAGTCAATAATTGGGGATAACAAATCAAATTAAATAAATAATTTTATATGGTAATAGTTATGCATTTATTAATGCAATCCTGTGTAATTGAAATATTTCGCATGTTGATCTAAGTGTTCTCTAATAGTTGTGGTAGGAGGAAACTAGGGTATATGCAATATTCTATGACATGGTTCATTTTTCATGTTTTTCTTTAGAATAAAATTACCCATGTTATGTAAATTGAATCTTTGATCACGGAGGAGAGGAGCATCATATTTAATATTTGCAATTCCATTAAAATATAGGTTTAATCCTTTGCATTGAGAGATGTTACTATCTTATTTTATGTAGCATACATATGAATTTGTGAAATATGTAGGATAGTACAATCCATATAACTATCCCATGATTTATGATCTTGGTACCTCACCCGATCCTAGGCAAGAGGATCTTAAGTTTGTCTACCTATAAGTGTGACTTATATAAGTCTAGGAGGTTCTCCTATTTAGTTGATGATTAGCCTTCGGTGCCAGCTCTTCCTTTGGGCTTATGCGCATCACAGAGGCCTTTGTATGATTCTGAGGCTTTAAGAGTATTCTATTTATTTATTTTAAGTGGAATGCAGTTTGATTTGATAAGACAACAGGTATAATAATCAAAATGTGACTATATTACATATCTAGCTCTACTAGTTCTACATTCTCTTGGACCTGTCTAAAAGTTTCCCATCCCTTTTGCAGTGGCCCGTCTAGGTTCGATTGGGATCAGGATACTAAAGCTTGGATTTATAGGCGGAACAAAGCAACGTTATATAAAATTTTAGAAGATGAGTTGGAGCAACTGTGTGGCAAACCTATTGTTCTTTCCTAAGCTGTTGAAAAGTGGTATCAAATCTTGATTTAATTTTTTAAAAGGAATAATTGGACATTGTTGAGATGATCATTTGACGTAAGATGTATTTTTAAGGTTTTTGTTCCTTTGCCGCCATTTACTCTATAAATTATACCAGTTATTTTACAGCCATTAACTGATTGTATCTTCTAAATAATCAGCTCTATATAGAATTCATGTAGAAACATGTTGCCATTAGTTTATTGTTCTGAAGAGTTACATTTGCAATGGACATTGTTGTTGGGTACTAGTGGCGAGTTAGCATTAATTTGAGGTTTAGGTGTGCTTGAATTAATGGTGTTATGGCTTCCTCATATTCCTTCAATGGCTTGTGCAAAATGCAACCACCATCCTTTGTTGATTTGCTAATTCTAGAAACTGGGTAACTGTTTGCTAGCTCTGTGGAGGCTTTTGTTATTTTTCATGTCCCTCAACATGATTTAAATTCATAGAGCCAAAAAAGAACAAGTTTGAATAGCATGATTCAAATCACATTTTAAATGAAAGCCTCCACAGAGCATTATTAAGATAGCATGATTTGAATCATATTTAAATTAACACTCTTAATAATTTTTACTGGTGTCTACAATCAAGAATTCACAAAAGAACTTACCATGAGTTTGAAACCATTCCTACATTCCATATATGCACATCTGAGTTCTTGAAACATGATTTCATATTTTGAAGTACGGTATTTGACTTCAAAACAGGTTCATAGCTTATATATATATATATATTTTAAAATTTACGAACAATTTGGTTTACCTCGTTAGGTTCGTCTCACTTGTTTCACGGACTTAAAAGTCATTTTTAATTTTTTTATATATATTTGAAATTTCAAATTAATATTTTTAAAAAAATGAAATAAAATAAAAATTATCAGATTGAAATTTAGGTGTGAATAATTGACACTTATCAACTTAATTCATTTGTTTTATACCAATAAACCTCAATTTTTGTGTGCATATTTTGTATAATTTAGGTTATAGTGTATAAAATGTGTTATCTTATACATATTATTGAGTTTAATTGTTTTTATATCATTTTTGTAGGTATTCAAACAATGATATTTAGTCATTGTCTTATAGAGCATTGAATAAGTTTTTCGGCGTTTCTGATCATGTGTAAAACTGAGTTACGATTCTCAAGTTATGGTAGAAACAAGAGTTGTGTTTGATGTCATGGTCGCTGTGCGAGCTGAAGGCGACCATAAATTACCCATAAGCGTGGAAAAGTATTGTTTTGGCAGTAGCTATAACTGATATGCTCGATGTGCAAGCCGAAGCTCGTAATGCGAGCACGAGAACCCTTTTTTGCCTATAAAATTACTTTTCCAATATTTGTTAGGTTATCTTTGTGTAATACCCCGTATTTTAATTAAATGTTCTGATTAATATTAATTAAGATTAAAAGGGTTCCGGTGTGCTCTGAGAGTTTTCAATTAAAATAATTAGATTAAAATAATTAGAGCAACCGACGAACTTAAATTAGTTAATTAGTATTATCTGACTCAGAGATTTTATTAAATAATTGACTCAGAGATATTTTTGGATACTCTTATTTTGGACCCGTTAAGTTACTAACTAATTGATTTATATGTATAACAAGTTATTTGTTATAAAAAGAGAAAGAAAAAGAAAGTTAGTAAGAAAGGAAAGAAGAGAAAGAAAGAAAAGAAAGAAAGAAGAGAATGAGAAAAGAAAGAAGAAGAAAATCCTAGAAGAGGAAAAGTTTGGATCTTCATCAATCTTCTTCATCGATTCTTCATATTCGTCATCAAACTCCTCTTCATCGGTTAGATGTGGGTTCTAGTTAGATACTTTTATTTCTAGAGTTTATAGATTTTTGAGGTTAGGGCACTAATGCTAGAAATCATAGAATCAAGATTTTTAACGGTTAAAGTGTCGATTAAATGCTTGTGAATGATCATGTTATGTGTGGAAATAATCAACAATAAGTATGGTGAGGTTACTAGGTGTTTTGGGGTGAGAAAACATGATTTTCATGATGAAAAACGCAGGTTTTTAGGCTTCTGATTGTCGGTTAACCGGTTAACCATATGCGTTAACCGGTTAACGCTGTAGGTTTTGGAAAATATTAATTCTTCAAAAATTCATCTTTTTACTCGGGTATCCGATTGAGACAAACTTTATACCGTTGGAAAGCTATGAAAACGTACTATCCAATGGTAGAGGAAAATATTACTTTTGAAGTGGAAAATAATTATTTATTTTATGCCGATTAAAAATATCGATTTTGTAAGAGTAATCTGTGAACCATAAAACATGCCATTTAAGGTATTGTGAATAAACCTTACCATAAACCAATAATGTAGCCTAGTAATGTAACTAGAAATTGTTAGATGGTATGACTTGTGAGAAACATGTATTTTTTGCTACTGTCAGCTGGTTAACCAGTTAACCCAGGGCGTTAACCGGTTAACGAACCTGTTATGTGTTGTAGAATGATGTGAACTGTTATGGTTAACTGGTTAACCCCAGGCGTTAACCGGTTAACATTGTGAGTGTGGAAAAAATATTTAAATGTTCCATCTTTGAAAATTCATAACCTTTTCCTCGTTTATCCGTTTTATGTGTTTTTTATATCGTTGTGAAACTAATAATATATTCTATCTTTTGAGACCGAGAAATATTATTTTGAACCGATTTTTACCCAACTTTTCTGGTAAACCGTAAATTGAATTGTTTAGTTAATGGTAAGCTTTTGAAGTAAGAAAAGTATAATTTGTGAGATGCTTAGGATTACCCTAGGTTGTTGCGAAACCGTAAACGTGTTATACATTAGGCCTCCGTAATAGCCTGAGTAAGTCTTGAGGAGGGAAGATCTGTGTCCCACGGAAAGCGTCCGTAAAGGTTAGAGGTGTGTATTTAACGAAAGGGCCTTCGTAAGTCTGGTGTAAGTCTTGAGGTGGGTAGATCTGGGTCCCACGGGAAGTGTCTGTAAGACTTGAGGCGTGTATGTACTTTATCCCTTCGGGAAGTCTGAGTAAGTTTTGAGGTGGGTAAATCTTGGTCCCACGGTAAGCGTCCGTAAAGGTTTGAGGTAGTATTACACGGGGTTATTTTGGGGAAGTCTTGTGTAAGTCTTGAGGTGGGTGGAACTTGGTCCCACGGGAAGCGTCCGTAAAGACTTCAGGTGAGTATCACATCGAGTCCTCCGTAAAGTCTGGTGTAATCCTTGAGGTGGGTGGATCTTGGTCCCACGGGAAGCGTCCGCAAAGGCTCGAGGTAGATGTCATACTCGTATAGCGACGAGAGTGTTATATGGATTTTGTTCCATCTTGCTTTGGTTTTCTTGTGAGGTAGTGACCAAAGACTCGAGTTATGTTTAAATTGAACCTTTAGATCTGAGAGAACTCTAAGATAGGGAACCCACTGAGATGTTAATATCTCACCCCACTATATTTGTTGCTTTTCAGGTTTCTTTTGCAGGTTGATTTACAAGTGGAGCTATGCTCAGGATGTTTCAAGAGAAGCATAGTCTTAGTGTTTCCACTATGTATTTATCTTTGTACAATAATGGATATTGTATTTTGATCTTAGTATTTTTATTTTAGTATGATTTCCATGTCTTGTACCATTGTTGTATTATGTTTTAGAATTGGTCAAGAATGTGAATTGTACTATTAGGCACTTATGATGGTGTCAGTACCAAAATAACACTTATATGATATTATTCTAGATATATATTATATGAGGCGTTATAGTTGGTATCAGAGCAGGTCGTATCCTCAACTTAGTCTTGAAACATCATAAGTAAATCTTTCATGCCTCCTAAGTGTGTCTTGCCGGCATGATTCTTAATATCATATTATGTAGTATTGGGTCTGATCAGCCTAATGATATGTATATGATAGGTAGAATCATGGTTGTACGACCATGAGGACTCTGAAGTGTTGTCGTAACTTGTGTTGTGGGAGTAGGCACAAGCCAGGAGTTAGCAGAGGGAGCTTTGGTCTGCTCAGTTGAAGTCATCTTAAGAGTTGTACTTCCTGTAACATGTAGTTGCAGAATAGTGTGTTGTTCGAGAAATCCTTTGGAATGGATAAAGTCTGAAAGGTACAAATATCTACAGGATGAGTGGTCAGTGCATCAAGGAATATGTAAAGACACTGGTAGAGCAGTATTGGTCATTGGTATGGACCATATGAAGTTCTGTTAAGTGTTGGAGTAAGCACTTTGGATTCGGGATAACTCTAGTAAGATGAATTATGTTTGAGCATGAAAGGATCACCGCAAAGCATGAAGTGAACACGATATGGAAATGATTTTAACAGTACAATTTGAAGAAGTAATAAAGAATTGTATTTTTGGACGAATATACAATGAAGTTGTTAAGTTGTTGTTGAAACTAAAGTTAAGGAAGTGTAATCAATGATGGTTCACCCATTAGGACTCTGGTGGTGTGATTACTATATGTGTGGAATCATCTGTTGATAATTGTTATAACTTTTAGTTAAGATTGGAATGAGTTTGGGAGGTTTAGGTAGCAATGAAAACCATAATTTTGCTTCTGTGTTTGAAGTAATCGGATTACCCTCTGGGTAGTACCCGGTTACAGAATTGTGTTTCTAAATCTCTTTTGGCTACTGGAAGTTAAGATTTGCACGGAGTAATTGTTTACCCTCCTGGTAGTGGGCAATTATCATTGTTAAATTTTGGAAACTTGTTTTCTACGATTCTTACATTTTGACTGGAGCGTCCGATTTAAGCGTTGTTGATACCGATAGGAAGCCGTGGGGACTTTCTATGCATGATTAGTATATGTTAAGGGAACCCAGGTTGATACGTAAGTAGAGATATTGAAGGTTCTTTAGAAGAGTGCATTATCTCAGCTTTCAAGTTTAAGGGAAAGCTCCTCTAATTTGGGAATTATCAAAATATATTTGGAATTTATCTCTAGTGGGATTAAGAATGTTGTTGTTTTTAATCCTCTCCAAGGAATTAAAGAAAGGGGACAAAGTTGTATACTAGACATGATATATCCATTGTTCTGTTTTCTTCCCGATAAGGATTGTGTGTTAGATTTTGTTTATGGACGAGCCAAGTGTTAGCTTGTGACTAAAAACCCTTTTGATGTCGTCATTGTTGCTTTCTTACTAACATTGTTGTATGAGTGGAATCAAACTATTTCGTTGAAAATCCATTTTGTGACCGTAACAGAATGACAATTCTACTTCGTCGCTTGTTGGAGTATGTAATATGCATGTTGTGCCCCGTTCTGTGTTACCTTGGGTTGTGAATGGTGGGCGATTGTTTCACATGTTTAGAAACCGCGAATGAGAATCATCTTGTACGTTAGTGTGGACTGGATTGGTAATTTTGAGTTGGATTGTTAGCTAGCAAGAGGAACAAGTTCAGTTGTGTTCAACCGTTTAGCCTTGGATGGGTAATCGATTGACACATGACTTTTATGGAGGACTTTACAATATTGTACTTTCTGAACTATAAGTCCGTTTTGGTTTTCGTTTGAAGTAACAGAGGATAAAATGTTGAACTTTCTTTTGAGCATGATTGGTAGACAGTAAATGATCTGAATAATTGGTGTGTCGTTGTTGCGACTATTGAGGAACTAAATTGAGAAGTTATAAGAGACTCATGGAGTGTTGTTATTCCCGGGAACATTTTGGTATCTGAATTATTGTGTGGATAACAGATGAACAATTGGTCAGTTCTTATATCGTTAATTCTCAACATCAGTTATGGATTCCGTAAGAGTAATACGAGATGTGTGCAGTTGAGTCGTACTCAGGGATATGGATTTTTAGTTACCTTCCAGGTAAGGGTGGGAGATGAATGTTCCAAAGTTAAACATGTAAATTGGAACGTTTACGGAACGAGACCCTTGAGAGAAATGGTTTTGGACGAGAAGTTATGTGTAATCTTTAAAGGTGAGTATGTGGAATATTATATGCGATAGGCATGTGTTATGGAAACCCGCAAATATACTAAGGATGATTTCAGTTTGGTACGAGTGACTCACTAATGATTGTAAGCTCTGTGACGTTACTACATTGTTATTGAGGGAGACCTTGTGTCAACAGGAACTTTGAGTGAATGGAATTCTGTGAAGAGGATTGACCTGGAGTATAGTAACCATGGTCAGATTCGTTGAGCTGAATTGGATGAATTGTTTCGAGTTAGACTGGAATCGGAATTGTATAAGTTTTGATTACAACAGTACAACCCCTGTATCTCTGTCGTTGGAGAGTTTGGACCGATGTTATTATTATGTGACTGGCAAGTAAGTTGTTCTACCCCTGGATGTCTGCAAGTTTTGTTTTGTTGGTTGGTGAGAACTCCAATGGATAAGTGTGTTCTCCGCAGACTATCAACTACATAGTGTTGTTTGAGAATTCGTGGTATCTCCATTGTTAGACTTTGAAAGCGTAGTGGAAAAAGACAGATGAATGAGTTCAGTCGGATTATTAAGAATCAGAAGAAATTATTTATAAGTATTGAAGTAAGGGAATTTTATTCTAGGTATGTTGTCCTTAAGTAAGATATTGAAAGGATGAAGTGTCAGACGTAAATGGTTACAACATATAGCATCAAACCAAGTGGAATTGGTACAGAGGTCGTTCGACAACTTTTGAGATGATTTTAGTAATTGAAGGATTTTAATAAGAGCTTTTGTTGGTAATTGTGCGTAAATAATATTTCATTAAGGTACCTTTTGGAGTTTTGTCGAGTGTTTGTTGCCCCAAATTCAATTTGGAGGTTTATTCCTTGGTGTTGTTACTCAATAGAAGGAATTAGAGTTGTATGTTTCTCCGAAGGAGAAATGAGACTAAGCGATTCAGTATGAAGCAACAGATAAATTGAGGAAATGGTAAGTTAGAAGTTAACCCAATGTTGGAACAAGTGTATGAGAAGGGATGTGAAGTTTGATTTGTAATGAAACGAAGACTTTGAGTCGCAGAGTCAAATTGGAATTTGAATATGTAAGCGTATGTATCAGAAGTAAAGATAAGTGTGGATCTAAGAAAGTGTGGTAAACTGTGGTTATTATGGATTGAAGGAATTTCGAGGACGAATTTCAATTTAAGGAGAGGAGGATGTAATACCCTGTATTTTAATTAAATGCTCTGGATAATATTAATTAAGATTAATAGGGTTTCGATGTGCTTTGAGAGTTTTCAATTAAAATAATTAGAGCAACCGACGAACTTAAATTAATTAGTATTATCTGACTCAGAGGTTTTATTAAATAATTGACTCAGAGATATTTTTGGATACTCTCATTTTGGACCCGTTAAATTACTAACTAATTGATTTATATGTATAACAAGTTATTTGTTATAAAAAGAGAAAGAAGAAGAAAGTTAGTAAGAAAGGAAAGAAGAGAAAGAAAGAAAAGAAAGAAGAGAAGGAGAAGAGAAAGAAGAAGGAAACCCTAGAAGAGGAAAAGCTTGGATCTTCATCAATTTTCTTCATCGATTCTTCATATTCGTCATCAAACCCCTCTTCATCGGTTAGAGGTGGGTTCTAGTTAGATACTTTTATTTCTAGAGTTTATAGATTTTTTAGGTTAGGGCACTAACGCTAGAAATCATAGAATCAAGATTTTTAACGATTAAAGTGTCGATTAAATGCTTGTGAATGATCATGTTATGCGTGGAAATAATCAACAATAAGTATGGTGAAGTTACTAGTTGTTTTGGGTGAGAAAACATGGTTTCTATGATGAAAAACGCAGGTTTTTAGGCTTATGTCTGTCGGTTAACCGGTTAACCATATGCATTAACCAGTTAACGCTATAGGTTTTGGAAAATATTAATTCTTCAAAAATTCTTAACCTTTTACTCGGGTATTCTATTGAGGCAAACTTTATATCGTTGGAAAGTTATGAAAACGTATTATCCAATGGTAGAGGAAAATATTACTTTTGAAGTGGAAAATAATTATTTATTTTATGCCGATTAAAAATATCGATTTTGTAAGAGTAATCTGTGAACCATAAAACATGCCATTTAAGGTATTGTGAATAAACCTTACCATAAACCAATAATGTAGCCTAGTAATGTAACTAGAAATTGTTAGATGGTATGACTTGTGAGAAACATGTATTTTTTGCTACTGTCAGCTGGTTAACCAGTTAACCCAGGGCGTTAACCGGTTAACGAACCTGTTATGTGTTGTAGAATGATGTGAACTGTTATGGTTAACTGGTTAACCCCAGGCGTTAACCGGTTAACATTGTGAGTGTGGAAAAAAATATTTAAATGTTCCATCTTTGAAAATTCATAACCTTTTCCTCGTTTATCTATTTTATGTGTTCTTTATATCGTTGTGAAACTAATAATATATTCTATCTTTTGAGACCGAGAAATATTATTTTGAGCCGAATTTTACCCGACTTTTCTGGTAAACTTTAAATTGAATTTTTTAGTTAATGGTAAGCTTTTGAAGTAAGAATAGTATAATTTGTGAGATGTTTAGTATTACCCTAGGTTGTTGCGAAACCGTTAGCGTGCTATACACTAGGCCTACGTAATAGCCTGAGTAAGTCTTAAGGTGGGTAGATTTAGGTCCCACGGGAAGCGTCCGTAAAGGCTAGAGGTGTGTATTTCACGAAAGGGCTTCCGTAAGTCGTGTGTAAGTCTTGAGGTGGGTAGATCTGGGTCCCATGGGAAGTGTCTGTAAGACTTGAGGCGTGTATGTACATTATCCCTCCGGGAAGTCTGAGTAAGTCTTAAGGTGGGTAAATCTTGGTCCCACGGGAAACGTCTGTAAAGGCTTGAGGGAGTACTACACGGGGTTATTTTGGGGAAGTTTTGTGTAAGTCTTGAGGCTGGTGGATCTTGGTCCCACGGGAAGCGTCTGTAAAGACTTCGGGTGAATATCGCATCGTGTCCTCCGTAAATTCTGGTGTAAGCCTTGAGGGGGTGGATCTTGGTCCCACGGGAAGTGTTCGCAAAGGCTCGAGGTAGATGTCATACTCGTATAGCGCCGAGAGTGTTATATGGATTTTGTTCCATCTTGCTTTGGTTTTTTTGTGAGGTAGTGACCAAAGACTCGAGTTATGTTTAGATTGAACCTTTAGAGCCGAGAGAACTCTAAGATAGGGAACCCACTGAGATGTTGATATCTCACCCACTATATTTGTTGCTTTTCAGGTTTCTTTTGCAGGTTGATTTACAAGTGGAGCTATGCTCGGGATGTTTCAAGAGAAGCATAGTCTTTGTTTTTCCGTTGTGTATTTATCTTTGTACAATAATGGATATTGTATTTTGATCTTAGTATTTTTATTTTAGTATGATTTCCATGTCTTGTACCATTGTTGTATTATGTTTTAGAATTGGTCAAGAATGTGAATTCTACTATTAGGCACTTATGATGGTGTCAGTACCAAAATAACACTTGTATGATATTATTTTAGATATATATTATATGAGGCGTTACACTTTGGAACTTTTTGCTCCCAATTGATTTGATATCATTCTTTAGAGGTTTTAAATTAAAAACAACACATTGAGGATGCATCTTGACGATCCGGAGTCGAATCTACTTCAATCGAAGTTGCGAAGCGTGAGATATTTTTTCATCTTCCTTCTTCTCTATGTATTTTTCATTTGTTGAGGTTGTTGTATGTATGTTTACTTTGATTGTATGTGTATTTATGTATCTTTGTATAAAATCTCTTTTACAACTCTTAATCGATGTCATATTTGTTTTACTATCTATCTTAATGGGTTTGGATCGTTAAAACATATAACTTTCAAACTCGACCTAAGATGAATGTCTACTTGATTGAGGTTTAATATTCACGTGGGTATCAGATCTCAATGCTTCGTGTTGTTGAGTTGTATGAGACATCACCGACGAGTACAGTTGATTTTTCAACTTTCCGATAGACATCACATGTGTTGTGAGTGATATGTGGGGGATTTGATGAGTGATCTAAGTTGCGTGCAATCAGAGTTACAAATCTCTGACAGTGGGACGGAGCGACCAACCTAAAAAGTGGGACGTTACAAGTTCCACCTATGGATTTGAAGCTTAAGATGCCCTGTTTAATTGGCTCAAGGTAGAATTTTCATATCCTTTGTATTTTGGGAGACGACCTCTCTTGAAGTGGCTGCAAAAATGGCCAAAACATGCCATTTTTGGAAACCCTAATTTTCCAAAAATTGTAAGTTTTGGTTTTCTTGATTTCTCTTGATTCCTCCATCATTTCTTGACCAAATCTGAACCATAGGATCCTTGTAACCCTAATTTCATGATTTTGACCTCAAAAAGCCAGGAGTTGACTTTTTCCTCAGCATGGTTGACTTTTCCCCAATTCCCTAATTTTCAATCATCTGGCCAATTGAACCTCTTCCAAAATGTTTCTATGGATGAAATTTGAACCCTAGGCACTTGATATCATGTAGAAAAAAATGGGATCAACTTTGGATCAAAATTTCACTAAGAAGCTCAGTAGAATAGAAACCCTAATTTGGCCCCTTTTCTTCAGGAGATGTTGCACTGCCTGCCTCCTTTGATCAATTCAATTCTTTTTCAAGACTTGCGGCTTCAAATGAAGACTTGTGGGATGTTGTGAACCCTTTGCACAAGGTTGATAAACTTTGTGGCTCCTTGGTTGTCTTTGTATAACCTTCAATTGCTTTAATCAATAATCACATACCTATGCCTCAACTATGAAGAACATGATGCAATGTTTTTTATTATTTCATGAATTTGTTTATGCCAAATGCTATGCAAAATGTTGAGAAAATGAGAGGGAAAATTTTGAGGAATTACACCCATCTAGAATGTTTCCTGGACAACCACAACCAAATCCTAAAGGTCATGGAAATGTAGTTATACTAAGAAGTGGAAAAGAATTGGATGGACCTGTCGACCATAGAACCAAAAACCCAACCATGTACCAAAATCCTGGAAAATCAACTGAGAAGAAAGATCAACCATTAGAAAAGGAAGCCAACAAACGTGAGGCCGAGGAAAAGGAAAAGTCATATGTACCTCCGCCACCGTATAAATCACCAATTTTGTACCCCCAACGGTTAACCAATTCCAAAACTATGGGACAATTCGAGAAATTTGTAGAGCTTTTGAAATAGTTAAACATTACGATACCATTTATACAAGTTATTAATCAGATGCCCTCATATGCTAAATTTCTAAAAGATATCTTATCCAACAAAAAGAAAATCGAGGATAATGAAACAGTTACACTTACTGCTGAGTGTGGCACTATTATCCAAAACAATATACCTCCTAAACTGAATGATCCAGGAAGTTTCTCTATTCCTTGTGTAATAGGAAAGTTCATCGTAGACAAAGCCCTATGCGATCTAAGAGTCAGTATAAGTGTTATGCCATTGTCAATATGCAAGAATGTTAGATCTTTCCTCCCTTATGTCTTTTCTATTATTTTTAGGGTAGTCTCTTCATCTTCTCCTTTCTTTAATTTACAAAACTTTCTCCCTTTTCCAAAGGATTTTTCTTTTAAAACTTTCACTATTTTAATAATTCAAACCTTGACTTTTGTCAAATGACTTTTACTCCTTCTCTTCTTTTAATAAATGTCAATGAACTTAATCATGTAGACTATAATTCAAAATAAAAAGAACCAACCTCATTCAAATTGTTTTGTGCTTTTGTGCACTCTTTTTGTTTTCTTTTCAAGTTTAGACTATGAGTCATTTTTTCTAGTCGGGTGCAAGACTCTCAATCTCCAAGGTTGTAGTTTGATGTAATTGAGTCTCTTGTCATTTGTGGGGGGTTTAGTGGCATACTCATCAATTTTATCCGAGTTGGGGCCCTCCCCATAATGATGTATGCGTCCATGCCCTCATTCTCATGGTAGATTTATGAGGCTGTCCACTTGAAAATGAGAAATTGTATTTACTTTTTAAAATCAATCAAAACCAACAAAATTTGTTCTTTTTACCACGAACTACAGAGTTTTGATCTTACAATGCACTTTATGGGTACGTAGGCATGAGGTGGTAAACCTCTCAAAGCACAACCAAAATATTAAAATGAGTTCTTTTTCTCATTCCCCCTCTCCTATTTAATAAACCTTTTTCAAACCAAAATGCGTAAATATTTCAAAGGGCTCCCGTGGAGTACCACAGACGCTTTGGGTGCTAACACCTTCTCATTTCGTAATCAACCCCCTTACCCATTCTCTGTTTGTTTCTTTAACTTTTTGCTTTTAGATTCATTTTAGGATTTATTCGCTCTTTTTCCTTTTCCTTTTGGAATAAAATAAAAGCACGATGGAAACTTTGTTTTCCTTGAGTTAAGTTAATCAATGACTTACACTCACGGTTTTTACAGCTACAGTAACATCCATTTATGTTCGCGAAAGGAACGATAAGGTATAATGTGCTTAGTGGAATTGTTCAACTTGCAACATACACAACTAATTATACAAATAGAACCCCTGTGATGAAGTATTTGATGCAACATACACACATGCTTTCAAAGTCTTCTTTCGTAGTAGCTAGCATTGAGATTGAATATACTTTGTTAGTGTAAATTAAGTAAAAGTGTTATCCTTCATTTAATTCTCGTGATCGTTCTCTGGAGTAATCATTCTATCATCGATCATGTCCTTCCATAAGGATTAACTTAAAGGGGAATTTTATTTTCCACTGCATTTTATATCGCGATTCCCCTTCATTTACAAGGGTTGAATATTCCATTTCTTAAGGAAGTGTTCGAGCTATAGTAATAGCGGCGTCTGTAACCGCTTTTGCAGATTAAGAGTTTCTTGATGTTGTCATAATCTTAAGAAGTTAATATCAGGTTCTTAAGGCAAAGATTAATGATTCCACGGATGAAGATCAGAGATATGGATCTTCGATGGGCGATTCCCATATACGACACTACTACTCCGTAAAGGAATCAAATTTGTTTGTGAAATGAGAGAGTTGATCCAAGGAATGTTGCACTGGATTTCTAGTACGGTGGCGTGCGGTGTACCTGGAAGGCTAACCCTTCGACACTCAAGTCATTGTAATTATGAGAAATGACTCAAAGTAAAAATATATTTGAATTATCTAAAAATGACTTATTTTCTCTCTTTTATTGTTGGATACTTAAAGCTATTTGCATGTGTTGTGTGATGTACCATCTAATTATTCTCGATGGTATATGATGGATAAGAATTCAAAATTACTTACCATCGTTGATAGTGAGGATTCACTTACTCTACCATCCTTAACATTTATCTATAGACTCTTTGTATTGAACTTTCTTGATGATCCGTAATCATCATTAATTTTATTTATTACAATTATTTTATAATAAAAATAAACAAAGAATTAAGTTCGATTAATTTATTGATGCAAAACATTTTATTTTGGTATAGTATAAAAACCGATCTGTAAAAAAAATATACATTTAATTTCTTTTTTGATTTTTCAACACAAAATTTTCCTCTTTTATACCATTTGAGAAGTAGTCAAAGAAAAGATACGTGCGAATATGTGTACTATAATTTTCCTCTTTTTCATTTTCAAAAAATTCTACCCCATTTGAAATTAATAATAACCCAATGAATTATCTGGTCAAAAAACAAATCCGATTAATCCTGTTCAAGAAAGACGATCCCCCAATCATAGCAATACAATTATTGCAAGCAGACAAACCCAAGCCACCCGATTGGTTTACGACGACCACGGTTTCCTTAACCAATAACTATAATTAAATTCAAACCAAGACGATTAACGGATAAACCATCTTCCTCCACGGCGAACTAATGTACGGCTACGATCGTGTCACCATACTCTGATCGCAATCCAAGATAACACCTCCCATGTGGCCCACTCTAGCCTCTTCAAATGGAAGATGCTTTCGAATATTCCCAATAACCGCAAAATCCTTTCTTTTATTTTTCTTTTTCTTTTCTTTTTCATTTATTTTTTCTAAATGCTTTTCCTTTTTCTTCTCTCGACTTTCCTAATTTTATATAATTCATTATTTATTAATTTAATTAATAATATTTATTTTATCTCTCCTTATAAATAATTTATAATCCCTTTCTCATTCTATCTCATTTCAACATCACAATCCATTTCACACCCTCAACGTAACGTTCTTCATCTTCTTTTTTTCCTAAGCAAAACCCTACCCTTCAAAAACGATTACTTCCACCATGACCGAACTCGAACAAGAAGAGTTGCTTGATAAATCAGAAGTCTTCAAGATCAAAGGGAGAGACAAGCATGGCCGCAAGATCCTTCGCATTATCGGAAAATTCTTCCCTGGTAAAAAAACTCGCCGTGTACCTTTTTATTCGACGTGTTTTTTTTTGTGTGGAAATTGATTGTAATTCTGGTTTTGTTGATTCAGCTCGATTGGTTAGCGTTGATGCTCTGAAGAATTATCTGGAACAAAAGATTTTCCCGAAACTAGGGAAGAAGAAATTCGCGATACTTTACATTCACACCGGTGTTCAGAGGAGCGAGAATTTCCCCGGAATATCTTCTCTCCGGTCGATTTACGACGCGATTCCGGCGAACGTGAAAGAGAATTTAGAAGCGGTTTATTTCATTCATCCCGGTTTACAGGCCCGTCTTTTTCTCGCTACGTTCGGCCGTTTTCTCTTCAACGCTGGGTAAGAAATGTAAAACCTAATTTTTTCATTAAATTGAATTTAAATTCAGCTTTAATTTTTTTTTTAATTTTAAATTTGATTTGATTCAATTGTTAATATTGTGTTTTGATTGTGTGTGCTAGGTTGTACGGAAAGCTAAGGTACGTTAGCAGGATTGGTTATCTATGGGAGAACGTGAGGAGGAACGATGTTATGATTCCAGAGTTCGTGTATGATCATGATGAAGATTTGGAGTACCGTCCGATGATGGATTACGGGTTAGAGAGTGATCACCCTAGGGTTTATGATGCTGCACCTGCACTGGATTCGCCCTTCACCTCTTATTCCATGAGGTGTATCTCATAGGGTCTGTTGATCCTCTGTTTTTTTTTCTTTTTGAGGGTTGGGTTTTGTATGTAGTGTTGGATTGAGATTGGATGATGATTTGAAATGTAGACCGTTTGATTTTATACAAAATCATCGATTTCTTAATTGCAACGTGTTTTGACCGCAGTGAATACGAATCTCATAGTAAAACTGAACTTTCAATTAGTTATGGAGGGTCATATGTGGATATATTATTGAGATATAGCACTGTGTAAAAAGAAAGAGGAAAAAGACGAGAAGAATAATTGCGTATTGTTATTTTAGGTCTTGTCATATTTTCTTTTGTTGTCACGGCTCATGCTTTGGAGAAGAATAAAATAATTGATCTTTGATCAATAATTGATCACATTCCAACATATCTTGAACTGCGAGTCTGCGACCTAATCATGAACAAAACTTAGATCTGAACAAAATATAATTAAATTAAAAATAGGAAGAAGAACATTAGAATTGTTTGTGAGCTAGAATATAACATAACTGAACTAAACTTAGATCTGAACAAGACTTATCTTGAAATCCTTATAGCAGACTCAATAGTGGAATGATTCGAATTAAATTGGATATGTCTCTACAAATATTATGGATTTAATTATTAGATGAAACACTGATTAAAATTGTCTGGATTCATTTTAAATTTTCCTGGGTTTAAGATAATGTCATGATGAAGATGAAGAGGGAGAAGTGAGAAGAAGTCGAAGTTTTATAAAATATATTGTGTATTGATAGTTCATTGTTACAATTAGTAGATTATTAATTTTCAACCGTGTGATTTTTTTGATAAAAAGATCAAATAGTTAAAATTAAAAAAATTATAAAATCTATGTTGTACATTCAACAATATTGTCTTGCCTAATAAATTTAAAGTTAAAAGTTAATAGAATGAACTAAATTAATTAATGATCGTACCTGGAGATCAGGATCCGATACGGCTGGTCGGAAGAGTGAACGGACGTGGTTGTTTGAGGAAGAAAAAGGGGTGTACCTGCAAGGCACTCCGATGCTAAAGTAAGTATCCGAGCAAGAGTGAGCAAGTACTAGTGTAGGGTTGAAAATTGAATACTTGTCCCTCTCAAGTGAGAGGGTTTTTATAAGAGACCGGCTAGAATGCTATTGGTTCGTTAGGTACAGCGCGGATTGAGGGGCCCGTGAAGATAGGAAGCGGTTAATATTGGCCGTTGTATGATTTCCTTAAGTCCGGACCATTGGTGGTCGACTGAGGACCATTTTTCCTGGTTATGCTCGGAGTCGACCGAAGTAAATGGACCAATCTTCCTGGCCCAATAAGAAGAATTGGGCCGAGCCGGAACAGGAGCCCCCCAAGTTATTGCTCGTGCAATCGAGCAATGACTTAAAGAACGATGAAGTGATCGACAGAGTATGAGGTCGCGATCGAGGGTTTATGCTGTCGGTCTTCCGGGCAGACGGTACGTTGCTCGGCAGAGGAATATGAAACGAAAAGCTGGGATATCTGGATATTCGCGCCTATTAATGATTTGACGGCTAGCCTAGGGGCTAGTGTATAGGGGTCACGCGTGCGCACACGTGTCTTCTTTCCTATAAATAGGATTCTCAGGGCCCATTTTAACCTTTTCGTTTCGTCTTCTTCCTCAAGCCTCTGCTCGTTCAACCGCCGTTGTCTCAGCCGTCGACCACCGTCAGTTTTTGCCGACCACCCTTCGCAGAAGCTTAATCTCTTTCAAAATGTCTTCTCAAGCTCAAGGTACCGTTCTTTTCCTCTCTCTTGAGTGTATATAGCGTAGTTTTTGTAGAATGCATGTGGTTTAGGGTGATTTTACCGGTAGTTTTAGGATTTAGAATTAGAAAACCTTAAAGTTCTTGCCACCGTAACTGGTCGGCTGTGAACCCTAACTCTGGGGTCGACGGAGATCTTGGTCGAATTAGACTTTAGATTTTTTGATAGATTTCTGTCATCTGTATTGTTGGGCGTCAGCTGTTGCCACGAGCAACGGTTAGCCAGGGCTACAGCTCGGAACATAGTTCCTGAGCTGAGGCGCGCCCTTTCACTTGTTGAGCGGTGGAAGGGTGGATTTGATATTCTTGATCGAATTCACTGATGCCTTTCCTCTGCTTTTCAGGTGATAACTTGCTCGGGGACCCGTTGGTTGTGCTTTCTGAGGATACGTCCTCGGAGAGTACGGAATCGTCTGCGTCCATACCCTCAGGCTCGGGAAGCCCTTCGGATAGTTCGAGCACAAGTACCACGGGGCAGTCGACAGGATCGCCTCAGTGTCCTACCCGGTCGAGGGTCTCGCCTGAAGAATGGGTAGTCGAAGACTTGCTGGACAAGGTGTCTTCCTTCTCGAGACCTCGGTCGGAGCCGCTGCCAGTTGTTGGGGATCCTGCTGACTGGATCGTGACCTGCCCGGGAGATGACGACCGCATATTCTCAGACTTTCGCGGTCGGGCATTTTCGATGTATGAATATGTTACTTCGGTCTTGGGGGTAACGCTGCCCTTCAGTGATTTTGTGAGCGCTGTGCTCGGACACCTTTGTATAGCCCCTTCTCAACTGCATCCTAATTCATACGCCTTCCTCCGGGCGTTTGAGATGACGTGCGCTTTCCTGGGCGTCGGGGCCACGCTACCTCTCTTCTTTCGCCTCTTCTCCTTACAGCGCCAAGTCGGGCGGGGGACCGATCGAAAGGGGTTCGTGTCTTTTAAACAGCGGACCAAAATCTTCAAGGCCCACTTAGAGTCCATCCGGGCTTTCAAGACCGACTACTTCCTAATAAAGCCAGCGAGCGATGCGGCCGTGAGAGCTACGAGTTTTCTCGGGATTGATACCGATGAAAATGACGAGCCCAGGTTGGACGACCAAGGGGAAGTGATTCCGAGGAGGTTATGGATGTTCCCCTTCTCCTGGAGTTATATGCATTATGAGCGACCGGTGGGGGAATTTGTTCAAGTGGGGGACACCCTGAATGATGATGATGCGGCTAGCTTTGAAGCTTTTAGGAGGTTGATAGCTTCTTTTACCCCGACCCCTCTATTGGACGGGGAAGGGAAAGTTATGGTCGACCAAGACGGGGGAGAAGCTTTGGAGCGTCCCCTGATCAACGTTACTGACCTGCTGGCCTGCAATAACGGGCCGGAGATAGCTGACTTTTTTGGTACCTGTTTGCTTATGCTCGTTAAGTTTTTTATTTAACTTTGCCGCTCGTAACTAATTTTGGTTTTGTTCCTCTTTTCAGGTTCTTTGACAAATCCTCTGGACAAGATCCACGAGCGGCTGGTCCAGCAGCAGCGGAAGCGGTCGAGGGTCGTGCAGACTAAGCTGACTGAAGCAAGCGGTTCAGGCTCGGGTCCCTTGGTCCAGGGCTCTCCGGGGGCTTCTACCGGCTCTTTAATGAAGAAACATAAAGCGGCGGCCACTGTGGATCTGACGGCTGGCGCTCCCCCAAAGCCAAGGCATGGGATACCCCCGTGTTTTGTTGTCCGGAACTTCTTCGAGGGGAACGCAATGGATGTGGACCGGGCGGATTCTTTATTTCTGGAGGGGATGGATCGTCCTGCCCGACGACTCTCTTTGGCCCAGGATGCGAGCGCGGTGATGCGGGTCCTGACTATGGCCTGGATGACGGCCGAGGGGTCTCCTATGCTGGAGCGGGAGAACAGCAAACTCAAGGAGCAATTGGCTGCTTCCGAGGCCAAGCTGACGGCGTCTGCCGAGGAGGTAAAAAAGGTCACCACAGAGTCGGCTGAGCAAGCAACGATCATCGCCAAGTTAGAGGTCGACAAGAGGAGGTTGCTCGATCAGAATAAAAAGCTCAAAGATGCCTTTTGCCTCAAGGAGGATGAGGATGAGGACACCAAACATTTGATGACGAGGGCTCAGCTTCTCGCTCGGATCGACCAAGATATGGAAGATCTGAACGCGTCTACTGAGTTCAGTTTTCAAAATGCGGTGGACCAAGTAAAAGCTCTCCACCCTGACCTCACCTTGGATGTTGACCGGATGAACTATCTTTACAAGGTGGTGGATGGTCAGATTGTGGTGCCTGCGGACTTGGTGGTGGCCGACTCTCAGCCGGGGACGATTGTCCAGCCTGATCAGCCAGAGGAGCAGCCGGGCCAGGAGGAAGCTGGTGCAGAGGAAGATCGCCCGGCAGATGAGGATAATTAATTGGTGGCCTGTGTGCCTTGTATTTTAATGTATTGTCTTTTTTTTTTTTTTTTGGGGGGGGGGCGTGGCCCCCTTTGTTTGTAACTCCGAACAAGTCGGCCTTTTGTTGCCGCATTTCTTTTAAATGTTAAGTGTTTGACCCTGGGGGTCGGTTGTATAAATATTGTTTGCTCGCAATCATTCGTCCGTCGGAGGACATAATTTGTTATTATTCTTACTAAGTGTTTGACGCTCGTATTTACATAAATTAGAAGAGATTGGACAGACACGGGGGGTATGGACGACCTGTTGGTTAGGGGAACCAATCAGTCTTGGAGGGTTGTATCCTCGGTCGGTGCCCGAGTCAAGGTAATGGCTCGGGTCCCATGGTGTGAACGTCCCATCGCGAGCTGGGGTTCTACCTGGTCGTGGTACTCAGGCGACGTCGGACTCGTTTGAGTATCCGTTCGTGCGACAAGTCTCCCTTTTGCTCGAAAAGAGGTCTTGCTTGTTTTATTATATTTTGGCTGACGTGCTCGTACCTAGGCACGCAGTTTTTCGTTAGTCTCTTCTTCTCTTCGCTTGGTTGCTGAGCAAGGAGACTGATTTAACTATAGTACTGTTTGAGTTTCTCGGCGTTCCAAGGCCGAGCGAGCTCTTCCCCGTGTAAATTTTCTAAGTAATAAGCGCCGTTCTCAGTTTTCGCCCGGATGCGATATGGGCCTTCCCAGTTGGGCGTTAGTTTTCCCTCGCGGGGATCCCTGTGGTTTCTTCTGAGGACCAGGCTGCCTACTTCGAACGTTCGCTTGATGACTTTGGAATCATATTGAGCGGCTATCTTTTGTTTGAGAGCAATTTCTCGAAGAGCAGCTTCCGACCGGATCTCTTCGACCATGTCGAGCTCATCTCTCAAAGCTTCATCATTAATGTCTTGTTCCATGGGGAATTCCGTGCGTCTTGATCGGACGTGCATTTCTATTGGAATTACGGCTTCGGTCCCATATGCTAGTCGGAATGGGGATTCTCCGGTCGTTGAATGGGGAGTGGTCCTATATGCCCATAGTACGCTGTGTAACTCCTCGACCCAGTGTTTTTTATGCTCGTCCAACCTTCGTTTCAGCCCTCTCAGGATTACCCTGTTTGCGGCCTCTGCTTGCCCGTTAGTCTGAGGGTGCTCGACTGAAGCAAAGTGTTGTTTAGTCCCTATTGACGCAACGAACTCTTTAATGTGTCTGTCCGTGAATTGGGTCCCGTTATCGGTCACAATGGCGAGGGGGACTCCGAATCGAGCGAGGATGTTTCTTTTAAAGAATCGAAGGATATTGAGTGCAGTGATTTTGGCCAGGGCCTCGGCCTCTATCCATTTGGTGAAATAGTCGACGCCTACAATTAAGTATTTGTTCTAACCAGATCCAACGACGAAGGGTCCTAGAATGTCCATTCCCCACCATGCGAACGGCCAGGGTGATGATAACGATTTTAGCTCGGATGGAGGTGTTATGTGTACGTCTCCATGTCGTTGGCATTTGTCGCATCTTCTTACGTGTTCCTTTGCGTCGTGCTATAGGGTGGGCCAGTAATATCCTGCCCTCAGAATTTTTCGAGCTAACGAACGTCCGCCAGGATGTTGACCATTGATTCCCTCGTGAACTTCCCTTAGAACGTGTGTAATGTTTTCCTCTTCTACACATCTGAGGAGGGGCGTAGAGAATCCTCGACGATACATACGTCCGCCTACTAAAGAGTATGAGCATGCCCTCCGTCGTATGGTACTAGCCTCTTTTGGGTCGGCGGGTAATTCTCCTTTAGTTAGATAGTTGAATACTGGGGTCATCCAGCAACCTGTATCGCCCACTAGGTTAACGTGTATGCAGGGTGATGGGTGCCCGATACTTGGTCGGGGAAGCATTTTTTGTATGACGGACTTGTTGTTTCCTTTCCTTTTAGTGCTTGCCAGTTTGGATAGGACATCTGCGCGAGCGTTGCTTTCCCGTGGAACGTGTTTGATTTCTACACTTTTAAACTGCTTTATTTCGTCTTTTACGAGGGCTAGATATTCGGCCATGCTGTCACTTCTGGCCTGGAAATCTCCTCGGACTTGGCTCGCGACCAATTGGGAATCCGTGCAAATTATGATCTCTTCTGCTTCTAGGTCGTTCGCGAGCCGTATGCCTGCCAGGAAGGCTTCGTATTCCGCTTGGTTATTAGAAGTAGGGAAGGATAAAGTCAAGGATACTTCGATGACGTTCCCTTCCTCGCTCTCCAGAATGATACCGGCCCCACTGCCCGTTGGGCCAGATGCTCCATCCACGAAAATAACCCATTTGGACGAAGCTTGCGTGTTTTGCTCGGTGAAGGTAAGTTCGGCCACGAATTCGGCTAGTGCTTGAGCTTTGAGGGCTTGTCTTCCTTCGAACTTGATATCGAATTCAGATAGTTCTAGTGACCATTTTAACATTCGTCCGGCCATGTCTGGTCGACCGAGCAACTGTCTTATGGGCTGATCGGTCCTTACGATGATGGTGTGGGCCAGGAAGTAGTGGCGTAGTCTCCTAGCCGCGAGAAGGAGGGCCAATGCGACCTTTTCTATCTGAAGGTATCGAACTTCTGGGCCGTGGAGAGCCTTGCTCGTGAAATACACAGGTTTTTGCCCTTCGGGTCGTTCGCGCACGAGGGCCGCGCTTACTGCTTCATTCGCGACCGCGAGGTAGAGATATAGAGTCTCCCCCTCCTCTGGTCGGGATAAGACTGGAGGTTCACTTAATGCTTTTTTCAGGTGGGATAATGCTAACTCGCATTCTGCTGTCTACTCGAACGTCGTTTCCTTACGGAGTAGTTTGTAAAAGGGGAGAGCGTGCTGAGCAGATTTTGCCACGAATCGGGCAAGGGAGGTAATGACCCCGTTCAGTGATTGTATGGACTTTTTTGACGTGGGAGTTGGGAACTCCGCAAACGCTCGGCATCTATCGGGGTTTGCTTCGATGCCTCGTTCGGTTAGATAGAATCCGAGGAATTTTCCTGCTCGGACACCAAAGGTGCATTTCTCAGGGTTGAAACGCATTTTGCACTTTCGTGCCTGGTCGAAGACTTTTCGCAAATAGGACGCGTGGTCCGTTTCCCGTTGAGATTTGACGATCATGTCGTCCATGTACACTTCGAGCATGTCTCCGATTTCGGTTTGGAAGACTTTATTCATCATACGCTGATACGTCGCTCCTGCGTTTTTTAGGCCGAAAGGCATAACGTTGTAAAAGTAATTGCCCGACTCGGTCATAAAGGCCGTGTATTTTTTGTCAGACACGGCCATGGGTATCTGATTGTACCCCGAGTACGCGTCCATGAAGGATAATAATTTGTATCCGGACGAGTTATCGACCAACTTATCAATGTTAGGTAAAGGGTATGCATCTTTCGGGCATGCCCGATTGAGATCGGTATAATCAACGCACATTCTCCATTTTCCACTAGATTTTTTCACAAGTACACCATTTGAGAGCCAGGTCGTATACCTGGCCTCGGTTACAAATTTAGCCTCTAGGAGGTCTTTAACGGCAGATTCAGCAGCTTCAGTCTTCTCGCTCGACTGCTTTCTCCTGTGTTGAGCGACCACTTTATGTGTTGGGTCGATAGAGAGGTGATGGCAAGCTGTTTCGGGGTCGAGCCCTGGCATTTCTGCGGCGCTCCATGCAAACAAGTCCGCGTTCCCTTTGAGGCAAGCTTCCAACTGTCGCTTCACTAATTCGGGCAAGTGTGCCCCAATCTTGACGCACCGGGCAGGATCTTCTCCCAAAGGAATTAGCTCGAAGTCACCGTCTGGTATTGGTCGGGCTAATGCCTTTGCTGGTCTTTGGACGTTCTCGCTACTATTTGAAAACCTGCAGTCTAAGTCGATTGAATCAACTTGAGGGAAGGCCTTGGGCACATCTTGTGGATCTAGTGTCGGTGAAACTGGTTGGTATGATATCGAGCTGAGGCCTTTTGATGCTGCCTCGAAACATCTGCGGGCAGCGTCGACGTCCGTGCAACGTGGCGACTCTGCCCGAAGTAGTATAGTACTTCATCTTCAAATGGACGGTGGACGACACAGCTATCAACTCGGCCAGGGTTGGTCGTCCTAATATGCATTGGTATAGTGACGGGCAATCCACGACAAGGAATTGGACTCTGACCGTTCTGGCTGTCTCGCCTGCCCCGAAAGTGACAAACAGGTCAACATAACCCCATGGTCGGGATACCGCTCCGTTGAAACCTTGCAGGTCCGACCCGACGTACGGAGTCAGATGTGTTTCGTTCAGTTGGAGTGTTGAAAATAGTTGGGAGTACATGATGTCGCATGAACTTCCTTGGTCTACCAATATTCTCCTTACGTCGAAGTTCGCCATTCGTGCTCGGATGAGTAAAGGAATGCTGGCGTTGGGTGCTCCTCCCAAGAGCTCTTCTCGATAGAATGCGAGGGGTACGGAACCTTCCCTCGGGGGATCTAAAGTGGCGTTCTGCGCGGGCCCTTTGGCGATTAACTGGTCGAATTTTCTCTTCACAGAACCGACCGTGATTTTATTGAAGCCTCCTCCTGATATGACCATTGCTGACGGGAAAGCTTCCCAAGGACTGTGGGAGGAGAGGTACCCCGCGCTTTTGGTGTGGTCCGGCAAGAAGAAATCTTCCGGGCGATAAATGCTCAGGGCGACCTGTATATTGGCGTCCGCAGGAATGGGCACGGCCTCTTCGATTTTCTGGGTCTCTTGCGTATCCTGCCGAGGATTATCTCTGGACTTCGTGAACTGTTTCAGGTGCCCGTCTTTGATGAGGATTTCGATCGCGTCTTTAAGATGGATGCAGTCCTCCGTGTTATGCCCATGGCTCTTGTGGAACCTGCAATATTTCGTTTTATCTGTGCCGGGCTTGCTAGGCTGTTGTCTCGGGAAACGCACTCCTGCCTGTTTGAATTCTGAATTGGCGCATTCAGACAAAATTTTCTCCCTGGAGGCCAGGAGGGGCGTGTATTCGTGAAAACGACCGATGGGTCCCCGGTGTTCCCGCGGCTCACGGGAGCGCTCCTCTTTTCTTCTGTCTCCTCCTCGACGAGATGTCGAGGGTTCCTCGACTCGGGGAAGTTTGGCTTCTTCACGGCGTCGAGTGTCTCTTACTGAACTGGCCGCTTGCTTTTCTTCATATTGGATGTAAGCTTGGGCTTTTAGCAAGAACGCGTCGAGGGTGGCCGGGGTTTCAATACCGACCGCCCGGTGGAAATCAGTCGAGGGGCGTAGCCCTCGCTCTAGCAGATACTTTTTCATGTCGTCGGTCGTGGATACTTGAACTGCTTCTTTATTGAACCTTTCGATGTAAGTTCGTAAGGGTTCGTCTCTCCCCTGGATTATTGCTTCGAGCGAAGCCTCTGTCTTAGGGTGTCGTCTTGATGCAGTAAAGTGTCTTGAAAACGTGCGTCCCAGTTGTTTCCACGATGTGATGGATTCGACCTCAAGACTCTTGTACCATGTCATTGCCCCTTTCCTCAGCGTCGTGGGAAAGAGCCGACATTTAATTGCTTCCCGAACACCCCGATAGTCGAGCAAGGCATCGATGTTCTCGATGTGTTCGTCTGGGTCAGTAGTCCCGTCGTATGAACCTAGAGGAGGAGGCTTCTCCAAGCCTCTTGGTAGTTTGGCTGCCATAATCTCAGAAGATAAGGGACCCCGAGCGTCTTCGTCGTCACTGGACACAAGTGATGCTCTGTGATCGCGTTTCTTTGTTCTTCGAGGGGAAGCGGACCTTGATCTGCTCCTTCTTGATTTTCTTTTGGGAGAAGGTTGCGGAGATGACTGACGAAAGCGTTTGTTGCCTGTTGATTCGTCTGTGTTCCCCCTCTTTTTCTTCGGAGGAGACGGAG
The DNA here is from genome assembly GCA_963966055.1 of Lathyrus aphaca. Taxonomy (NCBI): domain Eukaryota; kingdom Viridiplantae; phylum Streptophyta; class Magnoliopsida; order Fabales; family Fabaceae; genus Lathyrus; species Lathyrus aphaca. The sequence goes on along the minus strand of OZ014523.1, from coordinate 511,139,619 downwards.
TGTGCTCCCCTTGGGGTCTTTTGGGAGAATGAGGTCGACGAGAGTTATTCTCAAGTCGGGCGATCTTTTCACCATGAGCGAGGAGCAGAAAATTCGTTTGGTTTAGGATTTCGGCCAACGCCGCGAAATCTGACCCGGAAGGAGTCGAAGGCAAAAGAGTTTCCGGGCGACTCTCCAAGGGTTGGTCGCGATCGGGTGAAGGTGATGTTGCCTTCCCTTCTGGTTGGTCCTGCACGGTATCATCATGTAGGGGAGGTTGAACGCTGCTCTCATGTTGCGTGAGAATCATGCCATCATTTGATCGATTTTCCTGGTTGTTCCGAGCAGCCATGGATTTTGTTAAAACTTTTGTTCTTTGAGGATCTTGAAAGAAGAACGGGGAAATGCGCTTTCCCACAGACGGCGCCACCTGATCGTACCTGGAGATCAGGATCCGATACGGCTGGTCGGAAGAGTGAACGGACGTGGTTGTTTGAGGAAGAAAAAGGGGTGTACCTGCAAGGCACTCCGATGCTAAAGTAAGTATCCGAGCAAGAGTGAGCAAGTACTAGTGTAGGGTTGAAAATTGAATACCTGTCCCTCTCAAGTGAGAGGGTTTTTATAAGAGACCGGCTAGAATGCTATTGGTTCGTTAGGTACAGCGCGGATTGAGGGGCCCGTGAAGATAGGAAGCGGTTAATATTGGCCGTTGTATGATTTCCTTAAGTCCGGACCATTGGTGGTCGACTGAGGACCATTTTTCCTGGTTATGCTCGGAGTCGACCGAAGTAAATGGACCAATCTTCCTGGCCCAATAAGAAGAATTGGGCCGAGCCGGAACAATTAACATAATAGTTTTTAAGGGACTACAAAGTGAGCAAAATGAAATATTAAATTAAGTTAAGAGATAAGAAAATACATTAAATCTTCTTTTTCTATTATGTGATTGCGAGGGGACCTAACCACATAATATATAATACTAGTCCATACCCATTATGGTCACACTTTTGTCACACCAATCAAATTTCAAACATTCAGACTTGAATTAAAATGATCACTTGATCAATAAAAGAGTCTATTTATGCATTCCCTTTAGAATCATCATTAACCCATTTTACAAACCAAAATAACAATCGATTACAACCAACAAAATATTAGATAAATCTAACATTCTTCCACTTGGGCAAAATCAATTATGTGAATTTAATTATTAAAAAACGTGTGGTTGCATTTAAAGAAATGCATGATTCTAGCTGCAGTATCTGAATATGACTCCACACTACAAAAGTTAAGCAGTATCGAATCATGGCGATTATTATATCCTTCAATGACATATAACCTTTTATGGTTACAAATACTACAGACTCCGTCAACTAGTCACCAATGTGAAGTGTGGTGGGAGAATAACATGTCAATGTGATCCAACAACCAAAATTTTATTTTCTTTGTCAGTCCTTAACAATTTCTCTCAAATGCCTTAAAGTCAAAGAAATTGTATGAGTTTACAAACCATAATGCCTCAGCTCTAATATGGCGTCGACCACCAACGCATTGGTCCTAACAACGTCGAGCACAAAATCATACCGTAACTCCAACTTGAAATCGACCACCAATATAATGGTCCTAAAGATGTCGAGTTCAAAATTATAAGTATGCTCCGAACTCCAAACTAGTCTATACCACAGACACTACGGTCTCAATTACATTGAGTCCCAATTGACATATAAATAAACACTGACGAATAAAAATAATATAATATTCATTACATTTTAAATTGCTTAAAATAGAAAATACTCCACAACATAACACTTAAAGTGTCCAAACAAAATACAACATGATAAGAAAGTGACATAAAGAATAAACTCCCACTAACCAAGTACATCGAAAAAACTCACAATGTCCATGTTCTCAAATGGTTTTTTAACACAATGGGCCTAAGTCCATTGGTTAAGGGATCAACAAGCATGAAATCAATATCAATGTATTAAAAAATAATGTCATGTTTCTTTATAAGATCTTTAACTGTTAAATACTTTAAATCCAAATGCTGAGAACCGCTAGAAGTTTTATTATTCTTTGAATAAAACACAATTGTATTGTTATCATAGTAAAATTTTAGTGGCCTATCAATGTAATCAACAATATGAAGTCCAGTTACAAAATCTCTCAACCAAACAATATGAGTGGCAGCAACATAACAAGCAATAAACTTTGCCTGCATAGTAGAAGAGGCGACAAAAGTTTACTTTTTTGCTCTTGCAGGATATCAAACCTTTAGCCAACACACACACACACACACACACACACACACACACACACACACACACACACACACATATATATATATATATATATATATATATATATATATATATATATATATATATATATATATATATATAAGATATCAACACCACCAGATCAAGACATCCAGTTTTCCAACTACACTCATTTCTTGTTCCTGAACGGAACAATGGCGTCGTATGTGGGAATCAACTTTTGACTCCCGCGAAATTACATCACTAGATCACTCTCGATCTGATGCTAAATCTCCATGGGAAATAAAAAGAGTGGTATAAATAAATTAGATAGTCATGTCCAGGTCCCTCGATCCATCTCAAGAATCAATCTGTCCACTCTCGGGATTTTCATCCTAGTACAAACGCGAAAGTGGCGCGGAAAGGTTAGAGTCGCCAGCCATACATTTTTATCCCGAATGAATGGGAAAGGTAATGTTGCACAAACCTGAGGAAGAAGGAAAGGACAGGGTCCTGCAAACCAAAGAGACTGAGCTCGGGAGCCGGTTACGACCTGGGAAGGTATTAGCACCCAGATCGTCCGTCGTACCCGACGGGATCCACGCTTGCAAAGAAACTGTTTCAAAGGGTGAGGGTATGAATACTGCAGCAAAAGAAAAGAAACTGGAACTGAAAAAGGACTGAAATAGGAAAACAAAGAGAAAAATGTAGGGAAAATAAAGATTGTGCTCGAACGGGCCCTACCCCGCTGCCTACGTACCTCATCAGGACAATGAGGATCAGAGACGCCGTAGTTCCCCTAACTAGGGGTACTAAAAGGAAATTACTTGTGAATTAAGGCTTGAACTGCCTATGCCATTGCTCAGGTGTTGCAGACTCGGACGACGAGTGCGTAACCGTCTTGCAAAATGACATGTAGGAGCAAGTTCGCGTACGGAGCGAAGGAGATGAGAAAAGAATTCCCGAAGGAAAGACGTTTATTGTTTGTTTGGTGTTTTTTTTTAGAAGCTTTTATGAATGAAGGTTTGCATAGGTAAGTGTACCTAAGTCTTACTCAATGGGATGTGTACATCTCACATCATCCCGAAATGGAATGCGCAAGAGGCACACCTATCTATGGAGGAAATCCCCACAGCTAGTCCCCCAAGTGAAGGCTTAAGCACACTGGCCTATTACCATTATTAAGTGTTTTTGATTATTTACATGAAGAAGTATTTTTTATGCTTTTCTTTATGAAGAAGATACCTTGATCAGACTTGTGCATCACAAAGTAAACTTGTACTATCCCAAGATGGGAAGACTACAAGCATACCTCATGGGATAAGGCTATGGATCAAGACATCACTTCAAACATTATTAAGATGCTTTTTAAGAGTTATGAGATGAGAGGAGAAGAAGAACCAAAAGGATCTCAAAGGAAAAATTCTAAAGGGGGACTAAAAAATCCTAAGTGTTGTCATGCATGGATATCCTAAGGGTTAATGAGGTTTCTATCCTAATGAAGAAGGAAACAAGAAGAAGAAGATAGAAGAAGGGATGAGAAAGGCCTAAGCCCAACAACAAAGGGTTAGTGCACATAAACATAAGAGGAAGAGATAAGAATTAGAGATGTGGAACTCAATTCCCACATCTCACACTTACCATAGCCCCTGCAAGGTTAGCATGCACAAGTGAACAAAAATGAACAAATTAACATAACATCATCCAACAATCAGAAGTGGAATGAAGTAAACAAATTCTTAATGCTAATTCAACTCAAAGAAATAAAGATGAGAAGCTTATGACTTAAAATGAGGCAACATGGATACATATGGAAACAAATGCGCACTTATGAAAGATGTAATACAAAACACACAAAATACAAACACAAAGTTCAACATCAGAATCAAAATGATACTAAGAATGGCCTAAGAGGCCAGCAAGATGAAGAGAGAAGTCATACAATACCAAACAATATCAAAATAAAAGCAATGGAACCAAAAGATGGAATTTAAACACTTAAAGAAACAAATGAATTGAATATGAAGCAAACTCAAAAATTTAGAAGAACCAAGACCTATCCTAGGACCAGGAAGGTATCCATACCCCAAAGGAACCCCAAACGAGAAGAAGAAGTTGGCACAAGTGCCCTTCTAAGCTTATAAGAGATCTGACAAACCAAGAGAAGCAAAATGGGACAAGGTGAGAACAAAAATCCACAAATAATCAACCAACCATCTAAAAATTCTACAACTGGAACCAAATGATCTTAAAACACATTATATCAACTTTCCAAAAGGACTTGCAAAAATTCAGAAAGGAACTAGGTCAAATGGAGGCACAAACACAAGTTAGGACAGAAAACTTACATCACAAGATACCAGACCAAAACTCAAGAACTAATTTTCTAAAAATTCTGATAAAAATCACATGAAAACTAGAAGATCTTAGGAACACAATGCAAAAAGAATGGGATCAAAACTCCTAATATTGAAGTCTATGGAAAATCAACAAGACAGGCTGATCAAGAAATGAATCAAAAGAAGCTATGCACCTTGGTGAATTATTACTGGCACGCTAATCAATGAAAAAAATGAAATAAAAATGTGAAAAAATACTAGAGACAAAAAGGAACATCTATGATTTATTTGGGAATTTTTAGATGATTTATGCTATTTTATATGAATTAAAACCAAACTGAATAAAAAAAGAAATTAAGTGAAGAAAAGAGAATTAAAAGAAATGAGAGGGAGGTGTATGTATTATGGACTGAAAGTGAATTCGAATGGGCCAAGCAAGGTAGGGGGTGCGAAAATCATTCTGGCATGGACCCAAAACACACAAAACAATTCCTTAAACTTCTCTTATTCCTTAAACAATTATCATTATGCTAATCAAACCTAATATTAAATTCCTAACAATTATTAAACTAATCCCTATCTTTTCATATTTTCTAAACCTCATTATTCTAAACATTATTAACTAACTAAACTCTTTCTATTTCCTAAACAAATACTAACTAATTATTCCTAAACAAATTCTAATCAGTTCTATAATATTTCCTAACAGCTTATTCTAAACATTATTATACTATTAAACTCTATTATATTAATCCTAAACAAATTCTAAAACATGATTCAATGAACAAACACAACAGCCACAGTCAGCTTCCTCTCTCTTTCTCACATAATTTCCCCTTTTCTAAACCTAAAAAATGTCGCCGCCGAAGCCATGCTTCTTCTTCCTCCGCCTGCCGCCTTCCACTTCCATCGGCGACCTTCGACGCTCACCTCCGCCTCGCCTTCATCTTACCGACGCCAACACCTCTCTTCTTCTCAACCTCCTTACAGCCACCAACAACATGTTCACCGCAAACAACTCATCGGACCGAACTCTCCCTCAGCTTCCACCTCCCTCTTCCCTCACTCTCAATCAGCTAGCTCCATCTTTACCGATCCTTTTCGCCGAATCACATCTCACCGTATACCATCCCAACCTAAACTAGACCTCCCCTTACAATCTCAGACTCAAACAGCCAAAGGCATAAGAACAGCAATCGCAATCACATCCAGACACAAACAATCCAGCACACAGCCATCAATCATATCAAGTAGCGAAGTCGAAAACATACCTGTAATGCGATGAGGCGACGAACAATGCTTGAGCGAGTCTCGATTCGGTAAGTGCTTCCTCTTGCACTTTCGCTTCCGATTTGAATCTTTCCTCCTTTCTTCGGATCCGATTCGCCGCTGCTAATCCAAAATCCACGTGCTGACTCTGATTGCAGGTATGTCGACGATGCTGCGACGAATTCAGTAGCTTGAGGAGACTGAATCGATTGGAGCAATTGAAACAGAATGCTAGCTATGCAATTGAATCGAAAGCCAAGGCTGAATCCATATTATTGATGAAGATGATGCGAACAAAATCGATGAAGATTATGTTCTTGGCTGAGTTTGGAAGAGCGATTCAATTCTTGCGTTGAGGAGATTGAAGAGAACTGATGAAAACTATGAAGAATTGGATTCCGATTGAGGAGAATTGGAGAGAGATCTTGTGAGAGAAAATTCTGTTTTTGTGCACTCTGTTTCTTGTTATGGTGAGAGTTCTTTTCTTCTGTTCTTGGTGTCAAAAAAATCAATTTCTGTTATTCTGTTAGAGTTTTTATTCTGTTATTGTATTCTCTGTTATGTTATTGAATGAGGATTGAAAAGAAAAAAAATGGATCAAGTTGAAATCTCCTTCTTTTTTTTCCTGTTATTGTGAGGAACAAATTCTGTTACAACAACTTCTTTCCTCTCCTTTTCGTCTCTGAATCCTTCCCTTCCCAAATTCTATAACTCTTTTTTCTTTTTAATTTGTTATTATTTTTCTGTTATTTCTGTTTAGCATTTTTTTTTGTTTTGTGCTTCCTTTCTTCCTTGTGTATGTGCTGCGCGGCGTATTGGAGTGGGCAAGTAGGCAAGGCTTGAGGCTTGCTTTAGCATGATGGGCGCGCGGCTGAGAATTGCTTCGGCTTGATAGCAAAAGCTGAGGAAGGCTTCAGCTTGTTTTGTTGGCGTACAGGAATTGCTAGCTGCGCATGAAGCTGAGAGTGCATTTGGCGTGTTGGCTAGGGATCTAGTGCGCGGATGACATGATGCTGGCTGATGAGAGTTTTAAGTATTTTGTTTGTTGTTTCGGCTTGTTGAAAGACTTGTACGGGAAATGAGGGTGTACGGCTTGAAGTGTAATGAAGTAGGCTGTACTTGTTTTTATTTTTCTCTTTTCTTAACAACATAATTTTTTTATTATATACATAAAAAAACAATGAAATGGGCTAAAAAAAATGAAAGGCTTTGATAATTTGCTATATATTTTTTATGGTTTTAGAAGAAATAGAAATGGAAATGAAAACTTTATGATGAAAAGGAAATTAATTTTGTGGTGATTAAAATTTGGAAATATGAAGAAATTTGATTAAATGGAAATTGGACAATTGAAGTGGAAAAATAACAATAAAAAAATGGGTAATTGGAATTAAAATGAATTGAATTTGAGATCATGGAAATGGTTTAAAAGGGTTTAGAAAATGGTTTACTGATAAATGGACAATGGACAATGAACTGATTTTTAAGCCCGCAACACATCTCGATTATTTCAACAAACCTCTGAACACAGCCCAAATACTTTGCAACTTGCCAACTGAAAACTGTCTGATTATGATCTGATAGACCGAATTCATACTGAGGAAAATAAATCCTCAGATGAATCGTTGATGAACTGATAAACACTGAAGATTCAAGCCGCAACACACTGTCTGATAACTGATGAACGAACCAAACTTTGCACAAAAAACAACTGTCACACAACCCAACTTTGTACTTTGAAAACGCATTGCCTGATAAATGAATTACTTTCGCACACAACACAATTCAACGCCGAATTCGCACTGTTTGAGAAATAACCCCTGAAACATGAAAACTCAACAGCTGAACTAATTTCCTGACAATTTGTACCAGATTAGGTCAAGCGTCCGTTTGCCTCAGACTACCGCACTGAAATCACTGCCAGCCTATGCTATGCTTCCATAATGAATGTTATGCTTCATTTTTCTATGCTAATGATGCCACGCAAAAGTATGAAAATAATATGAATATGATGATCATGATGCGATATGATGCTTAAAAATAAGAGGGCAAATTTGGGGTGTTACACAATCATCCATCAGTTGTCACTGATCGACGAATTCCACGATATCACTTCATTTAATACTTGTCCTTCACCAGATTGTCTTTTACTTATAGCAAACATTATCTTACAATAAAACAAATATTAATTAGAGCTAGGATTTATAGATCACGAGAAAATCAATGAAGGTTCAAACTTCAACCTACCTCTAATTCCCGCAGTCACTATCGCCAATCTAAACATGACAGAATTCCACGTATATGACATAAGTTTTGCAACATCCTCTACGCTGACATGGGGAGCTATTAGGAATGCATCAAATAGATACTCGATACTATCCCTCGGGAAGTAAAATATTTGACAGTGATAGTTATAAAAGGATCGCGTGAGAGAAAGGTAATCCTTAACTTCATTGTAATTTTATTCAAAAGTGCCTTCAAATGTATCCTAGGAAGGTCGTTCTAGGAGAAGCTAGACACAATGGAGTTGGTAGTCCACTTGAAAGTAACCTATCATGATGTCAACGGAAGGACGACCATCATTAACCCAAGCCTTGAAGAAGCTAGGTGGGTGATAAAGCATACACATGGGGACATCCTTGCGTTAGTACCGGGGGTCGGAGAAAATAAGGGGAATACTGCTACCTTTGACTTGTATGCTTATGAAGAGGAAATTAGGCCTACTTTAAATGGTGAATTTGAATCCGTCCAAATCAGCGACAACCCTAAGCGGTCGATGAATATAGGGTATGGGTTCCATTGAGAGTAAGATCCACGTTGATTGAATGTATTCAAATGAATCCAACGTCTTTCCTATATCCCCACACGAAATTCCCGGAATAGACCTCGATGTGGTTTACCATTGGTTGAATATAAATGTTGGTGCCCGTTTTGTCTCATAGTGTCGGGGGATGCAGTTCTTAAAAAAGGTTGAAGCCATCGTAAGTATGGTAAAAGGTTTATATAATTCCATATTCATCTCTGAGGCGAAGTATACATAATTTCTCTCCAATGTCGTTCTAGTCAAGAAGGCCTTGGGAAAGTGGAGAATTTGTGTTGATTTTACCGATCTTAATAAAGTTTTTCTAAAAGATTCTTATTTGCTCCCCAAACATTGATAAGCTTGTAGATATCTCGACAGATTTCCAATTGTTATCCTTCCTAAATGGTTATTTTTGGTATAATCAAATACCTAAATTTGAGCTCGACCAGATAAAGACGACATTCATCACCGAGCATGCCAACTACCATTACAACATAATGTCATTCGAGTTAAAAAATGTCAACGTAGCTGTTTGCGGTGAAAATTCACAGAACAATATATGACTTTATATTAATACTTAATGGATCAAAATAGAAAATCTCCCAGACATATTTGTGTTTCGTTTTTAATAAAAAAATAGGGGTGTTCGTCAAAGTCAACGCAAATTTCTAGAACATCATTGTGATAAAGAAATGCGAATGAAATACATGGCAAATGCGAATGAAATGCAAGGTAAAACGAAGTAAAGTGCTTGTGCAGAAAGACAAAGTGCAGTAAAATAAAAGGTTGAATGTTAAAAGACTTTTAAGGTAAAATGCATAAAAGAAAAGTTTGTTGAAAAGATAAGGCAGTCGAAAATAAAGTGCGGGGAACGTAAAAGCAGTCGAAAGTAAAAAGGGTTGAAATGCATAAAAAGAAAGACATTTTAAGATAAAATGTTGGAATGTATTAAATTAGTGGATTGGATACAAACATCTTCCTCACTCGTTTTTCACAACGTAGGTACTTTGAGTGTTACAAAAATATGTACAATTTGCGGACCCTTTACAAAATAAGCCTAAGTTGCTATATATACAAGTCTAAACTAATTGTATAAGACTAACAAACTATCCCCATGATGACACATATACCGATCATGTAGCGGTTTCTCTCCTTGACGTGCCCCACGTTCTAAGTAACTGTCAACGTTGATGCAATAATTCCCGCCTCGCACATTCTTTCTAATTTTTCAATTGTTATGTTGGCACCAAGGACTAATGATCCTCATTGAAACCTCCATCATCGAATATATAAAGTAACATGCTTCGACGCGTTTCCCACCATCATAGTGAAATCAACAGTTAGCTAATATGACATGTTATTCAATCTCACTAAGTGCTAACATATCATGATGCTTAATCCACTAAGTCCTCGTGCTTTTTATTAGGCTTTTCGACAACACCACATTTAACCAACATCACTATAGGTGACCCCGATCTTGAGTCATATTGATCACATTGACTCTATTTTTTACTTCTACGTGGCACATTTATGGCTAGCCTCATGAATACTTTCCATTTATAGTTACAGTCGAAAAATCCAGTGTTACAAATTTCCCCCCAAAAGACCATGTTTCGATTTGCATCAAACAAGAGGGACGTGGCCTTTTTATCGCAATTTTTCGATATCGTTTCACTGTTGCTGACTTGGACAGGGTTTCAACATATGCCTCCAAATTGGACCAATGTGCAAACATGGATTTATGATAAGTTGTTAAAGAAAGGTTGGAAGGCTAATCTTTTGAAGCTTGCCATCACATAAATAATATATGGCATCTGGCGGTTAATGAATGAAAATATTTTTTGGTGGAAACACCACAAAACTCATCAGAATACTTATGAAGAAATCATAGAAAGTATAGTTTATAGAGGTTGGGGGTTAAAAAAGCTAAGAAAACATATAGTTTTATTGATGACATCGTTATCTTAGACCTTTTTTGTTTTTTTGTTGAATCTCTGATCACCTCGTATTTGACTGTTTTTGAGTTAATATATTCCTTGATTAAAAAAAAGAATAATTTGAAAAAAAAATCATTATTCTCATTCATTTTCTTAATTTATATATGAAAGTATCAAATATCATATTTATTTTGGAACACATGAAATGGGATTTAAATTCATTCAACTTTAAAATTAAAAAGTATAAATATTTAAATTGGGTAAATTAAGTATTTATTTAGGAGATTTGCTAGCATAAATTCATTTGTTTTTATAAAGATTTATTTTAAAAACTTTTAACTAATTTTTTTATTTATAAATATACTAGGTTAATAAAACATCAAACTTTAAAATTAAAAAGTTTAAATACTTAAACTTGACAAATTAAGAGATTGTTTGTTTCAGTTTTAAAAGTAATATTTTTTTTATATATATTTTCACAAATATGTTTTATAATTTTTCAAAAAATTAAGAGATTGTTTGTTTATAATTGAAAGACTAATTTTGACATCCTATAATATAAGCATACATTATTGAAGATTAAAAGATTGTTGAAGTCACAATTTTTTTTTTAAAATTATATTTTAAAAATGATTTTTGTGAAAATCTATTTGAAATAATTTTAAAATTAAATGATTTTTTTAAAATTTTAATATAAGAAAATGTCAATAAAATGATAAAATATCTAAAATAATATTTCAAAAATAACTATTCAAATAAAAAATTTATTCGAAACTTTTATGAATTTTTTTTTACACAAAATTATATTACACTATAAATATAATTTTAAAAAAAATTATTTTAACAAAAAAAATATTAAATGCAAGTGTTCTACGTTTAGTAAATCCTTTTATTTATTTTGCCTAAAAAATTATTCATCATTTTATTAGGTAACAACTAACAGTCTTTTACCTGTTTAGCTCATCACTCATCTGGCCTTTTCTCGACCTAGACCGATAGTTTATGCTAAATCACGATCCGGATGCGCACTGCGCACCCACTCTATCAAAATTTTGCGATAAGCAGTTAAATTAACAACAGTTTAACTCGTTCATTTTCCAGAGAAAAACTCGTTCAACTGAGAAATTCATTTTCCCGGGAAACAAACAAACACACTCTCATCTCCGATGCGAATCCATTCCTCCCACCGTCGATAACCGTCGTCGATATATGCCGTCATTCAAGTTCCCTTTCGAATCAAACAATGGATCCCTTCTTACGTAGTTTTCCCTGCCACTCTGATCCCGGTGCATTTCAATTATCCCCTTTTACACTCTGTTTTATTACCTATGTAGTTGATTTACACTCGATTTGTTGTTTCTGCTGTTTAATTTATGGTTTATTTGATTTTGTATGTGTATGACTAGTTTGAATTTCGTTTTTCTTGAATCTTTCTGGTGTAATTTTATATCTAATTGATGAATTTTGGAACTTGAATTTTAGCTCAAAGGTCTACCTCGTGCTTGAAGCTGGTCTTGCTCTTGACTCATCTGATTTATGCTGGTGTTCTTTTCTTATTTGATGGAGATTTTATTGAGAAGACTAAGAAAGAACCGTGGTAGGTTTTCCCTTACCTCATTATGCAGCATATTCTTTCCTCGCTTCTCTCGGGTAATATGAGCAATGTGCTGAAGTCTGAATAAATTCTATTACTAGTAAATTGATCCTTAGAAACTAAGGAAAATTACAGTTTAATATAATATTATGAACATATTCCATTCCCTCCGATTCATAATGAATGTTTTAGCAAATAAAATATGTTTCAAAATGAATGTCTTCTTATTTTTTAATGTAGAAATGATAACTACTTGTTCAATTGTGTCATTTAATTATTACTCTGTACACTACTTCTATCACATTAATGAGATTAATTTAGTAAAAATAAAATATCTTTTGACAATTTTATGACATTCTTTAATCGGTGTGCAAAAACCTTAAACGACACTCATTATGAAACAGAGGGAGTATCATTTAGTGCTTCCAGGCCATTTTAGATTATTGTTTAATGTTCTTACTTTCTATTTTTGACTTGATTTTGTTTCAGGTTCACTGCTCTATACTTTCTGCTGTTTGTTGTTACTTTAGGACAATACTATGCTATATCTATTTCCAATCCAGGGTATTAAAACAATTTATTTCTTTATGGCGAAATGAATATTGATTGTGATGAGAAACGTGTTTTTTGAAATCCTTATGGTGAAATAAATTGATATCTTCCTGATGTGATTTATTTTCCTCTGCTACTTTCTAATGTACAGATATGTCTTGGATGTCATGAAGAAGATTAATAAGAGAAAGGTAGTACACCCTAAGACACCGGAAGCATCAAAGTAAGAAACTATCCTTTCTCGTTCTAAAATTTATCATTTAAATAAGAATCCGATGATACATGAAATAAGTTCTCATCTAACTATTTATTTTCAAATTCCGAATGCTTAAGCAAAGTCAACCAGCGTCAAGCAAAAATGGGAGCCTTGTAATTTCCATTGAGGGGAGTCAGCCTGAAAAAAGTGTTGCTGGAAGTAATGCAACAAATTGGTCAAAGTTGGTGTCCGAATTGTATCCTCTTGGATCAACAATTAGGTAAACATCGATCTATTAGATATCTGATTCCATACACTGTCAATTTAGTTTTTATGAATAATCATTTCCTTGCAGAACATGGACGTGCACCTACTGCAATGTGGAGCAGGTATTACAAATAGTGATATGGAATTTAATTTGTATTATGTCATGATATTGATAAGTAATTTTTTTATTACTTCTTCAATGCATATTTCAGTGACAATGTGGCATTTGTTTGATGGTTTAAGCACTTAAATTTATTTTGCATATCATTATATTAAACACAGTACCATATAAGCATGAATTTGTCAAATTTGTCATGCTGGGTTGCATGCTTATAGCATAAGCATGAGAAAGCAATATTTCTATCAAAATCTAAATGATGTATTGTACTTCACTTTACAAATTGCTATGTTCTATACATTACTTTGAGCACATTATGAGTTTATTTTTTACCATGAATAATGGATAGGTCTCCATTCGCTACAATTTTGTGTTCTAATAATTTATCCTCTTGATTTGGATGTTTAATTATTTTGTTGATGAACATTATGCAGCCTCCACGGGCAAAACATTGTCATGATTGTGACAAATGTGTTCTTCAGTTTGATCATCACTGTGTTTGGCTGGGAAATTGCATTGGCCAGGGTAATCATTGCCAATTTTGGTGAGTTGATAATGTTGAGATATGAAATTTCGTATTCCCCAAAAATGAGATATTAACTTGGTGATATTTTTTAAAATACTACTAGCGATATTTGGTTGAAGTATAAATGTCTTGGAAATGCATTTGTTCACCACAAATTATCAGTAGTGTCTTTTGTTTGTTTCATGAATCCTAATTTTCTAGTTGCAATATGCACCACTATTCATTTTCTTTAAAAAAGTTGAATTGAGTTTGATAAACTTAGAAGTATCTTGAGCATGTTATCCTTGCACGAATCATTTATTTATTTTTACGACATATGTGCTTTTATTTTCCGATTGAGTTATATGTTCTACTAAGTACTATCTGGATTAATATTTACAGATGATCTTAAGCAACATATGTATGAATGTGTGTGAGAGCACCTTAATGTACTATTTAACAGTTTTACTTGAACACTTGTAGAAATGATGAATGAGAATTTTAGCTTATGTTTTCAATATAACAACAATTTTATCAGTTCCTTTGCATCTTTCTAGACATTATTCTTACTCCAAATTTTCCTCCTTTCTGTCAAAATAATTTAGGTGGTACCTTTGTGAAGAGACGGCAGTGTGCATCTGGACCGGTTTCTTGTATATTTCACACCTGAAGGATCACATTACAATGGTTTGGTATGATTTCTTTAGAATGATTTAGGATGAATGTTGAAACTCTTGCACTCTAAAATTAAAATGATGGAAACTCTTTATTAGTCAAATCCCTCCTTCAGAAGAATGACATGTATATCAGGAGTTCGGGTGGGTGGGGATCTGTGGTCAATCCCTCACGAGTGTAGATGATGCTTCTGACTTACCATTTTGCTAAGTTTTACTTTCTCTTGACACCATGTTACCGGCTTCAGCTGGTGGTCATTGGGGATAAAAATCAGATAAATTAGCATTGATAATGATTGTATACTTTTTCTATTCTAATAGGGACATGTTCTTTGTATTATCTTTTTTATAATAATTTTATTATTGGTTTAGTTTCTTGTTGGTCTATTAGATAACTAGGGCTTTTTATATAGTGAAATTCAGATCATGATACTTTGAAGGAGAATATGTTGTTAGCATTCCGCTTCTACTTTATTATGAATTATGAATTCTGCCATAATCCAAAGGAAGAAAGTTCAATCCTCCTGCTATCTGTACATTTTGTAATCTGAAATTGGATGCTCAATTTTTTTTGGCTCTCAGGTGGCAGGATGCCATCATGATACTACTCTTGATCGCTCTGTCAATTTCACTTATCTTTCTGCTTCTCCTACTGCTATTTCATAGGTAATACTTATCTAATCTAAATATTAGGAGTTCATTATGTCGATATAACCATATGTTAAATAAAATATCAACATTGTTCTTCCCCTTTTATACTCTGGCGCTTTATCTCCACGGTGTTGACTTTATAATTAAGCATCCTGGTACAACGCAGTAAGAGAATTACTCTTATTTGTCTTTTTGCAGTTATCTAATTCTAACCAATCAGACTACCTATGAACTTGTAAGGAGAAGACGGATTTCTTATCTAAGGTTAGATAAGTAATCCCCTTATGTTCTTGTATTATTTCATATTTTTAACCTAATCATCTAAAGACAGTATTTTGAGGAATGCAATTCTGTTTTGTGGTTGTTACATCGCGTTGAATGTTTCAGCTATATGTGTATATTGATTATAAATGGCTAGATCTCTGTTTTCTGGATATCTATGTTAAGCTCATTACATTATATTAATCTGCAGGGTAATTCCAGAGAGAGTGCACCCTTTTAGTCAAGGAGTTTGCAGAAATATATACAGCTTCTGCTGCTCATACCGTTTTGAACCAATACCTACACCGCAAGAGATAGAGGAAAAGTCAAGGCAATACACATGCTCTGATATTGTAGCTTGCAGGTGTTGCTGATGGTTTTAGTTTTGTTCAAGTAGAAGTCCTTTCGTCCAACATTATATTTGTGAGTGCATAGAATATGTCAATGTATCAGTTTGATTAGATGTTAACTTTAGGATATTATGGATGCGATTTCTCTACTTCTATCATTCATTCTTTGCTAATTTTTGAAGGTCAATGTTTCTAGTTTATTGTATAGTTGCAGTGCTGTAGTATGTTCTTTTGCTTTACACTGTTATATTTTAGACCTGGATATTTATAGCTAATATCAAGCTGACTACTGCCATGAAATGCAAAGGACAGTAGAACATTTAAGCTGCATATTTGCAGCAATTAACAGTTGAAGTGGCTACCTCTGCGATCATGCTTGTGTTAACATGCCGAGTGGCGCAAGAATGACTTGGAAAATATATTAGAATTCCCTATTTACGTTTCCATTTAAGAGATCAGCAATCAAAGTTTAGAACTTGCAATATTAGATATTAGACTCCGGCCTAGTTCTTTCAAAGTCTTTGTAGTACACAATACAGCTAATCATACTCATTATTTTGACTTAGAAATTAGGAGAAAATAATGAAATTAGTTAACTAGCTGGTCTTGCAGCATTCAAAAATTGTATATTTGTTAAAATGTCAGTTATATCGCTGTTGGTGATCTATCACATACTGTGAAATTTCTTGATCTGATTATTTTACACTGATGTATAGCAGTAGATGTAGGAAATTACTGTTTCTATAAATAATTATTATTTAAAAAAAGAAAATGATATTTTTTGCATCAAGACAATTTTTCTTTCCGAAATGATAATGCCGATCGTTTGACAAACAGGGGATCAGCATTCAAGTTGGTGAATCCGTGTACAAAAGTCAGGGACCAAGTGGGGATAGATTTGAATGAGGAGAAAACTATTTGACACTCAACGGTTTAACCTAACAAATCTATAATTCGAATGATAAATAATTATCAAAAAAGCTCAAATTAGTCTACTAAAAGTAAAAAGAAACTAAGGATGAAAATTTAACATTTTGAAAATTGCATGAATTGATTAAGACCAACATTTTCACTTTTCAATTGGCAAGAAAGTCAAAATGACATTGTTTCAAAAAATATATCCTTGAGAGAGAAAGTATGCTAATTTTAACCTACTCACACATCTTGCATTGACATTTGACACCTCTAACCATACTTGCATTGACATTTGACACCTCTAACCATACTTGCACGCTAGTAATACCTTAAAAATATCACCACTATTATTGCTTTAACATTACAACCACATAAAGGGTATACAATTTTGAAATTTGGGGTACAAAGTTAAATGCAACATGATCAATCATCATCTTAATTTCCTCCAAATGTAATTTCCCTTATACTAGTTCTTTCCTCTCTATATGATTGAGACTACTTAGGGTTAAAAAAACTCACTTTAACACCAGTCTCAATGATAACATATATACTAGCACCAATTAATAAGCCACTAAGACCAATACCAAATGATCCTAAGAACCAATTGAGACACCACATAACACTATACTTTTTTGGATTTTTCACTTTGAGCCACATGAAACATGGGTACGCTAATGTCACTGGTAATGCTACTCCTCCAATTAAACCAGCCAAGCTCGCCAAAAATGGCGTCGCCACTCCTACAAAGAAGGATACGAATCCGGAGAAGATTCGAATAATCGTTCGGAGCCACCATGGACATGGCTTGTTCATCTTTTTTGTGTATTTTGATTCCATGTCATCGAAAATTGGCATGCTATAGATTTGGAATGAACATAAACAATTCACTACAACGGAAAAGCTGGTTAATGCAAGCACAAATTTTGATATGTCATGAGAATGGAATTGGTATAGAGCTGTCAGCATTCCTCCATTTTCTGGAATCTGTACATTTTGAATGTTAAAATATTAATATTTCTCTGTCTCAAGTGTTAATCTTAGCGTAATAGTTGAAATCATGTTTCTGTATTCAGATATCGTTGAAATAACGTTTTTACAATCAGATGTCTCTGCATCGCTATCAACTAAACTAAAGTAAAAGGACTTCTAAAAATATGAATATTGTATGAGTATGATGCATTACCAGTTGGCCATAGGCCCAATAGCCAGCAATGGCTAGAGGAAATAAGCAAGCGGCAATGAGTGTGTAAGCAATTTTGACTCCTTTCCACATGGGTACGTGTGATGGATGCTTATCACTTGAAGGCATAGTAGCCTGCAACAAAAGATCTTTCATTAGAATCAAAAGATATTTCAAGAATTTATTAGTCATTGAATTAACAATAAAAAGATTTTTTAGTAATCCATTTGTAATTAATAACTCCTTTAGTTTTTTCATAAGATCTTTGATATTTCCACAAGCTTGATTGTTGGACTGACATATTGATACTAATAATTGATTTAGAGATTAGTCATTTAAATCTCTTCAACTATCTCTACAGATTTTACATAAAAAATGCTTGCAGATTTCTCTTAATTACTGAGTTCTCAAGATCTTAAAATTTAGTATAAAAATGTAATGTATTTTTTTTTTTTGGTTTTACATCATTGACTAATTGCTTGCTATTGATGTTTTCTCAACTTGACTAAGATTATAGATGTTAACTTTTTTTAATCTCGGCATCTTAATTAGGGATGATAAAATAGGTCAGGTCCATTGGACATTTCTGTTTTATCTGTATTTTTTCGCGGGATGGATTAAGATTTTAAATTTGTAACATTTAACGTGTCCTCTTAGTTTTTTTTGCCTACTTTTTTTGGAGACAGACTTTTACATATAATTTTCTAATTTTTAAACTTAAAAGGTTTAATGTCTGCGGACTCTCCCCACCCCGACCTCACTTCTATGTGGAACAAGATAAAGTTTTAGATCTGCATCTCAAATATACCAGTTCCACCACACGAATTTTTTTAAGGAATTTTTAGGAAACAAACTGATCGGATATACCCGTTTGTCATCCTAAATCCCAACTAACTCCTTGGACTTATTAATCTAAAAGAAAAAGTCATCCACTAACTTCAATTTTCTATACTTCATCCAACCTCCTCAACAACTTTTCAACTTTGAAAGAAGTAGTTCTAATCAACTGTCAACAAAACAATGTACCTATCTCATTACTACAAAAGTCAAAAGATAAAAAAGCAAATTTTGGCACTTTAGAAAATAAAACTCTAACCAATGACAACAAGTACTCTATAAATCAATAAACCAAAATTTCTTCTGTTCATTCTCATAATTCCATCTGTCACTAACTTAAAAAAAAAAGTAATTAAAACGAACATAATGTTATGATCAAATACCTGAATTTCAAGGATGAGATTATGACCTCTAAATGCAAAGGCAATAATACCAAAAGCATTGAGAACACCAAGAGTTTTTTCAACACTATTCCCTCCCCTCACAGGATTATAATTCACACCTGGTAGAGTACCCTGTGCCACAGAAATCACCCAAATGGAGGTACAATATCCTACAGCAGTGACAGCTCCAATGAGGGACACTCCAGCAATAGAATTCAAGTTTGGTAACTGAGACAAAACCACAGCTGCACATGTAAAAACCAAGTACCATTCCACAGTTGTCATAGGTTTGGAAGTGCATGATTCTCCACATAGAATTTCATAGAATGTTCTAGCTGTTGATCCTCCTATGATGATCAATGTAGTACATGTTCCTGCTGATAGATACAATATTGGAAATAATGCTAGCAATTTCCCCCATTTTTCACCTGCAACATACCATCCTAACACTTAATCAATTGATTTTCTCAAATCTAAATTCAAGTTTATTTGAACCATTCGCAAAATTATTATTAACAATGATGACATAAATTGATTTAGTAATTTATTTATTTTGTTTATAAATTGTCATAACAATTTGTAAAAGTGAGTGAAAATTTAATGAACAATACTAGTACTACATCGTACAACATGTCCATTTTCAAAAGTGTGTGTATACGTGAATAGTCTACCAATATTTTCATGTTACATGCCTGTCTTTTTATTACTGAATTCACATGCAAACTAGGTATGAAGCATTAATCAATAAAAATTTATTGTATGAAAATGACATCTATAGTTTTAGGGGAATATCACTTGTTGCATTGCAAACATCTAACTTTTAACGCTCAAATAACCAAATTTTATTTTTTCAAAAATGAATATGTAAAATATCACTGATTCAACATTCATGCAGGAATCTCTGCGGCTGAATGTTACAGGAGTCTCTGCAGTTGAATATCTATGAAACTGTCAACTAAGTTGATTTAACGAAATATTTTTACGTCGTTTTTAATTAAATAAAAATAAAAATAATATGTAATATAAAAAAAGAAAGAAAGAAATGGAGAGTGGAGACATCATACCAAAAGTAGCAAAACAGAGTTCAAGGTATCGATTATAACGAACACCATCCTCCCTTGATTCATGAAGATGAACTAGCAACCATAAAGTGTAAAGCTGCCAAATGAATGCTATAGTCAAACTTATTATTCCCCATGTCCTGCAACCAATTACACATTTTTTTCCATTAACATTAATTTAAGACCATGCGTCTGAACAAAAGGTTTCAAATAAACTTGACTTTACAAGAAAAAAATAAAGATAATTTTATTTGATTAAAATTTAATAAATGGCAAAGTTAAGTAATAGAGTATTCTCTTTTATTATAAATATTAAATTAAAATTCATACAAATAAAATTTATTCAAAATTATAATTAAAATAATAGTAATTGATGTTGTGTTGGAAATTGAAATAAATGGTTTTTTTATACAATAAAATCCAGTTATTTTGGAAAGGTTGTAATATTTTCTTTAAGGAAAAAAATCTTTGTTGATTTACTAGAAGCTTGTTTTTATAATAAAAATAGTCAAACATAAGTCACTGATTTCTGTACAATCAAACATTAGTTTTCTAATATTTAAATATTTTTATTTTTTAAATATTAATTTATAAATATTAATAATTTATTTATATTAATACATAAATATAAATAAATATTACGGCAACTGACTTACACTCTTTTAACTCAATAAAAAATTCGATAAACATATATCAATTATAATTACAATTTTTTTAAATGAACAAAGTAAATAATTTTTACACTGGTATATAAATAATTTTATATCATTAACTATGAACTATTGCATATAGACTGTTTTTGCATATAGTGAGATATTAAAATTAATTATAAAAATACCAATTATAAATTACAATTTATCAATAAAATAATAAAGACTGGTGTAAGAGAATGATTCTATAAATGATCAAACATGATTATTATATTAAATATTAAGTTTTAAAATTATAATCTTTTGACTGAAAGTATTCAGCTTATTATGATAATTGTTTATAAAATGAATAAACAAGTTTATATTATTGAATAAAATAAATATTACTACAATGCTAAGAATAATGGTAATTGTTATGCAACTATGAGTTGTCATTTATATATTAAAAAAAACAAAATGGGAAACATGTGAACTGCTATGAAAATCTTGTGTATCTTGAAATTAATCAAATTATTTCTAAGCTGTAGTCTAAGTGTGTGTTATAAGCTTTATTACATTTGACTATTGATATTATATATCAACATGATTAAAGTGCATAGATTTCATTAAAATATGCCTAAAATAAATTATTTAATCAAGTTTCTCAATCATCTTTTATTATTTTATTATATTCAATGATTGACAAAATTAATTTAAAATTCTATTTTATATATTTAATTGATAAATTATCAATAATATAAAAATATTTTATCAATAATCTTTTAGTAGTAGCATAAATGAGAAAAACAATAGAATGAATGAAGAACTTACCAACCAAGAATAGTGAAAGCAACAGGAAGAACAAGAGCTTGAATACCAATCCCAGAACAAAGAGTATGAAAAGCAGCATAGTATTTGTTACCATTTCTTGACTCAGTTATTGGCAACCAAGCATCTTGAGGATCAAGTTTGGTTAGTTTCAAAGCTTTTCTCATAGGACTTGCCAAAGGGGTGAGATTAAACCTTGGTGGAGTGAAAGACATTCTAGGTGTTTTGTTTTTTGGATATGGTGTGTCTTCATTTTCTGAATGAAGAAGTGGTGATCTTGTGAGAGAGGGTGAGTATTGAAGCTGAGAGGGTGGACATGACACTGGTGGGGATTTGATTTCCTTTGTTTCAGCCATGTTCACTCTCTCAACTCTTCACCTTTTGTGTTGCATTTTGGATGTATATATAGAGGTTTGTGGGAGAATTAAAATAAAATAATGAAACGATTGCTTAATTGTTATGGACAGATGAGTATAATGTTTTTATATTTAACTTTTAAAGTATTAAATTAATATTTTTATTTTTAAATAATAGTTTTATTTTTAATTATTAATTTTTTTTGTAAATTATATATTTATTTAATTTAATATTAAATTCCTTATTTTTTATTTACATTTGTTAAATTCAAACTTTTATATTTAATTTTTTTATTATCATATCTTACGTATTTTTAACTGACCTATATATTAGAGAAGTTTCTAGAATGTTTTGAATAACAAATGCATAGGTCTTAAGACCGACCATTATCAGTTTCAGTGTATCAGAAATGTCCTATAACAGATCATCTGTTTTACACATGTATAAAAGCAAAGTAATTTTCATTTGTAATCAACAAATCTTTAGAAATCAAAAGTTAGTCAGAACTTAAAATGAGTTTATCTATTCTACCTATTGATTCTATCATAGTTTCATATTGTTATATTAGGATCTAGGTCATCACCATAGATACATCTTCGCAATCGACATCATTGTCAGCAACTTCTGTTCAAGTTTCACCATCTCTGGTGACCTCGATTAGGAATCCTATTGAAGAATCAAGGCGTCTTCACTTCTCTCTCAGGATCACACTTAAATTGGATAAGAAAATTTTCCATATATGGGGCCGAAAAAATGAATCGTACATCAATGTGCATAGTCTAACAAAGTATGCTGTTTGTACACGAATTCCTTTGAAATTTACCGATGGTGATGGTCACACAAGTAATAGTGTTAACCATGAGTACTCATGTTGGCTTCAAAGGGATCAAATTCCTCTTTATTGGCTTTAATCTAGGTTATCCAATGAGATTCTATCACATGTGCTTGGATACAGTCATGCACATAAACTTTGGGATCGTTTGTTTCGTCATTTTCTTAAGTAGACTCGAGCACGTGCTTGACAGACTCATGTGGAGCTCCATGCCCTAACTCTTGACAATTCTTATCTTTTGGAGTATCTTCATAATATATATACCATTGTTGTTTCTTTTGCTTTTATTGGAGATTTGATTTTTGCATCCCATCACATTTATGTAATCCTTGAAGGTCTTCCTGTTGACTTTTCTTCAGTTGTATCTGTTGTTGAGAGCAAGTATAACCTCATGGATTTAGATGAAGTATAAATCATTCTTTTAGCACGTGAACTTCTTCTTAACAAGTTCAAGAAAATCTATGCACCTGGTCTGATCTCTCTCAATTTAACTCATGCTCCATCAAATCCTCTCAATTTTAATGACGTGTCATCTGCTAGTGTTGAATCTTACACACACACACACACACACTCTCTCTCTCCTTCCTACACCTCATTCAGACCAAGCTTTGCATTATATTCGTGGTAAAAAAGGCTCTCATTGTGGTCATAATCGTAGAGGTAGATGCAAATTTTTTGGCTCTACTCTTCAATGTCAAGTTTTCTTCAAATTTGGTCACACAGATCTGACTTGTTTGTATAGGTTTAATAAGAGTTATAACCATTCTGCCTCAGTTGGTAATCCATACACTCATGGTGTAACGCCCCAAATTATATTTTTATTATTTAAGTAAATTATTATGTGGTTATGTGAAAGAATAATATGTGGTTGGTTTTACTATTAATTTGAAGAATAATGTTGTTGTTACTAATAAATTAAATAATAAGAATAATAAGAGGTGGAGGGACAAGGTGGTCAATTAATGAAATCGGTGAGGGTAAAGGAGGAAGTTAATAGGTTGGGTCTTGAGGGTTAAGTGGGAATAAGGAATAGAAAGAGAAAGGGTGAACAAGATAACGATCGGTAGAAGTTAAGAGAAGAGAAAGGTGAAGGCAAGAACATGAAAGGGGAACCGCGAAGAAGGAAGATTTCTCGTCAATTACAAGGTAAGGGTGAGATCTCTTTCATCTTTAAGGGTTTTATAATGGGGTTTGGGTAAGTTGTTATATAGAGATTAGAGAATGAGATTATAATCATATGTGATGAGATAGAATTGACAAATTGATGAATTGATATGGTTATAATTGTTAGGTGTTGATATATGAATGTTATTTGGTGAGTGTGATGCAAATATCCCATTGGTATGGCTGAATTGGGAATTTTGGAACACAAATTCGTGGCAGAAAGTGAGAAAAAGAAAGGGAATTTTTGGTCGTAGCCTGACACGGGCCGTGTCGTGTGACACGGGTGGCCGTGTCAGCTTTCTGTGGGGAGGGAAGAAGAATTTTGGTTACAGTGGACCTGACACGGGCCGTATCAGGCGACACGGGCGGCCGTGTCAGACCACTGTGGGAAGATTTTGTTGGGTTTTGGAAGACCCTGGGCACGTGTTTGTGACACGGGCCGTGTCACATGACACGGGAGCCCGTGTCAGCCCTCTGTACCTTTAGTTTTTGATGATTTTAGTGGTCCGAACCGATTTGCTATCCGATATTATTGATAAGGAAGTTGTACGTGCAATAAATAAGATCCATACTATAATTTAAGTCAAGCATGGTAATTATGGTAGTAGTTTAGTATTGATATAATGAGATATATGTATGTCGATGTATAATTGTTGATGACTTATGTGTATATGTAGTATGTTGTTGTTGTCTATGATGAATAAAAAGTTGATTTACGTCATTTTATGCTAAAGTGTGCATGACGTTGATAATAAGTGATGATGTTGTGAAGTAAGATGTGGTAGTGATTTATGTATGTCATTAGCGTTGTCGACATGTTGCATAATGCTTAACATACTACAGTGGTGTATGTCGTTGATGTGATGTTGGTGCGGTCATGAAATAGGGATCGTACGTGGTCATGAAATAGGGACTGGGGGTGTGACCATGAATAGGGGTCATACTGGACCACGAAAGAGGGGTCGAGAGTTCCGACGGGAACTGGATCTTGAAATAGAGATCGAAGTTGGTACCGCATGCATAGAGTCAAGTTGTGTTGCATAATGTGTGTTGCTGTAAAGATGTGGTTGATGATTATACATTGGATGATTGTGTATATGAGAAGTGATATTGTGATTAATAGATGATGCTTTGTTGTTTAATGCTTCTCATTCCCTTTTATATTATCCTTTGCCATGTAAGTTATCTCACCCCTTCTATTTAATGTTACCCTTCGTGGGTAATGTGCAGGTGAGCCAAATGAGTCGAGTGACGGTCAGTGAAGTTGGTGTGCTTCGCGTCTTAGGAATGTCAGCTCTGATACGTCGCTTTGGGGTGTCGGGACGATGTTCCATTAGTTGCTCTCTTTTATGAAATGTGTTGAAAAAGAATACTTTATGTTATGTTGAATTCCGTTGCAAGTTTAGTAATTTTGTTTAAAGACATATCATTGAGTTTATATTGAAGTTAGGTGAAATGTGACACTCAAACAATTAATTAAAACTGTTACTCTGATTTTATAATTATTATCGCGGGTGTAATTTGGGTGTTACAAAGTGGTACCAGAGCAGGTCGGTCCGTCCGGCCAAGTAGTGGAGTCGTCGAGTCATTGAGTAGAGAGTTATGATGTTGTTGTAAGTATGAATGTTGTGGTTGTTGTTATTAATTCTAAACCATCATTGGATTGTTGTTGTATGACAGATTTAGAATGGCTGGAAGAAACGATGTTGCACTTGCCGCTGCTATGCAAGTGATGGCACAGGCTGTCCAAAATCCAAGGAATGTTGGGGATCGCGAGAATGACGAGTTCAGGAAGAATGATCCGCCAACATTCAAGGGGCAGTATGATCCAGATGGAGCACAGGATTGGCTCAAGGAGATTGAGAGAATTTTCAGAGTCATGGAGTGTTCGGAAGGCAGCAAGGTGCGATTGGGTGCACACAAACTGGTGGCTGAGGCTGATGACTGGTGGGTTGGCACTCGTCAATGATTGGACACGATTGATGAGGTTGTCACTTGGGTCGTGTTTCAGAGGGAATTTCTGAGGAAGTACTTTCCTGAAGATGTTCGAGGAAAGAAGGAGATTGAGTTCCTAGAGCTGAAGCAAGGCAACATGACAGTGACCGAGTATGCTGCTAAGTTTACCGACCTGGTGAAGTTTTACCCGCATTATAATGAGTTGACCGCTGAGTTCTCGAAATGCGTCAAGTTCGAGAATGGTTTAAGGCCTGAGATTAAGCAGGCAATTGGTTATCAGAGGATCCGAAGATTTCCGAATTTAGTAGATTGCTGCAGAATTTTCGAGGAAGACAGTAAGGCTCAATCTGAGCACTTCAGAGGTCTAGCTGAGAGGAGAGGGAAGCAACCAATACATCGTGGCAAACCTTATGCAACCCCTGATGATAAGGGTAAGCAGAAACAAAAGGAAGGTAAAAGGCCAAGTGGGGGAGGCGCTCCTGCTTCGCTTAAATGCTATAGATGTGGTGAGATGGGTCATCGTGTCAGTGAGTGCGCGAGCGACGTGAAGAAATGTTTCAAGTGTGGTCAGCCTGGACACTTGATTGCGGAATGCAAGACGAATGTGGTTACTTGTTACAACTGTGGAGAGCAAGGTCACATCAGTACACATTGTCCGAAGCCCAAGAAAGCTGCATCGGGAGGAAGGGTGTTCGCTCTGACAGGGACACAAACTTCCAGCGAAGACGTTTAATCAGAGGTATTTGTCATATTAATAATGTTCCTTTGATTGCTATGATTGACACTGGTGCAACACACTGTTTCATTTCGATTGATTGTGTGAGGCGACTAGGACTTGTTGTTTCTCCAATGAACGGAGAGATAACTATTGAGACTCCTGCTGATGGGTCATTAACTACTTCCCTAGTATGTCTGAGTTGTCCGCTATCTATTTATGGTAAGGACTTTGGTGTGGATTTGGTGTGCTTGCAATTGAAAGGAATGGATGTGATTTTAGGTATGAATTGGTTGGAGTACAACCATGTCCATATTAACTGCTTCAGTAAGTCGGTTCGGTTTCTTACTCCTGGAGAAGAGGAGGAAGAAGCTGGTTATTTGTCTGCACGAGGATTAAAAGAACCTATGGATGATGAGGCGCAAGTTCTGGCGCTATTTGTTTCATTGTCGATGGAGAATAGTATAGCGATTAGTGAAATGCAAGTGGTGAGAGATTTTCCTGAAGTGTTTCCAGATGATGTTATGGATGTGCCTCCAGAAAGAGAGGTGGGATTTAATATAGACCTTGTGCCAGGAACGAGGCCTATTTCAATGGCACCTTATCGTATGTCGACTTCTGAATTATCTGAGTTGAAGAAACAGTTAGAAGAACTGTTAGAGAAGAAATTTGTGCGACCGAGCGTGTCACCGTGGGGAGCACCGGTACTATTAGTGAAGAAGAAGGATGGTAGCATGAGACTGTGCATTGACTACCGACAATTGAATAAATTTACAATCAAGAATAAGTATCCACTTCCAAGGATAGATGATCTGATGGATCAGTTTGTGAGTGCTCGCGTATTTAGTAAAATCGATTTGAGATCGGGTTACCATCAAATTAGAGTGAAAGATGAAGATATTCAGAAGACTGCCTTTAGGACTCGTTATGGACACTATGAGTATGTTGTGATGCCATTTGGAGTTACTAATGCACCGGGTGTATTCATGGAGTATATGAATCGGATCTTCCACGAATATCTGGACCATTTTGTTGTTGTTTTTATATATGACATCCTGATTTACTCTAAGTCAGAAGAAGAGCACGCAGAACATTTGCGAATAGTGTTGCAGGTATTGAAAGAGAAGAAATTGTATGCTAAATTATCGAAGTGTGAATTCTGGTTGAAAGAGATGAGTTTCCTTGGTCATGTAATTTCGGAAAAAGGGATTGTTGTAGATCCATCCAAAGTAGATGCAGTACTTCAATGGGAGACTCCAAAGTCGGTGACGGAAATTAGAAGTTTCTTAGGATTGGCAGGTTATTATCGAAGATTTATTGAGGGGTTTTCGAAATTGGCACTTCCATTGACTCAGTTGACTTGTAAGAATAAAGCTTTTGTGTGGGACTCTCAGTGTGAGAAGAGTTTTGTTGAGTTAAAGAAGAGGTTTACTACTGCGCCGGTTTTGATTTTTCCAAAGGCAGATGAAACATTTGTATTTTATTGTGACGCTTCTTTGATGGGCTTAGGTGGAGTATTAATGCAGAATGGTCAGGTTGTGGCGTATGCTTCGCGCCAGTTGAGAGTTCATGAGAAGAATTATCCTACACATGATTTGGAACTAGCAGATGTTGTATTTGTGTTAAAAAGTTGGAAACACTAATTGTATGGTTCAAGGTTCGAGGTATATAGTGATCATAAGAGTTTGAAATATTTATTTGATCAGAGAGAACTGAATATGAGACAGAGACGCTGGTTGGAATTTTTGAAGGATTACGATTTTAGTTTGAATTACCACCCAGGTAAGGCTAATGTGGTAGTTGATGCCTTGAGTCGAAGGACGTTGCATATGTCAGCTATGAGGGCGAGAGAGTTGGATTTAATCGGATAATTCCGAGATATGAGTTTGGTTTGTGAAAAAACACCTCATAGTGTGATGTTGGGTATGCTGAAGGTCAACAATGATTTTCTGGATCGTGTCTGAGAAGGCCAGAAGTCAGATGTGAAATTGGTAGATCTAATGGTTAGTAATGAGCGAGTTGGGAATAACGAGTTCCGAGTCGATGAACAGGGACTACTTAAATTTCGGGATCGCACTTGTATCCCTGACGACCTTGACATGAAGAAAATGATTCTAGAAGAAGGGCACAAGAGTGGTGTGAGCATTCACCCAGGAGCGACGAAAATGTATCATGATTTAAAGAAGATATTTTGGTGGCCTGGTATGAAGCGCGATGTGGCTCAGTTTGTGTATGCGTGCTTGACTTGTCAGAAATCGAAAGTGGAACACCAAAAACCTGCTGGTTTAATGAAACCGTTGAATATTCCCGAGTGGAAATGGGATAGTATTTCAATGAACTTTGTTACGGGGTTGCCTAATACTCCAAAAGGGAATGATGCTATTTGGGTAGTCGTTGACAGGTTGACAAAGTCAGCGCATTTTATACCGATTGACATTACTTATTCTTTGCAGAAGTTAGCAGAAATATATGTCGATGTGATTGTGAAGTTGCACGGGACACCTTTGTGTTGGCATGAATTAGGTGAAAGTGTAGTACTTGGACCTGATATTGTTCAACAGACTACAGAAATGGTGAAGTTGATTCGGGATAAGATGAAGACTTCACAGAGTAGGCAAAAGAGTTATCATGATAAGAGAAGGAAAGACCTTGAATTTCAAGAAGGAGAGCATGTATTTTTGAAAGTTACTCCAGTGACGGGTGTATGAAGAGCTTTGAAGTCCAGAAAGCTTACTCCTAAGTTTATCGGACCGTACCAGATTTCGGCAAGAGTCGGACCTGTCGCTTGTAAAGTAGCGTTGCCACCAAGAATGTCTAATTTGCATGATGTGTTTCATGTTTCACAGCTTCGGAAGTATAATCCGGATCCGTCGCATGTGATACCGACAGATGAAGTAGAAGTAAGGGATAACCTTACGGTTGAAACTTTACCCGAACGAATTGAGGATCGAGAGGTAAAACAGTTGCGAGGAAAGGAGATAGCTCTTGTGAAGGTAGTTTGGGGAGCAGCTGTCGGTGGGCATATGACTTAGGAATTGGAAAGCAAGATAAGGGAGTCTTATCTGAATCTCTTTACTTGAGGTAAGTTTTCGAGGACGAAAACCTTTATAGTGGGGGAGAGTTGTAACGCCCCAAATTATATTTTTATTATTTAAGTAAATTATTGTGTGGTTATGTGAAAGAATAGTATGTGGTTGGTTTTACTATTAATTTGAAGAATAATGTTGTTGTTACTAATAAATTAAATAATAAGAGGTGGAGGGATAATGTGGTCAATTAATGAAATCGGTGAGGGTAAAGGAGGAAGTTAATAGGTTGGGTCTTGAGGGTTAAGTGTGAATAAGGAATAAAAAGAGAAAGGGAGAACAAGATAATGATCGGTAGAAGTTGAGAGAAGAGAAAGGTGAAGGCAAGAACGTGAAAGTGGAACCGCGAAGAAGGAAGATTTCTCGTCAATTACAAGGTAAGGGTGGGATCTCTTTCATCTTTAAGGGTTTTATAATGGGGTTTGGGTAAGTTGTTATATAGAGATTAGAGAATGAGATTATAATCATATGTGATGAGATAGAATTGACAAATTGATGAATTGATATGGTTATAATTGTTAGGTGTTGATATATGAATGTTATTTGGTGAGTGTGATGCAAATATCCCATTGGTATGGGTGAATTGGGAATTTTGGAACACAAATTCGTGGTAGAAAGTGAGAAAAAGAAAGGGAATTTTTGGTCGTAGCCTGACACGGGCCGTGTCGTGTGACACGGGTGGCCGTGTCAGCTTTCTGTGGGGAGGGAAGAAGAATTTTGGTTACAGTGGACCTGACACGGGCCGTGTCAGGCGACACGGGCGGCCGTGTCAGACCACTGTGGGAAGATTTTGTTGGGTTTTGGAAGACCCTGGGCACGTGTTTGTGACACGGGCCGTGTCACATGACACGGGAGCCCGTGTCAGCCCTCTGTACCTTTAGTTTTTGATGATTTTAGTGGTCCGAACCGATTTGTTATCCGATATTATTGATAAGGAAGTTGTACGTGCAATAAATAAGATCCATACTATAATTTAAGTCAAGCATGGTAATTATGGTAGTAGTTTAGTATTGATATAATGAGATATATGTATGTCGATGTATAATTGTTGATGACTTATGTGTATATGTAGTATGTTGTTGTTGTCTATGATGAATAAAAAGTTGATTTACGTTATTATATGCTAAAGTGTGCATGACGTTGATAATAAGTGATGATGTTGTGATGTAAGAAGTGGTAGTGATTTATGTATGTCATTAGCGTTGTCGACATGTTGCATAATGCTTAACATACTACAGTGGTGTATGTCGTTGATGTGATGTTGGTGCGGTCATGAAATAGGGATCGTACGTGGTCATGAAATAGGGACCGGGGGTGTGACCATGAAATAGGGGTCATACTGGACCACGAAAGAGGGGTCGAGAGTTCCGACGGGAACTGGATCTTGAAATAGAGATCGAAGTTGGTACCGCATGCATAGAGTCAAGTTGTGTTGCATAATGTGTGTTGTTGTAAAGATGTGGTTGATGATTATACATTGGATGATTGTGTATATGAGAAGTGATATTGTGATTAATAGATGATGCTTTGTTGTTTAATGCTTCTCATTCCCTTTTATATTATCCTTTGCCATGTAAGTTATCTCACCCCTTCTGTTTAATGTTACCCTTCGTGGGTAATGTGCAGGTGAGCCAAATGAGTCGAGTGGCGGTCAGTGAAGTCGGTGTGCTTCGCGTCTTAGGAATGTCAACTCTGATATGTCGCTTTGGGGTGTCGGGACAATGTTCCATTAGTTGCTCTCTTTTATGAAATGTGTTGAAAAAGAATACTTTATGTTATGTTGAATTCCGCTGCAAGTTTAATAATTTTGTTTAAAGACGTATCATTGAGTTCATATTGAAGTTAATTGAAATGTGACACTCAAACATTTAATTAAAACTGTTACTCTGATTTTATAATTATTATCGCGGGTGTAATTTGGGTGTTACACATGGCTCCTGATCTCTCACAATTGTTGGTTATGGCTCATTATCTCCTAATGTGTCGACAAGGCCTCCCACACCTTCAAGGAATGTATAAAGTTTTTATGATCATCCTAGTGCCTTTCTTACTAACTTTGTGCCAACTGCCTATGCATCTTGGTTTCCAGACTCTAGGGTTTCCTTTGATGTGGCCAACAATGCCAAGAATATTCAATAGACAACTCCCTTTGAAGGCCCCGACCAAATCTTCATGGGAAATGACCAAGGTTTGCATATTTACTCAACAAGATCTAGCGTCTTCACCTCTCCAACTCACCATCACATGCCTCTCACATTTCACAATCTTTTGCATATGCCTAATATTACCAAAAATCTAATGAATGTTAGACAGTTCTATCATGACAATAATGTGTATTTCTTATTCTCTATTAACACATGTCTTATCCACTCTCGGGTTTCCCATGAATTTTTTTTAAGGTAAAGTTGGTAAGGATGGACTCTATGAGGTCTCGTCTTTCACTTTGGCTAGCAATGTGCTCTAACCTAAGTCCCTATCTACTTCAGTGTGTCCTACTCGATATATTTCTAGTATTAATTCAACTTTTATGTTTGTTTGTACTCCCAATATGTGACACTTGATATTAAGTCACCTTAATTCCCAAGCCTTAAAACTTCTTTAACATGATTGTAATGTTTCTATCCGAAATAAAGATATTAATGTATTTTGTTTAACATGTTCTATGGGTAAGGCTTATAGGTTACATTCACCTACTCCACACACCACTTATGTCTCTCCCTTAGAGTTAATTTATAGTGATTTATGAGGGCATTCCCCTTATGCTTATACTTTAGGGTATGAGCATTACATGTCCTTTGAGGATTCGTTTTCCAAGTTTACTTGGATCTACCTTCTTAAAAACAAATTTAAAGCTCTTATAATTTTCAAACAGTTCAAGACCAGGGTTGAGTTACAACATGGTCTACCTATTAAAGCCCTTCAATTTGACTGGGGTGGTGAGTTTAGGCCTTTTACCAAATTTCTTGATTGGGCATGTTATACTTCATAGAGTTATTCTTTTGGACACTCATCACCAAAATCGAGTGATTGGGAGGAAACATAAGCATATTGTTGAAAATAGGCCTTACATTGCTAAGCCAAGCCTCCCTCCCTGTCATATGTTGGGATTATGCTTTCTTCATTGCATTCTACCTCATTAATAAGTTTCCTTATGTGCCAATCAATTTTTCAGTTTTCCTTTAAGTTCCTATTTAAAGTCGACCTAAACTATAACTTCCTTAGAGTGTTTAAGTGTGCTTATTTTCCTCTCCTTATGCCTTTTCACTCTCACAAACAGGTTTTTAGGTCACAAAAATGTATCTTTTTTGGCTACTCCATCTCTCACAAAGGGTATAAGTGTATCTCTTCTAGTGGTAGGCTTTATACCTCTCATAAAGGTTTTACCTATCACATATTAGGAGTACAAACAGACATTTAAGCCTTACATCTCATAGGGACGCTTTTGAGAATAAGATGGTCGTCATGGAGGGAGGTGGTTTGTATGGGTGTTTAGTTTCAAAAACCTTCATTGTATGTCCATTATAGGGGGATGACCCTAACACTGTCCGGATGACCCTAACACTTTTACAATCGCTGTGAAATGGCCATCTGCAATCTTACAAAGGCATTACTTGACATTCAAGCTCATTTTTTTTATCTTTCTCCTCAATATGAACTCCTTCACAACCCAAGTTACCTTGCCCAAAGCTTGCCAACACATCATTAACTAACTTGTCAAGACCGTATATGTCTCTCCAGGTAGCCAAACACTCCAAAATATTGTATTGTTGCAAGGACATCTGATTTCTAGACTTGTGATCCTGCCTATTTAGAGGCTTAACCACCTATAAAGTACAACGAGGTAAAAGTAACAACCTGAACCTAGGCACCTACTAATTCTGGATCAACAACCACCTTGTAAAGGGAATCTTTTTCAATGCTTAAGAGAATGCAAGACCACAACTAAGAGGTATACTCTTCACGATGAAGATATGTGTTGTAAGGACTCTTTCTAACAACATTGTATCCAAAACAAGCTCATTGTTTGCTTCAATATTATCCGAATCAGCCGTGGATGGTTTAATAATACCCACAATATGACTTCCAACCTCCCTTGTCTCATGAGTGACACAAACCAGACCACCAAGATAGTGACATGCCCGACTCATGGCATGAATGGTCATACATCTTCCACATAACCATTGTTCAACCACCATCAAAGAATCTTCCAATGCCATAAATAAATCAAAATAATTCTCAATCGCAATTCGTATATCACTTTTTCGTTCATCACTACATAGGTGTAACATCTTAAATGAGACACCAAATGAGAAATACCATTGCTCTCATCATTACCATTAGGACAACAATAAAATCCTTGAAATGGACAATGTAAACCTCCTATGTGATTGGAAACCATTAGACAATGAAAAATTGTGCTTCTCCTATACTCAATACAAAAGATGTCAAGTTTAGGAATTTTATCAACACATGGTGGGCAATAACGAAAGAGCCTTTCGCCATGGTTATCTTTTTGCATTGCTCTACCTCATTGAACCATAAAATCCAACATCTACAAGGTTTCTCTTAAGAACCAATGGAATGTTGGTTTCAAACAAATTGGAAAATAGGTTTGGTGTGAAAGGGAGATGGTGGGGTATACTTTTTACTTTTTAGTTCTCAAGGGCTGCGTGTGTATACTATAATTCCATGGAAAGGACAAACCTCTTTACATGAAGACTTTCCCTTGCAATCTCATAGAAAAAAAATATTTGAAATTTTCCACCGAGTCAAATAAAGACTTGTCAAATCTTTCAAAGTGATCAAAGAATCAATGAAATTTGAAGTAATTGGTAACAGATGAAAGTTGAAGATGAATGAGAGACTGAAGGAATATAATATGACAATATAAATATTCTATTGTATATATCGAAGATATTTTGACCATTTTACTAATTTATTTTTTTTCTTATAATTATTAAAGTTACACTTTTTTTTTACAAAAAAGTAACACTTAGTATGCTAATAATGTGTCTTCTTAAAAAATTCCATACACTTTTTATTATGAAAACAATTATACGCTCTTGTTTATTCTATTCATATAAAATACTTGGGGACATAAACTAGTATATAGCATTTACAAATTAATTAAAATAATCTATTTTTTAAACTATTAGAACCAATTCATTTAACCATATTTATAACCGAGTAATATTCTATCCATAAATTCTTGTATAATATAATATTGTAGATATTCAAATAAACGCGAATCATCCGTGTGTTACCTGAGTTAGCATTGTCCATCAAATAATAATAATAATTTATGTTCTTAAAGTGATAATATAAAACTTACATAATTTAATGTCAATAAGCCGTCTTAGCTCAGCTGGTAGAGCGCGTGGCTTTTAACCACGTGGTCGTGGGTTCGATTCCCACAGACGGCGAACGTAGAATTTCTTTTGATTTTTTCTTTCTTTAGAATTTCTTTTGATTTTTTCTTTCTTTTTAATTGTTTCCTACATTTATGCTTTAATTTAATGAAACCGTACGGACGAACAAAATACGCGTGTAGTAGTTATAGAAAGAAACTAACCCGTGTTCATTATTTTATCAAAATATGATTAATTTCATAATGAAATAATGGAGAAAAATCGTTTTCATAAGGATATACGATAGATCAAATAAGCATGCAGTTGAAAATTATGCCTCGAGCTAGGTGTGTAGAGACGTATAGGAACAATCCATGCGAGCGCATGTATTTAATTATTTTGGAGACTTTGGGTGACCGGCCAAATAAAAGTATATCTAATATGGTTGGTACATAAGTTATTTTCTTTATATTTTTTAGTAAATAGTAAAAAGTAAATTAGTAACATATTCTGTCAACGCTTTTATTAGGGGTGTTAAGAAAAACACGAATCGTATCAATCAGTCAAACTGAACTGTACTCAGTCAAAAATAACTGAATTAAATATAATAGTTTATAAATTAGACCGTAAATTTAATCATTTAATCACAGTTATCGAACTGAACCATGAATAATTAAATTGAACTGTGGCTACTGATTCTTGTAGTTTGAAAATTTTTGTTATATAATTTTATTGGAATGAACAATTTATTATTTATTTTTTTAAAAATGTATAGGTTTTTTACAAATACAAATGCTAGATAAAATTTATAATATTTCTCAACATAATTGTTTTGAAAACATTTTTAATATACATCCAATTCTATAATTAGTTTGAAAATATTTTAATATTTTTCTACTGTATTGTTCTAAAATCAATTTTAATATACATCTAATTCTATAATTAGTTTGAAAATATAATGGATCTACCTAAATATAAATTTAATTTGAAAATCCAATTCTATAATTAGTTTGAAAATATATTTTTGTCAAATAAGTTTTTTTATTAAAAAAAATTTCAAAAGAAGTATAATATTTTACTCTAACATATAAAACAGTTCAACTGAAAAAGAATTATTATAACGGTTCAATTTGGTTCAAAATTAACAAATTGTTTACCGAACTGTTAGTTCGGTTCAGTTCGGTTATAGAAAAAATATAACAGTTCAATTCGGTTTTAAATAATTTTGTTATAGTACATTTTAGTTCGATTTAAATATCTCTTTATACTGAATCATGAACAACCCTAACTATTACGCTTTAATTTTGTTTTAATTAGATGACTAATTTATAGCTTTTGCCTATTTATGGTATGATCTGTGGTGTTATTTTTTTGTCTAACCTGTAAAAGGTTCATGTCTAGTTTCTAGACAGGAACATCGATCTACCAGTAGATATTAGGGTTTGTTGTGAATTAGATACCTTAGAAACAAAGTATAATAGGTTTCTTATGATTAAGAAACCCACAAGGATTAGGGTTTGGGGTTACCAAAGAAAACAACAAGGATTGGTTATAATCTGTTATTCTTTCATTTCTCTTAAAACAAGATTACAAGTATACAAGAATAACAAATAACCTCTCTCAATTTTGAATTAAGGTTTTATCTTCCTATTTTCCCTTATTCAAAATATGAGAGACTAGTATACTATTTATAAGAAAACTAACACACCAACCTAATGGTTTTTTTTAACAATTACCCATTACAAGCTAACTTAAACAATTGGATTCATAACACAAGGCCCAATTAAGCAATAACATGTGAGCAAACTTCGAAGACATGTTATTCGTACTAGGGTTTGTTTCAATATTCCACAAATCTCCAGCTTGGAACACACTCTATACTAACAAGAAACATACTAGTTTTCTTCATGTAACTTTATCAACTGCATACAATGGAAAAACTTGCAACTGGGCAACGTCTTGGTGATCATATCAGCAACATTATGATCTTTTGAAACCTTCAGCACTTGGATTTCTCCACGCTCGATTACCCCTCTGACGAAATGCAGTCTCACATCAATGTGCTTGGTTCGCTAATGATAGGTTGAGTTCTTCGACAAGTGTATTGCACTTTGATTATCACATTTAACAGTGATACTTTGACCTTGAAGTTTCACCTTATTTGCAAAACCTTCAAGCCACAATGCTTCCTTTACAGCTTCAGTTAGGGCGATATATTTCGCTTCAGTGGTTGATAAGGCAACAACCTTCTGAAGTGTTTCTTTCTAACTAATTGATGTGCCAAACATATTCAGAAATAGATTTTCTGGAATCCATACAACATGCATAATCAAAGTCGACATATCCTTCGATTGTTGCTTTACTATCTTTCTGGATGTCAATCCCAAGAATCCTGGACGTAGCTCCTAGATCCTTCATATTGAACTCCTTATTGAGTTCAACCTTCACCCTCATTACATCTTCGACATTGTTGCTTGCTATTAGAATATCATCCACATAAAGCAACAAAATAAAAAATGAATTACCAAGTTGAAATCTGAAGTAAACGCAGTGGTCAAACTGACTTCTGATGAAACTTATGTGTGCCATGAACTTGTCGAATCTCTTATTCCATTATCGAGGAGATTGTTTCAGCCCATATAAAGATCTCTTCAGTTTGCACACATATTATTCTTTCCCCTCTTCGACATACCCTTCAGATTGCCTCATAAGGATTGTTTCATCAAGATCACCATACAAGAATGCAGTTTTCATATTCATCTGTTCCTGTTAAAGGTCGAACTGTGCCACCATGGCAAGCAACATTCGAATGGACATATGCTTCACAATAGGAGAGAACATATCATTAAAGTCGACACCTTCTTTTTGAGTGAACCCCCTTGCAACAACCCCTGTCTTGTATCTCTTTGATGCCACTCCTTCGATTCCTTCCTTAACTTTGAAAATCCATTTACAGTTGACTAACCTGACTCCAACAGGTTTCTTGATCAGTTCCCAAGTATTGTTATCATGAAGAAATTTCATCTCATCATTTGTGGCCTTCATCCATTCAATCTTATTTCGACTCCTCATAACTTCCTTATAGTCTCTAGGTTCTTCGTCCAGAACCTCACTTGAAGAGATTAAGGTATAAGTTATAAGATCTGCATACCCAAGTCTTTGAGGTGGCTTGATAACTCTTCTCGACCTATCTCTTGCCAACAGGTATTCATTATCAGTCTCCTCATCTTCGACAACAGCTTTTGCTTCTTCTTCGACTTCATCTGGGTCATGCAATTCAACATCACTATGCTCCACCTCAATAGGAATTTCTCCCTGTTCCAGCTCTTTGAAAACATCGTCAATTTTCTTGAAAGTCATCTCAGCTTCATTGAAAACTACGTCTTGACTGGTGATACACCTCATGTGACCTGGCTCTAGGCACCATAGCCTATAAGCTTTGACTCCTTCAGGATATCCCATGAACATGCATTTTAGAGCTCTAGGTTTGACCTTGTATTGCCTAATGTGAGCATATGCTACACAACCAAATACTCTCAGTTTGTCGAGATCTGGTGGATGTCCCGACCAAACTTCTTTAGGTGTCTTCATATCTAACGCAATCGAAGGACATCTGTTTATCATATATGTTGTTGTCGAAACAGCCTCAACACAAAACACCTTCTTCAATCCAGCACTAACCAACATGCATCTAACCCTTTCGAGGATTGTTCGATTGAATCTCTCAGCTAGACCATTTTTTTGAGGAGTACCTGTCACAGTCTTATGCCTTGCAATCCCAGACTCAACACAGTAACTATCGAAAGCTTCATTGCAGAATTCAAGACCATTATCAGTTCTCAACCTTTTGACCTTTCTGCCAGTTTGAGTTTCGACCAGAACCTTCCAACTCTTGAAATTCTCAAAAGTTTCTTTCTTCGTCTTCTGAATGAATACCCATAACTTCCTGGAATAGTCATCAACTATGGATATAAAATATCTTGCACCTCAATGTGAAGGATTCCTTGCAGGCCCCCAAAGATCAGCATGGATGTAATCAATGGATCCATGTGTTCTTTGTTTACCTTTGTTAAACTTCACCCTACAAGATTTACCAAATACACAAGGTTCACAAAATTCCAACTTCTCGACTTTGTTACCACCTAACATGTTTTGTTTCCCCAGTTCGACCAGGTCTTTCTCGCTGACATGGCCCAATCTCATGTGCCATAATTTTGTCTTCGACAACAATTTCATGGATGCAACATTTATCGAACCACTTACAACTTCAGCCTCAAGGGTATACAAACCTTGTTTCTTTACGCCTCTTAAGACTTCCTTCGACCCTTTCATGACTCTTAGAATACTTTTCTATCCTTGAAAAACATATCCCTTCTTGTCGAATTCACCAAGAGAAATCAAATTTCTCTTCAAGTCTGGTACATACCTAACTTCAGTCAATAACCTTATTGACTCATCATGGAGCTTGAATCTCACAGATCCAATACCTGCAATTTTGCAAGCTTTGTTGTTTCCCAGCAGCACCGATCCACCATCTTGATCACATAATTCCTCGAACAAGTCTTTATTTGGAGGCATGTGCCAAGTGCAACCTGAATCCATAATCCACTCTTTTCTTGAGTCGCCACTCGAAACCATAAGAACATCAGATGAGTCGAAATCATCTTGAACAATGGCAACATCGCCATTATCATTACCTTCATGGCGTTCAAGACACACTTTTCGAATGTGACCCTCCTTCTTACCATGATAACTTCGAGCACCAAATGTTTCACCACTATAAGACTTTTGTTGACTTTTTCCCTTCTTTTTGTCGAACTTACCATCATTTCGCAAGAATTTCGCCTTAACGGCCAAACCTTCACCAATCGTCGAAGTTTTATGCTCCTTTCGTTTGTTCAATTCATTAAAGTACAAGGTAGATTGAACATCTTCAAAGGTCAGAGACTCTCTTCCATACAAGAGGGTTTCTTAGAAGTGAGCATGTGTTCTGGGCAAAGTGCAAAACAACAACAACGCTTGATCTTCGTCATCAATCTTCACATCAATATTTTCAAGATCAAGAATCATCTTGTTGAACATATCCAACTGCTCAGCCAACACTTTGTCTTCACTCATCTTGAATGAATACAATGCTTGCTTCAGGTAGAGTGGATCCACCAACGATTTGATCATGTACAAACCTTCAAGTTTCAACCATAACCCTGACGACGTCGTCTCCTTTGATACATGTCGAAGAACCTTACCACCAAGGCTCAACAATATTGCGTTGTGTGCTTTCTCAACCATGGTCGTCTTTTCAGCTGTCGTCAACGCAACATTCATGGTCGTCTCTCCCTCCAACGCTTCCAAACAACCATGCTGAACAATTAGGGCTTTCATCTTCAAGCGCCACAGACCGAAATCATTCATTCCAGTGAACTTTTCAATCTCATACTTTGTTGAAGGCATCTTCTCCATGCTTAACGTACCAATTTGTTGTGAATTAGGTACCTTAGAAACAAAGTATAATAGGTTTCTTATGATTAAGAAACTCACAAGGGTTTGGGTTTAGCGTTACGAAAGAAAACAACAAGGATTGGTTATAAACTGCTATTCTTTCATTTCTCTTAAAACAAGATTACAAGTATACAAGAATAACAAATAATATCTCTCACTTTTGAATTAGGGTTTTATCTTCCTATTTTCCCTTATTCAAAATAGGAGAGACTAATATGTTATTTATAAGAAAACTAACACACTAACCTAATGGACTTTTTAACAATTACCCATTACAAGCTAACTTAGGGTACAAGCTAACTTAAACAATTGTATCCATAACACAAGGCCCAATTAAACAATAACATGTGAGCAGACTTCGACGGCATGCTATTCGTACTAGGGTTTGTTCCAATATTCCACAGGGTTAAATATGTTTTTGATCCCTATAAATATCTTAATTTTTATTTTTAGTCCCTTTTAAAACAATAATATATTTTAGTCCCTATAAATTTGTATGCATACAAATTTAGTCTCTGTTGTTTTCTAAATTTTTTAAAAGTTATTTAATTACCCTTAAACTTTTAAACATTTGAATAATTTTTTTCATCCATGTTTAGAATACTATAAAATATTTCTTTACTAAATTTTAGAATTTTTTAAAATGAGAAAAATTTAATATGATTTTTTTAAATTTCAAAATATAATGATAAAAGT
This sequence comes from Lathyrus aphaca, assembly GCA_963966055.1. Taxonomy (NCBI): domain Eukaryota; kingdom Viridiplantae; phylum Streptophyta; class Magnoliopsida; order Fabales; family Fabaceae; genus Lathyrus; species Lathyrus aphaca. Next base: position 511,098,380 of record OZ014523.1, on the reverse strand, counting down.
AATAAAAATTTTGACTTAGAAATCAAAATATTATTATCAAACCTGTTTTGTACAGTTTCATCTTTTACACCCATTCTCTAAATATATTTGTTTTCTTATCATATTTTTATTTCCATCTCTTTTCTCTTAAAGTATTATAAGTACACTCCTAATTATTTTCATAAATAAATATGAGTTGTGTTTATTCTACTCAATTAATATAACTAAATTCTCCTCATTAGTTTCATAAATAAATATGAGTTGTGTTTATTCTACTTAATCAATATAACAAATTCTCCTCATTATTTTCATAAATAAATATGAGTTGTGTTTATTCTACTTAATCAATATAACTAAATTCTCTTCATTATTTTTATAAATAAATATGAGTTGTGTTTATTCTACTTAATCAATATAACTAAATTGTTCATAATATATGCGTGATTATTCCAATGAGGAAAACAAATATTGGTGATATATTGACGAAAAACTCTTTTTAAGATGATTCAAATCTATAATGTGCTAAATCGGATTATACCCTATTCTCTCTCTCTCTCATGTTGTCTTATGTATAAATCTTAACCATTGAATTAATCCAATGGTTTAGAGATGGAAAACTGAAAGTTCATTGAATTTATCCAATGGTTTAAAGATGGAAAACTGAAAGTTAGAGGGAGTGAGAGAGAAAAATGTTTTCACTTGCTTTATATTTCTTTCATCTAATTGCTTGCTTGTTCCAATAATTTCAATCCTAAAAATTATATTGGTTAAATATGTAATTCTTTATGTTAAGCATGTTATAGAAACGACATAGTAGAAGTTGAATGTGTTTGATAGAGTAGTAGTCGAATATACTCTTAAGCAGTTGAAGTATATATGTAGTTATTGAATGAGTTAACCTCGATAGAGTTAAACTTAACATTTATCTTGTTTTGTTAGTCACTTAAACATTAATTGGTGTGCAAATAATCTCATCTATAAATAGGGAGGTACCATACTATTGTAAGTAAGTTGAATAAGAGAAATTCTGAAAGAATAATTGCAGAGAGAAATTATGTAGAATTTGATTCATCTTCTACCATTTTCTTCAAAAATCCTAATTTATCTTTTTCTTTCAAACCATTGTGCGGAGGAATCATCTTGTAATTAAGGTGTGGTTGAATCACTTAAGTGAAGAGTGGGGAACAAGAAGAACGATCAATCAGAAAGATTGATTTTCGTTCAATCAAGAGTGATTCGAATTATCTTAAAGATTGGAGTTAATTCCAACATCTTGTATCAGAGCCTGGTTATGATTCTTGGGAGGCATGACACAATGACTTCTCATCCGAACAAAAAATTTTCAGCGAATCTTCCAATTTTGATTGGTAAAAATTATGAGAAAAGATGTCAAAAGGTATTGGTGATGCTCTGACTATGAGGAAAGATGTCAAAAGGTCAATAATGTCCAATGTACTATACATACCATGCATGAAAAGCAATTTTCTCATAATATGGCAATTGGCCAAGAAAAATTATAAAGTATTGATCAAAGATAAGATGATGAGAGTTCTCGACTCAGGAGGTAGGTTAATCTTGAAGGTGCCTATGTGTCAGAACATAACCTTCAAGATTGAACTCAATGTGATGGAGCAAAAGTGTCTGGCAACTGCAACTAACAAAGATGAATTGTTATGGCACTACAGACTTGGCCATCACAATTTCAAAGACATCAGAAATATGATAAGAAGAAACATGGTTTCAGGATTACCAGAAATCAATATTCCAAATGAAGTGTGTGAAGAATGTGTCAAGCAAAACAATATAAGAATAACTTTAGCAAAGATGCAGGAAGCAAGTAAAAAACAATTCTTAAAGTCATATATTCATATGTTTTTGGTCCTAACCAGGTGAAACTTTGTCACATTCATAGATGATTTCAGTTAAAAAAAATTGTGTACATACTTAATCAAGAAGAAAAGTGATGTGTTTGAGGTGTTCACAGAGTTTAAATCTATGTTGGAAAGACAAAATGGTCAAAAGCTTATAACTTTGAGAACTGATGGAGGGGAAAGTATGTTGTTCTAGCCAAATATGGTTAGAACACCAAAGGTGCTAGTTATCCTTCTTTAGAGTAATGAGAGTTGCATCGTCTGTATTGTGAAATACGTAGGGGGATTTGAGAGTTGCACTGAAGTAGTAAGTCTCAAAATGTATGTGTCTTGTTTATCCCTCTGAGTCCTCAAAACGTAACTCTCTTTCATCATTACATGCCTTGAAGGCTTGGTAACTATTTTCATTGATGCACTGGAACCGTTACGACCTTTAGCTGCTTGGTGTGGACATGCCCGGATGACGGGATATGTGGATGCTACCCGACTCATATGAGACAAACTTAGTGGGATGTCTAGTTCGGGTATGACACTGATTCCGAGTTGTGATGGTTGATGATCTTACCCTTACTAGCTCAATTATAGTAGTCTAATTCATGTTTTATATACTCTGACTATATAGCTCGGCTTGAAAATATTTTGGAAATGAGCATAAGCCCCCCCGAGTTCTGTTCCCGTTTTATGGGTTTAGTACTCGATAATTCCTTAAACCTGATCATATTTTTGAGCAGTCGATTATGTAATCTAATCTATGTGTAGGCCTTTTCGTGGCAAAATATAGATACCGAAGGGTCGTGTTCTTTAGGCTTCCTAGAATTATGATGATTTTAATGCCTTATGAATGGCTAGTCTCTAGCTATTCTTGAACGTTGAGCCTCCATATTAAAGTCGTTTCTCCTTTCTTTTTTCTCCCCATGCTTTTATTTCTTACGCGTGCCTCTAATCTTCAAGCTTGCCATCCTTATTCAGGTACTTGATTCTTACTTTAATATTTCATTTTTATTTTAATAGCAATGGTAATCATTAGAGAGTGCGACAATGAGGATAGGATTATTCATAAAAGTGAAGAGTATAGGAGAGAACTATTGGTGAGTAGGGGTGGCAAAATAGGTCCTGACCCGTCAGGCCGATCCGCGCACCCGCCAAAATTTGGTGGGTTGGGTTGGGATTTTGGGTCCTCCACCCACCAAAGCCCGCCCCGCTAAAGATTGCCACCCGCCATAGCCCGCCCCGCCAAAACTCGTCGCCCACCGCACCTATGAAATAAACACTTTTTAAGTATTTGGAAGCGCCTGTGAAAGTAGCTTGTGATATGTACATAAGTTGTTTTTAGATTATTAGGACTAATATACTTTCTTTGTCTTTATTGTTGAGCAATTATTTGGAATTTTACCAATAAAAAATGACAAAAAATGCTTTTATTTTAGGTGAAAACTTGTTGAAACTTTTATTTTTGATTGAGGATTAATACTTGATGGTTTTAGTATTTTGCCATTTATGCTTTCTAAATGTTGATTTGATGTTTTTTTATTGAAATGTAAAAAAAAAGTCTTTTAATTTATTTAAAAAATATTAAAAATATAAATAAATAAAAAAAGACGGGCAAGTCCGCCGCCCGCCAACCTGCCACCTTGGCGGGGCGGGCTAGAGTTTTATACTCAATTCAACTTGGTGGGCATGCTTGCCCCCCTCTTTTTTTTTTTGCGGGCATTAGGCAGGTTGGGGCGGGGAAGGCGGCCCATTTTGCCACCCCTATTGGTGAGGTATGCATAAGAACTGGACGGTCCTTTAGGCTTAGAGGATTATAGGCGAGTTATGGATAAATTTTGTAGCGAATTTCTTTCCTCTGAAAGTGAATTTGATTCTGAGTCTTTAGGCTCTATAGAGATTTTAATGGAAATTGTCACTCCTTTTTGTCTCTGAAGTCATGGGTTACAAAAATAGTGTTGCAGATGACATTGATATTGCAGTGTTATGTTCTCTAAGGAAAATATCATCTACTGGTTCTGAAGATTATGTCATTTTGGAATCATGTCTTCCGCAAGAGCGGGTGTGTGTGCTCTGCCCAAAGAATTTCTCTGAAGAGTTCTTCTATTTCTATCCAAGCATTCTTGAAGATTTTAACATTTGAATACCCTTTATCGATTTTGAGATTGACATGTTGAAAACTGTCAACATTGCTCCCTCTTAGCTGCGTCCCAAAAGTTTATAAAACGCTGAACAATTCAGGAAATACATCTCCAAAACGTTCCGCAACACAGAGGTCGCGTCAATAGCGAACGTACCACATTCAAGTTAAAGAAAACATGATCTGATCGTCATTTTCAGCCAACAAACAATGTATACATTATGTCTAAACTATGTTACATGTGATTTCTACGCATTTCTAATCCTAATCATAGATTCCTACTCGCTTATACTAAAACTCGAATAATTATCAAAAACTCGAAAAACATACTTGAAATTGATTATTCAGATGTTGTTTACAATATTATAGATGATCTTTGATTTTTCTTTGACCCTCGTTTGATGAAATTTGATTTTGTGTAGGGGTTGTATTGAGAAAAAAGTTGTGTTGAGTTTGAAGAAAGTGTGAAATGAGGAAGAAGAGTTCTGGAGATATATCTCTGAGATTTTTCAACGTTCACTCACGTTTGGATGCGTTCGGAGATATATTTAGGAAACATGAGACATTTATGAAATTTCACATAGTGCGTAAGAAATATATAGGATGCCATACGAAATTCAATATGTTTTTGGGTCGGCTGCAAATTTTAATGGGCCTAGATTATTGTCACATTTTATTCAATGGGCCTAGATTTTTGTTTTTTCAACCCTTAAGAAGCTAATTGTACACCTCTACCAAAACAATCTTGTATGTGCTTCCTTATTGTCCCTGGTTGCAATAAATTTTTTCTTTGTTGCCAATTTTATACCAAAAAAATATAAATTATCTTAATGGCACCCCTTATAAGGAGCAAGTTGAATACTTTTTTTTTAATCTCTTTTTCAAAGTTAAGACATCTAAACTTCAATCTCTTGATTATTATTATTATTATTACTTTTTTGATACACAAGTGTCTTAAACACATTTGAAATTCAGAGTTTTGTTCTATATTAATTGATTTCTTTTTAATATGCAAAATTTATTAATAGATGTACAAGGATGAAGTACCTCTTACTTTATATATAAAATATATTAAATGCAATTGAGACTTCTTCTGATCAGGGCCATAAGATGAACTGTGCATATATAATATAAATGTATTTTAGCCTAATTGTTTCCATTCAAATTTTAATTTACTCATACACATGAAACCAGATTCATCAAATTTCTTACAGTCATATACTTGATAAATAAATAAAAAATCTAGTATATCTTCCTAATTTCCTTCATACATAAGTTTCATAGTAAGTGTTTTCTTCTTTGGTTGAAACTTATTTAGGGTTAAAAAAGCTCACATTAACACCAGTATCAATAATAACATATATACTGGCTGTAACTAATATGGCACTTAGACCAATCCCAAATGTTCCCAAGAACCAATTGAGATACCACATCAAACTATACTTCTTTGGCTTCTTTATTTTGAGCCACATGAAACATGGATATGCCAATGTCACTGGCAATGCTACTCCTCCGATCAAACCGGCCAAGCTCGACAAAAACGGAAGCGCCACGGCTATGAAGAACGACAAACACCCGAAGGAGATACGAAAAATCACGCGCAACCACCATGGACATGGCTTCTTCATTCTTGTTGTGTAAACCGATTCCATGTCATCGAAAACCGGCATGCCGTATATTTGAAACGAGCACAAGCCGTTCACAACCACGAAAAAACTTGTTAACCCTAGGACGAATCTTGATACGTCGCGAGAATGGAACATGTATAGGGCCGTGAGCATTCCTCCGTTCGCAGGAATCTGTATGATTTGTGATTAGTTGACAGTGTAAAATTATATTGACAATATGTTACGAGTTACGACTAAGAATTAGATACATACGAGTTGGCCATAAGCCCAATAGCCACCAATAGCTAAGGGAAATAAGCAGGCAGCAATGAGTGTGTAAGAAGCCTTCACTCCTTTCCACATGGGCACATGTGATGGATGCTTCTCACTTGAAGGCATAGTAGCCTGCAACAAAATTATAAATTCATTAGATCACAAAAAAACACTTCAAGAATAAGTTGATCATAAATTTAGCTCATCATTATTGAAAAATAAATATCTAGATTGCACCAGTAATTTCAATGTGAGTTACTGTGAAATTGACTATGGTTAATATTCAATACCTATCCTAATTTTTTTCCTTATTCTGAACATCATTGTGGACTAACTAATTAATATAAAATGAAAAAGTCATCAACTATCTTCAACTTGTGTGAGTAAAAACAAGAATAATTCAATATTGTGTGCCTGACCCAGTACATGTTATTGCAGTTTTTCAACAACTTTGAAAGCAGTATTTCTTATCAAATTGTCAGCAAAAGAAAAAAAAACTTCAAATAGGAATTTAATTAGGTAAGAGAAATAAAAAAATGATGTCACATACCTGAATTTCAAGGATGAGATTGTGACCTCTAAAAGCAAAAGCAATGATCCCAAAAGCATTAAGCACACTAAAAGCATTTTCAACTTTATTCCCACCCCTCACAGGATTATAGTTCACTCCTGGTAAAGCACCTTGTGCCACAGAAGCAGCCCAAATAGAGGTACAATACCCTATAGCAGTGACAGCTCCAATGAGGGAAACACCAGCTATAGAATTCAAGTTTGGTAACTGAGACAAAACCACAGCTGCACATGTAAAAACCAAGTACCATTCCACAGTTGTCATAGGTTTTGCAGTGCATGAATCTCCACATACAACTTGATAGAATGTTCTAGCGGTTGATCCTCCTATGATGATCAGTGTAGTGCATGTTCCTGCTGATAGGTATAATATTGGAAATAATGCTAGAAGTTTTCCCAGTTTCTCACCTGAAAAATGAAAAATGAGACAGTTTCAATGTTTGGTTGAATTGTGAAATCATGTTATATGGGATGGAATGAAGTGAAGAGATTTGTACCGAATGTGGCGAAGCTGAGTTGAAGGTAACGACTGTAACGAACACCGTTTTCGACGGATTCGTGAAGATGAACTAGTAACCATAAGGTATATAGTTGCCATGTGAATGCTATTGTTAAAGTTATTATTCCCCATGTCCTGCAATCAACAATGGCAAATTAATTTTGATTTTAACTAAAGTTTGTTGATGGTTAATTTATTAAATAATATTAAAATATTATAATAAATTGTATATTTTATTTTTTATATTTTTTATATTAGTCTTATCTCCTTCACAAAAACAAAAGGAGAAATTATCATGTAGAACTGTGAATATTTTTTATAAGCATAGAACAAAATCTTGAATATCCAAATAACATAATTGCTGTTTTTAAAATAGTTTTGATCATATTTTCTTCAATTTGGAAAGGAAGTCCACATAATTAAGAATAAATTAACAATTAATATTTGTCAAATAAAAAACCAAAAATTGAAAGGGAAAAAAAAGATTAAATGGTGAAATGAAACTTACCAACCAAGAATAGTGAAAGCAACAGGAAGAACAAGAGCTTGAATACCAATCCCAGAACAAAGAGTATGAAAAGCAGCATAATATTTGTTACCATTTCTTGATTCAGTTATTGGCAACCAAGCATCTTGAGGATCAAGTTTGGTTAGTTTCAAAGCTTTTCTCATAGGACTTGCCAAAGGAGTAATAAACCTTGGAGTCAAAGACATTCTTGGTGTTCTAGGTGTTCTAGGTGTCTTTGGAGTCTTGCTCCTAGGATGTGGTGCATCTCCATTTTCAGATTGAAGAAGTGGTGATCTTGTGAGAGATGGTGAATGAAGCTGTGAAGGTGGACATGAAACTGGTGGTGATGCTACCATAGGTGTTCCCATCAATGAATTTCCAGTTCTAGGTGTTATTGGTGCTGACCATATTTCCTTAGATTCACCCATGTTAAGGTTCACCTTTGATCTTGTTGTTTTTGTACCTTGTATTATGTTGTTTGTTTCTTCCTATGTTTTGCACTTTCAGGTTTGTGAGTGTGTATATATAATATAGATAGGTGTGAAATAATAACAATAATGCATAATTTTATAAGGATAGGGAATCATGGAGTTTCTATATTACTTTTTTGACAATTTGTTGAATATAAAACTCTTTCATAATAGCCATCACAATAATAAACTTAATATTTATGATATCTAGTTAACAAAACAAAAATATTATAAAACCATTTGATCTGTTGTTATGCTATTGTTACTGTCCATGAATTTTTCTACGGTGATTTTTTAAATCAAAAATAAAAATTTGTTCTATTCATTTCAACATATTAAATTTATATAAAAAAACCAATTTATTTAAATTTTTAATACAAAATTAATTATTTTGATCACTCTATGTAATTTATTTATACTACTTACATTATTTTTAATAAATACATCAACATATAATAAAATTATATTAATAAAATATATAATATATAATAATACATGATAAGCAATTATAAATATTTTTTAATTAGTGTATAAAATTGACAACTATGTTTAATATTTATGAATTTAATGAGAATTAATTTAACAACAAAACAATGACCTTAAAATAATGGTCAAACCGGTAAGTATGCATAATGAAAATAGGAGACTTTATGTGACCATGGCTGAATGAAAATAGCTACCTAGGTTGGTGGACATTATTTTCAGTATTATTAAATTAAGCATATATGGTTGGTGATTAACTGTTAATTAATTTATTAATTTATTGTGAACATTGAGTTTGACCGATATATTATATGAAATAAATGGCAGACAATTTGTGCTAATTGTGACAAATAATAATTACTACTCCTATTCTATATAGGGAATATAGTCATTAAGATTAATTTACAGCATGTTGTTATTTTCTTTGGTCATAAAAATTAGTCCTTTTCTATATGTACATTTTTTTTCTGACTAAATTTATTTATATTATATATAGGATGAATCAAGCAGCACTTGTTTGTTGGTCAACAAAATACACCTCATGGGAATTGTGAGTTTTCAAGTTCCAAATTCCCAATGTGTGTACCATGTTGGTGGTGGCAGGTTTGTTTGCATATATGAAAAATATATACAAAAGAAGGGGCATAACAGGAAACATAATGAAAAGAAAATTGGAAAAAATAATCAAAATCTAACACTTTCCCCAAATTCAAAATATCTTTATGTTAATTATGTCAAGTGCCTCTCTTTTATCATTATTTTGCCTTACATCACTTTTTAGTGTTGATCATTAGATTTACATGTATTCAAAATGGTCTCCTTTAGTTTGCTAGGTGGAATTGTGTTAATCATGGTTTACTCCTAAAAACAAATTATATATTTGTAAAATCAGCTGGTAAGACATTTTATAGATAGAAGAGTTTTTATCTCAACTCTATTGAAGTTTATCATGATAGTTAAGACTTTAGACTTAGTCAAAATGTGATAGGTAGAATTGAACAATTGAACATTACAACAATTGTCCACAGTGATCATGTCACTTGTCAAAGATGTGCATTAAGGATAAGATTAACTAAACATGATGCGAAAAAAGAAGGCGTGAATTGAACGTGGGAGCAACGACCACCTACAAAAGAAAATTCACGCATTATTTGTGTAAATAGTCGTGTAAGGCTAAACTATAGGTCATGCATGGTAATCTGACCAATAAGACATTAATGTTTGTCTATAAATATATACTATGTAATAATTTTTAAACACACATTCAACCAAATCAAGATATTTTATGTTTTATCATATTTTTACTTTATTTTTATGTATTTTGTAGTTTAGTAGTTTAACATCTCCACACATCTCACTTAACGCTCTTTGGATTAGTTAAATTCACTGTCAAGAGACAACATTTCTCCCTTAGCTCAATCACTTTAATAAAAAGGTATCATTGTTGTAAGTTATTAGTCGATATATCCTCCTACTAACTTTCAAGTTCGACAACAAATTTGACATGTCTGGTATGATAATATGGTCAAAACCACTAAAAGATTGCATCCACCATTTAAGACTATGTTTTTCGCATGCATCGACGACCTAGAAAGAGTCTTAACAACATGGATAAATCATCATCATTATCAACAAGGAGGTGTCTCGGTTATGTTGCTGAACAACCATGGATTACAAATTCACTTTACCAAATGTAATGCACCATAAAGGTATTTGGAACTTCGACGATAAATAATGTTCATGAAAATCAAGGGAAGCAATGGAGGAATCCCATATCGATTTCAATTTCAATGATTTTTTCGCTCCCTCCCCCAAAATAATGCATGGCCTAGTTGTAGTTTAGGTTAAACCTCTTGAAAAATATTTGTTGGGTCTCAACCTCATAGTCTATACAATCAGGTAGTACTTTGGAATAAAATCAAGCTTTTGGACGTATCATTGTATACATAGTCATGTCCTGAATGGGTGGGCAAATGTGCCTCTTCTCATAGGTTATTGATGGTGACCTCACAACTATACAAGATTGTTACAAGTAATATTATGGTAAGTCCCACTAAGTATCTAACACGAATACTATAATTAGTATTTATTCTAACATTATACTCGTTGAACAAAAAGGTTTCTTAGGCTTGTTTGATAGTTTTGACTTATATTTTCCCTTGTGTTTTTAGTTTGACATTGCTAATTAATGTTATTATCATATGTGATTAATCATTATCAATATTATTTAATTTTTGTCCCTTAGTAATTAAACCTTAAACTCAAGGTCATACCTTAATTTCAACTCAAGGTACAACATATATAACACATCAGAATATACTGCAAGTTCCGCATGACTTGGATTCCTAAGCATGGTTTACAGACTCATGTGCATCCTAACACATTAACTTTAATGTTTCAAATCTGTAAACTTTACACACTAGTGATTCACCTCATGAATTCCTAATCGGTAATGGCTATAACTTAGTTGTTTCTTTTATAGGGTCCACTCGAGTCAAGTCAAAATATATACATAGAATTTATCTTTTGTTGAACAATGTTCTATATGTGAATAGCATTACTCGAAACCTATTGCATGTTTCAAAGTTTACACAAGATAACACAACATATTTTGAGTTTCATGCTTACAAACGCCGTGTCAAATCACAAGCATCTAACCAACTCTTGCTTAAAGGGTAACTTGATGATAGTGGGTTGTACAACTTTAATAATCTCACTCTTGAAAATATACCAAGTCTTACTTCTCATAGTTCTCAAGAATCATACTCTTTTGTAATTAACACTATATTTATCACAAGTCAAGCTAGAGTAGACTCTTCTACCAATATTCATAGACTATGACATGCTAGATTAGAACATGCTCACCCTAGAGATAAAAATCATGTACTTGATATGTGTACCATTTCTTTCAATAATAATTGTTGTGAGAATTTTTGTCATGTTTGTTATTTGAGGAAGTTTCGTATGCTTCATGCATGTTTGTCTCATACAAAATACAATCATGCATTTGAGTTATTTTACTTAGATTTGTGGGGACCATCCCCAAAATCCTCTAGGGGAGGTTACTCTTATTATCTTTCCCTTGCTAATGCTCATACAATGTACACATGGATCTACATGCTGAGGCAGAAAAATGATGCACTTCATGCCTTTAAATGTTCATGCACTATTGTTCAACTCAAAAATAAATGCCATAGTCTGATTTTGACGGAGAATTTAGGCCATTCACAAAGTTCCTCAATGAATTAGGTGTCATCCACTGGCTCACATGCCCTCATACATCACACCAAAATAGAACAACCTGTCAGACCCTAATTTTTGACCCTAAGATTTTTCGCATCTCATCTGCATTTCGCATGCAAACAAGATCACACACTGGTTCGTTTACCCTTTTTTTCCAGGTGCAGGTCTATGCCTTGCAGAGGATCACCTTGTTTAATTTCTGTTATCTGTTCATATTTTACTGACTTCTAACCCAAATACAAAAAATATGTTGCAGTTGCTTCTTCTTCTTCTGTGTTGCAGGATTTAAAAGACAGGGCAGTGATTTCAATTCAGATGCGTTTGTTCAGTCACAATTCGATTCAGATGGACGTTTAACCTAATCTTGGTCAAACTATCAGAAGATTGTTTCGACTGCAAGTTGTGTGTGCCAGTGGTCTGTTTCTCAGACTGTGCGTATTCAAAAGTTCAAGACTGTGTTATGTGTTGTGATCATCAGTTATCAGACAGTGTTTTGTGCGAAGTTTGGTTCGAATCTTCAATGATCGTCATTCATCAGTGGTTTGTTTGTGGATTTATTTTCCTCAAATAACCTGGGCAATTTTTAGAGGATTCAAGTGGTTGTGACTCAATGCTATGATTTATTCAGTGGATTTGTGATGTCTGAGATCATTTTATCAGTGGCTTGTGAAAAAATCAGGATTTGTTGTGGGCTTAAAAAAAAGAATTATCAATTCACGTCCAATTATCCATCTTTATTCCAATTCTCTATGACCATTTTCATTCTTTTCGATATTTTTTATCACATTTATCCAAATTTTATCCATTATCCATTTTTCCGATTAAATCATTTCTTTTTATTATCCATTTCATTTCTTTTTTATTCAATTCACAAAAATTCCCAAATTCTAATTCTTTCTTTTATATCCATTCTTTTCGATTTTTTATCCAATCACATTATATCTCATTTTAGCCCAATTGCTCATCCTTAAAAAAAAAAAAAAATCCGTAAATCAAAATTCCAAATTTTATTCCCATTATTTTTTATTCCATTCCCATTATTCTTTTATTCCATTCCCATTATTTTCTTTTTCATTTATAAAAAAAAATCTACACAAAAAAAAACTATAGAGAAAAATAAAAGAACAAAAAGCCAAAGCTTCACAAATTCACATGAATATGCTTTCACAATACACCAACAAGCCAAATTTCTCACAGCATTTCCCACTTGCAACCAGCTTCAATATCATGTGACTCAAGTTGTACACATCCCACATGCCAAAGACTCCACGCCTTCAAGCAGCACTTGCTTAACTTCACAAGCCCAAGTTGCAAGCCGTACAACACGCCGTACGCAATGCCAAATTCACCAGCTTCACTTTTCCCAGCCGTACAAATCTCGGTTTACTTTCCAACAACCCAACAAACTACAAGCCATAAGCCCACACTCAAATCCACAAGCCGCGGCACACCTACACGAAAAGAATCACCCAATCCCGTGAGAAGCAAAACGCAAACAAATCACTCAAAACGGTAGCATCGCATAACAGAAATTGAAAACGTAGTGCAAATAAAATTTAAGCACACGAAATCAGCACAATATCAATCTCTCTTCCCTCTATTTAAACAACACTCCTCTCCTTCAATTGCTTCAAGCTTGAAAAGCTCACCAAAACCCTGTCAAAATCATCCTCAAGTTTCTATCGGATTCGTCCTTCACCCTCAATTCTTCATCAATCTCAATCCTCTTTCATAGAACTTCAATGAATCTTCCATCAACTTCATAATCCCTCTCCAATTTCTTTCAATTCACCTTCCATTCATCCTAACAAATCTGAATCTGAGAATGAGATAGAAGAAGAAGCTTCGGTGATTCTTGTTCTTCGGCGAAGAGAAGGTTGTTTCCGGCGATTTAATTCCATTGGTGAAGGTGAGGGTGACGAATTTCTTCCGTGTGAATAGTGCGTGCGGCTTAGAGAAGAAGAGGATCTGGTCTTTTCTTTTTATTTTTCTTATTTTGCTTTTATTTTTTTTGTAATAAGAGAAGTTGATATGTGATGATGTTGGGCCTAAGGCCATAGGCTTATGTTACTGTTGTCACCTCCCCATGCGCAGCACTTCCACCTCCCCTTTCTATTTTTTTTATTCCTTTAGTTTATTTCACATTTTTCTTTTAATAATATTAGTTAGTTTAGTTTTGATATGGAAAAATTAGAAAAAGGTGTTTTAGGAAGATTTTAGGAAAATGTTTAGAAACATTTTAGAAAAGATTTTAGGAAAAGTTTTTTTTTAGAAAAGGATTTTAAAAAATATTTCTATTTCTTTTTATGGATCTATTTTTTAGATCTATTTTCTTTTTTCATCTCTTATTTTTTTTCCCTTTTAGTCGATGACAATCTCCGATTCGTGATTATTGATTTCCGATCGGTTTAATCTTCATTATTTCAAATCTATGGATGAATGATCATTTGGATCATTCTCCATCCTTTGAGATCGTGATAGATTGCCTTTCGATAAATTCAACGAAAATCTCGATTAAGATTAGACCGTTCTCTTTCTTTTAGTGTGGCATGTTTTCGGAGAACGATCCATAATATCGTTTCTCTAACATGTATTAACACGAATATTTTCCACTTTAATTAGTGGTGGTCGGCCTCATTTGTAGGGTAATTACTCTGTAAATTACTCGGCGATTGCTTAACATAGACCTAAAGTTGTCCCGATTCGGAATGAGATCCACTTGGATCCGGTTGCCTCGATTCTATTTTTCTTTTCGTGGTTGTGCTTGATTAAGTCCATCATACCACTTATATTGTAAATATTATAATAATGTGAATATAATCCATTTAATTAAATCTCTCACACCTTATCCTTTTATTTTAATTTCTTGCTCCTTTATCTCCTTTATTATGCTTTATCATATTATATCATATATCATTTGTTTATGTTTATATTGTGATACTTGTGATTTTTCCTTTGTCCACTTGGACACAAAAACACTAATAACGGATTAAACATCTAAAAAATTGGTGACTTTAATTTCGGACTATGGTTACTATCCTTAGCATGAGACTTGGAGTTGGACTTAGATTCTAGGATCATCCCTTTGCTTGAATTGTTATGGATTAAAGACTTTGGCTCCGGTTGAGTTCACTTACTTATGAAAATGGAAATCCAATTGCTTCACAGAATGCATGCCATATGGTTTGATCGTTCTTCCTTTAGCTTTTATTTTCAAGTTCTAGGATAGTCCCTTCATCTCTTCCCATCTTCTTCAATTTTCAAATCTCCTTCCTCTTTTCAAAACCTTCTTTGTTTTCAAACCTCAAACATTTTCTCAATCAAACCTTGACTTCGGTCATGTGCTTTTACTTTTTCATTTCATTTCTTAATAAATGCTAAACCACATAAGCATATCGAAACTTTCTTTCTCAAAAAACTTTAAAACATTCACAACTCATTCAATTGTTTTTGTGCCCTCGTGCACGTTTCTCTTAACCATTTTTTATGTTTAGATATGATTCATTCTTTCTAGCGGAATTATTCGCTAAAGAATGACGACTTATCTTTACATTTTAAAATCCATTCAACTCATTTTCCTTTTCACAATTTGTACCACGAACTACGGGGTTTTGATCTCGCATTGCACTTTGTGGGTACGTAGGCATGAGACGTTCGTCTCTTCAAACACCAAAATCTTAAAAAACATTCTTCTTCTCATCTCTTCAATCTTTTTTTCAAGCAAACCATTTCAAACCAAAAAATGCAGTAAACATTTCAAAGGGTTCCCGTGGAGTACCACGGACAAGTCGAATGCTTAAAACCTTCCCGATTTGTAACCAATCCCCGTACCCATTCTCTGTTTGATTCTTTTAGCTTTTTAGCTTTTAAGATTCTTTAAGGTTTTGTTCGTTCTTTTTCCTTTTTCCTTTTGGAAATAAATAAAGCGCGGTGGAGACTCTGTGTATATCGAGTTAAGTTAATCAATAGCTTACACTCATGATTTTATCGCTACAGAAAAGTGGCGACTCTGCTGGGGATTCTATATCTAAGTGGATTCGGCCTACTTTGATTTGTTTACTGCTTTAGTTTGATTTGCTTGTTACTTGGTTGTTCTGTTTCGGTTTGGTGATCCTCTGTGAGATAGATTCTAACCCGGATCTGAGTGAACTTATGATAGGACGGCGATATTCGAAGCGATATGCGATGGAGTAGTCCAAAGCAATATCAATTTGATAATCTCCACTCGGTTAGGCTCTCTTGGACTATCAATGTCATGACGAGTAATCGTACGTGGCATTATTTTCCGACCTTGAGCTGATCATACTGAGGACCGTAGAACCCTTAACCAATCTAAGCCAATTTAGGAACGTAGTGCGGAAACTATCTGGGTGTAAACCTAAGGTGGTTGTCACGCGATACTACACTTGGACGAGGTCTATTTTAAGAATGTTATCGGTTGGGGAGTAATCCAACGTACCGATGATATTCTAAAGATGGCTGTTAACTCCGGGAACCTCTGTTAGCACCCTTCTGGTTTTTTGCAGGTACAATGTAGACAAACCTTAGTACATGCCTGTGTGGGTTGGTGTTTTGTTACCTTGACTCCATGCTCGTGATCCGAACCTTTGGACCTGTGTGCTTTGCGTGATCTTGTTTGTGGTTGTTGCATCTACATATTCATCATGATCATCTTTGAAATTCTGTGATCAGGTATGAGATGTCCCAACACTTGACAAATTTAACCAAAACTTAAAGAGCAAGAAAATTAAACAACACAGTAGTTTGTTAACCCAGTTCAGTGTATAACCACACTTACATCTGGAGGCTACCAAGCCAGGAGGAAATCCACTATAAGTAATATTAATTCTAGACTTAAACAACTCAGTTTAATCTTTCACTTAATATCTACCCAATGCAATTTCTACCTAAGACACAACTTAGATATGAGTACCAACTCACTCCCCCTCAATCACACAGTGATCTTGTTTACAAGTTTAATAAAATTGAAGACATTCTTCAAACAAAACAGCTTGATCTTACTTCACAGTTTCAATCAAGTCACAAATGCACTTATGCTTAAAAGCTCATCAAGTGGTACAAATAAAAACAACCTGCTATTAAAACAATAAACACACTATTTGGTCTTCTGGAATTCGTACTCAATTCTGAGGTATTTTGTTGCTTAAATAGGTGTTTGAATTTTGGGCTTTCTGTAGGTTAATCCAGTCCTAAAACGCATGCAGCTTCCACCTTGAATTAGGGTTTGTTACTTCCTAGATTCTAGGTGTTTTAGTTCTTCTGATTTATGCTGAAACCTCATAACAAAACTCCCTACAGATGCGCCTTAATCTGTTTTTGTCCATCCATAATTAATTCCAGATAACTCTCCTTAAATATCTCAGATCAGTTAGTTATTAATTAATTCTGGTAGCAGGTTTGAGATGTCTCAACATCTGTTGGGACATCCTGAAAAACTGAACTTAAATCATTTACACAATGTCCCAACATCTGGTGTGACATCCTGAATTAAGTTCTTATACTCTGTTTGATAATGTCCCAACATCTGATAGGACATTCTGAACTGAATTCAATATTTCTTGTTGGTCAAAAATTCTACCAATTCTAAACATCTACAAACTCCCCCTTTGGCTAATTTTTGGCTAACATCCTTTTCTGATTTTCAGAGTGCAGCAGAAGATCTTTTATCAGAGTATAGCATTACTTTTCTGTTGAATCATATTTGAGATTACTCCCCCTCAAACATACATGTATCCAGTCTTGTTGCAACAGAAATATTTTACAGATTTAGTTCAGAAACAAACACACTTTTCATTCATAATCAAACAGCATTATACATTGTTGTTGTTCTCCCCCTTGTTAGACAGAAAATTTGGGGCCAAAGACACTAATTCAGTGCTGTCATTACAAAATCCTCACATACAATTTTCACTCAGATTCCTCACAGTCAGTTTCTTCATCATCCTCAGTTTCCTCATCAGAAGAAGCAGCTTTCTGATCACTTTCACTCTCCAGCCTTTGGATAATCTCCTCAAGCTTCTGCTTTCTTGCTTCAAGTTCTTTGCAAGTGCTCTTCAGTTCAGCAATCAATGCAGCCTTGGAGATTGGAGACTTTGCATTTGAATGACCTGCAGATGTCCCAGAGGGTGCTTCAACATCTGCTGCATGATGACTCAGGAACAACTTGTAGTGGAAGGCCAGAGGGCTTTCTCTCCTGCACATTGTATCCTTTTCAGTGAGGATCCCAGGGTACTGACTCAGCACTATTCCACACAGCAAGGAAGGGAAAGCTATTGGCAGCTTTGTTGCAGATGAGCTAGCATGTTTCAAGGTCTGATCAAAGATGTAGGCACCATAATCCAGCTTAGTTTGGGTGCCCACTGCATAAATGAACCTGCCCAGGCCAGTGGATATTGATGATGTATGATTGGTAGGTACCCAATTTGCTGTACCAATCCTGTTCAGCATGGCATATTTTCTTGTCAGCATGCTCACTGAGAGCTTTCCTTTAACTGGACAAGCCTTGACCTGGTTTGCAGTGATAACCTTGCAGACTTGGTTATCAGTCTTCCCTAGCTCATTTGGTCCATCAGATTCTCTTCCAAGGAATTGGATGATGATCTGAGGAGAGAACTCTACACACCTGCCTCTAACAAAGACTTTTCTAAATTCAGCAGACTTACCATTGGCACAATCTTCCTGAAGATTGACTATGAATTCTTTGACAAGTAGCTCATAGCAGGGAGAGAGGTTGGAGACTGTTTTGAAGAGACCATCAGCAGATATGAGATCAATTAATTCAGTGCACTCAAGTGCATTACTGCTCAGCTCTCTTTCAAGTGCTACCATTCTTTGGTACACAAACTTCCATCTGTTTACACTTGAAACATGATGAAATGAGATGTTGTCCAAGGGAGCTTCTGGAACAGCAGTTGATGCCCTAGAGGGTGCTGGTTTCTTCTTTGGAGGAGATGTTGGGACATCTGCTTCAACATCTGAGTCTGATGGAGTGACAGCTTTCCTCTTTTGTGTTTGGACTTTGCTCCATTGTTTTGTAGGACCAAAGACAGTTTTGGCTTTGTCTTTCTTTGGGGTAGCTTGTTTCTTCTCAGGAATTGCATGTCCTGCTTGCATCTTTTCTTTCCTAGTCCTGAGCCTTTTGGCTATGCTAGGCTTTACAGAGGCAATGATTTCTGTATCAGAATCATGCTCTAGGTTCACCACAGGAGGAGATTGAGCAGTCTCCTCTTCAGCTGGTGGATCAGCAGAGATGTGTTCTTCAGTAGAGGCCTTAGTTTGCTCCTTAGAAGCTTCTTCATCACTATCATTTGAGGCCTTTTTCTGGTCCTCAGTTGTTTCAACATCAGCATCAGATGAGGCCTTTTGCTCATTCTCAGATGTTTCAACATCTATTGGGACATCCTATTGAGCAGGAGTGTCCTTTGCAGCTTGAGTTTGTTGATCTTCTTGAGGAGCTGGCATGGTGTTCAGAGGAATAGAAATGCCACTTACCACTCTTTGCTCAGAAAGGATCTTGGTTACCAACTCCTTTATGGAAGCATCCACATATTCAGAAGATTTTTGAGGCATGTTTGCTGGTGAAGGAATGCCTTTGGCTTTGCTGCAGACTTGATCTTTTGTTCTTTTTGGAGTTCTTGGCTTTTTAGCATGAGGAGCACTTCCTCTGATTTCGTTCATTGGGGTTGACTCCATGGGTACCACAGAAATAGGGGTTGCATGAACCATATCTTCTTTGTTGAGAATTTCTTCAGGAATGTTAGGGTTTTGAGACATTTTCAAAGAAGATGGATGAAGAGTTTTAGGGTTGATGATTTCTGAAGAACAACTAGCTAATGCTATTCGCTTTTGATAGTATGATGAGAATATGGATAGCTGAATGCAAGCTGTTATTATATAAGTAGTCGTTACATTGAGAATTATTAGGAATGGAATACCCAAGGTTCTTGACCAGACTGGTGTTGCCATCTGGTGCTTATGCCACACAATGTCATATGACATGTTGGCACATCTCCATAACTGCTAAATCTCACATAAGCAGATTCCCAATTTGCCCCTTAAGTTCTCAAATTGTGTAGCATCCAATGCTTTGGTAAAGATATCAGCCAACTGCAGATTTGTAGCTACATGTTCCAATGAAATCACTTTTTCTTCTACAAGATCTCTGATGAAATGATGTCTGATATCAATATGCTTGGTCCTGCTATGTTGGATAGGATTCTTTGATATGTTAATTGCACTTAAGTTGTCACAGTACAATGTCATGACATCCTATGGGACATTGTACTCAGTGAGCATTTGCTTCATCCAAACCAACTGAGAACAACTGCTTCCAGCTGCTATATATTCAGCTTCAGCTGTAGATAAGGATACACAATTTTGTTTCTTACTGAACCAAGAAATCAAATTGTTTCCTAGAAAGAAGCATCCTCCTGAAGTGCTTTTTCTGTCATCAGCACTTCCAGCCCAATCAGCATCACAGAAGCCAGTGAGAATTGGTTTGCATCCATGAAAGTACATTATGCCATAGTCACAAGTACCATTAACATATTTCAGAATTCTCTTGACTTGATTAAGATGACTGACTTTTGGATCAGCTTGATATCTTGCACATACACCTACTGCAAATGATATGTCTGGTCTGCTAGCAGTCAGATATAACAAGCTTCCAATCATACTTTTGTACATGCTTTGATCTACATTCTCACCCTTTTCATCTTTAGTCAGCTTTAAATGTGTGGGGGCAGGAGTTCTCTTATGAGTAGCACTGTCCATTCCAAATTTCTTGACTATGTTCTTAGCATATTTGCTTTGGGAAATAAACATGGAGTCCTCCATTTGTTTTATTTGCAGTCCAAGAAAGTAGGTTAATTCTCCTACTAGGCTCATTTCAAATTCAGATTCCATTTGGTTGACAAAATGTTTGACCATCCTATCAGACATCCCACCAAAGACAATGTCATCTACATATATTTGAGCAATCATGACATTTCCTTCTTCATCTTTAACAAACAAGGTTTTGTCAATTCCACCTTTCCTGTACCCTTGCTTGATAAGAAAAGTAGTCAGCCTTTCATACCATGCTCTTGGAGCTTGCTTCAGACCATAAAGAGCCTTCTTTAGTTTGTATACATGATTTGGACAGCTTGGATCAACAAATCCTTTAGGTTGTTCTACATATACCTCTTCATTAAGATAACCATTTAGAAAGGCACTTTTCACATCCATTTGAAATAGCTTGAACTTTAAGATACAAGCAATTCCCAAAAGTAGTCTGATTGATTCAAGCCTTGCTACTGGTGCAAAGGTTTCATCAAAGTCTACTCCTTCAATTTGAGTATATCCTTGAGCTACAAGTCTAGCTTTGTTCTTTGTAACAATTCCTTGCTCATTTGACTTGTTCTTATACACCCATTTAGTTCCAATCACATTTATGTCATCAGGTCTAGGAACAAGGTTCCACACTTCATTCCTTGTGAATTGACCTAATTCCTCTTGCATAGCACAAATCCAGTATTCATCAGTAAGAGCTTCCTTGATGTTTTTAGGTTCTATTTTAGAAACAAAACAGGACCCTGAAATCACTTCTCTTGATCTAGTGCTTACACCTCTGTTGGGATCACCAATTATCAAGTCTTTGGGATGATCCTTCTGGATTCTGATGGAGGGAGGTTTGCTGGATTGTTCTGTCCTTTCATCAGTTTGAGTGAAGTCATAGTGATCACTCTTGTCTTCAGCTTCAATCTTGATATCAGCAGATGTTCCAACATCTTCTGGGACATCTGTAGGAGCATCATCAATTATCACATTTATGGACTCCATGATAATCTTGGTTCTGGAGTTAAATACTCTATATGCTCTGCTGTTTATAGAGTATCCAAGAAAAATCCCTTCATCACTTTTAGGATCCATTTTTCTTCTTTGCTCCCTATCTGCCAGAATATAAGATTTACTTCCAAACACATGGAAGTACTTAACTGTGGGTTTTCTGCCCTTCCAGACTTCATAGATTGTGGACAGAGTTCCTTTCCTTAGAGTAACTCTGTTATGGATGTAACAAGCTGTGTTCATAGCTTCAGCCCAGAAGTGCAAAGGTAACTTTTTATCATGGATCATAGCTCTTGCTGATTCTTGAATAGTTCTATTCTTCCTCTCAACAATCCTATTCTGTTGAGGAGTGATTGGTGAAGAATATTCATGATTGATTCCTTCTGAAGAACAGAAATCTAAGAATTTTTTGTTCTCAAATTCTTTTCCATGATCACTTCTTATTCTGATCACACAGCTGACTTTTTCCCTTTGTATTCTTTGGCATAAGTCTTTGAATACATCAAATACATCAGACTTTTCTTTGATGAAATTTATCCATGTATACCTTGAAAAGTCATCAACCACCACATAGGCATACCTCTTACCACCAAGGCTTTCAACCTGCATAGGTCCCATAAGATCCATATGCAATAGTTCCAAAACTTTGGAAGTTGTCAGATGTTGGAGCTTTGGATGGGACATCTTGGTTTGCTTGCCTATTTGACATTCACCACATATTTTGCCATCATCAATCTTCAGTTTAGGAATACCTCTTACAGCATCCATAGATATAATCTTCTTTATGCCTTTGAAATGAAGATGACCTAGTCTTTGGTGCCATAGTTTCACTTCTTCTTCTTTAGCTAAAGAACAAGTTGAAGTGAGACTGAAGTCTTGAGGTTCCCACATGTAACAGTTGTCTTTAGATCTGGCTCCTCTCATAACAACTTCTTGTTCTTTGTTAGACACTATAAAGTCAGTTTTGGTAAAGTTTACACTGTACCCTTGATCACATAATTGACTTATGTTGATCAGGTTAGCAGTTAAACCTTTAACCAGTAGCACATCATTTAGCCTTGGTACATCTTGACAGTCCAAGGTCCCAACTCCCTTGATTTCTCCTTTAGCTCCATCTCCAAAGGTTACATATCTGGATGAATGTGACTTTAAGTCTACTAGCAGATTCTTCAATCCAGTCATGTGTCTTGAACATCCACTGTCAAAGTACCAGTCTTCTTTGGCTGATACTCTTAGTGATGTATGTGCTATATATGCAACACCTTTCTTTGACCATTTGAGTTGAGATTTCTTTTGATACCTCTGCCCTGTGTATTGTTCATTAGTATAGTTCCAAGGTTGCTTGTTGATCTTGTTCTTGGGTATGTAGCTTTGATCAGCATGAAGACTAGCTTTTGGTCTCCATACCTTCTTGAAAACCTCTGTTTTCTGCTTAGGAGGTTGCTGATCTCTTTGATGTCTCTGCAGAACTTTCTTGGTAACTTCTACCTTTTGCTTAAGAGGTTGCTGATACATCTGATTTGGATATCCATGTAGCTTATAGCAATGAGGTTTGATATGTCCAAATCTTCCACAATGATGACATCTCCATCTTTGATACTTCTTCTTCATTTTGTTCTTTTCAGAATGTTGAGACATCTGTTGGAACATTATGTTTGACTTTGTGTTCTTATGATGTTGAGACATCTGTTGGGACATGTTGTTTGACTGTATGGACTTTGGATTAGTTTTGCTAGAGCTAGCTTCATCCTTATGAGCTTTGTTGAATCCCAGTCCACTTTTATCCCCTGAATGCTTATTGTTGTTGAGAATAACATCCAGTGTACTTGAGCTACTGTTTAGCATTCTCACAGATTTGGACATGTGTTCCAACTTGGAGTTGAGAAGACTTACTTCACTTTTCAAGGTGTCAATGATCTCTTGATCATTTGCTTTTTCATCTTTTAGTGCCTCATTCTGCTTCTTTAGCTTTATAACATCACTGCATATTTCAGTGCTTCTTTTGTATAGATCTTTGTATGCTTGCTCAAGTCCTTCAAAAGTAAGCTCCTCATCACTGGATTCACTTTCAGATTCATATAATCCAGCTAGAGCAGTGATATGCTTAGCTGATTCTTCTTCTGAATCACCTCCTGAGTCTTCATTAGACCATGTTACAGAAAGTCCTTTCTTTTGCCTTTTTAAGTAGGTAGGACATTCATTCCTAATGTGTCCATATCCTTCACATCCATGGCATTTGATTCCTTTATCTTGACTGGTCTTTTCATCATAATTTGACCTTCTGTTAGCATCATAAGGTCTTTTGTTCTCAGAAGAGTTTGTGTATCTTCCACTGGGTTTGGATTTGCCTTCCATCTCTCTGAGAATCTTTTTGAATTGTCTTCCAAGCATAGCAATGTTGTCTGATAAGCTTTTACCAGTTTCTGATTCATCATCTTTTTCTTCATCAGTATTTGTCACTAAGGCTATGCTTTTGTTCTTCTTTGCATTTGTGTCATTCATTCCCATCTCAAATGTTTGAAGGGAACCAATGAGCTCTTCAACTTTCATTGTGCATATGTCTTGAGCTTCTTCTATTGCTGTGACTTTCATGTCAAATCTTTTTGGCAAAGATTTGAGAATCTTTCTTACAAGCTTTTCATCAGTCATCTTTTCTCCCAAGGCTCCAGAAGTATTGGCTATTTCTAAGATGTTCATGTAGAATTCATGAACTGTCTCATCTTCCTTCATTCTCAAGTTTTCAAACTTGGTGGTGAGAAGTTGAAGTCTTGACATTTTTACCTTTGATGTTCCTTCATGAGTTGTTTTGAGAGTGTCCCACACATCTTTGGCAAGCTCACAGTGATGCACAAGTCTTAAGATGTTCCTATCAATGCCATTGAATAAAGCATTTAAGGCCTTAGAGTTGCCTAGTGCTGAATCTTCTTCCTCCTTACTCCATTCTTCTTCAGGTTTCAACACTTTTGATCCATCTTTGGTGTCTTGGATAGGATGTTCCCATCCAATGTTGACTGCTCTCCAGGCCCTGTTGTCAAGTGATCTTAAGAATGCAATCATTCTTGGTTTCCAGTAGTCATAATTAGATCCATCCAGTATAGGTGGTCTATTTACTGATCCTATATCTCTGTCCATGTTTCCAGAATTTGTATTCCCTAGATCTCACCCAGTATAAACAGGCAGGGTGCCTGCTCTGATGCCAATTGAAATTCTGTGATCAGGTATGAGATGTCCTATGAGATGTCCCAACACTTGACAGATTTAACCAAAACTTAAAGAGCAAGAAAATTAAACAACACAGTAGTTTGTTAACCCAGTTCAGTGTATAACCACACTTACATCTGGAGGCTACCAAGCCAGGAGGAAATCCACTATAAGTAATATTAATTCTAGACTTAAACAACCCAGTTTAATCTTTCACTTAATATCTACCCAATGCAATTTCTACCTAAGACACAACTTAGATATGAGTACCAACTCACTCCCCCTCAATCACACAGTGATCTTGTTTACAAGTTTAATAAAATTGAAGACATTCTTCAAACAAAACAGCTTGATCTTACTTCACAGTTTCAATCAAGTCACAAATGCACTTATGCTTAAAAGCTCATCAAGTGGTACAAATAAAAACAACCTGCTATTAAAACAATAAACACACTATTTGGTCTTCTGGAATTCGTACTCAATTCTGAGGTATTCTGTTGCTTAAATAGGTGTTTGAATTTTGGGCTTTCTGTAGGTTAATCCAGTCCTAAAACGCATGCAGCTTCCACCTTGAATTAGGGTTTGTTACTTCCTAGATTCTAGGTGTTTTAGTTCTTCTGATTTATGCTGAAACCTCATAACAAAACTCCCTACAGATGCGCCTTAATCTGTTTTTGTCCATCCATAATTAATTCCAGATAACTCTCCTTAAATATCTCAGATCAGTTAGTTATTAATTAATTCTGGTAGCAGGTTTGAGATGTCTCAACATCTGTTGGGACATCCTGAAAAACTGAACTTAAATCATTTACACAATGTCCCAACATCTGGTGTGACATCCTGAATTAAGTTCTTATACTCTGTTTGATAATGTCCCAACATCTGATAGGACATTCTGAACTGAATTCAATATTTCTTGTTGGTAAAAAATTCTGCCAATTCTAAACATCTACAATCTTCACAACCATTTTTCAAGGAAACAATTCCGATTATTGCAAATGTTTGAAAAAAGTAAATATTCCTTTTTATCAAGATTTTTCATGACAGTATTCTCGATGTTGACCATGTTTGCAATAATCGAGTTGTTTTTCTGAAAATGAAAGTGAACATTGCATATCATTGCATCCTTGCATATTCTTGCGTTCATTCGAGTTGTGTGGGAACTCATCCCGATTGTTCCTTTCCTCAGTTGTCTGTTGATTCGTCAAGCTGACTCCTCACCACAGATACGGTACTAGAGCTGCTAACAGACGAAGAGCTATTAGATTGAGAATGGAACACCAAGAACAGCATAACATGGAAGTCCGAATGGAGATTGATGAGTTGAAGGCTGGTATGACCAGGCTTACTGAAATGATGCAAGTTCTGATTGCTCGAGGTGAACCACCTCAAAGGACTGTTATCTCTGAAGTTTTTACTGCTGTTGTTGACCCTCCTGTTACTCAGCAACCGGTTTCTACTTGGCCAAAATATGGGTTACCTCCGGATTATGTACCAGTTTCTGCAACTACTCAAATAGGTGGTCCATCTGTTGTGCCAGTCTTTTCAGCTCCGACTTTTGTTAAACCTCAACCTGTTGTGCACACTACTGCTCAGACTACTTATCAGAATTCTCCTTTCTTGTACCAAGCTGCTGGTCCACAAGCTGAAAGTCAGGGTGAACCTGGATATATGGATGAAGTTAGAGAGCAATGTTTGACTCTTGAGAAGAGAGTAAGAGGTCTAGAAGGAAAAGATGTCTTTGGTTCTGCTGCAATAGACATGTGTTTGGTTTCCGACTTGGTTTTGCCTGATAAGTTCAAAGTTCCTGTATTTGAGAAGTACAATGGTCATACTTGTCCAAAGATTCATCTGCTGATGTATTGTCGCAAAATGGCTGCGCATGCTAAGGATGACAAGCTGCTTATTCACTGTTTTCAAGATAGTTTCAGTGGTGCTTCTATGAAATGGTATGTGGGACTTGAGAAGAGTCACATTCGAAGCTGGAAAGATTTATCTGATGCTTTTGTAAGACAATATAAGTACAATCTGGACATGGTGCCTGATCGTCGTCAACTTCAAAATATGTCACAGAAAGAGAAAGAATCGTTCAAAGAATATGCTCAGCGCTGGAGAAAGCTAGCTGCTCAAGTGGAACCACCTTTGCCTGAAAAGGAATTAACTGGTTTGTTCATGGACACTCTTCAACCGTTCTTTTGGGAGAAAATGGTAGGAAGTGTTTCATCTGGTTTTTCTGATCTAGTCACTATTGGAGAAAGACTAGAGGAAGGTATCAAGAAAGGTAAGATTACCAATTCTGAAGCTCCTAATGCTGCAAGAAAGTCTTTTGGGAACCCTCACAAGAGAAGAGATGGTGATGCTTAAGCTGTTTCAACTGAGAGGAGGCCTTATCGCCCGCAACAACGATATGTTCAACCATACGTAGCTGCAGTTGCTCCTGTTGTTAAAACTCAACCTGCTCAAACTCAAGTTCAAGGTCAAGCTCGACCAGCTCAAGCTCAAGTTCAAATTCGAGCTCAAGCTCAGGCTCCTCCTGCTGTTGGACAAAATCAGTATCGCAATAGGCCAAACTTTGACCCTATTCCGATGTCTTACACTGAATTGTTTCCTTCTTTGATTGAGAAAGGTTTAATTACTACTAGACCTCCGCCTCCTGTTCCAAATCCTCTGCCGGTTGGTTATAGATCGGATCTCCGCTGTGAGTTTCATCAAGGTGGAACTGGTCATGACTTAGAGCATTGCTTTGCACTGAAAGCTAAAGTGCAAGAACTTATCAGGAACAACATCCTTTACTTTAATGACCTTAATCCCAATGTTATCAACAATCCTTTGCCGAAGCTTGGGAAGTGAATTTTCTAGAAGACTTCAATTGTCAAAATTTCTTCAAGGCCAGAATATCAGACGGGACAGCTCATCCTTGTTGCTGATGGATCACTAGGCCATTGTTTCTTTATGTTTGCAATTTTCTTCAATCATATTAAGTTGTTTGCTTTTAAGCTTGTTTGTACTTTCATGTTGGTTTTAATGAAATGAGCATTGCTTTGTTTTGATTCAATTTCACTTACTATTTGCATCTTTGTGCTTTACATTTCAAGTTCATTTACCTTTTCTCAAAGCTTTTACAATGATTGGAGGGAGGATGATGAAAACGAGATACCCATAATTGTTGTTGGTATGCTTTCAATTGAGACTTGGTTGATGATATACAGGCATTGTTTCAAATCCCAAACACTGGAGAAATAAGGAAGTTAATCCCTTGTCAACCCCTTTGAGCCTTGAAGTTGGAGTTTCTTTCTATTCGGAAAAAAAACCCGCAATTTTAACCTGGGGATGGGTAGTTCTCAATTAATTCGAATGTGCATTCAAGTACAAGAGAATCATTCAAGACACCTTTCAATAAAGGTTGCAATCTCAAGCTTTCCTTCACACACATCAAAGAAATGTTGAAGATGTTTCTCAATTCAAAAGCCAATGATGGTTCATCGTAATCATTAAGCCATGCAGTCATTATCTTTCAGAAAAAAATGATATAAAAAAATTATTATTGAAAAAAAATCAAAGCCCGCTAAGTCAAAACCTATGAAGGAGACTTAGGCAAAAACTGGGGCATCCCGCTGGCTGTAAGTTGAAATGACACAGTTCAGGCAAAAGTTAGGGATAATAAAAAGAAATACTTATCAAGAGGTCATCAAAATCCTCAGCAAAAATAAGTTGAGTTGACCAAATTACTCACTGGAAATAACAAAAGGAAAAAGATGACTGCTATCTCAAAATCCTTTGGCTTACGAACCATCTTCATTTGTGCAATCCTAAATTTCTTGGAACTTGAATGCATAGGCTGAATTAATTGAATGTAGGACTGGAGTTCATCACGAAGTTGGGTTGGGTACAAATAAACTTTGAGCCTATATCCTTTGTTTCATAAACCATGAACCAGGCCACGTTACAACCTTCAAAAGTCCTAATTGAATCCAGGTTTCTTTTGAAAAGCATACTACAACAAGGTTGCGTAAACTGACTCCCAAGTTCTTTACCAATCATTTGTTTTCTTACCTTTGCTTTATCTTTAATGTTGTCTCAACCGCCGTGTTTTGGCATTGTTTTCATTTACTTTACATCAATAAGTTTCATTCCAAAAATGATTCTTGATTTCAAACTTTGCATTGAACTTTGCATTAAAATTACCAGGTTTGTACAAACATTTTTTATTTGCAAATAAACTTTCCTCATCAAGGAATTTTCAAACAGTTGAGAAACTTGGTCAGTGATCTTATCAGGGGCAGGTTTTTCTCAGTTCCTATGGTTCAAGAGTTGTTGATCAGTGCAAGATATTCTCAGATTTGGTTGGTCAGAAGAGTCTCTGCAAGTTTTACATTGAGTTATTTTCTCAACATTCATTTCAAGGATTGAAGCCATGATCAGTTTGTTCTTCTCAGCGGTTACCTCAAAGATCTGATTATTTTCTCCAGCAGTAGTCAAGAACTGAATCCATTATCAGTTTACCTTCATCAGCATAGAACTTGGGGAAAAATTTTCTTCAAGAATCCCCAAGCAGCTCTGCATGACTTCTCTCAAA
This sequence comes from Lathyrus aphaca, assembly GCA_963966055.1. Classification (NCBI taxonomy): domain Eukaryota; kingdom Viridiplantae; phylum Streptophyta; class Magnoliopsida; order Fabales; family Fabaceae; genus Lathyrus; species Lathyrus aphaca. The sequence continues at coordinate 511,069,126 of OZ014523.1, read as the reverse complement.
AGATGTTCAACTTGGTACAGTTTACTGGTGTGACAGAGATTTGTTCAGCAGTAGTATCTCTAATATTCGAGTAGAATGGCAATGATCTCTGTGTTGAGGAATCAGCATTCTTTCTTTTTCTACTCCTCTAAGAGTATAAACTGGTTGTCAGCATTTTTTCTCATATTACCTCTTTGGGTGTGTTATTCCCCAGTTTTGTTTACGTTTGCATATTTAAGTGTTTTAATCCTCATTATGCGTTTTTCCTTGGGTGTGTTATTCCCCATTTTTGAAAAGTTTGCATATTGAGTGTTTTAGTCCTCATTATGTGTTTTCTAGGGTGTGTTATTCCCCAGTTTTGTTTACCTCTGCATATTTGAGTGTTTTAGTCCTCATTATGCGTGTTCTTGGGTGTTTTAGTCCCCATTTTCGTAAATGTCCGCATACTGATTGTTTTAGTCCTCATATGCATTTCTCAAAGCCTTGTTGTTTTCAACTTCTTACTTTTTGGTTAAAGTCCAACTTACTTGGCATCTGTCTGTCTCTTCAGAATTTTTTCTTCACCTACTTGTTGTGTCTTCTCAAATATTACACCATTTTATCCGATTGCCATTCTCGGATGTCCATAGTGAAGTCATCATTGATTTGATGTACTGTCCCGGACTTTTTCCCATTTCATTCAGTTCTATTCCTGAATGTTGTGATTCACATTTTATCTGATTGCTATTCTCAGATGTTGTGATCACTTCCCTTCCGATTGCCATTCTCGGATGTCCATAGTGGAGTCATCATTGAGTTGATGTGCTGTCTCAGACCATTCTCCCATTTCATTCAGTACTGTTCCTGAATGTTGTGATTCACATTTCATCTGATTGCTATTCTTGGATGCTGTGAACATTTTCCTTCCGATTTCCATTCTCGGATTTCCATGTTGGAGTCATCAGTGAGTTGATGTAATTTCCCGAATTTTCCCATTTCATTCAGTTCTGTTCCTGAATGTTGTGATTCACATTTTATCTGATTGCCATTCTCAGATGTTGTGATCACTTGCCTTCCGATTGCCATTCTCGGATTTTCATGTTGGAATCATCATTGAGTCGATGTGCTTTCCCGAACTTTCTCCCATTTCATTCAGTGTTGTTCCTGAATGTTGAGACTCACATACTTTATCTGATTGCCATTCTCAGATGTTGCGATTACCCTTTTTCCGATGCCATTCTCGGATATCCCTAGTTTAATCAGTAATGTCATCTATGGATGCTTCTAATGCACTTTTTCGGGATTTTTCTTACTTCATTCAGTGCCATTCCTGGATGTTGTGATGTTTTCTGTCCAATTGCCATTCTTGGACATTTTCATCTAGGCTGAGCCATGCGTTGGTCTCTAGCATGTTATTTTTCCCGTCGGAGTCTTATGCTCCTTATCCTCAGCGTTTATTTTTATTTCTGGTGTCGTCTTATCCCTCATGGATTTCTCAGCATTTCATTTGGTTCCAGATACATTTCATATCATCTCATAAATTTTCTCATAATATTTCATATGCTGTCACATATTTTCTCTGTATTTCACATATTTCCTCTGCATTTCATATACATCTCATATGCTTTCATAAACAGTTTCATATTGCTTCATATCATCTTCATGTCATTTTATATAGTTCATTTCATTTCATTCCAGTTTTTGGCATCTTAGGATCAAAAATTGGGTTTTTGATATTTAAGTATCTTCCATCTTTCCGAAACGAAGATTTCAATCTTCATTATCTCTGGATTGAAGAAACTTAAATAGGGGCATCTGTCAGACCCTAATTTTTGACCCTAAGATTTTTCGCATCTCATCTGCATTTTGCATGCAAACAAGATCACGCACTGGTTCGTTTACCCTTTTTTTCCAGGTGCAGGTCTATGCCTTGCAGAGGATCACCTTGTTTAATTTCTGTTATTTTTTCATATTTTACTAACTTCTAACCCAAATACAAAAAATATGTTGCAGTTGCTTCTTCTTCTTCTGTGTTGCAGGATTTAAAAGACAGGGCAGTGATTTCAATTCAGATGCGTTTGTTCAGTCACAATTCGATTCAGATGGACGTTTGACCTAATCTTGGTCAAACTATCAGAAGATTGTTTCGACTGCAAGTTGTGTGTGCCAGTGGTCTGTTTCTCAGACTGTGCGTATTCAAAAGTTCAAGACTGTGTTATGTGCTGTGATCATCAGTTATCAGACAGTGTTTTGTGCGAAGTTTGGTTCGAATCTTCAATGATCGTCAGTTCATCAGTGGTTTGTTTGTGGATTTATTTTCCTCAAATAACCTGGGCAATTTTTAGAGGATTCAAGTGGTTGTGACTCAATGCTATGATTTATTCAGTGGATTTGTGATGTCTGGGATCATTTTATCAGTGGCTTGTGAAAAAATCAGGATTTGTTGTGGGCTTAAAAAAAAGAATTATCAATTCACGTCCAATTATCCATCTTTATTCCAATTCTCTATGACCATTTTCATTCATTTCGATATTTTTTATCACATTTATCCAAATTTTATCCATTATCCATTTTTTCGATTAAATCATTTCTTTTTATTATCCATTTCATTTCTTTTTTATTCAATTCACAAAAATTCCCAAATTCTAATTCTTTCTTTTATATCCATTCTTTTCGATTTTTTATCCAATCACATTATATCTCATTTTAGCCCAATTGCTCATCCTTAAAAAAAATTTAATTTCCGTAAATCAAAATTCCAAATTTTATTCCCATTATTTTTTATTCCATTCCCATTATTTTCTTTTTCATTTATAAAAAAAATCTACACAAAAAAAAAACTATAGAGAAAAATAAAAGAACAAAAAGCCAAAGCTTCACAAATTCACATGAATATGCTTTCACAATACACCAACAAGCCAAATTTCTCACAACATTTCCCACTTGCAACCAACTTCAATATCATGTGACTCAAGCTGTACACATCCCACATGCCAAAGACTCCACGCCTTCAAGCAGCACTTGCTTAACTTCACAAGCCCAAGTTGCAAGCCGTACAACACGCCGTACGCAATGCCAAATTCACCAGCTTCACTTTTCCCAGCCGTACAAAACTCGGTTTACTTTCCAACAGCCCAACAAACTACAAGCCATAAGCCCACACTCAAATCCACAAGCCGCGGCACACCTGCACGAAAAGAATCACCCAATCCCGTGAGAAGCAAAACGCAAACAAATCACTCAAAACGGTAGCATCGCATAACAGAAATTGAAAACGTAGTGCAAATAAAATTTAAGCACACGAAATCAGCACATTATCAATCTCTCTTCCCTCTATTTAAACAACACTCCTCTCCTTCAATTGCTTCAAGCTTGAAAAGCTCACCAAAACCCTGTCAAAATCATCCTCAAGTTTCTATCGGATTCGTCCTTCACCCTCAATTCTTCATCAATCTCAATCCTCTTTCATAGAACTTCAATGAATCTTCCATCAACTTCATAATCCCTCTCCAATTTCTTTCAATTCACCTTCCATTCATCCTAACAAATCTGAATCTGAGAATGAGATAGAAGAAGAAGCTTCGGTGATTCTTGTTCTTCGGCGAAGAGAAGGTTGTTTCCGGCGATTTAATTCCGTTGGTGAAGGTGAGGGTGACGAATTTCTTCCGTGTGAATAGTGCGTGCGGCTTAGAGAAGAAGAGGATCTGATCTTTTCTTTTTATTTTTCTTATTTTGCTTTTATTTTTTTTGTAATAAGAGAAGTTGATATGTGATGATGTTGGGCCTAAGGCCATAGGCTTATGTTACTGTTGTCACCTCCCCATGCGCAGCACTTCCACCTCCCCTTTCTATTTTTTTTATTCCTTTAGTTTATTTCACATTTTTCTTTTAATAATATTAGTTAGTTTAGTTTTGATATGGAAAAATTAGAAAAAGGTATTTTAGGAAGATTTTAGGAAAATGTTTAGAAACATTTTAGAAAAGATTTTAGGAAAAGTTTTTTTTTTAGAAAAGGATTTTAAAAAATATTTCTATTTCTTTTTATGGATCTATTTTTTAGATCTATTTTCTTTTTTCATCTCTTATTTTTTTTCCCTTTTGGTCGATGACAATCTCCGATTCGTGATTATTGATTTCCGATCGGTTTAATCTTCATTATTTCAAATCTATGGATGAATGATCATTTGGATCATTCTCCATCCTTTGAGATCGTGATAGATTGCCTTTCGATAAATTCAACGAAAATCTCGATTAAGATTAGACCGTTCTCTTTCTTTTAGTGTGGCATGTTTTCGGAGAACGATCCATAATATCGTTTCTCTAACATGTATTAACACGAATATTTTCCACTTTAATTAGTGGTGGTCGACCTCATTTGTAGGGTAATTACTCCGTAAATTACTCGGCGATTGCTTAACATAGACCTAAAGTTGTCCCGATTCGGAATGAGATCCACTTGGATCCGGTTGCCTCGATTCTATTTTTCTTTTCGTGGTTGTGCTTGATTAAGTCCATCATACCACTTATATTGTAAATATTATAATAATGTGAATATAATCCATTTAATTAAATCTCTCGCACCTTATCCTTTTATTTTAATTTCTTGCTCCTTTATCTCCTTTATTATGCTTTATCATATTATATCATATATCATTTGTTTATGTTTATATTATGATACTTGTGATTTTTACTTTGTCCACTTGGACACAAAAACACTAATAACGGATTAAACATCTAAAAAATTGGTGACTTTAATTTTGGACTATGGTTACTATCCTTAGCATGAGACTTGGAGTTGGACTTAGATTCTAGGATCATCCCTTTGCTTGAATTGTTATGGATTGAAGACTTTGGCTCCGGTTGAGTTCACTTACTTATGAAGATGGAAATCCAATTGCTTCACAGAATGCATGCCATATGGTTTGATCGTTCTTCCTTTAGCTTTTATTTTCAAGTTCTAGGATAGTCCCTTCATCTCTTCCCATCTTCTTCAATTTTCAAATCTCCTTCCTCTTTTCAAAACCTTCTTTGTTTTCAAACCTCAAACATTTTCTCAATCAAACCTTGACTTCGGTCATGTGCTTTTACTTTTTCATTTCATTTCTTAATAAATGCTAAACCACATAAGCATATCGAAACTTTCTTTCTCAAAAAACTTTAAAACATTCACAACTCATTCAATTGTTTTTGTGCCCTCGTGCACATTTCTCTTAACCATTTTTTATGTTTAGATATGATTCATTCTTTCTAGCGGAATTATTCGCTAAAGAATGACGACTTATCTTTACATTTTAAAATCCATCCAACTCATTTGCCTTTTCACAATTTGTACCACGAACTACGGGGTTTTGATCTCGCATTGCACTTTGTGGGTACGTAGGCATGAGACGTTCGTCTCTTCAAACACCAAAATCTTAAAAAACATTCTTCTTCTCATCTCTTCAATCTTTTTTTCAAGCAAACCATTTCAAACCAAAAAATGCAGTAAACATTTCAAAGGGTTCCCATGGAGTACCACGGACAAGTCAGGTGCTTAAAACCTTCCCGATTTGTAACCAATCCCCGTACCCATTCTCTGTTTGATTCTTTTAGCTTTTTAGCTTTTAAGATTCTTTAAGGTTTTGTTCGTTCTTTGGCCTTTTTCCTTTTGGAAATAAATAAAAGCGCGGTGGCGACTCTGTGTATATCGAGTTAAGTTAATCAATAGCTTACACTCATGATTTTACCGCTACACAACCGAAAGAAAGCATAGGCAAACTGTTGAAATTGGGATGACTCTCTTGGCTCATGCATTCTTACCCTTATATTTATGGGATCATAACTTCACTATTGTTGTATATCTTATCAAGTGTCTTCCCACATTAACTCACTCCAGTTTCTCCTCTCTGTATCTTGCATTATATCACAAGAAACCTGATTACTTGGAGCTCAAAATCTTTGGTTTCTCGTGCTACCCACACTTAAGGCCCTACAACCAACATAGGATGCACTTCAGAAGCATAAAGTGTGTTTACTTAGACATCTCCCCTACACACAAGGGTCACAAGTGTATGAACAAATATGGTAAGATTTTTATCTCAAAGGATGTCAAGTTCATTGAAGAAGAATTTCCATACATAAGCTTTCAAACTTAAATAGCTACAAGTACAACTAAATCTCATAAGTCAAGTCTCACTTGTCCCAGTAATTTATCCCACATACCATGTATTTGTCATTACTCACCTAAGCAGAGCTTCACACTCCATAATCTAGAACCAAGTGTACTACCTGGAGCTAGTAACATAACACTTAGTCGCACTTAGTCTTCAGACTAACTCTACAGCTCCCCAGCATGACGAGTATACATCTACACATTAAATTTAGGCAAAATACCCAAATTGGTCCCTTAACTCTACCTCGGGGTCCAATTTGGTCCCTTATCTTTAAAAAGTTTCAAAGTGGTCCTTTAATTGTTCAAAAAGGGTCACGTTAGTCCTTTCCATCCATTTTTTACTAACGGTGTTAACTTTTGCGTGTGTGGCATCTGATGTGGCGCTTTTTGTCCACTTGGTCATACGTGTGGCATGTGAGGTCATTAAATACCTAGAAAATGTCTAAAAAAAATTGTAGCATCCAGGATTTGAACACAAGATCCTTTAATAGATTGATAAGCTATCAACCACCACACCATTTCATATTTTTTGTATATCTTTACACTTATTACTGTCGCTCCCGGGATTTTCATCCTAGTACAAACGCGAAAGTGGCGCGGAAAGGTTAGAGTCGCCAGCCAGACATTTTTATCCCGAATGAATGGGAAAGGTAATGTTGCACAAACCTGAGGAAGAAGGAAAAGGACGAGGTCCTGCGAACCAAAGATCTGAGTTCGGGAGTCGGTTACGAACTGGGAAGGTATTAGCACTCCAGATCGTCCGTCGTACCCGACGGGATCCACGCTTGCTTGTTTTGTTTCATAGGGTGAGAAGAATAACTGCTGCTGAATAAAACCGCTAACTGGAAATTGGAAATGAGAAAAGGAACTAAAAGAGAATGGAAAGAAAGAATGGGGAAAATGTAGGGAAAATAAAGAATGTGCTCGAACGGGCCCTACCCCGCTGCCTACGTACCTCATCGGGATAATGAGGATCAGAGTCGACGTAGTTCGCCTAACTAAGGCGGGAACTTTTTGTTTGTGTTTTCTATGCTGGAACTGCGTATGTCTATGCTCAGGTGTTGCAGGCTCGTCTGGTACGAGTGCATTTACCGTCTTGAAAATGAGACAAGTCGTCGCGAGTTCGCGTTGTGAGTGAATGAGATGAGAAAGAGAAGTTCCCGCAGGATAGTCGCTTGTTATTTGTTTTTGTCTTTTAAACGAAGTATTTTGAATTTATTTGTTTTATGAAACAATCCCTTGATGAGACTTGTGCATCATGATAGACGAGCTTACACCACTCCAAGATGGAATGAATGCAAGTGCTTCATGGAATAAGGCTATACACAAAGGATCCTTTCATTTATTTGTTAAGTGTTTTTGGATTTTGTTTGAAGATGAGAAGAGAATGACTCAAATTGCAAAAAGGACAAACTAAGGGGGACTAAGACACAATCCTAATTTTATTTGTTTATTTACAAGAGAGGTCCTAATGGTTAGTGAGGTATTCTAATCCTAATGAAAAAAAACTAGAAACTACTAGAATTCAACTTACTTCCTAAGGAAGTTAAGTTGATTCTAAGAACAATGGGGAAGCCTATGCACGTTATAAAATCAAATAAAGGCAAAACATTAAAAATGGGATTAAGAAATAAAATTCTAAACAAAACAATTAAAGGCATGAAAAATAGTCTCATTTATTTATTCTAATTCTAATTACAATGAAACTTTAAGCCTAAGTCCTAAATCAAGGTCAAGCCTAATATTTCCATTCTAAAAAAATCCAAATTTAAACTAACCTAAGTCTATATTAAATTCTAAGACTAAATCTAATCTAGACTATCTTTTTTTATTGGACTTTATTTTCATAACCTAAACTAATGGGAAATACACATAACAAACCTAAGAATTAATATTCTAAAAAATAGTAAAGGTCCTGGAAAAATTATGGAATTAAATCTATAGGATCCTAAAATTACATATAACATTGTGTCAAAAGGAATCCTAAAAATTCAGAATTTAACTAGGCCTAAAAATTATTTATTTCCAGCTACAAATTAATCCCTAATTTCTAAGAAATTAACCTCTAAAACCTAAAATAAAATGTTCTAAAAATCTACAAAAATTATCCTAAGTACTATTATTAGTCATCTAACTACAGTGACAAGAATGGGCTAAAAAAGTTACTGGAAGTTACCCAAAATAAAATGAACAAAATTATGTACAGTTAACAAAATTCAATAAAATGCTATTCCCATGAAAAATCAGAATTTAATCAAAAATAATGCAAAATCCAGAAAATAAAAATACCAAAAATTTCTAATTAGATTTATTAACCTACTGGAATTTTTTGGGAATTTTATAAAGCTTTTTCCTATTTTATTTGGATTATTTTCAAACTAATACAAAATAAAATAAAATTTCTAAAGCAAATAAAAAGGGGGTGGACCTAGTAATTTTTTCTAGTGATTTTTCTAATATGGGCTTAGCAGGGGGGGTGTGTTTAACAAAGAGGATTAAAGCCCAATTGCCAGAAACCAGGGGGAGTGCAGGAAGTATATTTTTTAAGCTGTTTCTCAATGGGCTTCAAAAAGGGGTGTTGATAGCAATGAAACTAAGCCCAAATTCGCAGGAATTGAAGGAGGTGCAGAAAGGAAGTTTTTTTATGCTATTTTCTATTATGGGCTTCGAACAGAGGTGCAAATAGTAAACAGCCCTAAATTCTATCTTAATGGTTAAAATTGAAATTAAATAGATTAAATTGTGTTTATTATTCTTTAAGGCCATCTTAATATCATAATGATCCTGATTAAACTTAATATATTTTACTAATATCTAATTAACCTATATGATATTTTAATAACTATTCAATAAATCTTATTAGTTAAATGAAATTATATAAGAGAAAAGAAAAATAAAGAAGAAGAAAAACAAAAGGCACACTAATGAAACCCTAAGCCCTCCCCTCTCTCTTCTTGCCGCCGCACTTCATCTCACCATCTTCTTCTCTCTCGAACCAAACAACACCATTACCGATCTCAAACCTCGCCGGAAAAAGATGGAGTATGACGGTGGCTTCACCCTTCCCCGTTTCGACCTAGACCAACCCTCTCTCTCTCCGTCCGCGAATTCAAAGCTAACACTACCTCACAAATCCCTTTCTAAACCTAATTTTCTCAATCCAATCCTTTCCGATCCGAATCAACTATTAAACCCCGAAGATTAACAAGTTAAAGCTCACATAAATCACGCTTGCAACAACCTTCACGCCAGAGCAATAATCAGCAAGGTTAGAGGCTCGTACCTGGAATCGGAGTCGTAAGAAGGATGCTCGTGGAGAGAAAGCCTCAGCCAGTACCGTCACAATTCAAAAGTCCTTTCAAGTAAGCTTCGATCCACCACTCTCTTCCCGATTTATTTCGAATTCCTGTAAGCTAATTTGACTCTAATTCTGTCGTTATCGTCTTCTCAAGCCCGCCGAGAAACAACTCTGTTTTGATCTCCCAAGTCTTCTTACTTTTGTTTTTGTCGAACACGTTATTGAATCCTGCAGAAAATATTGGAGATGATGATACCGCCGCTGAGGGTTTTCATGCCGAAGACGAAGAGCTGATTCGACATAGACGGTAATTGAAAGAGGCTGAGCTGAAGATTGAAGGAGACAACGATTGCTAATTGCAATATGATGATTGAAAACCGAAGAAGATTGACGCTTCTGAATTCCGAATTTAAAGATTCTTGAAGATGAATAAGAGATGGTTGTGAAGGACTGTTCTTGGTGGAGATTGCAAAGAAGAATCAATGAGCCTCTGAAGCTTTGTGCCGCATAAGGTTTTTAAGAAAGGTGATTGAAAAATGGAGCTGGAGAATGATGATGAGTGAAAAAAGGAAAATGGTGAAGAGGTTTGTAGTATGGGAAGAAGATGGAACAATGATTGGGGAAGGGTTCTGAAAAATTGTGGAAGAAGAAACTAATTGAATGAGATGCTCCTGCTTTATAGGAAATGCTTGAAGATGGTTTTGGAAGCTTCAAGTAAGAAATCAGTTACGATTCTGTTACTCTTTCTGTTATTTTCTGCTGTGGTTCTGTTAGGTTGGTTAGAAGCTGATTATTGATTTTTCGGTTTTTTTTCAATTCTGTTATGAGTTTTGTGGTTCTTATTATTGAATTGGAGAATTCTGAAATTTTGTTAATTTTCCATTCTGTTATAAACTGAATTTGTATTATTGTAGCAGTTAATTTGGTAGGAGATATTGGAAAATGTAACGTGCGCAAACTAGTTATACTACTCTGTCTAAAAAATGTCTTTGTAAATTATTTACTTTCATGGTATGGTCCTCTGTGCGCCCTTAGCTTAAATACTGCTCCAATTCTTTTCCGGAAATTTGAAGTCTTTGCTTTGACTTATCACTGTTATTCTGAATTGCTCTTTTGTTATTAATGTAAATTCGCTGATCTTGTGCAGGTTTTGGGGGCGGTAAAACTCGGCAGTAACTCCCTTTCCTTTGAACTGAATCTCTAATCTGAACTTCTTTTCATAATAATCATCTATTGAATTTTAGTACTTTAAAATGCAAGATAAAGTTGGAAGTGAATTTGTTAGTACGAGATTGTTTCCGATTCTCCTCAAGATGATAAATGATGCCAAGCTTAGAGATTTACCAAGGTTTTGGCGTGATGCTGAAGTGTATATAAGAAGCTGGTTGAAAATTGCAGAGGATTGAGGGTAAGGGCGTGAAAAGGGGTCTTAGGAAATTATATGCATCTATTATGATTCTGTTTTCGATTTGTGTTCGAATGAAAGTGTTGAAACAGGTTGAAGTTGTAGAGAGTTTGTGGATAATTAGAGAGATATTTGAGTTTTCTGAGAGTAAGATTTTAGAGGAGGATGAAGAGCTTTTATGTATTGATTTTTTTTATTTTTTCTAATTTTTCCTCCTTTCACCGACTCTGTAATATCTCTTCATCTATAAGAATACAAAATAATAAAAAAAGTGCTTCTCCTCTCTAACTGTTTTCTATTATATTTGAACAAGGGACTAATATGGGCTTTGGAAAATTATTATCATTATTTTTCTAATTTAATGAAGGGTAAATAATAAACTGGCCATTGGATTAAGGTGGTTTGACATGGATAATGACTTGTATAGATTCCAGGTAATAGAATGAATCAAAGAATTTAAAAACAATCCTTAGTTAATGACTCGAGACAAATTAAATGGTTATTGAGGAACGAAATATCTTAATGATTGGATTGTCCAAAGAAAGAGGAATAGGACCTTATAAGCTAAATGTAGGACCGTGGACTTAAACCAAATGACCCAAAAGATGGCCCATAATTTAGAAGTGAGTAAAAATGGAAATGGATCAAAACTAGATATAGAATGCCAATTGGAAAGAACTTGGGAATAATGAGAAAAAACTGAAGTTTGAATTAGCAAATGGTTTTAAAATGAACTAAATGGTTTATTGGTGTCAAATAGAGGAAAAAAGATGGAATTGAGCCCGAAAGTGGAATAGTGATTTATAAACATGCATTGGATGTTACACTTAAATTGTTTAGTGGGTATCAAAATGAACATAACGAAAATGGTACGGGTATGTACTGATGTTTGTATGATGACTTCCAAATAAGCCAATAGTCGTGCATTCTCCTTTAGTCTGAATCGAATCCTTCAACACAATCCACCTTTAGGAACTTCGATGCCATACTAAAATTCACACCATCTCGAATTATTATTCCACAAACAGATGAATTCAAACCAATATCCTAATATCCCCCAACCTCCATCGGTGAAGTGCCCTTAATATCAAATCATGAACAAGAACTCCAGTTTCTCCTTGAGATATTCAATGATGAAGAATACAACTTGAGACGTTACGGAGAGCTAACACTCTTATTCAAAGTGAATTTGATTGAACACCTCAATAATGGGTCAGATCTACTAGTGAATATTCTCCACCAGTTCAATCCTTGATAGATACAGATAAGATACAAAACCCTAATTTCCCTGGGCCCTGATCTCATGCCTTATGAATCCATGAAATGCACTATTATGATATTAATGGACTGATGAGAAATACAAATGAATGCAAAATGATACGCCAATGGAGGGAATAAACATGAGGGCAAATTTTGAGGTATTACAGCTGCCCCTATTCAATCATCTGCAAGCCTGAACGAATAATTGCAACAGCTTTTAGACGTTCAAGGTATGGAGTGATTGAATACTCGAATAAAACCTGAAAATTTGCACATTGAGGGTAATGAAAATGCCATCTGCCCATTTATTTATGTTTTGTTTTTGATTTTGACCTCTGAATAGGTAGCGGAAAATAAGACCAGGTGGAAATATGCTGGGAAGAATGCCATCCTCGAATGACAACTCACACGGGATCCTCGGATCCAGTACTAAAAACCATCCTGGAATAGAAACGCGATAGTATATCAGCCGCAGGCGATAACCATCGACAATAAAGACTGACCTCGGACAGACTTTGCAAAAGAGACAAACTGACCTCGATCAATAAGCTCAAAAAGTGAACTACTATCCTCGAATAATAGCCACACAACAAGACCAACCACAGAAGGACTTGACGAAAAGAAATGTCATCCTCGAATGACAAATCAAAAGATCCTCGGATCTAACACGAAACCATCCTCGAATGGAGACGCAAAGGTATACCGGCTGCAGGCGGTAACCAGAAACACAAAGAAAATAGGACAAGATGGAACGGGATCGTTGTACATAAACGAGAGCCCAAGCAAACAGGACCATTGTACAAAACGGGAACCTGCGACGCGACTGTTGGGCAGGACCAAGTCACAGAAGATGCCTGTTATCGAAACAGGACTTAACGCAACATCAACCGATTTGCGACTCAGATAAGATCAACCGGTCTAACACGGAGATGGTATCAACCGATCCACCCCGAAAAGCGAGAATGTAATATCATCCGATTTACAGCTCGAAGAGAAATGATATCAACCGATTCATGACTCAAATAAGATCAACCGATCTAATATGGAAATGGTATCAACCGATCCATTATCATCGCACTGAGACGAGATCAAAAGGAACAGGATCATTGTACTTAAATGATAACCTGAGACGCGATCGTTGTACTTAAACGGAGACGCGAAAAATGAGACTGTTGTACTAAAACAAGGTTCAAAGACGAGGCCATTGTACTTAAATGGAGACTCGAAAGGAATGGGATCATTGTACTTAAATGATAACCCGAGACGTGACCGTTGTACTGAAACGGAGACGCGAAAAAATGAGACTGTTGTACTGAAACAAGACTCAAAGACGAGGCCATTGTACTTAAATGGAGACTCGAAAGGAATGGGATCATTGTACTTAAATGATAACCCGAGACGTGACCATTGTACTGAAACGGAGACGCAAAAAAACGAGACTGTTGTACTGAAACAAGACTCAAAGACGAGGCCATTGTACTTAAATGAGACTCGAAAGGAACGGGATCATTGTACTTAAATGATAACCCGAGACGTGAACGTTGTACTGAAACGGAGACGCAAAAAAACGAGACTGTTGTACTGAAACAAGACTCAAAGACGAGGCCATTGTACTTAAATGGAGACTCGAAAGGAACGGGATCGTTGTACTTAAACGAGAGCCCAAGACGTGACCGTTGTACTGAAACGGAGACGCGAAAAAATGAGACTGTTGTACTGAAACAAGACTCAATCGGGGATAACAACAAGACGTGGTAGAAGTAACCACCCTGGGAAACGAAGTTTCATTCTGTGGGGAATACTTCAATCTGATTGGAGATGTAACGGGTCTTATGTGATATACCTCAAAACTGGCCCATGCTGGTATGCATATGTTTGAATTTGTGGCGTAATGCTCCATGACGATGGAAATGCTACACTTTGGAGGATGCAAATGTGATGATGATTATACATATGCAAATGCAAGGGGATCTCCTGATAAGGAGACTGCCGGTATCCCCGATAACTTGGCTGGGGAGAAACGATGATCACTGCATTGATCTGGTTCATCCTGATGAGGAGGAAACAACTCTGCGGGGAAAGCTGTTAATAATTCACCGGCTCCGAACAGCCGCCACTGCCAAAAATAAATTGGACTTTGAGATTGGATCGCCAAGACCCTATTGGAGATGGACCCTTCTTGAACTCTGGTGGGGAAGTGAGGACCTCCTGACTTAATTGGGAACCAAAGGCATGATATCGCTGAGGAAGCAACTGCTGGGGAGGCAAAACACTCCTTATACTGTTGAGAATTGCCCCTTGTCTGAAGGGAAACTTCTGCTTGGGGATTGCACCCACTCTCTGCTACCTTGCTGAGTGAAATTTCAACTTCCACATGGCTGGGGATGATTGGAAACACCCTGGGAGACACTTGTTTCTGTTCAAACAAAAGGGATTGCCCATCCTGGATAATAGTTGTTAGCTTTGTTAGCACACCAGTACCTGTACCTGCATGAACACAATCGATAGTACCTGCAACATAGAGAGTTAGTTTGGGACCCGCTTGCCCCAGGCTCATAGCATGAACCATTGTCTGGGCATCTCGACACCCTTTCAGAGTTGTATTAAATGTTTCTATTCTCCTGCACGAGTTAGAAAGTATTCAAATGTTCATAACACAATGCAAGTTACCATTTGCTAAACGTTTTCACAATCAATCAATGCTAGATGAAAAAAGCAAAAACAAAGAAGCAAAATAGTCAATTGACTGAAGTTGAATTCTTATTGATTTGGAAAAGTGGCCCTGAATAGGCAATACAAAGGAAGCAGTTCCCTGAAATGAGGGAACAACTAAAAACAAACTATCCTATTGGCAATGTTAGAAGTGAATCTCATCAAGTCTCAACCCAGTTATGACTCGTATGTCTTCAAGACGCTCCACTCACTCTGCCTCTTGAGGAAAAGTAAGTGAACTGATCTTCAACCCTTAGGATAGCCTCAACTGTAGGTAGGTCACGGATCTCGCAGATCGCAGTCGTTCGTGTTAATCCCTCTTTTGCGTGGATCGCCCTTTCAGGTTTTCAATCCACCGGGATACCCTTTTTTGCCTGAGTTGTCCGATGTAGCTTTTCAACTCAGCGGGTGTACACACATTTTTTTTTCAAGATTTCCCTAACTTTTGCCCGAGCCTTTTATTCTGTTTTTGGCTCGCCGGGATGCCCATTTTTGCCTGGATCTTTATTCTGTTTTTATCCAGCGGGTCCTTTTTACACGAAGTATTTTCTTACTGCGTCTGCGTTGACAGGGGATTGGAAGTCTTCTCCGTCCATGGTTGTCAGCATTAAGGCTCCGCCTGAGAAAACCTTCTTAACCATGAACGGTCCTTCATAGTTGGGTGTCCACTTGCCCCTGTAATCGTTGAGAGGAGGAAGAATCCTTTTCAGCACTAAATCTCCTGGCGTGTACCTCTGTGGTCGCACCTTCTTGTCAAAAGCCTGCTTCATTCGTCGCTGATACAACTGTCCATGGCATACAGCTGCTAGACGCTTCTCTTCAATGAGGCTCAATTGATAATACCTGGATCGGAGCCACTCAGCTTCATCTAGCTTGATATCCATCATCAACCTCAACGAGGGGATTTCCACTTCGATTGGTAAGACTGCCTCCATACCATACACTAATGAGAATGGAGTTGCCCCAGTTGAAGTGCGTATTGATGTCCTATACCCATGTAACGCGAATGGTAACATCTCATGCCAGTCTTTGTACGTCACAACCATCTTCTGCACAATCTTCTTGATGTTTTTATTAGCTGCCTCGACGGCGCCATTCATCTTCGGACGATATGGAGAGGAGTTGTGGTGTTCTATTTTGAAGTCTTGACATAAGTCAACCATAATCTTGTTGTTGAGGTTAGAACCATTATCAGTAATGATCCTTTCAGGAACTCCGTATCGGTAGATGATATCCCGCTTAATAAATCGGGCGACCACTTGTTTAGTGACATTGGTGTAGGATGCCGCTTCAACCCACTTCGTGAAATAATCAATAGCGACTAGGATGAAGCGATGACCATTAGAAGCTGTTGGTTCAATCTTTCCAATCATATCGATGCCCCACATAGCGAACGGCCATGGTGAAGACATGACACTCAACGGATTTGGAGGCACATGGACCTTGTCGGCATAAATTTGACACTTATGGCATTTACGGGAGTATTTACAGTAATCAGATTCCATGGTAATCCAATAGTATCCCGATCTCAACAATTTCTTGGCCATGGCATGTCCTCCAGCATGGGTACCGAAGGAACCTTCGTGAACCTCCTGCATTAACATGTCTGCTTCGTGTCTATCCACGCATCTGAGCAGCACCATGTCGAAGTTCCGTTTGTACAACACACCGTTTTGATTCAAGAAGAAGCCTCCTGCCAGTCTTCTAAGAGTTTTCTTATCCTTACTAGATGCCCCAGCCGGGTATTCTTGAGCCTTCAGGAATTGTTTGATGTCATGGTACCAAGGCTTATTATCTTCGCCATCATCAACTGCAAAGACATAAGCGGGACTTTCAAGCCGGGAGATCGAAATTCGAGGCACGAAATTCTCTTGGCAAACTTTAATCATGGACGACAAAGTTGCTAGAGCATCGGCGAACTGGTTTTCGTCTCTAGGAATATAGCTCAGCTTGACCTTGGTAAAGAAAGTTAACAACCTCCTGACATAATCTCTGTAAGGAGTCAAACGAGCTTGATGAACCAGCCATTTACCATTGACTTGATTTACCACCAAAGCAGAATCTCCGAAGATCTCAAGGTTCTTGACTCGCAAGTCTATTGCCTCTTCGATCCCCATGATACAAGCTTCATACTCCGCCTTATTGTTAGTGCACTCGAAGGTCAACCGAGCGGCTAAAGGTGTGTGAACCCCTTCTGGCGAGATGATAACAGCACCCACTTCGCTTCCATTCATGTTTACAGCCCCGTCAAACATCAACTTCCATCTGGATTCAGGGTCGGGCCCCTCCTCCGGAAGTGGTTCTTCGTAGTCTTTCGACTTGAGGAACATGATGTCCTCATCCGGAAACTCAAACCTCATGGGTTGATAATCATCAATCGGCTGCTGGGCCAAGTATTCAGACAACACACTCCCCTTGATCGCTTTTTGTGAAGTGTATTGTATGTCATACTCCGTAAGTATCATCTGCCAACGGGCCACTCTTCCTGTCAAAGCCGACTTCTCAAAGATGTATTTCACAGGATCCATATTGGAAATTAAGAGAGTAGTGTGAGTCAGCATGTACTGTCTTAGCCGGCGAGCAGCCCATGCCAAAGCGCAGCAAGTTTTCTCGAGTAGTGAGTATCGCGTCTCACAATCGGTAAACTTTTTGCTAAGGTAATAAATGGCGTGCTCTTTTCGACCAGACTCGTCCTGCTGACCCAGCACACACCCCATCGATCCTTCAAGCACAGTAAGATACATAATCAAAGGTCTTCCCGGCACTGGAGGCATAAGAATTGGTGGTTCTGACAAGTATTCTTTGATTCGGTCGAAGGCTTGCTGGCAGCCTTCGTTCCATTTAATGGCCTGATTCTTCCTCAGAATCTTAAAGATGGGCTCGCACGTGGCCGTTAGGTGAGAAATAAACCGTGCAATGTAGTTTAGTCTCCCTAAGAAGCCACGCACTTGCTTTTCAGTCTTCGGCTCAGGCATTTCTTGGATAGCTTTCACCTTGGCTGGATCAACCTCAATTCCTCGTTCACTAATAATGAAGCCGAGTAACTTGCCAGAATGAACCCCGAAAGTACACTTATTCGGATTCAACCTCAGTCTGAACTTCCGAAGCCTGTCAAACAATTTTGCTAAGTTAACCAAGTGCTCCTCCTCCGTCTGGGACTTTGCTATCATGTCATCAACATAAACCTCAATTTCATGATGGATCATGTCGTGAAATAACGTCACCATTGCCCGTTGATAGGTAGCTCCTGCATTCTTCAAACCAAATGGCATAACCTTGTAACAAAAGGTGCCCCAAGGAGTGATGAAAGTTGTCTTTTCCATGTCCTCGGGAGCCATCTTGATCTGATTATAGCCTGAGAATCCGTCCATGAAGGAGAACACGGAAAACTGAGCAGTATTATCGACAAGTACATCTATGTGAGGTAGAGGGAAATCATCTTTGGGGCTGGCCCTATTCAAATCCCTGTAATCCACACACATTCTGACTTTGCCATCTTTCTTAGGAACCGACACAATATTAGCAACCCACGGAGGATAACTGGTCACAGCCAAGAAGCCAACATCAAACTGCTTTTGCACTTCTTCTTTTATTTTAATTGCCATGTCTGGACGCGTGCGCCTCAACTTCTGCTTTACCGGAGGACAATCTGCTCTGAGAGGTAGCTTGTGCACCACAATGTCAGTATCTAAACCCGACATATCTTGGTAGGACCATGCGAAGACGTCAACGTATTCTCGAAGCATAGCAATCAAACGAGTCTTGACAGATTCTTCTAATGTAGCTCCGATCTTGACTTCTTTTTTGTCTTCTTCGGTACCCAGGTTTATTACTTCGACATCTTCTTCGTGCGGCTGAATCATCTTCTCCTCTTGTTTAAGCAGTCTGGCCAATTCTTCGGGTAGATCGCAATCCTCTTCACCTTCCTCATCGGCTTGATAAATTGGATTGTCGAAGTCATACTCAGCCATAACAGGGTCGTCATTGATAAGATCCGATGACGAGCACCTGCATGAATGATGATTCATGCAAGGCTTTAGCAACAACTTGATAAAATGAGAAACATTGCCATTTTAAAACTTTTCTTTCTTTTTGAAAAACAAAAGTAAAAACGAAAGACAGAGAACAACATGAATGAATATGAAACGTCAACTTTATTTATGATTGTGTTAATGGACAAATGAACCCTTACAAAGAGCTACTATGCCCCGGGCAAGGCATAGTGCTTTAATACAGGAAAACAGAAACAAAAGATTATTACTCTTCGAAAGAAGTGACTGAAATGAGCCTTTCTGACGTCCAGTTGCTAAGCTGAGTTTCTGGAGTGGCAGGCCTGATCCATTCATCTAAGTCACAGTCACTATCGACAGCTTCATCCTGCACTGCGCTGATGTTTCCGTAGTCTACCACTCCCGCATTTGTGAAAGTGACCGGGCTCTGACAACCTTTTGCACTTGGTTCAGACGAAGATCTTCCAGGGTGATAGCCAATCCCGAACATGTCTTTCTTTTCTAGCACTTCGACTGGACTGCCCCAGCCTTCTCGTACTCCAGATTCTACTAATTCAAGCGCTTGTTTATAAGAGGCTATGGAAACCCCCTTCTTCGGTATTTGAGGAGAAGTTGCCACTGCGGATGCTTGCTCAGACTTCAAGGGCTCAAAAGCCTGACATGGGGTCTCGACTATTTCTCCATCCATCTCCACATATTTGAATGAGGCTAGATGACTGACGAAGATATCTTCTTCCCCACTGACAGTCACAACTTGACCCTCCCAGACGAACTTTAGGTTCTGATGGAGTGTAGACGAAACCGCTCCTGCCGAATGTATCCAGGGTCTTCCGAGTAAACAACTATATGCCGGCTGGATATCCATCACGTAAAACGTGGTATTGAAGATTTGTGGACCTACCTTGATGGGTAATTCCACTTCTCCAAACACCGATCTCCTTGACCCATCAAACGCTCAAACTACTAGGTCACTGGGCTTTAGCACCACTCCACCATAGTCCAGCTTCATCAATGCTTTCTTAGGCAAGACGTTCAGAGATGATCCAGTATCTACCAACACGTGGGAGAGTACTGCACCCTTACACTCTAGAGATATATGCAATGCCCGATTATGAGCACGCCCATCAGAAGTTAAGTCCAAGTCCGTGAAACCCAATCCATGACTGGCGTTGACGCTGGACACCACCGCTTCTAGCTGATTTACAGAAATATCCTGAGGTACGTATGCTTTTGTTCAGAATATTTAGGAGAGCTTTCCTGTGAGAGTCAGAACACATGAGCAAGGACAAGATGGAGATCTTCGACGGCGTCTGTTGCAGATGGTCCACGATCTTGTAGTCACTCTTCTTGATGATCCTCAGGAATTCTTCAGCTTCTTTATCAAAGGTGAGGTCTGGATCAGTTGATGGCGTTGGATCATTGACAACTACTGGTTGCTTCGCTCTGGCTCTAGCTTGGGCTTCGGCAGTATCTCTGGGTGGTATCACATTGTTTCTCAGTGTTTCAGGCGCAAACAACCTTCCGCTTCTAGTAAAACCCCCTACTCCAACATTTTCTACTTGAGCTGGGGTTATACTAGTCGTGGCCAACTCTTGCCTTTGGCCGTTGCAGTACACTTCACCACCATAATTCCAAGGAACAGCTCTGTCACTTTGGTACATTATGGGTCCAGCAGTGGTAATGGTTATTGGTGCCACTCTGGCCCTTTAAGGAACTTGAGATGGATCATAAAAGATAGTTACTATGGAGACTTCACTTTCTTTTACAATCTTGTCAAACTGCAGCACTCCTTCGTCAATCATGCCTTGAATTCCGGCCTTCAACCACTTACAACCATTCATAGCTTCGGCACATTCCGGGCAATCTTCTTCGCACCCAGGGAAGATACTTTTCTTTAACAAACAAACTTTGACAGCAATCAATGAGGTCTGCAAGTCATCAACATCACCCACCAAATTCAGGTTCTCCCCTTCATCAATCGCCCCAACTGTACCCCTGTGAGGAGGCATGGGGTTTTGAAGCACATTAGGAGAAGGAGCAAAATTAATTGCTTTAGTGTCCAATAAGTCCTGAACGACATGCTTCAATGCTTTACAGTTCTCAGTAGTATGGCCGGGAGCTCCGGAATGAAATTCACATCTAGCATTTAAGTCGTATCCCTCGGGAACTTGGCCTGGTTTCGGAGGTTGCAAGGTTCGGAGTTGAATCATTTGAAGCTGCAGGAGATTCTTCAAAAGCTGGGAGTAAGACATCGGTGGAGCTTCAAAATGTCTATCCTTCGGCCTCTGGGGGTAGTATGGACGAGGGGCTCTTGACTGATACCCTTGTGAGCGCTGCGGCTGTGGAGGCTGGACCTGTTGTTGAACGGGCGGAGTTGAAATAGTGACAGGGGCCACTTGCTGATAATATCCTCGGTTAATCACTCCCCTCTGTGCGTACACTGCGCCTGTTTCTCCTTCCCTCCTTTTCACAAAGGGTTTCTTGATACCAGACCCTGAAGCACCTCCATTCTGAATTTTCCCCTGTTTGAGCCAGCTTTCTATTCTTTCTCCAGTCAAGATAATGTCCGAGAAACCACTTGAGGAACAACCAGCCAGCCTTTCCATGAAATGCCCTGGGAGGGTATCTAGGAAAAGGTCGACCATCTCTCTCTCCAATAAAGGTGGTTGCACTCGAGCGGTTACCTCACGCCACCTCTGTGCATAATCTTTGAAGCTCTCCGAGCTCCTCTGCGTCAAGCTCTGAAGCTGAGTACGGCTGGGTGCCATGTCAATGTTGTACTGATATTGTCTGAGGAAGGCTTCTCCCAAATCTTTCCAGCTTCTAATAGAGCTCCTCTCCAGCTTCATGTACCACTCCAAGGATCCTCCGGAGAGACTATCCTGGAAGTAATACATCCAGAGTTTTTCGTCTCGCATGTGGGCCGCGATCTTCCGGTAGAAGGCCTGTAGGTGAGTTTTCGGGCAGGAGCTGCCGTTGTATTTATCAAATGCTGGTGGTCTGAACTTGTGTGGAATGACCACCCCAGGTACTAAACCCATGTCTGACACGTCAATCCCCAAAGTGTCTCTGCACTCGAGGGCCTTGACCTTCTCCGCAAGCACCAAGAAGTCATTAAGATTTCCATCACCGCCGAAACCCATATCATTGTTGAAATACTGGAATTGGTCCTCTTGTCTGTCGTGCACAGGAACGAACATTGCCATAGCTGGATCTGGAATATTGGGTCCGCCTGGGCCGTTGTTGGTGTTGGTAGGGGCCCCTAGCCCGCCAGAAGTAGTCGCCTGAGCATTAGTATTAGGAGGAGTTAACCCTTGAATTGCATTTCTCAGCTCTTGTTGCCCCTGGGCCATCCCTTGCATCAGGGTCATGAATTCTGCCATCTTGGTACGAACTTCATTGAGCTCTGTCTGCATAGCGTCCATTGCTGTTCTTTGATTGCTGCGGGTCGCGTACCGATGAGGGATATCTTGTCGAAGGTACCGGGTCTTGGCGGCTCTCGCAATCTTTGCCTGAAACACAGATAAATTAAGCATCCCGAAGAAAAACCTGCAAAGACAAAGACAAAATGCAAATGATGCGTATGCAATGCAATGTGTTCCTTTTATTCCCGAGACTTTTCCCGTTTCCGGTCCTGGCATTAAGAAGATAAGAATCAGGAAGAAGACCCAAGTAATATTCGAATATAATGACGGCTGTGGAGAATTGGTGCTCATTACCCCGTGTCGGTGCAACAAATAACGAACAAGAAATTCAGAACAAATCAATCATATGAACTGGAGTTTGAAAATACAAAGTCCCCAAAGGGTGCCAATCACAATAACAACAAAAGTACATCAAATATAAGGAATCCCACAACAAGCCTGTGGGTAATCCGAGTACAATAACATGAAATTAAACCCTAGGGAACTCTATATCTTGCAATCTCCAACTAAGGCGTTTGACGTTCTGGAATAGCTGAACTACATCTGGATGACCGGGCTCCTGGATGAGTCTCTGGATGAGGAGGTCCCTCGTATCAGAAGAAGCGTGTAACTCCTCAATCTGCTGTAGGAATGCTGTCTCATTCTCCTTGCTTTGACTCGACTCGGCCTTCGACCTCTTCACATCAGCTTTCAACTTCAAGTCTTCAATTTCCTTTTGAGCTTCCTTCAATGCTTGTTGACTTTCTGCTAAGCATTGGAGACGGCCCTTCTCTTGATGATAAGCCTTCCTGAGGAGTTCTTTCTGCCCATCCAAAGAATCCTGAAGACTTTTGATTTCCTGCTTGTGCTTGGCGTCTAACTCCTTTTGCTTCTTTAAATGGTCGTCCCATTTCTCCTGCCATAAGGTAACGGCTTCATTGGCTTCACTCAGATCTTTCTTCTCTCTTCGGCGCTGGGCAGTCTTGTGAGTCTCAGCTAACCCTTTTTTTCGGAAGTAGAGCTCTCTATCTTTGAAGTCCTTCTGCTTGAGACGAACTATTTCCTCGGCTTGCACAGCTCTATCTTCTAACTGACGGTTCTGGATCATCAGTTTTTGACAAGAATTAAGAGCCTCTTGATTTTCAACCCTAAGCTGCTTGACCAAAGCTTCTAACTTCTGATATTCCTCCAAAGGCACCGTAGTAGGTGGTGGTAACGGTGCAGAGAAAGGGATTATAGTCACTTGGGCTTTTTCTCTTACCCACACTTCAAACTCGGGAAACATTTGGTTATTGCTCCTGTCCAATCGATCTATACCCTTTCTAATAACCATTTTCCAAGCACCTGCAGCCTCCCGCACCAATGGGAGATTATCCTTCATAGAAAAATAAAAGGTCTGATCCAACTCTGAATCCTTGGGAACATTCTTCAAAGCGTATCCTAATTGTCTTCTTAAGAGTATGGGGTTGTAGTTAATGCACCCAGCTACTCCTAAGAGGGGAACATTAGGATGTTTTCCACAGCTGGAGATAATCTCTTTCCCTTTTAACCTTAAAGTGAACCATCTGATGTCTTTGGCAGTCAACGTGTTGAGCTTCTGCGACCAGATTACTTTGGGATCCGTGAACACTCCAGCAATAGGGATGTGCCTCATAAACCAAGTGTAGAACAACTGAGCACAACATCTAACCAAGCCGACTCGTCTCTTCTCATTCCTATAGTGCACTGAATAGTACAAGTCACCTAGAAGAGTAGGTACCGGATTCTTCAACACAAACAAATGAATAGCATTTATGTCCACAAACTTGTCCATATCAGCAAACAAAACTATCCCATACACAGATAGTGCCAAGATGGCGCAAACTGAATCCCACTGCTTTTCCACGGCACATTCTTCAGCTCTTCTGACCAGAAATTCTAAGGGAAAACCAAGCACTCCGGCCTTGGTGGCAACCAGATTAGCGGATACTTCCGATGGGCTCAAATAAAGAGCCTTAGCAATGTCGGCGTGAGTCGGCCTTGTCATTTCTGGATTGAATGGAATCTGATCTTGGATCGGTAGTCTCAGAATCTCAACATACTCTTCTAGCAGTGGACCTAGCTGGAAATCTGGAAATGTGAAACATCGGAGTCTAGGATCATAGTACTGTAACAAGGTATGAATGGCACTCTTCTGCGAACTATCAAGGCTGAACACCATGTCCAAAATATCACCATATTGCTGTTTGAAGAAATCCAAATGACCCGGGGTAATGAGAGACACCATCTGCTTGAGCAAGTCCACCTTGGTATCAAAAAACTTGTAGAAAATATTCTTCTTTCTGACGTCTTCCATTCTGAAGCAAAGATATGACCAGGAACCGGGAGTAATGCAAACCCTGAGAATAAAAGAAACACAAATGATTAATGATGATATGATGCTTATGCAAGGCAAGGCATGTGATCAGTGAAGTGTCTGTGATGTGCCAATCAAATGATCAGGTGTCGGTGCAAGGTCCATATATCACAATAATCATCCCTCTGATCCGGGATCCATATCTTAAGAACAGAAATCCAGATCACAAAACTGAACCAAAGGCAAAGTGGGTATGCTGAAGGTATTAGGGTTCCTGCAAACCTGTAAACCCCTCCCAATCTCACGGGTGTGCTACTCGGGTCAACATCACGGACTCTCAAAGCCGAATAGCAATAATACGTTCACCATCTCCGAGAAATGGCTCATGAACAAATCAGGGAATCGGTTTGGTATTATGTACTACGCAGGGAGGTCTCAGTTGAGTCCGGAAAAACAAGCATCCCTCACAAGTCTCCAGCTTCAAGCACTGAATCGAGAAACAATAGTACATTCATCCCGAAGGGTACAATACTATCGTCATACGAACAGTTTGCTTTAACTGAATTCCTATGAGAGAACCAGGCCATCCTATGCGAGTTCCCAATGGACCCTCGGATGCGAGTGAGTTTGCCAACAAATGTGGTCTGCCACTGTCATCACTGGAGAGGGGTGTTCCCATTAAGGTCCTCGAAGATCGGTCACCAGATGCACATAACTATCAAGGTCGTACCCTGAAGTGAGGTAATCCCCACACAAGATAGTTCCAAGATGGTCGCAATCTGGGTGTGGAACACATCGCCACCCATCATGGTGAGATACCATAAGAGTACAATGTCTGTCCACGCTAATCCTATGGTGCACTCAAGCCGGGTATTTGGCTTATCTCACAGTAACTCCCAACCCACAGAAAAAATGAAAACCAGCACAGCCAGACAGTCCAGTATAATATGATGCATGGAAAATAAAATACTGAAAGCGGTAAATAAATGCGATAAAGTAAAGCTGTAAATAAAAGCTGTAAATGAAAACAGTAAAGCTAAACTAAAGCACACAACAACAAGCATATAAACACCCAAAGAAACAAAACCAAACAGGCGCTAGGATTGACTCTACAAGGGAAACCGGAAGAATCAGGTTAGTCCCCAGCAGAGTCGCCAGCTGTCGCTCCCGGGATTTTCATCCTAGTACAAACGCGAAAGTGGCGCGGAAAGGTTAGAGTCGCCAGCCAGACATTTTTATCCCGAATGAATGGGAAAGGTAATGCTGCACAAACCTGAGGAAGAAGGAAAAGGACGAGGTCCTGCGAACCAAAGATCTGAGTTCGGGAGTCGGTTACGAACTGGGAAGGTATTAGCACCCCAGATCGTCCGTCGTACCCGACGGGATCCACGCTTGCTTGTTTTGTTTCATAGGGTGAGAAGAATAACTGCTGCTGAATAAAACCGCTAACTGGAAATTGGAAATGAGAAAAGGAACTAAAAGAGAATGGAAAGAAAGAATGGGGAAAATGTAGGGAAAATAAAGAATGTGCTCGAACGGGCCCTACCCCGCTGCCTACGTACCTCATCGGGATAATGAGGATCAGAGTCGACGTAGTTCGCCTAACTAAGGCGGGAACTTTTTGTTTGTGTTTTCTATGCTGGAACTGCGTATGTCTATGCTCAGGTGTTGCAGGCTCGTCTGGTACGAGTGCATTTACCGTCTTGAAAATGAGACAAGTCGTCGCGAGTTCGCGTTGTGAGTGAATGAGATGAGAAAGAGAAGTTCCCGCAGGATAGTCGCTTGTTATTTGTTTTTGTCTTTTAAACGAAGTATTTTGAATTTATTTGTTTTATGAAACAATCCCTTGATGAGACTTGTGCATCATGATAGACGAGCTTACACCACTCCAAGATGGAATGAATGCAAGTGCTTCATGGAATAAGGCTATACACAAAGGATCCTTTCATTTATTTGTTAAGTGTTTTTGGATTTTGTTTGAAGATGAGAAGAGAATGACTCAAATTGCAAAAAGGACAAACTAAGGGGGACTAAGACACAATCCTAATTTTATTTGTTTATTTACAAGAGAGGTCCTAATGGTTAGTGAGGTATTCTAATCCTAATGAAAAAAAACTAGAAACTACTAGAATTCAACTTACTTCCTAAGGAAGTTAAGTTGATTCTAAGAACAATGGGGAAGCCTATGCACGTTATAAAATCAAATAAAGGCAAAACATTAAAAATGGGATTAAGAAATAAAATTCTAAACAAAACAATTAAAGGCATGAAAAATAGTCTCATTTATTTATTCTAATTCTAATTACAATGAAACTTTAAGCCTAAGTCCTAAATCAAGGTCAGGCCTAATATTTCCATTCTAAAAAAATCCAAATTTAAACTAACCTAAGTCTATATTAAATTCTAAGACTAAATCTAATCTAGACTATCTTTTTTTATTGGACTTTATTTTCATAACCTAAACTAATGGGAAATACACATAACAAACCTAAGAATTAATATTCTAAAAAATAGTAAAGGTCCTGGAAAAATTATGGAATTAAATCTATAGGATCCTAAAATTACATATAACATTGTGTCAAAAGGAATCCTAAAAATTCAGAATTTAACTAGGCCTAAAAATTATTTATTTCCAGCTACAAATTAATCCCTAATTTCTAAGAAATTAACCTCTAAAACCTAAAATAAAATGTTCTAAAAATCTACAAAAATTATCCTAAGTACTATTATTAGTCATCTAACTACAGTAAAAAGAATGGACTAAAAAAGTTACTGGAAGTTACCCAAAATAAAATGAACAAAATTATGTACAGTTAACAAAATTCAATAAAATGCTATTCCCATGAAAAATCAGAATTTAATCAAAAATAATGCAAAATCCAGAAAATAAATACCAAAAATTTATTAACCTACTGAAATTTTTTGGGAATTTTATAAAGCTTTTTCCTATTTTATTTGGATTATTTTCAAACTAATACAAAATAAAATAAAATTTCTAAAGCAAATAAAAAGGGGGTGGACCTAGTAATTTTTTCTAGTGATTTTTCTAATATGGGCTTAGCAGGGGGGGTGTGTTTAACAAAGAGGATTAAAGCCCAATTGCCAGAAACCAGGGGGAGTGCAGGAAGTATATTTTTTAAGCTGTTTCTCAATGGGCTTCAAAAAGGGGTGTTGATAGCAATGAAACTAAGCCCAAATTCGCAGGAATTGAAGGAGGTGCAGAAAGGAAGTTTTTTTATGCTATTTTCTATTATGGGCTTCGAACAGAGGTGCAAATAGTAAACAGCCCTAAATTCTATCTTAATGGTTAAAATTGAAATTAAATAGATTAAATTGTGTTTATTATTCTTTAAGGCCATCTTAATATCATAATGATCCTGATTAAACTTAATATATTTTACTAATATCTAATTAACCTATATGATATTTTAATAACTATTCAATAAATCCTATTAATTAAATGAAATTATATAAGAGAAAAGAAAAATAAAGAAGAAGAAAAACAAAAGGCACACTAATGAAACCCTAAGCCCTCCCCTCTCTCTTCTTGCCGCTGTTGCACCCCAAAATTTGCCCTCACAATACAAGACTTTGTGTTCTAAGAAGGTTCACAAGGTTCACAAGTTCTCCAATACTTGCATAACCTTTCATGAGGTTCATGAAGTCCATAAGTTACTTTATGAAGGTTCACAAGATTCACAAGTTTCTCAACATTTACAAGACCTTCCATGAAGTTCATGAAGTTTACAAGTCACTTCATGAGGTTCACAAGGTTCACAAGTTCTCCAACACTTGCATAACCTTTCATGAGGTTCATGAAGTCTACAAGTTACTTTATGAAGGTTCACAAGGTTCACAAGTTTCTCAATGCTTATATAACCTTTCATGAGGTTCATGAAGTCTACAAGTCACTTCTTGAAGGTTCACAAGGTTCACAAGTTTCTCAACATTTACAAGACCTTCCATGAAGTTCATGAAGTTTACAAGTCACTTCTTGAAGGTTCACAAGATTCACAATGAATATAAAGCTTTCCTGAGGTTCATGAGGTCTACAAAGCCACTTCATGAGGTTCAAAAGGTTCACAAGCTTCACAATACCTCCCATGAGTATCACAAGACAGTTTATGAAGATTCACAAGGTTCACAAAGTTCACAATTGGTCAAAGAAGTTGACAATTCCCTCAGACAATGCACCTCCTAAGCAGTGTATCCAAAACTAGGGTTTTGACTTTAATCAGGCTAAGTGGACTTCCAATACCTCAAGTGAGTTTCATAACATCTTATATGTGTGTAAGAACCCCCATGACAAGTTTCAAGACTTTTCTCAAAAGTTTGCTCAGTCAGATGATCAGATAAGTCAAAATCAGTCAATGCAGTTAAAAAGTCAAACTGAAGTCAACTGTGGTCAAACCAAAGTCAAACTTCATGATTTTTTGCCAACATCAAGTATATGAAGTAAAATTCATCATTTGATCAAGGGTTGATCATGATTCATCAAGGAGATTCCAGATTATCAATAATCAGGAGTTTCTAAATTAGGGTTTCCTCAGTGAAAGTCAACTGAACTTTGACCAGGCATAACTTTCACATACTTCATCACCAAGTCTCCATCCAAAGCTTATTTTGAAGGAAATTGAATTCCCTACAACTTTGATGTTGAAAGTTAAGCCTCAAAATGCTTCATTTGAAAGATATGATCCAAGACATTATAGGTCATTTCAAAAGTCAACAAAAAGTCAACAACTTCAAAAGGGCATAACTTGAGATTGGTAAATGATATGGACCTGAAACCAATGGGGTTGTTTAGAGGACTCTTCAAGCTTTCCAAAAAGTCCAAGAACACCCTCATACCTTTAAAATTGAGGGAGATGTGTCCTTGCAAAGTTGGGCAATTTTGTGATGGTTTATGTTGAAAATGGAGGCTTAGAAGCATTTCTTTCCAAATGGGCTGCCTGATTTATGACCCAATCCATCTCATAATATTTTGCACGACCCAATTGACCAAAATTCAGCATTTTTATTATTTTTTATTTATTTATTATTGATTTAATTCATAAAAATCATTTTAAATAAATATAAAATATGAAAATCTATTTTTGGGTGAAGATATTGCTTCTAGAAATTCATAATTATTGATTGAATTAGAAGGAGAAGGAAATCATGTGAATTATCCCAAAATAGCAAGCACTCATGATCAAATATTTGAAATTTACACTATGATCTTTTTGAATATTTTTTGGATCAAATTTTCACATAACCCATCCATGTTTCTGACCTAAATCAATCACACATATATACTAAGCATAACCCTAGTCCTCATGGACGAAAGCCAGCAGCTTCAAGGTAAGTTCAAAAGCACAAAAATTTGTCCAAAAGTGAGAATCGGATTTTAAATTTCAGAGCTTTTGAAGGTAAATTAAGAACATAGACATGTTCTTTGATCATCCATGAAGCGAAATCATCCATCATACGCATCCCATATGCCCCATATTGCTCTACCCGAACTCATCTTTGTCTTGAATTCAATTTTTTCGATTCCATTAATATATGTATTATAAATTGTTTTTGATTGTTGATATGTGTTTATCTTGATCCATAGAACGTTCCTGGACAATTGGATTGAAGGATGAGTGCCTGAAACGCAAACGGCCATGTTAGGGTTCATGACCTCCAATTAGGGTTTATCATTTGAATGCATATAAATAAATTATGAAAACATAGAACTGTTGTGTGAATCGTGAGAATCATAAATCACTAACCAATTTCATGAATCAATGTGGTTTTGGTTGAGTTTCGTTTTCGCAGGTTTTGTTAGGGTTTTAATTTCGCAGGAAAATTCGTGGAGGATTTCGCAGCAAATTTTGAAGGTCTTGAGGTTGAAGATGAAGCTTCCCGCGCCCTGGAAATTCAAAATTTGTTTAAAATATTTTATGAATTATTATTAGTTTACTTATCACAAGCGTGCCTGTGGTCTGGTGGTAAGGCTGGAACGTATATGCTATAAAGACCTTGGTTCGATTCTTGGCCATGGCATTGTTTTATTTTATTTTTGCAGGAATAAAAGACAACATAATATATAATACGTTATTGCCGTTCCATGACCAGAAGGGCTCTCCCAGCCAGGTGGTCAAGCGTGCGCATGTTTAACTGAAAGGTCCTGGGTTCAAAACCACCCCAGGCCTTTTTGTTTATTTATATTTTCTGGATTTTCAAGAGCAAGGCACAAAAGCAACCATGCTTCATACTTTCTCACCTGCGCTTGGTTGGCCCAGTGGATGTTGTTGCTGCTTGCAAGGGTGAAGTCCTGGGATCGAATCCCACCAGGTTCCTTTTCTTTTCCTTTCTTTTATTTTCTTTTATTTTCTTGTTTAATTCAATTGGTTTAAATAATTAACATATTATTATTTATATTATTAAATATGTATATATTATGTATTCAAACACCTAAAAATTATTTTTTTTTTCTAAAAAATATAAAATTCATGATTTTTCAATGTAAATTTTATAATATATATATTAGTAAGATAATTCTATATAATTAGTTAAAAAATAAATTTTTTGTACATGGGTAAACCCTAATTTTTCAACCCTAAAAATTATTTTCAAAAATAAAACCTAATCCTATTTTCTCTAAATAGTTTTATTCCCTAATTGTTAATATAATTGTATTGTAAATTTATTTATTATCATATTGTAAATATAATTATAAATTATTTTTCTCATATCAAATACATTTATATTTCATGCTATTAAAAATTTAATTTTGTAAATAAAAATAATTGTTTGGTCATATCTCTTTTTCTTTTTAATATAATTGTTCATATGGAAAATTTATTAATTTCTTAAAGAATTTTGTTTATTATTACTAACTAAATTATTACATTCTCATTTTGTTTATTCTAATTATTCTTATTATTATTTTACTAACCATATTATTTACTTTGCTTAATTTTTATTCACTAACCCCTTTATTATTTATATTTTATTACTTATTGCTTATTTATATTTTATTTATTTTGCTATTTAATTATTTTGCTTAGTATTTATTTGTTATAATTTTGTAATCGCTTCTTGGATGTAAGTTTGAAATTATTTAATTATTTTTGTCATGGTTAGTAATTAGGGAGTGTAACAACATGTATGCAATATTAAAATAAATTTAGATAATTTTTAATATAAGATAATTAAATTAAACACGTCACACACGTAAGTCGATTTTTAATCGCCGTCTCACTTTCTAAGGTTATCCCTCAAGTTGCCTACGAATAATGGTCAAGTGGGGTGTATAAAGCAAGTCCCTTTCAAAAGAAAATCATCAAGTCCCTCATGGTTGCCTTTACGAATCGAGTCCCTTCGAAAAATGATGATAGTCCCTCATATGTGCTTAATACACCCCACAGTTGCCTTCATAAAACAAAGTGTCCCTCACATGTCCCTTAACATCCAAGGTAAGGACTACCTACTCCTTAATAGTAGGGATAGTCTTACCAAGGAAAGGAAAAAGAATAAGAAAGACTTTAAACTTTAGGGTAGGTTCCTCTTATGTACTTGCTCACTTCAAAAAAAAACATTTCAAACACTTAACATTTTCAAACAAATTTTCAAACAAGTTTTTACACATCCGTACATGGATTATTATCAACTATTCTGAAAATTTTTCTATTCACACACTACACTTTCAAAAACAATTTAAAGTGAGCTTAAGTACCTAAGAGCCCATGGATGACCATGGATGAAAAGGGTGCTAATACCTTCCCTTTTCATAACCTACCCCCCGGACCCAAAATATTCTCTTAAGGTCTTTCCTGTTCTTTTATAACCTTTCCTTTTGGATAAAATAAAAGTCGGTGGCGACTCTTGCTATCCGCAACATTACTTAAAGTCAGTTCTCCCACCGTGTTACAGCCGCCACACTTCATCTCACCATCTTCTTCTCTCTCGAACCAAACAACACCATTACCGATCTCAAACCTCGCCGGAAAAAGATGGAGTATGACGGTGGCTTCACCCTTCCCCGTTTCGACCTAGACCAACCCTCTCTCTCTCCGTCCGCGAATTCAAAGCTAACACTACCTCACAAATCCCTTTCTAAACCTAATTTTCTCAATCCAATCCTTTCCGATCCGAATCAACTATTAAACCCCGAAGATTAACAAGTCAAAGCTCACATAAATCACGCTTGCAACAACCTTCACACCAGAGCAATAATCAGCAAGGTTAGAGGCTCGTACCTGGAATCGGAGTCGTAAGAAGGATGCTCGTGGAGAGAAAGCCTCAGCCAGTACCGTCACAATTCAAAAGTCCTTTCAAGTAAGCTTCGATCCACCACTCTCTTCCCGATTTATTTCGAATTCCTGTAAGCTAATTTGACTCTAATTCTGTCGTTATCGTCTTCTCAAGCCCGCCGTGAAACAACTCTGTTTTGATCTCCCAAGTCTTCTTACTTTTGTTTTTGTCGAACACGTTATTGAATCCTGCAGAAAATATTGGAGATGATGATACCGCCGCTGAGGGTT
Source organism: Lathyrus aphaca (assembly GCA_963966055.1). Lineage (NCBI taxonomy): Eukaryota > Viridiplantae > Streptophyta > Magnoliopsida > Fabales > Fabaceae > Lathyrus > Lathyrus aphaca. The sequence goes on along the minus strand of OZ014523.1, from coordinate 511,036,077 downwards.
TTCATGCCGAAGACGAAGAGCTGATTCGACATAGACGGTAATTGAAAGAGGCTGAGCTGAAGATTGAAGGAGACAACGATTGCTAATTGCAATATGATGATTGAAAACCAAAGAAGATTGACGCTTCTGAATTCCGAATTTAAAGATTCTTGAAGATGAATAAGAGATGGTTGTGAAGGACTGTTCTTGGTGGAGATTGCAAAGAAGAATCAATGAGCCTCTGAAGCTTTGTGCCGCAGAAGGTTTTTAAGAAAGGTGATTGAAAAATGGAGCTGGAGAATGATGATGAGTGAAAAAAGGAAAATGGTGAAGAGGTTTGTAGTATGGGAAGAAGATGGAACAATGATTGGGGAAGGGTTCTGAAAAATTGTGGAAGAAGAAACTAATTGAATGAGATGCTCCTGCTTTATAGGAAATGCTTGAAGATGGTTCTGGAAGTTTCAAGTAAGAAATCGGTTACGATTCTGTTACTCTTTCTGTTATTTTCTGTTGTGGTTCTGTTAGGTTGGTTAGAAGCTGATTATTGATTTTTCGGTTTTTTTTCAATTCTGTTATGAGTTTTGTGGTTCTTATTATTGAATTGGAGAATTCTGAAATTTTGTTAATTTTCCATTCTGTTATAAACTGAATTTGTATTATTGTAGCAGTTGATTTGGCAGGAGATATTGGAAAATGTAACGTGCGCAAACTAGTTATACTACTCTGTCTAAAAAATGTCTTTGTAAATTATTTACTTTCATGGTATGGTCCTCTGTGCGCCCTTAGCTTAAATACTGCTCCAATTCTTTTCCGGAAATTTGAAGTCTTTGCTTTGACTTATCACTGTTATTCTGAATTGCTCTTTTGTTATTAATGTAAATTCGCTGATCTTGTGCAGGTTTTGGGGGCGGTAAAACTCGGCAGTAACTCCCTTTCCTTTGAACTGAATCTCTAATCTGAACTTCTTTTCATAATAATCATCTATTGAATTTTAGTTCTTTAAAATGCAAGATAAAGTTGGAAGTGAATTTGTTAGTACGAGATTGTTTCCGATTCTCCTCAAGATGATAAATGATGCCAAGCTTAGAGATTTACCAAGGTTTTGGCGTGATGCTGAAGTGTATATAAGAAGCTGGTTGAAAATTGCAGAGGATTGAGGGTAAGGGCGTGAAAAGGGGTCTTAGGAAATTCTATGCATCTATTATGATTCTGTTTTCGATTTGTGTTCGAATGAAAGTGTTGAAACAGGTTGAAGTTGTAGAGAGTTTGTGGATAATTAGAGAGATATTTGAGTTTTCTGAGAGTAAGATTTTAGAGGAGGATGAAGAGCTTTTATGTATTGATTTTTTTTATTTTTTCTAATTTTTCCTCCTTTCACCGACTCTGTAATATCTCTTCATCTATAAGAATACAAAATAATAAAAAAAGTGCTTCTCCTCTCTAACTGTTTTCTATTATATTTGAACAAGGGACTAATATGGGCTTTGGAAAATTATTATCATTATTTTTCTAATTTAATGAAGGGTAAATAATAAACTGGCCATTGGATTAAGGTGGTTTGACATGGATAATGACTTGTATAGATTCCAGGTAATAGAATGAATCAAAGAATTCAAAAACAATCCTTAGTTAATGACTCGAGACAAATTAAATGGTTATTGAGGAACGAAATATCTTAATGATTGGATTGTCCAAAGAAAGAGGAATAGGACCTTATAAGCTAAATGTAGGATCGTGGACTTAAACCAAATGACCCAAAAGATGGCCCATAATTTAGAAGTGAGTAAAAATGGAAATGGATCAAAACTAGATATAGAATGCCAATTGGAAAGAACTTGGGAATAATGAGAAAAAACTGAAGTTTGAATTAGCAAATGGTTTTAAAATGAACTAAATGGTTTATTGGTGTCAAATAGAGGAAAAAAGATGGAATTGAGCCCGAAAGTGGAATAGTGATTTATGAACATGCATTGGATGTTACACTTAAATTGTTTAGTGGGTATCAAAATGAACATAACAAAAATGGTACGGGTATGTACTGATGTTTGTATGATGACTTCCAAATAAGCCAATAGTCGTGCATTCTCCTTTAGTCTGAATCGAATCCTTCAACACAATCCACCTTTAGGAACTTCGATGCCATACTAAAATTCACACCATCTCGAATTATTATTCCACAAACAGATGAATTCAAACCAATATCCTAATATCCCCCAACCTCCATCGGTGAAGTGCCCTTAATATCAAATCATGAACAAGAACTCCAGTTTCTCCTTGAGATATTCAATGATGAAGAATACAACTTGAGACGTTACGGAGAGCTAACACTCTTATTCAAAGTGAATTTGATTGAACACCTCAATAATGGGTCAGATCTACTAGTGAATATTCTCCACCAGTTCAATCCTTGATAGATACAGATAAGATACAAAACCCTAATTTCCCTGGGCCCTGATCTCATGCCTTATGAATCCATGAAATGCACTATTATGATATTAATGGACTGATGAGAAATACAGATGAATGCAAAATGATACGCCAATGGAGGGAATAAACATGAGGGCAAATTTTGAGGTATTACAATTACCTATATTAATATTTTCTTCATCATTAAATGACAAAAGCTCATCCTACTCGTGTAAATAAAAGTGGTTGCAAATCCTTGAATAGAGACATATGATGAGACGGAATTACTGTTGTCTGTTTGCAGCCCATTCATTTAGGAATTCTCAGTGCAGGACTCCATAAAACAAGAGTCCTTATATATGTCAAAGACATCGTCTCTAGTTGGTGAATCAGTTATGTTTGATGACTCAAAATCCTTGTCATCCAATAATGCTACACATAGAGTCAAGAAACTGGATGCATTTGAACCATCTTCTGAGAGGAAACCGACACTGCATAATACAAGAGAAAATAGCCCTAAACTTCCAGAAAAACATAATCACCATCAGGTTAACATAAATTCCAAGGCAACGACAGAACAACGAGCATCAGCTCCGGCAGTAGCTCTGGAGAATACAAATGAGTTGCGTTTTGCCATCTTAAAGCGGAGAAAAGGGGAATCTAGAGACACATAAATGAGTCGCTAATGGAAAGGGCGTAGAAGAACAGTGGATCCACAAACAACCATGCTCTGCATACTAGCAAGAACACTCTGTTCCATTCTTGCACCCATCTCGCTCTTGGGTCCACAACTCGACTAATACCTGAAGAACTGATTGATCTTCTATAATTCATTGCTTGTTGATCTTCTTCTTCTTCTTCTTCTCCTAATTCGTTGTGATTCTCCTCCTCATGTCCTCAGTTACATAAATTCCAAGGCAGTGGCTAAAGAGGAAATCACAAACACTGTACAATGAGAAGCTTGTTTCCATTAACAGTAATAGCAGTATCAGTGAGAAGAATGTTAATCAATTATAGATATCTAAAACCTAGAAATTAGGAAAACCTAGAAAAAAGTATGAAAGGAAATTAGAGAGGAAATTAGGAAAACATAGAAAAAAGTATGAAAGAGGAAACTAGGAAAACCTAGAAAAAAGTATGAAAGTCAAAATGCAGAGATGAAAGGGGAAAATGACATTGATCTGGAATGTAAGTGGAGGAGAAAAGGGGAATCTGGAGAGAGAAAGAGGAAGAAAAGTTGAGAGAGAGAGAATCTGAGGAGAGGAAGAATGAGAGGCGGTGGGTGGTGTGGCATTGAACCTTTTGGTTTGAATCTATGATCCACTTGAGAGAAAGTGCAAGAAAAAGATGGAAATGAAGAAGATGATAAAGAAAGAGAAAAAATTTATACAATAAAGCTAAATTATTGTGTTATAAATACAAATAAGTGTTAAGTGGTGTAGTGGTTTGATATTAATTGTAGCAACCAAGTGAACCTGAGTTCAAATCCTAGGTTCCACAAATGTTTTTAGAATTTTTGTGGGAATTTTTGCCAAGTCACGTGCCACGCGTATAACTAAGTTCCACATCAGCTGCCACCCTGTTAAAAATTAACGATGTTTTGGAAAATTAGACGGAAATGACTAACGTGGCCCTTTTTGAATAATTAAAGGACCACTTTGAAACTTTTTAAAGATAAATGACCAAATTGGACCCCGAGGAAGAGTTAAGGGACCAATTTGGATATTTTGTCTTAAATTTATTTAATACTCAGTGGTGCTAACAATGATATTATTGTGTCCACTAGTAACTCACTTGAGTCAGTTGTACCTCATGACCACACACACCAATCACCCTTAATTACTTCACTTGAGTTACATCAGTTCAGCTATACGCATTGCTCAGCCAACAAGTCACCTCATAATACAACTTCATCAATCTCTAAATATGTGTCACAAACCACATAGTTCTTGTCACATTCCATTCATAGTTAACCATCACCACCACATTCACCTGTCTACAAGCATTCCATGCTTACTAGGGCTAAAAATGGTCACTCCAAACCCAAGGTGTTCCTAGAAAATTCAAAACCTACAACAATTAAAGAAGCATTAGCTAGTCTTGAATGGCTATATGTAATGCAAACTGAGTTCAATTCACTACTAAAAAATGACACATGGGTCCTGACCACTCTCCCACCTCACAGGCAAGCCATAAGTTGCAAGTGGGTCTACAAAGTCAAGGAGAATGTTGATGACTTAATTAATAAATATAAGGCCATGCTTGTGGCGAAAGGATTTCACCAACAAGAATGGTATGACTTCCATGAAATGTTCTCACATGTGGTTAAGCCCACAACCATAAGAGTTATCCTCTCACTTGCACTTACCTTTAAGTTGGACATTCAATAGATAAATGTCAACAATACTTTCTTAAATGGTGATCTTCAAGAGGAGGTGTACATGTAACAACCACATGGATTTGGAACTAGTGACAACACTTTCATGTGCAAACTAAAAATGTCCATTTATGGACTCAAACAAACCCCAAAGGCCTGACATGAGAAGATGCACAATGTTTTACTTTAGTTTGGGTTTATATAGAGCAAATGCTACCATTCTTTTTTCATCTATAAAATCAAAATTGTTACACTTTATGCCCTGGTGTATGTTGATGATATCTTGATAACAGGTAATTCCTCATCGCTCATTCATGACCTCATCTCCAAACTGTATCATAAATTTACACTCAAGCAAATTGGAAAGCCACAATACTTTATTGGAATTGAAGTGCATGAACAACAAAATGGAGTACTACTTCTCACACAAACCAAATATATTAAAGATCTATTTGCCAAGGAAAAAATGGTAGGCACTAATAGAATTAATACACAAATGTTTAACTAATGCAAACTTAGTTGACATGGTATTGATGTTATGTTTGATCTTACAACTTACATATATATATATATATATTAGGTGATCTTCAATATGTAACATTGTCTTGATTATATATTTCCTTTATTGTTAACAAATCCTATCAATTTATGGTATAACCGCTAGATTCACATTGGAGTGCAGTCAATCGTATCCTCCAATATCTAAGTGGCATTGCAGATCATGGTTTAATCCTCAGTCCAAATAACATCAGTGTGACACTTTTCTCTCAAAGCCTATAATAATTATGACTAGGCGATTGATCCCGATGACAGACGATCCACGTCGGGTACATGCGTTTACCTTGGTCCTAACCTTATATCATGGAGTTCTATGAAATAATCCTTAGTTGCTTGGTCAAGTGTAGAAGCAGAGTATCAAACACTTACGCATACGACAATTGAGTTGCTTTGGTTTGAATCACTCATTGAAGAATTGAATGCCAAGTTGGATACACCAACATTACTCTATGATGATATCAATGGAGTCACAGTTTCACACAACTCGATTCTCCATGCAAGGACACAACATATAGAGTTTGACATCCACTTTGTAAGAGAGAAAGTAGTTGCAAACAAATTCCTAATACTTTACAAGTTGTAGATGCACTCACCAAACCCTTGTCTAAAGCTCAAAGTTACTCCCTTTATCAAATTATGAACTTGTGGGGAGATATTAGTGTAATATAGAAAATAAGGAAAAATTTGTTAAAATGGTTGTTACACTAATTAAAAAAGATAGTTACTAATATATAACTAACTTTCTTTTCTTCTAACTAACTAATGAAAAGCTTAAGTTAGGATAAGTATCAAACTCCTTTTAAAGTAAAAGATTAATAAACAATATTATCAATATCACATACATATGTGGATTTTTTTTTTAAATAACCTAGTTTTATAAAAATATTTCCAAAATAACATATGTTTAAAAAAAAAATACCAAAGTGACATAGTTCGTACACATGGTCGTCACACTGATTGGCGAACATGTAGAAAATTTGAACCAGTTTGCCATATGCATTGGCTAAAGCAAGAAATTTTACACAAATTCAACAATCCATTTGGCGAAAAACTGAAAATAACAAAGTAATTCGCCGATCCATCTGGCGAACATGTGTAATGAGAATAAAAGAATTTTTTTTAGTGTTTTCCTAATGAGAATGTTTGAATATTTGGCAGGTATATATATATATATATATATATATATATATATATATATATATATATATATATATATATATATATATAAACTTTTTTTTCTATGTGAAACACTTATATTTAATTTTTTATTACTATATATGAAAAAATTATAATTTTTTTTACTTAATAATGATGAGTTAATAAATTTAATTAAAAGAATTCGACAACGGAAAAATTAATAGAAAATTATTATTGATAATTCAACAGTGGTATTACAAAAGATTAATTTCCCGCCCGATCTAAATGTCCCTTGTTGCACCCTAATTTTTTCCCTACGTTTTCTTTGCATTGTCATCTGCATCGTGCATACAAACAAGATCACACTGGTTACTCGGTTATTCTCGGGTTAGGTTTATGCCTCGCGGGGATCACCGTTGTCTTTAATTACTTTATTCGTTTGTGTTTACTAACCATTAATCAAAATTCAAAAATATTTTGTTTCCTTTTGCTAACCTTTTACAGGAAGAGGAACATGTGAAAATACCAAAAATAGCAGTCTTGCAGCTCGAGCAAAATTTCACAGGAAAAGTCGAAGTTGATCCGCAAATAATTCAAATTTTTATCTGATCAAGGATTTACCGAGTTAATTGATTCATTCAAAGGATTTCCAAGGACCATGTGTTTACTTCTTCGACGCACAACAAGAATCGAGCCGAAACAACCAAGCAACCATGTTTGAATAAAAACTCAAATTTCAGCTTGGTTAACCGATTAACCAAATGGTTAACCGGTTAACCAGTGCGAAATTTGAATTTTTTATTCAAATTCAGCACCCTTAGATCATTGATTTAATTGGAATATTCTAGATCCATTGGTTTCTGATTTTTCTACACCACTTTGATCATTTCCTACCATAAACCCTCATTAATCACCACTCTTTTCCATTTCCCACCAAAATTCCAATTACCAAACCTAAATTCAAATTACCAAAGCAAGCTCCATTCCACCAAATTTCCATACCTAAGGCCTTTAAATAGGACCACAATTTCATTCATTCCACAAGCTTTTGATAGACACAAAACCTCTTGCAAAATACTCCCCCAACACCAAAATTCTCCAAAGCTCATCTTTCTTTCTTTTGAAGTTATCAAGAATTCACATTGAATTCTTAATTAACTTGAGCTAAACCTTCATCCTTTCATTCTTTTTCTCATCAATTTCAGTAGATCTAAGCTTGTGTTGGTCCAATTTGAAGAAAAGCTTTTGGTAATTCATCTTCCTCCATAAACCCATATTCACCATCAACATTCAAGATGTAGATCCTTGGTGCCTTTGTTTCTAGATCCTTTGGATCTTTATTTGTTGTTTGATTGCAGGGATTCCACTGTATTTTGGTTTTAAAATTCGTGCAAATTCAGATCATGATCATCCAATGTTTGAGAAAAGGTTTCAAAATGGATCATGCTGAATTTTGTGCATTTTTCAGCCTCTGGTACAACATTAACCGGTTAACCATTTGGTTAACCAGTTAACCAGTTTCAAAACAACGCAGATTGTTCAAAATCTGATTGCATTAACCGGTTAGAATGTTCAAAATCTGATTGCATTAACACAAGTCAGAATGGTGTTTTTGGCTTGTTTCAAGCCCTTTTTTGGTTCCTCTTTCTTCTTCTTCTTCCTCCTTTTTATTTTTACCTTGGGAAGCACTTTTGAGAGTGATTTCTCCTTAATTTCAATGAACTTTGGGTGTAGATTATAGTAGTTAATGTTCATTAATTCAAAACTACCTTTAAGTGGATTATTCAATTCATTTAAGGTACTTTGCATTAGTGATACATTTTCATGCTTGAATCTACCAAGATGAGTGATTGAACTTAAGGATGGAAGAATACCATAAGTATGGCTCAATTTGGTATTCACATTTATTTTTGTGCGGTATCGCGTCCGGATAACGATTTACATATTGTTTATCTCGCATGCATTAACACTAATATTATGCACCTTAATTGGTGGTGGCCGGCCTCATTTGTAGGGTAATTACTTCGTAAATTACTCGACGATTGCTTAACATAGACCTAAATATGTTCCGACTTCGGAATAAAAATCTAATTGGGTACTTGCACTTTCGTGGACCGGATCTCTTGTTGATCGCGTAATCCCAAAGTGGTTAATCATATTGCATCAAAAATCGAGACTTATGAATGTTTGATGCGTAGGTGCTTTGGGTTTCCCAATCGCCTTTCAAATTTCATTGAATTAGGTTCGGTTTGCCTTGATTAATCGCTATAGTGTAAGATGCTAAGCGGATCTGGTTGCCTTCGATTTTGGTTACTCTTTCTTTTTGGTTGTGGTTGATTAAGTTCACCATACCATTATTATGTGAATATTATTATACTACTACTAATATTTTAGATTCTTGCACTTTAATTTCTTTTTGTTACTAACATTTAATTTCTTGCACTTTTATTGCTTTTATTCTATTTTGCTTTATTCATTCATATCATGTTTATTATTTGCTCTTATTTTGTGCGATTTTCTATTTGTCCATTTGAACATAAAAAATTAATAAAAGATTAAACCTCTAAAAAAAACTTGTGACTTTAATTTGAGGACTATTGGTTACTATCTTTGACTTTTGGAATGAAGAGTTAGACTTAGATTCTTAAGACACTTCCTTTGCCTTGATCTTCATGGAGTTGGAATTAACCTTTATTTGACCATTTGCTAGCTTATAAGGATGTAACTCTTATGCTCATAATTTGGAATGTCATCAAATTTGGTTAGATCTTTCTTCCCTTATCTCCTTATTTTCTTTTTTAGGATAGTCCCTTCATCTCCTCTCATTCTTCAATTTTCAAAACTTTCTCTCTTTTTCAAAGGATTCTTTTTTTTTTAAGTCATCACCTCTTTAATAACCAAAAACCTTGACTTTTGTCAAATGGATTTTACTCTTTCTTTTCTATTTAAAAATCAATGAATTTAATCATTTTGACTTTAATTCAAAAAAAAAAAAAGAACCAAACTCATTCGAATTGTTTTTGTGCCTTGGTGCACTTTTGTTTGTTTTCTTTAAAAAGTGCCGATTATGAGTCATTATTCTTTAGTCGGGTGCAAGTCTCTCAATCTCCATGGTTGTAGTTTGATGTAATTGAGTCTCTTTTCATTCGTGGGGGTTTAGTGGCATACTCGTTGATTTTATCCGAGTTGACGCCCTCCCCATAATGATGTATGAGTCCATGCCTTCATTTTCATGGTAGATTTGTTTGGCTATCCACTTGAAGATGACAAATTCTCTTTACTTAATAAAATGAATCATAACCCAACCTTTTCACTATTTGTACCAGGAACTACGGGGTTTTGATCTTGCATTTCACTTTGTGGGTACGTAGACATGAGGTGGTAAACCTCTCCAAACACAAAAATATTAAAAAATAATTCTTTGTCTCACCTCTCCACTCTCATTTTTACAAACCATTTTCAAACCAAAAGCAGTAAATTTTTCAAAGGGCTCCCGTGGAGTACCACAGACATTTTGGGTGCGTAAAACCTTCCTATTGTGTAACCTATCCCCTTACTTGTTTCTCTGTTGTGTTTCTTTAGCTTTTTGCTTTTAGATTCATTAGGATTTATTCGCTCTTTTTCCTTTTCCTTTTGGAATAAAATAAAAGTGCAGTGGCGACTCTGTTTACTTTGAGTTAAGTTAACTAATAGCTTACACTCATGTTTTTACCGCTACATCCCCCAGTACCACATCCACGGGGATGACCCCGCCTTCAAACTCTACCATGAGGTGGTTGAGGTTCCTCATGTCTTTGTGTGTTTAGTGGAGGCAGTTGTTGTTGAGCCGATGATTTTGTTATGTTTGCAACCGTTTGTCCCCAATAACCAGGAGGATTGTTGTCAAAGGCGTTACCGTAACTCAGTTGAGTGCCCATGTTTTCAAAGTTGGGTCGTATTGGTTGGGCTGGGTTGAATTGGGTTTGGTGAGGATGATACACTTGACCGAATGGGGATATTGCCTCGTTTTGAGAACGAAACAAAGGTGGGGGCTATGGTAGGCTGGTGTGGGGTTGAAGGAGTTATCAGGGGTATATTGAAATAGGTTAGGCTCTTGTTGTTGTGCTTGGGTTTATGGCATGAATGGGTTACGGGTTTGGAAGAAGGTTCTACGGGTGTTTGAAGTTGATGACTGGAATTGGGTGGGTAAGTCATGGTGTGGGGTAGGTGGTTAGGCGTATCATGCAGCCTGCGATCGGGGTTCAATCAAGTATGGGTTATCAGACACCCACTGTTGCGTAGTAACTGGCCTAAACCAAACAAAATATTCTCTAGTTGGTCTAACATTTTGCAGGACTGGACACCTTAGGACATGTTGGCGGTGATCTCTCCATTGTTGACGCAGCTCCCTAGCAAAGTCCCTCCAATCATCCATATTCCACATGTCACTTACACTTCTCAAATGCCATTCTCCCAAACATGTCGGAGGACCCAGAATATCTTGTTGCATTTCAAACTGCATTTTCACCCGATATGTCTGGTGCATTTCAATTGTGGTGAACCGGATGATTGGTGTTTTCTCTGTCCAAACTTCAACATCTACGGGGTTAGGTTCGTGGTCCAGGCCTAAATATTGCCGCCAGATATACTGCATTAAAAAGAAAAGAATATTTTTAGAAGATAATTTTTTAAGTAGAGAATTTTTTGGGTACATAAATTGCATTAAAAAGAAAATGAATATTTTTAGAAGAAAATGAATATTTTTTAGAAGAGAATGAATATTTTTAGAAGAGAATTTTTTAAGTAGAATATTAAAAATATCTGGTCAACACCCACGTGCTCTAACAAATTGCGATAGAGAACTATGAAACTTCTAGGATTCCTACTGTAATCCTTCCCAAGATCGGACCAGCTAAACATAAAAGATTTAAAAGAAATTAGTTACAATAATCGTATAAAATTTAAGTAGAATAATCAAAGAAAATTTAAAATTTAATATTTAAAGAAAATAATTATAATAGCAGACTTACTGGTTGGCGTATGGGAACGGACATGGATTCATATTGCGTGGGGCGAGCATCGGCAATCGTGAATACCCTCATGCTTGTAACAAAAAATCACAACAAAAAAATGTACAAGTATCCTTTGCGGCATTTTTACAAAGACTACTATACAAATGGGCCAAAACAGCCGAACCCCAATTACATGTGTTTACCTTGTTGATGTCTCGCAACAACGGTAAATACATCATATTTATTGTGTTACCGGTACCGTCAGGAAATAAAAAATGACCAAATAAAATCATAATATAACACCTCGTCTTAATAATTTTTTCTAACTCAGTTGATTGATCGTTTAAAATTAAACTAGCATAATAGGCTCTAAGAACTCCTAGATTAATCCCTGAACCCCTGCTACGAGTATTTGTTGGCTGCTCCTCGTCAATGAGAGGGGCACCTAGCAAATCCTCTATTATACGTATTTCATGGTTGACCTTACCAAAAACAGCTTTACTAGATACACGTAAACCCAAAAGCATGTAGACATCTTTGAGTGTTACCGTGCATTCACCAAATGGCATGTGAAAAGCGTGTGTCTCCGGTCTCCACCTCTCTTGTAGTGCCAAAATAAATTTTGTGTCTATCGAATTGTTGTGCACCTTAATGACATCAGCAAATCCGCATGAATGTAGATACAGTTCTATGATCGGATCATACCTATGTAGTCATGCACCCGACAACGAAATCTTTTTACATTCTGTAGACAAACATGATATAAGTTAAAATTATATATAATCGAGATAAGTAAAATTTAAATAAAATTGACATAAGTTAAAACATGTAAAAATAATTATGGAAAGAATGAAACATACAAAATTAGCAATATTTTCAGGTTTTCCTCTATGTTGATCACCCATAGTTAGTAGAGCCATTGAATATTGATTTGCTAGAGTGTTTATAAAGCTAGAGTGTTTAGAGTGTTTAGTGTGTGGTTAAAATATGTTATTGGAGGGTTGATTTATAGAGAAACAAATCAGTACACGCACAAGCCAAATGAAATGGCGAACGTGTGTAGGGTGTATGTGAATTCGCCACACCTATTGGCGAATTGGTTCAAAAATTTGCAGTCCTACAACCTTCTGATTGGTGCAACACAATTCTATTTATAGACATGTAACGTTGTTTCAATATACCAAAAACCTATAAAACATTAAACATCTCTAAAAGTTCTTTGTATTTGATCTATGGCTCAATCACCCCAGTACATGATCAACGCCCATATAAATGGTGAAATATTCGATTGTAACCTATCAGGGTTCAATTTTCGTAACACCGAATTTACGCGGTTCTCAATCACCCGACGGTCCAATTTTGCTCATCTGAAACAGAGGTTGGAAAAGAAATTACAGCGTGGTCCAGTAGACGTCATCATTTACAAAAATCCAGTCTTTTATGAGGATAACCAGGTCATGTTTTTCCAATTAACTATATGTGATGACGAAAGTGTCCGTACTATGTTTCTCAGCCACGAGTATTCTGGTTTCAATGAGAAGACTCAGTATCCGGGGCACCTGTACCCCTACCACCTTTAGCTAGATCAAACTGTCTCCCAGCGATAGTACCATCAAAACCTCTATACTTCATTGTAAATAAAAAAAGAAGTAAGATAACAAATAAAACAAAAATTAGGTGACTACCATAAATTTGAAATTACTGGTAGTATTTAAAATTTTATAACTATCGTTTTTTTTCAAATTACCAGGACACAACAAGTTTTTTTTAACTACCGATAATTTTAAAAAATTCGATACAAAGAAGATGAATTCTTAAATATACCGGAAATTTCATAATTATCGGTATATTTTATCAGAAATTTTGGAATTCTCGGTAAAAAATATCGGTAATTATGAAATTTCCGATAAAATATATCGGTAATTCCATAATACACAGTATACTTACTTGTAAAATTGAAAAATCCGATAGTACGCTGAAATTCCCGGTATCGCCATTGACTTTAAAAAAATCCATAATTTTTCCGAAAATTTAAAAAATGATGGAATATTGTCTCAAGTTCAATTTGATCTTTTCATTCATTTGGAGGGGTGACAAGAACCCTAGCTCCCTAAGTGGACTTCATCAAAAAAAAAATATCACTCCTTTCTGGAAAAAAAAAAGAGGGAAAGGGAAGAACCCTAGCTCCCTAAGTGGACTTCATCAAAAAACAATATCACTCCTTTCTGGAAAAAAAAGAAGAAAAAAAAGAGGGAAGTCTGTCAGAACACCGTGTGACCACTCAGTGGGTGTATACTAACCGAGAACGATCATCTACAGCTGAGATGATACCACACCACATGCAGATCATCCTGGCAGTTAATCACGCTCTGATCACACGATCTTGATTCATCCACAAGACGTATGTTCCTGTCTCCTTAGAAATCAAGGACAAAGTTGTACGAGCCTATAGAACAGATCCTGTTCAAGTAAGGTCGTGCTTTTACCTGCTTAAGTTGAGGTATATCAATGTTTAAGTTTTTCTGTGCTTCAATGATGTGGGAGTAATATAATAGTTTTTGTTGTAACTCTAGCTTTATTCATGATAAACATGCTTGATAAAGAACACTTTTTACTTCACAAGAGTGGTGCATAATGATGATTTGATTTTTAGTGTATATCTTTGGTGTATCTTGGAATTACTAGATGCAATTTTGGAATTTCAATTTAATTCATTTGGAATTTCTGAGCAGCATTCTTACTTTACGTATACTCATTCTTCATCAAAAGTATTTGACAAGTGTAGCAATATAAATCAGTGTAACAATACATTTCTTTAACCAAATTTAAGTTGTCATATGGAGATTTTCATTATAAGTTGCATGCTTTTTAAAAACACTTTTTCTCTTCAGAGTTAAATTAATTGATAGTATAGATTAGGTTATAGCTCTACTGATGGTGCATATCTAAACAATGATGATATATTGCACTTTCAATCCCAATAAATGAATACCAAATTATATATGTGAACACTTTCAATTGAGCTGTGAATAGCTGATTACTGAGCTAGTTGTTAACTAACGACCACATCATACTTTATTTTTTAAGAACAGAAGCCATAGCAGAACTTGAAGTTCAAAGACATCGATGAGAGTATCATGTACACCATGAACAAGAGTTTGGTTGATGCGCCAGATTCTTGCTTAAGGAAAAAATCCAATTGCTGGAGTTCTTTAAGCATGTTGAGCAACACATGGATGATAATGAAGATGAGAGATATGGAGAGCCATTTTGTTAGTTTCTTGGAGAAAATCGGGTTTCTGTCAAAGATAAAATGGTAATTACCATTTCCTATTCCTAATGAAAATTGATTACTTTAAATTTTATATGTATTTGTATGTTTGTGCAAATGTGTTAGTCTTGAAATGATTGCATAACTTTATAGACCATTGTTGGTTTGATTTATAGATGATAATGATTTCTTATTTGATTGCTATTTGCTCTTTTTCATTTGGCATGTTAACAACTTCCAGGACAAAAGCATGGGAGATATAATTCTGTTTGCTGCTGAAATTTGTGGCTTCTAGCTTGATATTTTATCCTTTTAACTTTTTAATTCCTTGTCATTTTAGAAATGAGAAAGAAAGAGTGAAAGTTTGTCGGGCTTTGAAAATACTAATCAAATCACTAAGCCGACACGGCTTTACACAAATAGCACCCTAAGGCATGTTGTCTCCCAACTGAGAAGGGTTATTACTCTTCACAATTCCATACGCAATGTTGTCTCCCAAAGATTTGTTTGGTGAAAGGCTTCAGATGTAGAAAAGGTATGGTCAAGTGAGCGGATATCTAACATTAAAGTCCCACATCATCTAATGTATAAAGGAAATCAGGATTTCATATATAAAATGAAGTGACATTTACCTAAAACAATCACGGAGCCGTGTAATGATGACATAGCGAACTATTCTTTCGCCTTTTACTAAAGAATACCGTGTCAGCGTCACATTTAACGGCATACGCTAGTTTTTGGAAGAGTTTTCTTAAATGAAGGCTCTGCAATTTAGTTCAATGTTTGTCCTATATTTTTATATTTGTGACCATTGTTTATTGAAATAAGAACTGATTTTGTAACAGCTGATTATTATATTTGTGACCATTGTGAATTGAAATAAGAACAGATTCTATAACAACTGAATTATTATGTTTCTGTTAGCTGAAATATTATGTTTCTGTTATCTGAATTATAATGTTTCTGTTTCTGTTTCGTAGTCACTTTAGAAGAAGTGTGAGAACACAAGATTCAGAACTTCAGCCTGTACAATAAGGTAAAGTCTCTCTGTCTGCGACAGGTTTCTTTAGTAAGCTATAACCATGGTATTTGGGTTGTAGACTTCAAGATATGTATTTTGCTTATCATTATGCTATGAATTTTGGTTGTAGACTTCAAGATATAAAAGCGTTTCCCCATGATTAGCATTTAGATTTCTACTTATTCTAGTTCCAACTGAGAAGGATTATCACTCTTCAGTTCAGTTAATTTTTCACCGTATGTTTGTATCATTAATTGTTTCCGATAATCAATGGCTAGTCACTCTACTCTGTCTTTAGTTTGGTCTTGAATATTTTGTTACTCGTATATGAAAAATTACTGTTGGAAATGCATTGAGGGACAAAAGAAATCGAGTAGCTGGATAAGTTACCTATGTCATTTTGTGGCTGGATTAGAAGTAAGTGAAATTCAAGAACTTTGGTACTTGTTTGATGACTGGGGGCTATTTTTCTACTATTGCTTGTCTTAGCTGTTGCTATTACTTCCTAGTCCCACTTTGCTAATGAGAGGAATTAGATAAGTTTGAAGTTATATAAAACGAAATCTTATTCAAGGTTAAAATCTATCTTTGCGCTTGGGGCAATGACGCAGCTAGTGAGGTACTAACCGAGGCGCGTCTATTGCAGGTTGAAAACTATTTCCAAACCCCCTCTTAGGCTTGGGTTCAACTCAAGTCTTTGAGAATTTCTGGAAGGACTCCCTTTGGGGTAAAGTCCTACAAATTAAGTTAAATATTTGAATTTGTTTAAGAAATAAACTCTTAATCTATGAGTTTTGTATATTTATTCTTCCATATTTACAATTTGTTCAAACTATTTTTTCTGTTCAAACTATATCATAACATTGTAATAGTAAAATAGCGCAGCCATAAAATGACAATCTTCAACTCCTACAATTTTCTCCTCCAAATCTTTTTCCAGATTAAAAACTTTACGTGGAACAAAATAAAGATTGATGTGAATGTTGAGATTTGATCTCATTTAATTTCATTACAAGAGCATAGTTATACATATTAATAACTGTACTAAAAAATAGAGGGAAAATGAAGAGATCATGGAACAAAGATTTCATATGTTCACTTAAGAGATTTCACAACTGCAACATGGTTGTAAATACTTTATCAATTTGGATCCTACAGGAGGTGGCAAATGTGAATTTGTACTAAAAAAATAGAGGGAAAATGAAGAGATCATGGAACGAAGATTTCATATGTTCACTTAAGAGATTTCACAACTGTAACATGATTGCAAATACTTTATCAATTTGGATCCTATTGGAGGTGGCAAATGTGAATTTGTGTATAAACTGTTGATCCCCTAAGTGAATATAGACTGTGTTCACACAATTCCAGCACTGAATGGTATTTTTTCCTTTACTTCTTTAGAATGAATCATACAATGTTATCTATGTCCCACATCGGAATTCTTAGAGTGAATAGTACGAAACATGAGGTATAAAACATAAGTGTGTGATTCATAGCAAAATACTTACCTGGATGGGGTCAATGGGTGATCAAGAAGGCCTATGGCCTAGGCAAGTGACCTCCATTGCACATAGGAGGGGTGCTAGCCTAAGGTCTACCCAAGTGGTGGAGCCTACATCATAATTTGTTGCTGTGGGGGCTTGCGTTCGCGCAGCCCCTCTTAATTAAGAATAAAATTTGTTTTAAGCAATAAAAAAATTATATGTTTTATGAACGCAAGCCCCTCTTAATTAAGAATAAAATTTGTTTTAAGCAATAAAAAAATTATATGTTTTATGACTCCTTATGCTCTTTTGTCAATGCCTTTGTTTGCGATCATTGTCCCTTTAGGTAACTAGAGGTTTAGTAAAAGAAAAAGTTGAAAGTGTATATGACCATTAATTGGACCAGGGACACTCACTTGAATGTTTTTGTCTTAATCAATGGCCCAAAAAGCCCTTCAAAGAGATGAAAGAAAAATCCCTTTCAGTTAATGTTTCGATTTCCCAGTAAAACTGGTTATGCGTTATGGACCCAAAAAGCCCTTCAAGTTTTTGGAAGAGGCTCTGCAAATTTAGTTCAAATTTATATATTTGAATTAGAAACCATTTGCAAAGGAGATGAATAATGTTGTATTAGCTTTTATTTATACCAGTCTCTTGCTATTGAGCTATATCTAGTACATGAGGCTGACACGTTAATGGTGTATCTTAGAATTATCACATTCAGATGCAGGCTTTTACTCCGGTTTGAGTTCACGCTGCCCCTCCTAATTATGTTTCCAACTTTTTTGAATCCCTCGTGCCCTTTGGCAACTATCACAATTTTAAGTTTGTTCATGTAAAATATTTGTTAGATATTTTGTCTTGGGGCTGTTGCAAAATTATGAATGAATGGAGATGAAAATAGAGAAATAAATTTGTTTGATAAAATTCTAAAGCGTATGTTTCCACACTAAGTTTAAAGAACAATTTGCCCTCACCAATCTTTGTATGTTGGATGCAAATGAGTTTACCGTCGGATTTCCTGCATGATACTTTGGAATCCTTAAAGAGAATTGTATAATCTCTTTAAGCGTATTTTTTATAGTATTTTACAGAAGAATATTTCTTTTACTTGCTCTCACGCATTAGAGAAGAGAAAGATAATTTAGTATGAGAAAATAATTTGAGATTAGTTTGTTATGTGTTTTCATTGTGCCAAGACCTTTTATTTATAATGAGATTGATATCTGTTTGAAACAAACACATCTTTTTAGAAAAATCTATTGCACTCTTTTGATTACCACATATGAAAAGTACAACGTTTAGTATAAAAATATCATTGATTTATTTATAAGTTGCAACTTTTCATAAAAATAATTAATGACATGACATATTACACCAACAATAATCACCATAAACCATCTAAATGAGAGATAAAAAAATCTAAATAAAATATTAATATTATTAATTCAAATAATACAATTATCTAATTATTATTTTGGAAATTCTCTCACAATCCCCCACCATTTTCAAAATAACTAAATCTCATAATTCTAAAAATATAATGGTTTCAGATATTGGTATCTTATGATTTGAACCAACTATTCATTAGAACAAGTGTGCAAAATTTACACATGAAATCTCGATACTACCAAAAAAATTATAAATATGACACATTTGATACGGTCCCATGTCATGTATCTTTTTCATGAGAATTTAAGAGTCAAACCCCTGAACTCTATGAAGCGGTCCACTTCATTCTCATATAGGTAGATGTTGAGAATTGTTTTGATAAGGTTGTTGTTGTCTTCCTTGATAACCTTGTTGATTGTTCATGTAGTTCACTTCTATGAGATATTGGAACGAACTCTAGGTTTAGAATGTCGTCAAAGTCATCTCACATGTTGTTGTCAAATTGGGCCTTGTGTTATGGATCTAATTGTTTAAGTTAGCTTTTAATGAGTAATTGTTAAAAAACCCATTAGGTTAGTATGTTAGTTTTCTTATAAATAGCATATTAGTCTCTCATCTTTTGCATAAGGAAAAATAGGAAGATAAAACATGTTGCACCCCAAAATTTGCCCTCGTTTTTATTTTTTTGGCTTATGTCTCACACATACGCATTGCATTCAAGCCATGCTCGAATTATCTCTTTTAGTCATGCTCAAATTATGCAAGCCAGGAGGAGCACAAAAACATCAAACCTCTTTTCAAGACATTGGGACTTATCAAGTTTTGTGCCTTAAATTTTCAAAAGAAGATGGTATTCACCCCTTTAGTCTAAGGCTTCAAATGGATTTATTTATCATATCTCAAATTTTAATTTCAAATGGGTTTTAAAGATTGGACTTGGATTCACTAAATTGTCACTTGGGATTGTGGTCCATAAAAGTGTGTTTGCAAATAAAATATTTTATCCTTCAAAGATTAGATAATGAAAAGTGAGTTCTTATGTAGATATAAGATGAGTCCAGAAAATAGCTTTTAAAAGTGAGGGGCGGAGTAGTGCCAATTTTGTCAAGCCAAGGTATCCCTTCATTTAGTGTGGGCCACGAGACTTGGAAGTATATTTCTAACATCTTGAAAGTATATCTCTAATAAGGCGGTATTCACGCTTGTCATTACCAATAAGCTCACGTCACAAAAAGAATTACAAAAGGAGTCTACAAAAGGATTGAAGCTTTGTGTAATTGATAACTTTTCAGACTACAAGACTCCAATAAGGCGAAAATTCTTACAATATGTTTTGCGCAAATTACAACTCAAACGAATTCATCAGTACAACATTACCTAGGGCTACAAGTATTACAAAACTATTTAACTAAAAAATCCTTGTTTCTTTGATACCATCCATGATCTCAGGTCACCAATTGCAAGGTGAATATACGTTTTCTTCGCAGCAAAGAATTCACAAAAGACAACAGTAAAAATAGTCACCATCCCAAAGACCTTGCTACCCTTGTGTTCTCACATCCCATGATAACTCACGCCATCCACTTGTTGCTCTTGTGCCTACAGCAGCCACAAGCCCAAATAGCCTGCTATAATAAGACGCAACGTCACACCAAGAAAAGGACTTTGCAAGGTTCGTAGACCTGCTTTAGCTACAACCACAAGCAAACACCAAACATCTATATCATAAAAAAAAGCAATGTATATCAGAGCCTGCGAAAGCTGAAAGGAAAAACGAAATTGACTTGTCAATAACACATAAAGTATCTCGCACAAGCAACATTACAAATCCAAATGCGAACAGACATGCCAAAAGAAGAATAATGAAATTTCGAATAACACGCAATAGGGGAAGTTTCACGATTTCGCCAAAAAACGATTTCTGAACACCATAAAAACAGGTAAGCACAATACCATGAAGGAGGATTCCTCAACAAGAACTCAAATTGATAAACCCTAATTTGACACTATAAAGAGGCAACCGCAAGTATCATACAGGGGGCTAAAAAAACATGATATCAGTAAGCAGCAATACAAAAGAAAAACCCTAGCCGCACCATTTTTTTTTCATAAAAAACCTAATACTACCATATTAAAAAAAACGGCAGGCCACCATTGTTCATCACTACCACCGAAAACACTAACATACCATTTTCGAAACCAAGCACGACAAGAACTAGAAAGAAGACGAGGAGAAGGAGAGGATGGCGAAAACGATGCAAGAAGGAAGAAGTTCATAGCTTACCTGAGTTTCTTTATTTTTTCGCCGGAAAAATGTCTCCTCCGTTTAGGTAACTCGTGTCCCTCTTTTCTCCATCTTATTTGTGTCGTCATCGTTTTTTTGTTGTTGTTTGTCGAAACTCCCGATCCCGTTGATTTATTGTGTTTTTGACAAAATTACTTCCGAATTCAGTTTCTCCATGATATTTTAGTGAGGATTTGTGTTTGAAGTTTTTGTATTGGAGAGGGTTTCACCGGTGGCACCGCCGCCAAACACCGTTTTCTCCGGCCAATGTTTTGTTTCCAACCATTTATGTTACGTAGAGAGAGAGTCTTGAGAGTTGAGATGTATCGAAGAGAGAGGAAAAGGTTGGAGAAGTGAAGTTTAAAAGCTCGTTTTAACATTTTCTTCTTGTTGGTGTGGGCTGGTAGAACGGTGACAAGTGTCTCCACCATGGACACTTGTCACCGGTTAGTGGTCTAGGCTGACTAGGTTTTGTTGTTCCCATGCGCGCCCCCTTCATTCATAAAACTAAATTGGGTCAGAACCGACCCATCAAACCCACGACCCGACCAGCGTCAGCGCCCTAATGGACCTCCATGCAGATCTTTTAAGCACACCCCCATTTCACTTCCTTTTCCAGCCCATTTCTCTTTATTTTTCTTTATTTATCTTGGTCTTATTTATTTTATTTTCTTATTATCATTTTATTGATTCATTATTATTTTTGTTAAATATTCCAAAAATACCAAAAAAATATGTTTTATATTAATTAATTATTTTAAATAATTTTATTAATTGATTTATTAATTCTATTAAATAGTTACATTTAATTTTAGTTAGTTAATTATTTATCTTTTGATCGAGTTCGCTTGTATGATTATATTTCTTGCCCACTATTTATTGGTTCGATGATAATGTATGACTCGTATGAATTTGAATATTATTTTCACTGTATTTTGGTTTTAAAATTCGTGCAAATTCAGATCATGATCACGAAATGTTTAAAAAGGGTTTTCAAAATGGATCATGCTGAATTTTCTGCATTTTTTCTGCTTCTGGTACAACGTTAACCGGTTAACCATTTCTAGTTCAAATTGGTTAACCGGTTAACCATCTTTAAAATTGTGCAGATTTTGCCTGCGTTAACCGGTTAACCCATTTGGTTAACCGGTTAACGCAAGTCATAATGGTGTTTTTGGCTTGTTTCAAGCCCCTTTTTGGTTCCTCTTTCTTCTTCTTCCTCCTCCTTTTTATTTTTACCTTGGGAATCACTTTTGGGAGTGATTTCTCCTTAATTTCAATGAACTTTGGGTGTAGATTAGAGTAGTTAATGTTTATTAATTCAAAACTACCTTTTAGTGAATTATTCAATTCATTTAAGGTACTTTGGGTTAGTGATACATTTTCATGCTTGAATCCATCAAGATGAGTGATTGAACTTAAGGATGGAAGAATACCATGAGTGCGGCTCAATTTGGTATTCACCTTTAGTTTTGTGCGGTATTGCGTCCGGATAGCGATTTACATATCGTTTATCTCGCATGCATTAGCACTAACATTATGAACCTTAATTGGTGGTGGCCGACCTCATTTGTAGGGTAATTACTTCTAAAATTACTTGGCGATTGCATAACATAGACCTAAATTTGTCCCTAAATTCGGAATAAAAAAATATAATTGGGTACTTGCACTTTTGTGGACCGGATCTCTTGTTGATTGTGTAATCCCAAAGTGGTTAATCATATTGCATTAAGAATCGAGACTTATGAATGTTTGATGCGTAGGTGCTTTGGGTCTCCCAATCGCCTTTCAAATTTCATTGAATTCGATTCGGTTTGCCTTGATTAATTGCTATAGTGTAAGATGTTAAGCGGATTCGGTTGCCTTTCGATTTTGGTTGCCCTTTTGGTTGTGGTTGATTAAGTTCACCATGCCATTATTATTATGTAAATATTATTACTACTATTATTATTATTATTAATATTTTAGATTCTTGCACTTTAATTGCTTTTGCTACTAGCATTTAATTTCTTGCACTTTTATTGCTTTTATTTTATTTTGTTTTATTATGCTTTATTCATCCATATCATATTTATTATTTGCTCTTATTTTGTTGTTAATTTTCCGTTTGTCCATTTGGACACAAAAACATTAATAAATGATTAAATTTCTAAAAAACTTGTGACTTTAATTTGTGGACCATTGGTTACTATCCTTGGCTTTGGAATGAAGATTTGGACAATGACGCAGCTAGTGAGGTACTAACTGAGGCGCGTCTATTGCTGGTTGAAAACTATTTCCAAACCCCCTCTTAGGCTTGGGTTCAACTCAAGCCTCCTTTGAGAATTTCTGGAAGGACTCCCTTTGGGTAAAGTCCTACAAATTCAGTTAAATATTTGAAATTGTTTAAGAAATAAACTCTTAACCTATGAGTCTTGTATATTTATTCTTTCATATTTACAATTTGTTCAAACTATTTTTTCTGTTCAAACTATATCATAACATCGTAATAGTAAAATAGCCCAGCCATAAAATGACAATCTTCAACTCCCACAAACCACTTGGTTTTCTCCTCCAAATCTTTATAAAGATTAATGTGAATGTTAAGATTTGATCTCATTTAATTTCATTACAAGAACATAGTTATACATAATAACTGTACTAAAAAACATAGAGGGAAAATGAAGAGATCATGGAACAAAGATTTCATATGTTCACTTAAGAGATTTCACAACTGCAACATGGTTGTAAATACTTTTTCAATTTGGATCCTACTGGAGGTGGCAAATGTGAATTTGTGTATAATCTGTTGATCCACTAAGTGAATATAGATTGTGTTCACACAATTCCAGCACTGGATGGTATTTTTTCCTATACTTCTTTAGAATGAATCATACAATGTTATCTATGTTCCACATTGGAATTGTTAGAGTGAATAGTACGAAACATGAGGTATAAAATATAAGTGTGTGATTCATTGTAACATACTTACCTGGATGGGGTCAATGGGTGATCAAGAAGGCCCATGGCCTAGGCAAGTGACCTCCATTGCACTTAGGAGGGGTGCTAGCCTAAGGTCTACCCAAGTGGTGGAGCCTACATCATAATTTGTTGTTGTGGGGGCTTGCGTTCGCGCAGCCCCTCTTAATTATGAATAAAATTTGTTTAAAGTGAATAAAATTTGTTTAAATCAATAAATAAATTGTATGTTTGGAAGGACCAGGGACACTCACTAGAATGCTTTTGTCTTAATCAATGGCCCAAAAAGCCCTTCAAAGAGATGAAAGAAAAATCCCTTTCAGTTAATGTTTCGATTTCCCAGTAAAATTGGTTCTGCGTTATGGACCTAAAAAGCCCTTCAAGTTTTTGGAAGAGTGAGGGCTCTGCAAATTTAGTTCAACTTTATATATTTGAATTAGAAACCATTTGCAAAGGAGATTAATGGTGTTGTATTAGCTTTTATTTATAACAGTCTCTTGCTATTGAGCTATATCTAGCACATGAGGCTGACACGTTAATGGTGGATCTTAGAATTATCACATTCAGATGCAGACTTTTACTCCGGCTTGAGTTCACGTTGCCCCTCCTAATTATGTTTCCAACTTTTTTGAAAAATAAAAAACACGTATCTTAATTTTTTTAGAGTACATAAGTAATATTAGGCATTATTAGTAGTTACCTATGTGTTCATGTTATTTGGAGTATGCTGGTTTACTCTTTTGTCATTTGTAGAGTCATGTCATTTTATATCCATTTCATTAGTATGCTCAATTTTATATCATTGTCTTATGCACAAATCAATCCTTTTTTTACTGTAAGGAAGGAATACAAGAAAAGATGGAGAAAAAATCATTTCAAATGAGTAGAGAGGATATTAAATAGTATATACCTTTCATTGTATTTGATCTAGATGTATTACTATTGAATTCTATGTATTTATACAATTAATAAGACAAAAATAATACTTAGCTGATCCATAAAATTTGGACGCTTTTGAAAAAAAAATAAAGACCCAACAAACTATTGAGTCATGATGTTCAGAAGACACACTCTGGTTTTAACCAAACGCCTAAACACTCTCTCCAAATCATTTTCTATCCTTTCAACTGCATTCTCCTAAGCCTCCAATCAATTTGGTGACATTCTTCTTCATCTTCTTTGTGAAGAATTTAACTGGCATGTCTTTTTAGTGTTGGTAATCAGAAAACATCATTGGTAATCAATTAATTTTCCACCTCTGCTGATACATAATAATGCACAATGTTTGGAACAAGCGTGACAAGCTTACAAAATTTTAAGGAAAAATTCATGTTGCTACCACATGCTCACATTTAATTAAGAGAATTTAGCTGCATGTGCTGCATTGTTTTTTGAATGAAATGTACATTTGTTGCTATTATATGTAGTTAGTGTTGATCATACCATTGAAGAAGATGGATGGAGAATTTGAAGTATCCCCATTATTGAATGAAAATTATGAACTGGTTGCTTTGATTAGAGATTTAGTCTGCTTAGTCAAGTCGTTGTAAAAAACAAACATATTTCTCATGAGAAATTTTACTAATGTCTTGTCGTCATCTTTGGGTATTGCATAATTTATCGCTACTAAGATGTAAGTATTGGTGTATGAAGAGGGAAATGATCAAACAAAACATATTTCCCACCAATCAAATATTTATACTTTGAGTATGCTTTGCCGCGACATATAATTTCCTTTTTAAATCCCTCGTGCCCTTTGGCAACTATCACAATTTTAAGTTTGTTCATGGAAAAATTTTGTTAGATATTTTGTCTTGGGGCTGTTGCAAAATTATGAATGAATGGAGATGAAAATAGAGAAATAAATTTGTTTGATAAAATTCTAAAGCGTATGTTTCCACACTAAGTTTAAAGAACAATTTGCCCTCACCAATCTTTGTATGTTGGATGCAAATGAGTTTACCGTCGGATTTCCTGCATGATACTTTGAAATCCTTAAAGAGAATTGTATAATCTTTTTAAGCGTATTTTTTATAGTATTTTACAGAAGAATATTTCTTTTACTTGCTCTCACGCATTAGAGAAGAGAAAGATAATTTAGTATGAGAAAATAATTTGAAATTAGTTTGTTATGTGTTTTCATTGTGCCAAGACCTATTATATATAATGAGGTTGATATCTGTTTGAAACAAACACATCTTTTTAGAAAAATCTATTGCACTCTTTTGATTACCACATATGAAAAGTAACAACGTTTAGTATAAAAATATCATTGATTTATTTATAAGTTGCAACTTTTCATAAAAATAATTAATGACATGACATATTACACCAACAATAATCACCATAAACCATCTAAATGAGAGATAAAAAAATCTAAATAAAATATTAATATTATTAATTCAAATAATACAATTATCTAATTATTATTTTGAAAATTCTCTCACAATCCCCCCACCATTTTCAAAATAACTAAATCTCATAATTCTAAAAATATAATGGTTACAGATATTGGTATCTTATGATTTGAACCAACTATTCATTAGAACAAGTGTGCAAAATTTACACATGAAATCTCAATACTACCAAAAAAAATTATAAATATGACACATTTGATAAGGTCTCATGTCATGTATCTTTTTCATGAGAATTTAAGAGTCAAACCCCTGAACTCTATGAAGCGGTCCACTTCATTCTCATATAGGTAGATGTTGAGAATTGTTTTGATAAGGTTGTTGTTGTCTTCCTTGATAACCTTGTTGATTGTTCATGTAGTTCACTTCTATGATATATTGGAACGAACTCTAGGTTTAGAATGTCGTCAAAGTCCGCTCACATGTTGCTGTCAAATTGGGCCTTGTGTTATGGATCTAATTGTTTAAGTTAGCTTGTAATGAGTAATTGTTAAAAAGCCCATTAGGTTAGTATGTTAGTTTTCTTATAAATAGCATATTAGTCTCTCATCTTTTGCATAAGGAAAAATAGGAAGATAAAACATGTTGCACCCCAAAATTTGCCCTTGTTTTTATTTTTTTGGCTTATGTCTCACACATACGCATTACATTCAAGCCATGCTCGAATTATCTCTTTTAGTCATGCTCAAATTATGCAAGCCAGGAGGAGCACAAAAACATCAAACCTCTTTTCAAGACATTGTGACTTATCAAGTTTTGTGCCTTAAATTTTCAAAAGAAGATGGTATCCATCCCTTTAGTCTAAGGCTTCAAATGGATTTATTTATCATATCTCAAATTTTAATTTCAAATGGGTTTTAAAGATTGGACTTGGATTCACTAAATTGTCACTTGGGATTGTGGTCCATAAAAGTGTGTTTGCAAATAAAATATTTTATCCTTCAAAGATTAGATAATGAAAAGTGAGTTCTTATGTAGATATAAGATGAGTCCAGAAAATAGCTTTTAAAAGTGAGGGGCGGAGTAGTGCCAATTTTGTCAAGCCAAGGTATCCCTTCATTTAGTGTGGGCCACGAGACTTGGAAGTATATTTCTAACATCTTGAAAGTATATCTCTAATAAGGCGGTATTCACGCTTGTCATTACCAATAAGCTCATGTCACAAAAAGAATTACAAAAGGAGTCTACAAAAGGAGTGAAGCTTTGTGTAATTGATAACTTTTCAGACTACAAGACTCCAATAAGGCGAAAATTCTTACAATATGTTTTGCGCAAATTACAACTCAAACGAATTCATAAGTACACCATTACCTAGGGCTACAAGTATTACAAAACTATTTAACTAAAAATCCTTGTTTTTTTGATACCATCCATGATCTCAGGTCACCAATTGCAAGGTGAATATACGTTTTCTTCGCAGCAAAGAATTCACAAAAGACAACAGTAAAGATAGTCACCATCCCAAAGACCTTGCTACCCTTGTGTTCTCACATCCCAAGATAACTCACGCCATCCACCTGCTGCTTTTGTGCCTACAGCAGCCACAAGCCCAAATAGCCTGCTTTAATAAGACGCAACGTCACACCAAGAAAAGGACTTTGCAAGGTTCGTAGACCTGCTTCAGCTACAACCACAAGTAGGGGTGGACAAACGGTCGGGTCCGGTCGGTTTCGGGTCCAAAAACCCAAACCAAGATAAACCGTGGGTGAAGAAAATAGACCCAATTTTGGTTGATTTAATATCGGTTAAATTTGGTTTCGGTTTGACGGTTTGACGGGTATCTCAGTTGGATTTATACGGGTTGTGCCTATTTAAAATTGCAGCCCAACTACAAGAAAGTTAACTTTTCTTTTAATATTTTAAAATAATTTATTTTCACATAAAATTGTCTAGTCAGATTTTTCTATATCTATAACATCATTCATCACAAAATCATTGAATATAGGATATCATTATATAAAATCAAATCCATATATCAAGGCTATTAATAAATATATTATCAATCACATGTCTAATTATCTTAACATTTAGCATTATAACAACACTATTAATATAGACACAACACATCTAAAGTTATAATTACAATCATCCATAGTGAGTATCAAAGAAGTTTAAAACCATCCAACAAGCAACATGATCAATAATTCATCCAACAAGAAGGACAAATATTGTGATTGTAGTTCTTGAGATAAAGATATAGATAAACCATTATGCATTGTTGAATTGGCATATTTGTTGAATTGGGGTATGTTGAATCTGCATATGTTGAACCTAACAATTTAATACAATAAGGGAAACATGAATAACATTAACACTGATTGTTGCAAAGTACAACCAGAAATAAAGGAACAGCCAAAATATTGATGCAGTGGTTTTTGACATAACATTCTTTTAATTCTTATTTCAATTGACTGTTTAATAGAGGAAATAAATACCTTGATATCAACGGAACCTACTGTTTGTACACCAATTAAATCTATTGAGCATTCACTTTCCCATGGCTCAACTCAGCAATGCCTATTCTAGAGCTTGACCCTATAAAGAGGAAAGAGCATGGGAAAATTATAAGGTTCCATTCTTGATAAATCATCATTTAACAATTACATGGAAATTAAATGAAACAATATTTAATTATAACAAGTACCTCAATCACAACTACATGGAAATTTAATGTTGCTTAGAACCGTTACTTACTGTTATAGAGTTTTGTGGCTTTCAATTCACAACTACATGGAAATTAAATGAAATAATATTTTAAAACTACATGAAAATGTATTAAATCAATTAAGTCAGTTTTGATAAATCATCTATTCACAACCACATGGACAAATCAGTTTTGTTATAAAATAAAGTACCTCTTTGACAAATGAGCAGTCTCATAGTAAGCAAGCCAAACATTTGAAAACAAAATGCCAAATTCCAACAAGCAAAACATCTTAATCTGAAATGAATTTGAATAGATTATAAGTATAATGAATGTTAAATTAAAACTGATATATAGTAATTAAACCTTACCTAATTTCATTGAAGCTTGAGTGAGTGCCAAGATTCATCATAGAAAATTTGACCTCCCAAAAAAGGCTTACAAAATATAATTATGTGTTGTGCCAAGATGTACAAGTCATATATGACTCCAAAATATCAAAATGATTTCAAACTGTGGAAAAATAAATAAAAGCAGAATTAGTATAATATAAATTAAGTATAAAAAAGTAGAAATAATTATACAAAATAGTCATTATCTTACAAAATTAGAAGCATCATATTTCTCAATCACAACCTATTGGTTGTGTTTGAGTAGAACCTACAGCAGCACCAGTAGCACCTCCAACTGCTGCTCCAGCTCCGGCAGCCCCAATATTTGCGGTTATGAAGCACTGTTGAAATTCTGAAACAATAAAAATGACAATGTTATAATTAATGGAAACCAACAAAAATAAATAAATAAATAAATATTGAGCAAGAATTTTGGTACCTGATATGATTTCCTCAGTTATCCCAAACTCTTCTGTGTAATTGACGTCTTTGAAATATGTACGAGCTGGCTTCAACCAGTTCTGAGTACATATCAGCCCTTCAGCCACTGCTGGACTCAAAGAGCTCCTATAACATTCTAAAACTCTCCCCCGGTGCTAAATGCACTCTCCGAAGCTACGGTTGATACAGGGGTGGCCAAAATTTCTTTCACCATTGCTGCTAGGATTGGGTAACGAGGTTTGTTTTGTTTCCACCAAGTTAGAATGGATGATTTGTCATTATCATTTGTACAAGGATCATTCATGTACCTCTCAAGTTCATTTTTTTTATCAATGGTATCTTTATCCTTCAAATGTTGCTTAAATGCATCAGCCCATAGAAAATGTGAAGAATTTCTAGGTTGAGCATCAACAACAGATTGATTATCTAATGGACCGGATGATCGAATGGTCACATTAGTTTGGTCTGTAGAAGCATACATCAAGTTCTTTGTTTTGATGAAGTCAACATTATCCAAGCTCATTCCAAATTGCAAAAAGTCGAGATGACAACAAACGATCAAGACCATGGCTATGCATCATCAATGGAATGTTTCCGATCGATTCAAGATTTTGTGCTACACTTTCAAGACTTGTATCAAGGCTTAGGTATATCAATAATTAAATCTTAAATATGATATACAAGTGTTCAACATAATCTTCATAATTTTTTTGCATGTGCATAGTTTTTGAAAATGAAATTGGAACTGGTTTAACACTTTTAACAGAAATATTTTTCTGAATTTTAACAGTGTTAACCGGTTAACCATATGGGTTAACCGATTAACGGCAGCAATTTTCAAATTCTGTGGTAACGTTCATAGGCGTTAACCGATTAACCTATTTGGTTAACCGGTTAACACTGAAGAAAGTTTGAAAAATTGTTTCTTTTTAAATTCAAATATTTTGTTAAAGTCATACCTCTTCATGATTTTCTTTCATAAATGTTTATACCTTTTCAAAAGAATTTGTTTTCAAATTTTCATACCTTTTTGAATAGGTGTTTCATCTATTATAAATTCTAACATTTTCAAATTCAAAAACAACCTCCTAGAAAAATTTCAAATATTTTCATACAATCAAATTCACTTTATTCAAATTATCTTCATCTTTCAAAAGTGTTCATAAGTTCATAATTTCATATTTTGTCTTGAACACTTGTGTTGAATATTTATAGTGAATTCTTGATTATAGGAGAAGATCAATTTTATTGATATCATTTCATTGTACTCTCACTCAAACAATATTATAGAAAGTGTCTTTCTATTTTGTGACTTGTGTTCCAAGGATTGTTTGGACATAAGGGTAAGTGTGGCAAGAGGATTGTTCTTGCACACTTGTTTGTATAGTTTTGTTAGAAAGTAGGTCTCACCATTGAAGGTGTGATAGGTTGTACTGTTCTAAAGAAAACTAGTGGAAGTCTCTTTCGGTTTGGAAAGGGGACTGGATGTACCTTCGGATTGTGAAGGGAACCAGGATAAACCTCCGTGTGTTCTTTACTTTTCTGCTTTACAATTTTTGTTCTTTAACCTTAAAAGCAAAATCCATCCATCTAAGAAAAAGAATCGAGAAAATTTTGATAACACCTAATTCACCCCACCCCCTCTTAGGCGCATTCTGATTCTACAATTGGCATCAGAGCAGGTTTAGGTAACCTGTTCCTACAAGATCCTATGGCTTCCGCAAACTCGAATCCCGTTTTCAAAGATGGTGGAAGTAGCAACAAGCCTCCGCTCTTCTCCGGCGAATACTTTGATTTCTGGAAAATCAGAATGAGGGCACATCTTGAAGCCCAAGGAGAAGGCATTTGGGAAGCAATCGAAGAAGGTCCGCATAATCCCGTCAATGTAATCAACGGTGTTGGAACGGCGAAGTTGAAGAATATGTATGATGAAGATGATAAAAGAAAGATCCTAAATGAGAAGAAAGCAATCAACATACTTCAAAGTGCTCTTAGTATGGACGAATTTTTTCGTGTATCACAATGCAAATCGGCGAAGGAGATTTGGGATACTTTGGTAGAAACACATGAAGGAACAACATAAGTTAAAAGATCAAGGCTTAACACGTTAAGTCAAGAATACGAAATGTTCCGCATGCAGCCCGGAGAATCTATTGTGGCCTTACAAAAAAGATTTGTTCATATAACCAACCATTTGATTGCACTCGGAAAGACCTTCACCAACGACGATCTTAACTTGAAAGTTCTAAGGTCTTTGACAAGGGAATGGCAACCGAAGGTGACCGCAATTTCGAAGAAGAAGAGTCTCTCAACAATGACATCCACATCTCTATTCGGCAAACTTCAAGAGCACGAATTGGAACTTGGAAGGCTCGAGAAGCATGAAAGTCAAGAGAAAAAGTCCAAAGGAATTGCTTTGAAGATTGACACGAAGGATGACAAAGATGACGAGATCTCCGAAGATGAGAACTTCATGCTTCTTGTTAAGAAGCTTGGTAAGTTTTTTTAACAAAAATAATAATTCTTCTTTTCCCAAAAAGAATAAACATTTCAGGAAAAAGGATGCATCCACATCGAATCAAGAAGTTACATGCTATGAATGTGGAAAGCAAGGTCACATAAAACCGGATTGTCCAAGACTTGTGAAGAAAGGAGGATTCAAAGGCAAGAAGGACTTCAAGAATAAAAAGGCTTATGTCGCGTGGGATGACAATGAAGTTAGTTCCTCATCGGAATCGGAAAGCGACGAATGTGCAAATATGGCGTTAATGGCGTCACATCACTCCGATGAAGAAAATGACGAGGTTAGTAGTAACTTTTCTATTTATGAAAATGATGCACAAGAAGTCATAGATGAACTTCTTAAGGAATGTAAGACTTTGTACAAAAATATTTCATCTCAAAAGAAGAAAATATTATCCTTAGAAGAACAAAATAAATCTTTTGAAAAATACATTGAAGATGAAAAACAAAAGATAAAGGATGAAAAACAAAGACTTACATGTAAAAATTGTGAGTCATTGTACTTTCAAATTGTTCAACTCAAAAGAGTTTTAGAAAGATATGAAAAAGGTCAAATTGGCTTGGAGGAAATTCTTAGGCACCAAAGATATCCAAATGATAAAAGTGGCCTAGGATATTCTAAGTTTTCCAAACCAAGCACAAGTGAAACCATTTTCGTAAAAGCTAGTGAACAAATTGTTAAGGAAAAGACTAACAATGTTAAAACTATGCATCAAATTCATAAAAAGAAAAGGGTTATTAAGAAACAAAAATATGTTCCTAAATTCAAAAGTCAATTTCAACCTATTTGCTTTTATTGTGGAATCAAAGGCCATACACCTAATGCTTGCTATGTGCGCAACATTGGTGTTGCTAAAGGGCATTATGTGTGGGTTGAAAATGGTATTAACTATCAAGGACCCAAATCAATTTGGGTACCTAACAAAACTTGACTTTGTTTTGTAGGTATGCTTGAAAACAACTTCTACGCAATGGTACCTCGATAGTGGTTGTTCAAAGCATATGACGGGCGACATCAACAAATTTTCAAGTCTAACACTTAAGGCCAAAGGATACGTTACTTACGGTGATGATAATAAAGGAAGAATTCTTGGAGTTGGAATCATTGGTGCATCTCCTCATACAATCATCGAAGATGACCTTTATGTGGAAGGCCTTAAACACAACCTTCTTAGCATAAGTCAACTGTGTGACAAAGGGTTCCGAATCAACTTCACAAAGGAGGAATGTTTGATAGAACACGAAGTCACTCATGAACTCTTGCTAAAAGGTAAACGATTTAATAATATTTTTATGATTTCTTTTGATGACTCTCTCTTGAAGGTGAAGTGCTTAATGGAAAACAACAATGATGCATGGCTTTGGCATAAGAGGATTGCTCACATTCACATGGAGCATTTGAATAAATTATTAAAGCATGATCTAGTTGTTGGTCTTCCAAAGATGAAGTTTATCAAGGATAAGCTTTGTGACGCATGTCAAAAGGGGAAGCAAACCAAAACATCCTTCAAGACCAAGAAAGTAATATCTACTACAAGACCACTCCAATTGTTACATATGGATCTTTTCGGTCCATCTAGAACAAAAAGCTTCGGAGGTAACGTTTTTGCACTAGTTATTGTTGATGATTTCTCTAGATATACTTGGACTTTGTTTTTAGTGCAGAAAAGTTATGCCTTTAAAGCATTCAAGAAGTATGCCAAGCAAATTCAAAATGAGAAGTCACTCTCAATTGTTTCCATAAGAAGCGACCATGGTGGCGAGTTTCAAAATTCATCATTTGAAGATTTTTGTGAAGAGCATGGAATCTCTCACAACTTTTTTGCACCTAGGACTCCTCAACAAAACGGTGTCGTAGAAAGGAAGAATAGGGCACTAGTGGAACTTGCAAGGACAATGCTTAGCGACTCGAATCTTCCTAAATATTTTTGGGCGGATGCGGTTAGCACGGCTTGTTTAGTAAGTAACCATGTCAATATTCGACCTATTCTCAAGAAGACCCCTTATGAGTTGTTCAAGGGAAGGAAACCCAACATATCTTTCTTCCACATTTTCGGATGCAAATGCTTCGTTCTCAACAACGGTAAGGACAACCTTGGTAAGTTTGATGAGAAATCCGATGAAGGTATTTTTCTTGGATATTCTCTATCAAGTAAAGCTTTTAGAATTTTCAATAAACGTACTCTTACCATTGAAGAATCCATACATGTTTCGTTTGATGAGACTAACCCCTCGAAAGAGGATAATATTATTGTGGATGATGATGATGATGTAGATCTATCACAACAACAAAAGGATATATCAAAAGAACAAGCAATATCACAAGAAGATAAGTCACCAAGCATTGAAGAACATCAAGATCTTCCAAAAGAATGGAGAACTCATAGAGATCACCCGATAGATAAAGTGATTGGTGATATTAGCCGAGGCGTTGCAACTCAACTCAATCTCAAGGATGCTTGCCTCAACATGGTGTTCGTGTCTCAAATTGAACCAACAAAAATCGATGAAGCCTTAGGCGACGATCAATGGATAATAACTATGCAAGAAGAGCTCAACCAATTCGAAAGGAACCAAGTTTGGACTCTTGTACCAAGACCGGACAACAAGCATATCATAGACACAAGATGGGTGTTCAAGAACAAACTTGACGAGAATGGGATCATAGTTCGTAACAAAGCAAGATTGGTTGCACAAGGCTACAACCAAGAAGAAGGAATCGACTTTGATGAAACATTCGCTCCGGTAGCAAGGTTAGAAGCAATTAGATTATTACTTGCTTACGCTTGTTCTATGAATTTTCAGTTGTACCAGATGGATGTCAAAAGCGCTTTCCTAAACGGTTACATCAATGAAGAAGTCTACGTCAAACAACCTCCCGGTTTTGAAGAATTCAAGAACCCGTCTCATGTCTACAAGTTGAAGAAGGCTCTTTATGGCTTAAAGCAAGCACCAAGGGCTTGGTATGATCGCCTTAGCAACTTCCTATGTGAGAAAGGTTTTACTAAAGGAAAGGTTGACAAGACTTTGTTCGTCAAGAATCTTAAGGGTAACACCTTACTTGTTCAAGTCTATGTCGACAACATCATCTTCGGTTCAACAAACAAAGATCTTTGCAAAGAATTCTCTCTTATGATGCAAGGTGAATTCGAGATGTCCATGATGGGAAAGATGAACTACTTTCTTGGATTACAAATCAAGCAATCTTCATCAACCAATCCAAGTATTGCAAGGAGTTATTGAAAAGATTTGATATGTAAAATTGCAAAGAGATGTCTACTCCAATGGGATCCGGAACGTATATTGATCAAGATCTTTCCGGCACTTCAATAGATATTACAAAGTATCGAGGTATGATCGGTTCACTCTTATATTTGACGGCAAGCCGTCCTGACATTATGTTTAGTGTTTGTTTGTGTGCCCGCTTTCAAGCTAATCCGAAGGAATCGCATCTCACTGCCGTGAAGAGGATCATGAAGTATCTCAAAGGAACAACGCACGTCGGACTATGGTATCCTAAAGGTAGTACTTGTTCTTTAATTAGTTATTCTGACGCTGATTATGCAGGATGTAAGACCGATAGAAAGAGTACAAGTGGTACTTGTCACATTCTCGGGAATGCACTAGTGTCGTGGGCATGCAAGAAGCAAGCATGCGTTGCACTTAGCACGGCCGAAGCGGAGTACATTGCAGCAGGAAGTTGTTGTGCTCAAATCTTGTGGCTTAAGCAACAACTTCTCGATTTCGGTATAGATCTCGGTTGTATCCCTCTCCGGTGTGACAACACAAGTGCCATCAATATCACGAAGAACCCGGTCATGCATTCAAGAACAAAGCACATTGATATCCGGCACCACTTCCTTCGAGATCATGTTCTAAATGGAGATGTTGATGTTACATTCGTGGATACACATAATCAACTCGCCGACATATTCACAAAACCATTGGCTAAAGAGCAATTTTACAAGATTCAACGAGAACTTGGTATTCTCAATGAAGGTGACATCTAACCCTTACTTTAAAATTGCTTATTGTATGTCTTTATTGCTTTTTATGTATGTTTGTTCACTTTTTAGTCATAAAAGGCCAGCACTCCCATTTCGCTGTTTTTTCGTTTTTTCTCACTTTCGTATACCCGAAAATAATCGGTTTCAAAAACCTTTTTGATCAAAAGTTGCGTTTTGATGAGTGCTAACACTTTATGAAAAAAAAATTGTGAAAAAGTTATTATTTTTAGGCTAAAAAATGCTGCTGGATTTTT
The DNA here is from genome assembly GCA_963966055.1 of Lathyrus aphaca. Classification (NCBI taxonomy): domain Eukaryota; kingdom Viridiplantae; phylum Streptophyta; class Magnoliopsida; order Fabales; family Fabaceae; genus Lathyrus; species Lathyrus aphaca. The sequence goes on along the minus strand of OZ014523.1, from coordinate 510,999,541 downwards.
CAAAAAATTCAAATTTTTTAACCGTTAACCGGTTAACCTATTACGTTAACCGGTTAACACATCCAAAACTTGGATTTCCAGTGCAGGTTTCAGCTTCTGTTTGTTTAATTTTTTTTTGTTTTATTTGTTTTACTATGTTTTATTATATTATTCTAGTACACTTTTTTGCATGTTTGGTTCATTCTCTTCCACATGTTTTAAACTTTTAAACTCTTTGACTACCAAAACACTATTTATCATCCTCTTCCAACTTCCAACCTTCAACAAATTAAACCCTCATTTAAAACCCATTATCTCTACATCTTTATAACACCCTTCAAACTACCTTAAACTCACCAAATATCATCTCCTCCATAAACCCTAACTCCATCATTGTTCATGGCACCCCAAAGGAAAGGAAAGGAACCCGCTTCTGTGTCAGAAGAAGCTCCAGCTGTAGAAACAATGGAGTCTACCAAGAAGAGGAGGCTGGATTTCAAAGTCAGAGTCAGACCACTGCTTAAGGGTAAATATGTTCTTCTGAAATCCTTCAAACCTCCAACATTTAAATTTCCTTCATTGCTAGAATTTCAAGGGATGCTTGATTTTGTTGCTGACAATGGGAGATTTTACCCGGATTTGGTCCAATCCTTTATGCATAATTTCTCTCTCAACATGGATAGGCATGGTAAACATAAGTTGCATACTCTTGTTCGAAATTGTGAAATTAAGGAAGATTTAGGTGCTTTGGCTGCATCCTTGAACATTCCTTTTTCCGGTGTATTTCTCCGCAAAGGTGTGAATCACATGGATGACATTTGGTCCGGCTACAACAAAATGGAGTATTATTACTCAATCTGTCGTTTTCCAAAGGATGTTGTGACATCGGGACAGCGCACTACAAGAACTCTATGATATACGAAGAATTTGACCGTTGATGATCGGTTGTTACACTATATCATTTGCTATGTGTTGCTGCCCAAGGATTCAAACCACTCTCAAATCAACGACTTGGAGATGCAAGTTTTATTTGCTATCAAGAAAAGGGTGAAGATAAATTGGATGCTTACTATGATGTATCACTTGAAGCAACAACTCTCTTTGAAGACAAGACTTTCGTATGCTAGGCTCATTTCTCGGATCATTGAGCAAACCGACTTGGTTATTGGTAAGGAACCTTTTATCGCCATGAAGGCTACGGCAAATGAAATCAATGAGATTACTATTGTGAAGAATACAAGAATTGTGTTACGCAACGATGGTTCTTATGAATATGTTGATGGTTCTTCCGCTCCATCCTTTCCTATTCCCGAAGGTGGCATAACCAATGACTTCCTTTACACCACCATCATGACACACCACCGAGAAGCTCAACAAAACCACCGTGAAACCCAACGCACTCTCAAAAGTCTTCGGAAATTGATTATCGGTTCTCACAACCAACCCGAAGAGGAAGATGAAAGTGAAGCCGGTAGTGAAGATGATGAAGATGGTGAAGATGAAAGTGATGATATGTCGGAGGAGGAATGAACATGCATGTCTTGTTGTTTTTATTGTTTTCGTTTAAAAATTATGTTATAAGTCCTACGTTTGTTAGGCAATTTTGATTTCGGTTCGGTTATGTTTTCGTACTCTTATCCGTTTCAATCCAATTATGTTTTGCTATGTGTATGTGTTCATATATGCTTTCATACTACATTGCATCATACTGAATTTTATGTTGTATTTTTCATATTTATGCTTGTTCCTCTCTTCCTTTTTGCTAATGACAAAGGGGGAGAAGAGCTTTGGTTTATAATATCTCTATGTGCAGAATTTTGCCTCTGTTTTAGATAGGGGAGCTGCTGAACATAAGGGGAAAAGCAAGTCTAGAACATGATTGATCGATCAAAGCTTGTACGCAAATTCGATCGGTTGTCATCATCAAAAAGGGGGAGAATGTAGAAGCATACTTCAAGTTCTTTGTTTTGATGATGTCAACATTATCCAAGCTCATTCCAGATTGCAAAAAGTCGAGATGACAACAAACGATCAAGACCATGGCTATGCATCATCAATGGAATGTTTCCGATCGATTCAAGATTTTGTGCTACACTTTCAAGACTTGTCTCAAGGCTTAAGTATATCAATAATTAACTCTTAAATATGATATACAAGTGTTCAACATAATCTTCATAATTTTATTGCATGTGCATAGTTTTTGAAAATGAAATTGGAACTGGTTTAACACTTTTAACAAAAATATTTTTCTGAATTTTAACAGTGTTAACCGGTTAACCATATGGGTTAACCGGTTCACGGCAGCAATTTTCAAATTCTGTGGTAACGTTCATAGGCGTTAACCGATTAACCTATTTGGTTAACCGGTTAACACTGAAGAAAGTTTGAAAAATTGTTTCTTTTTAAATTCAAATATTTTGTTAAAGTCATACCTCTTCATGATTTTCTTTCATAAATGTTTATACCTTTTCAAAAGAATTTGTTTTCAAATTTTCATACCTTTTTGAATAGGTGTTTCATCTATTATAAATTCTAACATTTTCAAATTCAAAAACAACCTCCTAGAAAAATTTCAAATATTTTCATACAATCAAATTCACTTTATTCAAATTATCTTCATCTTTCAAAAGTGTTCATAAGTTCATAATTTTCATATTTTGTCTTGAACACTTGTGTTGAATATTTATAGTGAATTCTTGATTATAGGAGAAGATCAATTTTATTGATATCATTTCATTGTACTCTCACTCAAACAATATTATAGAAAGTGTCTTTCTATTTTGTGACTTGTGTTCCAAGGATTGTTTGGACATAAGGGTAAATGTGGCAAGAGGATTGTTCTTGCACACTTGTTTGTATAGTTTTGTTAGAAAGTAGGCCTCACCATTGAAGGTGTGATAGGTTGTACTATTCTAAAGAAAACTAGTGGAAATCTCTTTCGGTTTGGAAAGGAGACTGGATGTACCTTCGGATTGTGAAGGGAACCAGGATAAACCTCCGTGTGTTCTTTACTTTTCTGCTTTATAATTTTTGTTCTTTAACCGTAAAAGCAAAATCCATCCATCTAAGAAAAAGAATCGAGAAAATTTTGATAACACCTAATTAACCCCCCCCCCCCCTCTTAGGCGCATTTTGATTCTACATGGTCATGGGCAGATTTGTACTAGGTGTACAATTTAAACAAATTATCCTTGACATTTTTGGCCATTTTCATAGATTTTTCGGTCCCTTCCCCATGAACTTGATCAAAAGACCACTCAATATATCTAAACTTATAATGAGGGTCAAAAATCACTCCAAAATAAAGAAATTGATTGATGTTCTTTTCCTCTCCCCAATATTTATCGTACTTACACTTCATCTCATGTCCTACTGAGGCTAAATCAGAGTTCAAGTTCATAGATGCTTCTTGAAGCTCACCAAAAACAGATGATAATTGGTGGTAAGCAGTGTGCAATGACACTTGTTGAGATGAAGAAAATACCTTGGTGGCTTCATAGAAAATTTTCAAAAAATTCACAAAGGCCCTAGCCTTTTCCCAATCAGTATAGCAAGGAGGACCATGACGTCCAAACCATTCCACATACCCTACATATTCTCCTTCTAATTTTTCAAATGCTGTTTGGGACTTCTCAGCAGCATCCAACATCATGTATGTCGAGTTCCACCTCGTGGAAACATCGAGACATAGATGTTTCCAACAAGTAATCCTAGAAAATTCAACACATTCTTTGAATTTCAATGCCCTATGTGGTGAAGATCTCACAAATCTCACAGCATTACGAATGCTTGACACAGATGAATCTTGTTCTTTCAATCCATCATTAACAATTAAATTCAAAATATGTGCGCAGCAGCGCATATGAAAAAAATCAGCTTCACCCATTAATCCATTCTTGATATGAACCCTTTTCTTTAAATATGCTACAGCTACATCATTGGACGATGTGTTGTCAACAGTGATTGTAGACACATTTCTAAGACCCCATTCCCTCAATACATCCTCAAATTGTCTACCAATGGTCTCCCCTTTGTGATTAGGAACTAAACTAAAGCTAATGATTCTTTTTTGGTAGTTCCAATCATTGTCAACAAAATGAGCTGTAACTGTTATATAGCTAAGGTTTTGAATGGAAGTCCAACAGTCTGTAGTAAGTGCTACCCTGCTGCAATCAGACCTAAAATAAGCTTTCAATCGCAACTTCTCATCTAGATACAACTGAAAACAATCCCTAGCAATTGTCCTCCTAGATGGGATAGTCAAAAGTGGTTCTAATTGATTACATAAGAATATAAAACCCTCACTATCAACTACTCTAAATGGGTGTTCATCAAGGATAACAAACAGAGTTATTGTCTTTCTACAAGCTTCTTTATCAAACTTTGGGCTAACAGAAATCAAGCCACCACTACCAAAATCAAGGTTGGTTTGATTCAAGTCATTTTCTAGGTAAGGATTTTTGTAACAAATTTTGGAGTGGGCGAGCATGTTAGACGTTCCGTGTGATTTAGGATCACATCTATATCGTTTATGGAAATGCTTACAGGCAGCAGTTCGTTCCACAACATCAGTTAATTCGATAAAATGGTCCCAACATGAAGATTTTTTCTTGGGACCATCCGCATTAGGCCTCCTTCTCTTTCTAGTATGGTCAATAGGAGGGATAGGAGCCTCAGTTGCAGCTGCAAACGATTAATAAAGCATACAAAAATACACTTAGTAAAACAAAAACATTTACATAAAAAAGAACACTAGTTAATAAATTATTTATTTTTCACATACTGTATCTACTAATGAGCATGAAAGAAACACTAGTAATAAGTAGTATTAGATTATTAAAAGGAATACTAGTTATATATTTGTTTGTTCACATACTGTACAATTTAAACAAGTAGTGATATGTTTCTAATATAATTTCACCAGGTGTATAATTTTACCAGTAGAACTTATGAACCAAACGTAGCAAAATTAATTCATATCAGGTTTTTCAAACCACAAAATAAAATTAACATTACAAAACTTCTAATAGCCTAACCAACATTTCACATTCAAACAACATAGGCAAAAAATAGAGTTAATTAACACTTACTGTGTTGTTGTTCTTGCTCCATAATTTCCAACCCAACTTGTGGTACTTCTCTACTACTATCTCCTTGCTCCATCTTTCCAATTTCCAGTCCATATAATAAAACATGTCAAAACAAAATCCAACAAAATAATTAATACAAATAAATCAAGAATCAGAGAGATAACATTAGCTACTAAATCAAGAATCAAACAGAAAAGTAACATTACCTGATTAGAGTTTTTTAGAAGAATCAAAGATCTAACATGTCAAAACAAATAAATAATGTTAGTTTATAACTTTGAAACATTAAAACTCAAATATTCATATGAAAACTCATGAACAAAGTAAAACCCTAAACATATAGAAGAAACAAAAGACTGAAAAAATAGAAGAAGAAAACGAAAATACCTTAAAGAAGATGATGAAGAAGAGTTCAATGAACAATATACACGGTTTAGAAGAAGGATCTACGCCATATTAAGGTTTTTGCAGCGGCGACGGTGGATTAGGGTTTGAGAAGATGAACGGTTCTTGAAGAGAAAGTGAGAGAGTGTGAGATGAGAAAAGTGAGGGAATGTGTGTTTTGCTGAGTCTGAATGGAAAAAATGTGACCTAGTATTAGTATATATATTTCATAACATGATACAAATTGCCAACATGTAAAATTGTGAATTAAACCGGTTCGGTTCGGTTTTAAATGGTTCATATATATAGGTCTGAACCGGTCCAATGCTACCCATATTAAACTGTTTGGACCAACCGATTAAACCGTTTAACCGACCCAGCCCAATCCCTTTTCATTTTTTTTCCTGGTTATGCCGGTTCCAGATCGGGCTTGGACCGTTTGTCCAGCCCTAACCACAAGCAAACACCAAACATCTGTATCATAAAAAAAAGCAATGTATATCAGAGCTTGCGAAATTTGAAAGGAAAAACGAAATTTACTTGTCAATAACACATAAAGTATCTCGCACAAGCAACCATTACAAATCCAAATGCGAACAGACATGCCAAAAGAAGAATAATGAAATTTTGAATAACACGCAATAGGGGAAGTTTCACAATTTCGGCAAAAAACGATTTCTGAACACCATGAAAATAGGTAAGCACAATACCATGAAGGAGGATTCCTTAACAAGAACTCAAATTGATAAACCCTAATTTGACACTATAAAGAGGCAACCGAAAGTATCATACGGGTGGGCTAAAAAAACATGATATCAGTAAGCAGCAATACAAAAGAAAAACCCTAGCCACACCATTTTTTTCCATAAAAAACCTAATACTACCATATTCAAAAAAACGGCAGGCCACCCTTGTTCATCACTACCACCGAAAACACTAACATACCATTTTCGAAACCAAGCACGACAAGAACGAGAAAGAAGACGAGGAGAAGGAGAGGATGGCGAAAACGATGCAAGAACAAAAAAGTTCATAGCTTACCTGAGTTTCTTTATTTTTTCGCCGGAAAAGTGTCTCCTCCGTTTAGGTAACTCGTGTCCCTCTTTTCTCCATCTTATTTGTGTCGTCATCGTTTTTTTGTTGTTGTTTGTCGAAACTCCCAATCCCGTTGATTTACTGTGTTTTTGACAAAATTACTTCCGAATTCAGTTTCTCCATGATATTTTAGTGAGGGTTTGTGTTTGAAGTTTTTGTATTGGAGAGGGTCTCACCGGTGGCACCGCCACCAAACACCGTTTTCTCCGGCCAATGTTTTGTTTCCGACCATGTATGTTACGTAGAGAGAGAGAGAGAGAGTCTTGAGAGTTGAGATGTATCGAAGAGAGAGGAAAAGGTTGGAGAAGTGAAGTTTAAAAGCTCGTTTTAACATATTCTTCTTGTTGGTGTGGGCTGGTAGAACGGTGACAAGTGTCTCCACCATGGACACTTGTCACCGGTTAGTGGTCTAGGCTGACTAGGTTTTGTTGTTCCCATGCGCGCCCCCTTCATTCGTAAAACCAAATTGGGTAAGAACCGACCCATCAAACCCACGACCTGACCAGCGTCAGCGCCCTAATGGACCTCCATGCAGATCTTTTAAGCACACCCCCATTTCACTTCCTTTTCCAGCCCATTTCTCTTTATTTTTCTTTATTTATCTTGGTCTTATTTATTTTATTTTCTTATTATCATTTTATTGATTCATTATTATTTTTGTTAAATATTCCAAAAATACCAAAAAAAAAATGTTTTATATTAATTAGTTATTTTAAATAATTTTATTAATTGATTTATTAATTAATTCTATTAAATAGTTACATTTAATTTAGTTAGTTAATTATTTATCTTTTGATCGAGTTCGCTTGTATGATTATATTTCTTGCCCATTATTTATTGGTTCGATGATAATGTATGACTCATATGAATTTAGATATTATTTTCACTGTATTTTGGTTTTAAAATTCATGCAAATTTAGATCATGATCACCAAATGTTTAAAAAGGGTTTTCAAAATGGATCATGCTGAATTTTCTGCATTTTTTCTGCTTCTGGTACAACGTTAACCGGTTAACCATTTCTAGTTCAAATTGGTTAACCGGTTAACCATCTTTAAAATTGTGCAGCTTTTGCCTGCGTTAACCGGTTAACGCAAGTCATAATGGTGTTTTTGGCTTGTTTCAAGCCCCTTTTTGGTTCCTCTTTCTTCTTCTTCCTCTTCCTTTTTATTTTTACCTTGGGAATCACTTTTGGGAGTGATTTCTCCTTAATTTCAATGAACTTTGGGTGTAGATTAGAGTAGTTAATGTTCATTAATTCAAAACTACCTTTTAGTGAATTATTCAATTCATTTAAGGTACTTTGGGTTAGTGATATATTTTCATGCTTGAATCCACCAAGATGAGTGATTGAACTTAAGGATGGAAGAATACCATGAGTGCGGCTCAATTTGGTATTCACCATTAGTTTTATGCGGTATTGCGTCCGGATAGCGATTTACATATCGTTTATCTCGCATGCATTAGCACTAACATTATGCACCTTAATTGGTGGTGGCCGACCTCATTTATAGGGTAATTACTTCGTAAATTACTTGGCGATTGATTAACATAGACCTAAATTTGTCCCTAAATTCGGAATAAAAAAATCTAATTGGGTACTTGCACTTTCGTGGACCGGATCTCTTGTTGATTGCGTAATCCCAAAGTGGTTAATCATATTGCATTAAGAATCGAGACTTATGAATGTTTGATGCGTAGGTGCTTTGGGTCTCCCAATCGCCTTTCAAATTTCATTGAATTCGATTCGGTTTGCCTTGATTAATCGCTATAGTGTAAGATGTTAAGCGGATCCGGTTGCCTTTCGATTTTGGTTGCTCTTTTGGTTGTGGTTGATTAAGTTCACCATGTCATTATTATTATGTAAATATTATTACTACTATTATTATTATTAATATTTTAGATTCTTGCACTTTAATTGTTTTTGCCACTAGCATTTAATTTCTTGCACTTTTATTGCTTTTATTTTATTTTGTTTTATTATGCTTTATTCATCCATATCATATTTATTATTTGCTCTTATTTTGTTGTTAATTTTCCGTTTGTCCATTTGGACACAAAAACATTAATAAATGATTAAATTTCTAAAAAACTTGTGACTTTAATTTGTGGACTATTGGTTACTATCCTTGGCTTTGGAATGAAGATTTGGACTTAGATTCTTAGGACACATTTCCTTTGCCTTGACCTTCATGAAGTTGGAATTTGCCTTTATTTTGCCATTTGCTAGCTTATAAGGATGAAACTCTTGTACTCATAAATTGGAAATGTCATCAAGTTTGGTTAGATCTTTCTTCCCTTATCTCCTTATTTTCTTTTTTAGGATAGTCCCTTCATCTTCCCCCTCTTTAATTTTCAAAATCTTCACCATTTTTCAAAGGATTCTTTCTTTTTAAATCATCACCTCTTTAATAAACAAAAACCTTGACTTTTGTCAAGTGGCTTTTACCCTTTTATTTTCTTTAAAAATCAATGAATCTAATCATGTTGACCTTAATTCAAAAATAAAAAGAATCAAACTCATTCAAGTTGTTTTGTGCATTTGTGCACTTTTGTTTATTTTCTTTAAAAGAGTGCCGATTATGAGTCATTATTCTTTAGTCGGGTGCAAGTCTTTCAATCTCCATGGTTGTAGTTTGATGTAATTGAGTCTCTTGTCATTTGTGGGGGTTTGGTGGCATACTCGTTGATTTTATCCGAGTTGGCGCCTTACCCATAATGATGTATGAGTCCATGTCTTCATTCTCATGGTAGTTTGTTTGACCATCCACTTGAAGATGACAAATTCTCTTCACTTAATAAAATTAATTACAACCCACTCTTTTCACTATTTGTACCACGAACTACGGGGTTTTGATCTTGCATTGCACTTTGTGGGTACGTAGGCATGAGGTGGTAAACCTCTCCAAACACAAAAATATTAAAAAAATAATTCTTTCCTCATCACTCCACTCTCATTGAACAAACCTTTTTCAAATCAAAAGAAGTACATTTTTCAAAGGTCTCCCGTGGAGTACCACGAACATTTTGGGTGCGTAAAACCTTCTCATTGTGTAACATATCCCCTTACACGTTTCTCTGTTGTATTTCTTTAGCTTTTTGCTTTTAGATTCATTAGGATTTATTCATTTTTTTTCTTCCTTTTCCTCTTGGAATAAAATAAAAGCGCGGTGACGACTCTGTTTACTTTGAGTTAAGTTAACTAATAGCTTACACTCATGATTTTACCACTACAGGTGTCCATATCATGTCCTAAACTGTAAGCGCAACCAGTTGCCGCATGTACTCACCTAAACCACCCGTGTGTGACTGCCTCGCCTTCCACCTCTTCGCCCGTGGGTCGCCTGGCGCACATGGCAGGACCCTCTTATCACATATGATCGGGAAGTGCTCATAGATCCAGCACTGAGATCACAAAAAATAATAAATTAGAAATAATAATATTTGTAAAAATTAAATACAAAATAAATAACATGCAATAAAATATACATGTAACAAACTAAGGTACCAAACAAGCTGTCTGGTGTCAAAATGAGTCGCCACCCCAAGCGCAAAATACAACTGGGTCAGCGTTACACACTCCAACGCCCAGTTGTGCACCTCGAGATCGCTGAAGAGACACATATACCTGGCATCGACATATGTACCAGACTTGTCCACAAAGATAGTACATGCTACTACATGCAGCATGTACGCCCTAGCGGCATCCTGATATCTACCAGCTGTTACAAGCTCACCATAAGTCTTCTGAGTCTAGTGCATCCGTAGGTGAGCGACCTTTGGTGTCAGAGAACTCCTGCAGTACATGTGCATCTATCAAACTCAGATAATGCATAACCATCTGACAAGCTATGGCCAGGGTGAGATGAGGACCTGTCTAAAATCTGCCACCAATAGGGAGATGGTACAAGGCAATGACATCATCCAAAGTCACCGTCATCTCTTCGAATGGAAGATGAAATGATGACGTATCTTTGTGTCACCTCTTGAAGAAGGCACTAAGTAGAGGGACATCCATTAAAGTCCTGGACGATCCTCTTCATAACATCAGACATGGGAATCTCCGAGAAACCCTTCATCTTTGCACCATGAGACTAGACCCTCAACACTGATCGCTTTTGTTCCACCAATATATAAATAAATTTGTTAATATTTAAATATATTTTGCATAAATAATCAAAAGTTAAAATTATAATCATCAACAATTCATCCTCCTGAACAATTCATACATTGTCACCAGCAAAAATTCAAATAACAACAATCAAAAGTTCAACATCAAGAAAACATCAACAATAAAAAAGAATTCTACAACAAGAAATCATCAATAACAATCACAAAAATCCAGCATCACAGAAAATTCAAAAACATCAAAATGAAGCAAATAAAAGAAGAGAATTTGGCTCAAGCATTTTATAAAACACTTGACGCGCGAAAATCGAATGTTGGTAATCGTAACAATTCAATACCATCGCAAACCGCAAGTGATAACAACATTCAACATGATTGCACGTAGGTATTTCTTTAGTTTTATTTGTTTATTTTTATTTTTTAATTTGTTTTTCTAATTTATTTTATTTTTGGTTTAATTTGATTTTCGTACTTAATTTTCAACTTTAATAGCTTTTACGGAAATGATCATAACCGGAGTTCCAGGAATCTGATTGAGGCGTTCTACCAGTCGATGGAAAGCTAAGAGAGAGAGCTACAACTTTCGTGTTTGAGTCAAAGTCAGATTCGGAGTCATATTTTCCAGAATTTCGTTTGAAGTTGTTGCATTAGTTTTATTCAGTTTCGGGTCATTTAGAATTGGGTCTGGGTTATGTATTTGATCCAGTTGGGTTGTAAACAGGTTTTTAGGTTTTCTATTTAACCTAGCAGCCGCAAATGCTCTTGAAAAACATTTTTATTCACGATTTTATTTTATTCCTTACGCTTGAAAGAACGATGGAGAACTAATCGCCCTTGAGTCAATCTACTGTATTCAGGTTCTAACACTTGAGATTATTATAATGTTAATTTTAGTTTAATTCCTTTCAATTATATTTTGTGTTCTTGCATACTTAATTCAATTGCATGAAATATATTGATTCAATTTGGTTGATTGTATGATCCTAACACAGACACAACATGTTTGCTTAATTCGTTTTGTGTCTGATCAATAATGTTTGCTTAATTCATGAGATTTTATCACGTTTGCTTAATTCGGACAATAGGATCGTACATCTTACAAATCTCACTGCGCTTGTCATTGAGGTTATATCTGAATAGGAATGAATAATCCGTTTAGGGCATTATAATTATAATAATCGATGATAGTAGGAACTGAATCGGTAGATTGACTTATTTCATAATCACATATTTTAATCACTTAATTGTTCTGTTTTTTTATCAACCTTAAAACAACCCCCCCCTAATTCGGAATTTGGTTACCTTCGATTAATAACAATACAAGAATCCTTGTGAAACGATTCGAGTCATTGTCGCTATACTACGTTTTCAAAAATTACTCGTTTTTGATCTTCGCGCGACACGCGGATCAAATTGGCGTCGTTGCCGGGGATTCTTGTTGTTATTAACCAATTTTATAGCCATATGTATAGTTTTCTTGTCAGTTTTTTTTCTTTTCTTTTTTGTTGTGTTTGTTGATTATCAGGGTTGCAATACCGGTTGCAGTATAGTGATAAGTTTTCCAGCCTTTCAGGTAAGTTGGAAGCTAATATTTCGATTTGCTCCAAATTTTTTCTAGAAAATCAGAAATAAATCGAAGAATAATACTCTTTTAGAATAGAATTCTAAGAGATTTCGACCCTCAAAATCGCAAATTTTGTGTTTTTCTATTTTATTTGATTTATTTTCTCTTTTCATATTTTAAAAAAAAATTGAAATTTTGTGTGCGAGCTTTATTTGATTTAATTAGATTTTTAGCGTTATTTTTATAATTTTTAGATTTTATTTTAATCGCTTTTCGTTTTTCCCATTCTTTTTAAATCTGCAGTGATTTTATTTGATTCTGTGTTGAAATTTATAATCATATCATGATTGATCAAAGAACTCTAAGAGAACTGGTTGCACTTGTGAATTATAATTCTTTATATATTGAATATCCCGATGTTGTTGATGCACCTTTCGAATTGAAATTTGGTTTAACACACTTTTTGCCAAGTTTTAATGGTTTTGCAGATGAGGATCCGAATAAGCATCTAAAGGAATTAGAAGTAGGGTGCTTCGCACCTTCTGAACCTTCACTAGAGGATCTTGTAAACCAAATAGCTACAAATAATATCAAGTATCTGTAATACCTCAAAATTTGCCCTCATATTCATTCCCTCAATTGGCGTATCATTTTGCATTCATCTGTATTTCTCATCAGTCCATTAATATCATAATAGTGCATTTCATGGATTCATAAGGCATGAGATCAGGGCCCAGGGAAATTAGGGTTTTATACCTTATTGTAATACCTCAAAATTTGCCCTCCTTTATTCTCTCTACTGGCGTATCATTTCGCATTCATCTGCATTTAATATCATATTAATGCATTTCATGGATTTTATAAGGCATGAGATCAGTGCCCTCTAAAGAGCCATGTTATTCCATTGTGTTGTGGTTTCTACTTCGCTGGAGAGTGTGTCATGGATTATGGAATTAGTGCTTCGCACCTTATGTATGGCTGTCCGATGAATTCAAAGTCTTGGTTATGTGAATATTAAATAACATCAGCTTCTTATGCACTTGCTACTCGATTAGGGTTTATTTCCCTGATTAGGAGATCTCTAAGGAACTCATTCGTAAAGGTTGTCCATTGGCGCATCGGGCTCATTATCAAGGTGGATTATGGTTTTATTCACCACTGAACTCGAAGGAATTCCATCAACTGAGGTCCTTTGTATTAAAGTTCGATTTGGGTTTATTTTATGGAAAGCAAGTAGCATGGTTTGAGCTATGGATTTTGGGGATTTACAACGATATTAAAGTTCTTCGATCCGAGACTTTGATTCAAATTAAGGATAGGAAGCGCACGGTTATGACTTATTTGGAAGGAGTCGTTCAAGTCCAATTCCAATTTATAGATTCAAATATCATTTATTATTTTCAATCCCTAAATTCACCAAAATCTATTGAACCCACATCATTGTCCAAAATCCGTTTTTTCGTCTTCTATTCGCATAGGAAAAGACTCGACTTCCTCCATTCACATGTAATACACGGTTCCATATTTTTCCATTTTTGCGCCTTTTCTTTTCTAAAGGAAAAGGCCCATTTGTCTAAATAAATTTTAACCCATTTTTGAAGTTTACATTTTTGTCGGTCCATTTCGAATCCATTACCAAGAGTCCATAGTGAAATGCAAATCAAGCCCATTTTTATTTCGGAGCCTATTATAATTTAGTTCCACCTTTCCTATTTCCATTAGAGTTCATTATCCAAACAAGTTAAAAAGATAAATATAAAAAAGAAAAAGAAAAAAAGAGAACACCGACAAATGGGGGTGGCATAGATGAATTGCATTTTCAGGAATTGCATCTTCAAGTTTTCTCTACAAAGAAAAGAGGAGGACATTGGGTTTTGAGGACTTAACTTCCATACTTCCTGTTTGTTTTTTTTGTCAGCAATAGAACTAACGAGGTGCCTTGGCAAAGCAAATGGAGAGGCACAAAATGAAACTAAAAAGCCGGATTTCAGTTAATACAGTTGCAAGTCTAACAGAAAATCGGGTGAAGAGAAAAGAGACAGTTACGAAGTCAGTCACGTTGATATGGCAAAATCTCCACAAAACAAAAAAAACTGATAGAGAGAATTCAGAAGAGAAAGTACATTATAGTAATGTTGTTATACAAGAAGAGTGTACACAAAAGAGAATCAGTTCAAAGACAGGGGAATAAGGATTCGGTTACATAAGGATATTGTTGAAAATGCTAACGAACTTAGGAGATTTTCTTCGAGAATCAAATACAAAAATACTCTCACTTCATGAAGCCAATTTTCAACTTCACTGAGGATTTTCGGCGAAGCAATCCAGAAACCAGAAATTTCAATTTTTATCACCTTCTTCAGTTCCCACTACATCAAATATTTCACCTGCAGAATCCAATACCAACATGTTCAGTTCGACTCATTACAATTTAATCCATGACCAACCGTAAATTCACAGAAGAAAAAGGAGAAGTAGCGCAGAGAAATAGATGAATGACATGGTTTGAGGGTGATACCTGGAAAGTTGTTGCGGTTCGTTCATCACATTGATATAGCAGCTTTGCTTCGAATTGCAGTTTCGCGATGAAGCAGGACGGGGCTTCCGTCACATTCAGATGCACTCTCAAAAGAGGAACGCATGAGGGCTCAATACCAATATCTCATAGCAATGAGGGCAGTCATGTTACGAACCTCAGATGCCGCAAAATCCACAATAAACTCCATCAAGCTTATGTCTATTCAGACCGGCCCCTCCCAATATCTCCCTTTCTCCGAATTGATTAGTTGCCTCAACAAATATTCGAAAAAAGGAGCAGGCCTGCAAAGTGCATCCAATTGTGTTAACAGAAGAGGCCTTTGGGTATGCACAGTGGGCTACTACCAGCTGAGTCATGATTCTCGTAATGCGGCGAAGTATTTAGAGGGCTGGCTCCAATGTTCTCAGGTTCTCCTATTGCTAGTTGAAATCTTTGCTCAACTCCTCTTCCTTCATCTTTCACCTCAACCTGCATAATATCATAAAAAAAATCAGTTCAATAACAAAGCTGAAAATCAGTGTAACATTAGAAAACGCAAATCGAAACTACTAGTTACGAAAAACTCAGTCCATATAACAGAACCCCAAAAACTCATAACAGTTATAACTGAATCGTAACTGATTCACAACCGAAAGTTTGAACTCAACTGATTTCCAGCTCAGAAACATAACTAATTACTCAAAAACAAAAACCAGCTCATAACAGAAATTGAACAACAATCATAACTGAATTCAGTAAGAGAAGGTACCTGAAGCTTCTAGACCTTTCTATGGGAGATCCTCTATAAGTCAGAATCACTCTTCACACTTGAGGTTTCTTCTGGAATTTTCCAATCCTCCCAATCTGGATTTTCTCCTCCCATAACTCTCTCAACCCCAGTTCCAATTGGTTGCATCAATTGCAAATAACGAGAGTGTTCTAATAGGTGAAACCTTCATCAATCTCTGCGGCTAATCCATGGGATCTCTCGACGAGCTTCAATTTTGATCCGCCTCATCACCATTACGCCTCGGTCTCTGTTATCCTCACGGCAACGATTATCCCTGCAAATCAATCAACGAAGTTGTTCAAGAAATAACAACACCACAACGAAGCTACAAGTTTACAAGTCAAATAGAAGCAGGAGAAGCATAAGAGGCAGATTCAGAGTTCTTACCTAGTGAAACATTGTCTCGCCTGTCAACAAAGCACCGCGCGCATCGTCTAGTTCGGCAATCAAGGTACACGCTACTTAGCCTTGTATTCGGAGACTCTTGTGATGTTAGCCTTGTTTTATAGCTGGATTCGTCCCGGGGTTGGCATTAAGAGTTGCGGGGAGAGACAAAGGATTTTAGGTGGCGGCGGAAGATTGAAAAAGAAGACAGAGAGTTAGGTTTGAGCTATGGCGGGAGAAGGGATAAGAAGAAGTTGACGGAAGGTTGGTGATGGTGGCGATGAGCGATGAAATCGGAGAGGAGGAAAGGGTTGTGCGGCGCAAGGGAAGGGGGAGAAGAATTAGGGTTCCAGTTTGTTATAATTAGGTTATAGTTCAGTTCAATTTTAATTAAATTTTGTAATTATATTATAGTTTAATTATAGTCTAATTCAGATTTAATTAAGTTTTATAATTTGATTATTAGTTAATTCATTTTTTTTCTTTTTAGATTAATAGTAAGTCTTTTAATGAAACTGTAATTTAAAATCTTTAGAAAAGCATTATAAGATTAGTCTAATATTAACTTAATTTAAAACCTTTAGAAAATGTTAATAGGATTAGTTTATTATTTTCTTAATTTAAAATCTTTAGAAAATATTTTTTAGATTAATTTAATATTTTCTTAAATTAAGACTTTTTTTTAGAAAATATTAGTTTAGGTGTAGTTTAACTCATAGCTTAATTCAAATTTTAGGAAAATGTTATAATAAAACTTTAGTTTAATTCATTTTTCTTTAATTAAGTTTTTTTAGAAAAAAAAAACATTATAAGGAGATTAGTTAATTCATTAGCTTAAATTAAGATTTTTTAGAAAATATTTTCATAACAAGATTAGTTTAATTAATTCTTTTAAATTAAGATTTTAGGAATTTTAATCATAAATTAGATTTAAGGTAATTCTTTTTTGAAACTATAGTGTAATTCAGTTTTTTAGAGAAAAAAGTGTTAATAGGATTAGTTTAATATTTTGCTTAATTTAAAATCTTTAGAAAAATGTTAATTTAAGTTTAGTTTATTGTTTTTTAAATTAGAATATTAAAGTAATCAAACTTTAGTTTAATTTTTAAGTTAAGATTTTAAAAAATAATAATGATACTCACACCCCTGTTTCCAGGCCCATTAGAAAACAACATGGAGACGTTGCTATCCGCACCATCCCCTTATCCCTGCGTTTTGGGCTTTGTTAGTCTGCTGTCTGCACCCCATATTTTAGGCCCCTTACAAAAATAACTAGAGATAACCACTAAAGTCACCCCCTGAATATTTCTTTAGACTTTTAATTTCAGTTTAATTATAGTTTCAAATTAAATCTATAAAAAATAGGAAAAAGCATGAGAAAATTCTATAAAAATTTAAGTAGATTAATAGTTGAATTTAGGAATTTGTGTTATTTTTACTTTCTGAAATTTGATTATTTTTTAATTAATTCTGAATTTTTTCTTTTAATTAGCTTTATTGGATTTCTATTATTTATGCTGGATTTTGTTTATTTTATTTAAGTAGTTTCCAACAACCTTTTTGAGCCATTCTTTTTTCTGTAATTTGATGACTCATAATAGTTCTTAGGATATTTTTTATGGAATTTTTAGGACCTTTTATCATAGGTTTTAGTGGAGTAATCCTTAGGAAATAATGGTTAATCTTAGCTGAAATTAAATAATTTTTAGGCATAGGAAAAATAAGTATTTTTAGAATCCCTCTTAGTATACTATTTTAGATAGTGTTAGGATCCTATGGTTTAAGTTTCACAATTTTTCTAGAAGTTTTAATATTTTTTTTTAGAATATTAGTTTAGGCCTAGTTACACATAGTTCCCATTAGTTTAGGCCATTAGAAAAAATAATGTTCAATCAAAAATAATAATAGTCTAGATTAGATTTAGCATTTAAATTTAATATTAGACTTAGGTTTAGTTTAATTTGTTTTTTAGGATGAATATTAAGTTTGACCTAGGTTTAGAACTTAGTATAAAGTTCATTTCCATATAGAAGTAGAATAAATAAATAAGACTATTTATTATTCATGCCTTTAAGGCATTTTTAGAATATTATTTCTCATAGTTGATTTCATTGTTTTGCCTTATTTTAATTGTTACAACTTTAATAGGATTCCCCATTTGTTCTTAGAATCAACTTAACTTCATTAAGAAGTAAGTTGAATTCTAATAGTTCTAAGTTTCCATTAGGAGTAGAAAACCTCACTAACCATTAGGATCACCATGTAAATAAACAAATAAAATTAGGGTTGTGTCTTAGTCCCCTTAGTTTGTCCTTTTTGCAATTTGAGTCATTCTTCTTATCTTCAAACAAAAACCCAAAAAATACTTAACAAATAAATGAAATGATTCCTTGTGTATAGCCTTATTCCATGAAGCACTTGCATTCATTCCATCTTGGAGTGGTGTAAGCTTGTATATCATGATTCACAAGTCTCATCAAGGAATTGTTCACAAAGAAAACTTAAAAGACACTTCTTCACAAAAGCAACAAAAACACTTAATAAAGTTCAACAAGCTAGTGAACTTAAACCTTAATCCTAGGAAACCAGTCTTGGATAAATTCTCCTTGCTGGGTATACTTGTTCTATTATTCCATCTTGGAATGTAGAGTCAAGTGTACATTCCACGGAAAAGAGTTTGAATTCACTTCCTTGTGCCAAATTCATATAAAAACTCATAAAAGACAAAAAACAAATAACAAGCGACTATCCTGCGGGAACTTCTCTTCTCATCTCATTCACTCACAACGCGAACTCGCGACGACTTGTCACACATGCAAGACGGTAAACGCACTCGTACCAGACGAGCCTGCAACACCTGAGCATAGACATACGCAGTTCCAGCTGTAAAAAAACACAAACAAATAGTTCCCGCCTTAGTTAGGCGAACTACGTCGACTCTGATCCTCATTATCCCGATGAGGTACGTAGGCAGCGGGGTAGGGCCCGTTCGAGCACATTCTTTATTTTCCCTACATTTCCCCTTTCTTTCCATTTTCTTATTCCTTTTCTCATTTCATTTCTCATTCCAGTTAGCGGTTTTGTTCAGCAGCATTCTTATTTCTCACCCTTTGAAACAAAGTAAGCAAGCGTGGATCCCGTCGGGTACGACGGACGATCTGGGGTGCTAATACCTTCCCAGTTCGTAACCGACTCCCGAACTCAGATCTTTGGTTCGCAGGACCTCGTCCTTTCCTTCTTCCTCAGGTTCGTGCAACATTACCTTTCCCATCCTTTCGGGATAAAAATGTCTGGCTGGCGACTCTAACCTTTCCGCGCCACTTTCGCGTTTGTACTAGGATGAAAATCCCGGGAGCGACAGCTGGCGACTCTGCTGGGGAATAACTTGATTCTTCCGGTTTCCCTTGTAGAGTCAATCCTAGCGCCTGTTTGGTTTTGCTTCTTTGGGTGTTTGTTGGCTGTTGTGTGCTTTAGTCTAGCTTTACTATTTTATTTACAGTTTTATTTACAGCTTTACTTTATCGCATTTATTTACCGCTTTCAGTATTTTATTTTCCATGCATCATATTATACTGGACTGTCTGGCTGTGCTGGTTTTCATTTTTTCTGTGGGTTGGGAGTTACTGTGAGATAAGACAACTACCCGGCTTGAGTGCACCTTAGGACTTAGAGTGGTTCCACTTTGGCTTCATGGCATCTTGCTATGTTGGTAGTAGTGAGTTCCACACCTTGACTTGCGACCTTCTCGGGAATGTATTGATACCGGAATCTTTCTGGGTTGATGCGCTACCTTGATAGTTATGTGCAGTCAGGGGACCGATCATTGAGAACCTTTGTGGAAACATCCCTCTCCAGTGATGACAGTGGCAGACCACATTTGTTGGCAAACCCACTCGCATCCGAGGGCCCACTGGGAACTCGCATAGGATGGCCTGGTTCTCTCACAGGAATTCAGTTAAAGCAAAACTGTTCATATGACGATAGTATTGTACCCTTCGGGATGAATGTACTATTGTTTCTCGACTCAGTGCTTGAAGCTGGAGACTTGTGAGGGATGCTTGTTCTTTCCGGACTCAACTGAGACCTCCCTGAGTAGTACATAATGCCAAACCGATTCCTTGATTTGGCCATGAGCCATTTCTCGGAAATGGTGAACGTATTATTGCTATTCGGCCTCGAGAGTCCGTGATGTTGACCCGAGTAGCACACCCGTGAGATTGGGAGGGGTTTACAGGTTTGCAGGAACCCTGGTACCTTCAGCATACCCACTTTGCCTTTGGTTCAGTTTTGTGATCTGGGTTTCTGTTCTTAAGTTGTGGATCCCGGATCAGAGGGATAATTATTGTGATATCTGGATTTTGAGACCTGGCACCGACACCTGATTATATGATTGGCACATCACAGACACTTCACTGATCACATGCCTTGTCTTGCATAAGCATCATATCATCATTAATCATTTTGTGTTCTTTTTATTCCCAGGATTCATTACTTCCTAGGTCCTGGTCATATTTTCTACTTCAGCATGGAGATTCCGAGGAAGAGAAATGTTCATTATACTTTCCCGCAGCCAGAGACAGAGAGTGTTCAGGGTTTGATTAGCTTGATGGGTGACCGAGTCCTTGATGATTTCAGGAAAGAGTATGGCAAGATACTGAACTATGTGAGCAAGCCCACAGTCGACCAGAAAGATAGCTTGCATTCTCTGTTGCAGTTTTATGATCCACAGCTGAGGGTTTTTGTTTTTCCTGATTATATTCTGGCACCTACATTAGAGGAGGTTTCTAGCATGTTGAGTGTTCCTGTTAAGGAGGGTGTACCGTATTATGTTTCAGAGAGAATCCCTTCTCATGAGGATATCACTATCGCCTGTCATTTGAGTATGCCTAGACTCAAGATGGGATTAGAGGCTGGCCAAAGTAAAGGGATCCCTTTGGACTTTCTTGTTGCAGAGGCACGTGTCATGGCATCAGAAAAGAAATGGGCAGACTTCAAAGCACTGTTGGCTATGGTAGTATATGGAATCAGTTTGTTTCCCGGAGAGAAAGGACTAATTAACATGGAGGCCATTACCATCTTCGTCAAGAGAAATCCTGTTCCTACATTGCTAGCTGACTTTTATTATGGAGTTCACCACAGAAATGAAAAGAGGAAGGGGTTTGTAAATTGTTGTGCTCCCATATTCGCTGATTGGTTTGTAAGGCAACTCCCTAAATCAGGACCCTTTCAGGATTTGAAACAATCTTGGAAGTGGTCCAAAAGATTAATGGGCTTAACCTCAGCTGACATTGTTTGGGGATGCAACAGAGATTTGGTGGGCAAAGAAATGTTGGTTAGTTGTGGTAGCTTTCCAAATGTGCCTTTGATGGGAAGGAAAGGTGGGATTAGCTACAATCCTATCTTGTCCAGGAAACAGTTCGGCTATCCTTTAAGAGACGTACCTTTGATCGACGATGCAAATGAGTCATTATATTTTCCAGCAGAGGGAAACTCCAAAATGAGCATCCTGGCATCCCAAGCTTGGGAAATTAGGGTGATGAAAGGAAAGAAAGAATTTGGAAGAGTAGATCCTAATACCTATGATCCTTTTGCCAGCTGGTTGGAGGATCGTGTGAAGACTCACCTTCTACCATTTTCTAGAGAGACGCCTCTTTACCCTAAAGAAGTAGCACCAAGAACTACGGTGCCTTTGGAGGAATATCAGAAGTTAGAAGCTTTGGTTAAGCAACTGAGGGTTGAAAATCAAGAGGCTCTTAATTCTTGTCAAAAGCTGATGATCCAGAACCGTCAATTGAAAGATAGAGTTGTGCAGGCCGAGGAAATAGTCCGTCTCAAGCAGAAGGACTTTGAGGATAGAGAACTTTACTTCCGAAAGAAAGGTTTAGCTGAGACTCACAAGAAGACCCAGCGCCGAAGAGAGAAGAAAGATCTTAGTGAAGCCAATGAAGCTGTTACTTTATGGCAGGAGAAATGGGACGAAAATCTGAAGAAACAAAAGGAGTTAGACGCCAAGCACAAACAGGAAGTCAAAAGCCTTCAGGATTCTTTAGATGGGCAGAAAGAACTTCTCAGGAAAGCTTATTATCAAGAGGAGGATCGTATCCGGCGCGTAACAGAAAGCCAGCAGGCACTGAAGGAAGCTCAAAAGGAGATTGAGGACTTAAAGTTGAAAGCTGATGTGAAAAGGTCGAAGGCCGAGTCGAGTCAAAGCAAGGAGAATGAGGCAGCATTCCTACAGCAGATCGAGGAGTTACACACTTCTTCTGATACGAGGGACCTCCTCATTCAGAAGCTTATCCAGGAGCCCGGTCATCCAGATGTGGTTCAACTGTTCCAGAGCGTCAAATGCCTTAGCTGGAGATTGAAAGATATAGAGTTCCCTAGTGTTTAATTTCATATTGTTGTACTTGGATTACCCACAGGCTTGTTGTGGGATTCCTTATATGTGATGTACTTTTGTTATTGTGATTGGCACCCTTCGGGGACTTTGTATTTTCAAACTCTAGTTTATATGATTGATTTGTTCCGGATTTCTTGTTCGTTATTTGCACCGACACGGGATAATGAGCACCGATTCTCCGCAGCCGTCATTATGTCTGAATATTACTTGGGTCTTCTTCCCAATTCTTATCTTCTTAATGCCAGGACCGGATACAGGAAATACTCGGGAATAAAAGGAACACATTGCATTGCATACACATCATTTGCATTTTGTCTTTGTCTTTGCAGGTTTTTCTTCGAAATGTCTAATTTATCTGTGTTCATCAGGCAAAGATTGCGAGGGCCGCCAAGACCCGATACCTTCGACAAAATATCCCTCATCGGTACGCGACCCGCAGTAATCAAAGAACAGCAATGGACGCCATGCAGACAGAACTCAATGAAGTCCGTACCAAGATGGCAGAATTTATGACTCTGATGCAGGGGATGGCCCAGGGGCAGCAGGAGCTGAGAAATGCAATTCAAGGGTTAACTCCTCCTAACACTAATGCTCAGGCAACCACTTCCGGCGGACTAGGGGCTCCTCCCAACACCAACAACGGTACAGGTGGACCTCATGTTCCAGATCCAGCTATGGCTACGTATGTTCCTGTGCAGGACAGGCAGGAAGACCAATTCCAGTACTTCAATAATGATATGGGTTTCGGCGGTGATGGAAATCTCAATGACTTCTTGGTGCTTATAGAGAAGGTCAAGGCCTTAGAGTGCAAAGACACTTTGGGGATTGACGTGTCAGATATGGGTTTAGTACCTGGGGTGGTCATTCCACACAAGTTCAGACCACCAGCATTTGATAAATACAACGGCAGCTCTTGCCCGAAAACTCACCTACAAGCCTTCTACAGGAAGATTGCGGCCCACACGCGAGACGAGAAACTATGGATGTACTATTTCCAGGATAGCCTTTCTGGAGGGTCCTTGGAGTGGTACATGAAGTTGGAAAGGAGCTCTATTAGAAGTTGGAAGGATTTGGGAGAGGCCTTCCTCAGACAATATCAATACAACATTGACATGGCACCTAGCCGTACTCAGCTTCAAAGCTTGACACAGAGGAGCTCGGAGAGCTTCAAAGACTATGCACAGAGGTGGCGTGAGGTGGCCGCCCGAGTGCAACCACCTTTACTGGAAAGAGAGATGGTCGATCTTTTCCTGAATACCCTCCCAGGGCATTTCATGGAAAGGTTGGCTGGTTGTTCCTCAAGTGGCTTCTCGGACATTATCCTGACTGGAGAAAGAATTGAAAGCTGGCTCAAACAGGGGAAGATTCAAAATGGAAGCGCTTCAGTATCTGGCATCAAGAAACCCTTTGTGAAAAGGAGGGAAGGAGAAACAGGTGCAGTATACGCACAGAGGGGAATGATTAATCGAGGATATTATCAGCAAGTGGCCCCCGTCACTATTTCAACTCCGCCCGTTCAACAGCAGGTCCAGCCTCCATAGCCGCAACGCTCACAGGGGTATCAGCCGCGAGCCCCTCGTCCGTACTACCCTCAGAAGCCGAGGGATAGACATTTTGAAGCTCCACCGATGTCTTACTCACAACTTTTAAAGAATCTCCTACAGCTTCAAATGATTCAGCTCCGGACCTTGCAACCTCCGAAGCCAGGCCAAATTCCTGAAGGTTATGACTTAAATGCTAGATGCGAGTTTCATTCTGGAGCTCCTGGCCATAGTACTGAGAATTGTAAAGCATTGAAGCATGTTGTTCAGGACTTGTTGGATTCTAAAGCGATCAATTTTGCTCCCTCTCCTAATGTGCTGGAAAATCCCATGCCTCCTCACAGGGGCACGGTTGGTGCAATTGGTGAAGGGGAGAACTTGAATTTGGTGGATGATGTAGATGACTTGCAGACTTCATTGGTTGCTATCAAAGTTTGTTTGTTGAAGAAAGGCATTTTCCCCGGATGCGAGGATGATTGTTTAGAATGTACAGAAGCTACCAACGGTTGCAAACGATTGAAGGCCGGAATTCAAGGCATGATTGATGAAGGAGTGCTACAATTTGACAAGATTGTGAAAGAAAGTGAAGTATCTACAGTGACTATCTTTTATGATCCATCCCAAGTTCCTTCGCGTGCCAGAGCGGCGCCAATAACTATTACCACTGCTGGACCCATAATGTACCAAAGCGACAGAGCAGTTCCTTGGAATTATGGTGGCGAAGTGTATTGCAACGGCCAGAAGCAAGAGTTGGCCACGACTAGTATAGCCCCAGCTCAAGTAGAGAATGTTGGAGTAGGGGGTTTTACTCGAAGTGGAAGACTGTTTGCGCCTGAAGCACTGAGAAACAATGTGATACCACCTAGAGATACTGCCGAAGCCCAAGCAAGAGCCAGGGGGAAGCAACCAATAGTCGTCAATGATCCTACTCCGTCAACTGATCCAGATCTCACCTTTGATAAAGAAGCCGAAGAATTCCTGAGGATCATCAAGAAGAGTGACTATAAGATTGTAGACCATTTGCAGCAGACGCCGTCAAAGATCTCCATCTTATCATTACTCATGTGTTCGGACTCTCACAGGAAGGCCCTTTTAAATATTCTGAACAAGGCATACGTGCCTCAGGATATTTCTGTAAACCAGTTAGAAACGGTGGTGTCCAGCGTTAATGCCAGTCATGGATTGGGTTTCACGGACTTGGACTTAACTTCTGATGGGCGTGCTCACAATCGGGCATTGCATATCTCTCTGGAATGTAAGGGTGCGGTACTCTCCCATGTGCTGGTGGATACTGGATCATCTCTGAATGTCTTGCCTAAGAAGGCATTGATGAAGCTGGACTATGATGGAGTGGTGCTAAAGCCCAGTGATTTAGTAGTTCGAGCTTTTGATGGATCAAGAAGATCGGTATTTGGAGAGGTGGAATTACCCATCAAGGTAGGTCCACAAGTCTTCAATACCACGTTTTACGTGATGGATATCCAGCCGGCATATAGTTGTTTACTTGGAAGACCCTGGATACACTCGGCAGGAGCGATTTCTTCTACACTTCATCAAAAATTAAAGTTCGTCTGGGAAGGTCAAGTTGTGACGGTCAGTGGGGAAGAGGATATCTTCGTCAGTCATCTAGCCTCATTCAAATATGTGGAGATGGATGGCGAAATAGTCGAAACCCCATGTCAAGCTTTCGAGCCTTTGAAGTCTGAGCAAGCATCCGTTGTGGCAACGTCTCCTGAAGTGCCGAAGAAAGGGGTTTCTATAGCCTCTTATAAACAAGCGCGTGAATTAGTAGAATCTGGAGTGCGAGAAGGCTGGGGCAGCCCAATCGAATTGCCAGAGAAGAAGGACATGTTCGGGATCGGTTATCACCCTGGAGGATCCTCGTCTGGAACAAGTGCAAAAGGTTGTCAGAGCCCGGTCACTTTCACAAGTGCGGGAGTGGTAGACTACGGAAATATCAGCGCGGTACAGGATGAAGCTGTTGATAGTGACTGTGACTTAGAAGAATGGATTAGGCCTGCCGTCCCAGGAGCTCAGCTTAGCAACTGGACGTCAGAAAGGCTCATTTCAGTAACATCTTTTGAAGAGTAATGATTTTTGTTTCTGTTTTCCTGTATTAAAGCACTATGTCTTGCCCGGGGCATAGTGGCTCTTTGTAAGGGTTCATTTTGTTCATTAACACAATCATAAATAAAATTGACGTTTCACATTCATTTCATGTTGTTCTCTGTCTTTCGTTTTTTACTTTTGTTTTTCAAAAAGAAAGAAAAGTTTTAAAATGGCAATGTTTCTCATTTTATCAAGTTGTTGCTAAAGCCTTGCATGAATCATCATTCATGCAGGTGCTCGTCACCGGATCCTATCAATGACGACCCTGTTATGGCTGAGTATGACTT
The DNA here is from genome assembly GCA_963966055.1 of Lathyrus aphaca. Classification (NCBI taxonomy): domain Eukaryota; kingdom Viridiplantae; phylum Streptophyta; class Magnoliopsida; order Fabales; family Fabaceae; genus Lathyrus; species Lathyrus aphaca. The sequence goes on along the minus strand of OZ014523.1, from coordinate 510,973,273 downwards.
CGACAATCCAATTTATCAAGTCGATGAGGAAGGTGAAGAGGATTGTGATTTACCCGAAGAATTGGCCAGACTGCTCAAACAGGAGGAGAAGATGATTCAGCCGCACGAGGAAGATGTTGAAGTGATAAACCTGGGTACTGAAGAGGACAAGAAAGAAGTCAAGATCGGAGCTGCATTAGAAGAATCTATCAAGACTCGTTTAATGGCTATGCTTCGAGAATACGTTGACGTCTTCGCATGGTCCTACCAAGATATGCCTGGTTTAGACACTGACATTGTGGTACACAAGCTACCTCTCAGAGAAGGTTGTCTTCCGGTAAAGCAGAAGTTGAGGCGTACACGTCCAGACATGGCAATCAAAATAAAAGAAGAAGTGCAAAAACAGTTTGATGCTGGCTTCTTGGCCGTGACTAGTTATCCTCCATGGGTTGCTAATATTGTGCCGGTTCCTAAGAAAGATGGCAAAGTCAGAATGTGTGTGGATTACAGGGATTTGAATAGGGCCAGCCCCAAAGACGATTTCCCTCTACCTCACATAGATGTACTTGTCGATAATACTGCTCAGTTTTCCGTGTTCTCTTTCATGGACGGATTCTCAGGCTATAATCAAATCAAGATGGCTCCCGAGGATATGGAAAAGACAACTTTCATCACTCCTTGGGGCACCTTTTGTTACAAGGTCATGCCGTTTGGTTTAAAGAATGCAGGAGCTACCTATCAAAGGGCAATGGTGACGTTGTTTCACGACATGATCCATCATGAAATTGAGGTCTATGTTGATGACATGATAGCCAAGTCCCAGACTGAGGAAGAGCACTTGGTCAACCTAGCAAAATTGTTTGATAGGCTTCGAAGGTTTAGACTGAGGTTAAATCCGAATAAGTGTACTTTCGGGGTTCGTTCTGGCAAGTTACTCGGCTTCATTGTGAGTGAACGAGGAATTGAGGTTGATCCAGACAAGGTGAAAGCAATCCAGGAAATGCCTGAGCCAAAGACTGAAAAGCAAGTGCGTGGTTTCTTAGGGAGATTAAACTACATTGCACGGTTTATTTCTCACCTAACGGCCACGTGCGAGCCCATCTTCAAGCTTCTGAGGAAGAATCAGGCCATTAAATGGAATGAAGACTGTCAACAGGCCTTCGACCGAATCAAAGAATACTTGTTGGAACCACCAATCCTTATGCCTCCAGTGCCAGGGAGACCTCTGATCATGTATCTTACTGTGCTCGAAGGGTCGATGGGATGTGTACTGGGTCAGCAGGACGAGTCTGGTCGAAAAGAGCATGCCATTTATTACCTTAGCAAAAAGTTTACCGATTGTGAGACACGATACTCACTACTCGAGAAAACTTGCTGCGCTTTGGCATGGGCTGCTCGCCGATTAAGACAGTACATGCTGACTCACACTACTCTCCTAATTTCTAAGATGGATCCTGTGAAATACATCTTTGAGAAGCCGGCTTTGACAGGAAGAGTGGCCCGTTGGCAGATGATACTCACGGAGTATGACATCCAATACACTTCGCAAAAAGCTATCAAGGGGAGTGTATTGTCAGAATACTTGGCACAGCAGCCGATCGACGATTACCAACCCATGAGGTTTGAGTTTCCGGATGAGGACATCATGTTCCTCAAGTCGAAAGACCATGAAGAACCACTTCCGGAGGAGGGGCCTGACCCTGAATCCAGATGGAAGTTGATGTTCGATGGGGCTGTAAACATGAATGGGAGTGGAGTGGGTGCTGTTATTATCTCGCCAGAAGGAGTCCACACACCTCTCGCTGCTCGGTTGACCTTCGAGTGCACTAACAACGAGGCAGAGTATGAAGCTTGCATCATGGGGATCGAAGAGGCAATAGACTTGCGAGTCAAGAACCTTGAGATCTTCGGAGATTCTGCTTTGGTGGTAAATCAAGTCAATGGCAAATGGCTAGTTCATCAAGCTCGTTTGATTCCTTACCGAGATTACGTCAGGAGGCTGTTAACCTTCTTTACCAAAGTAAAGCTGAGCTATGTTCCTAGAGACGAAAATCAGTTCGCCGATGCTCTCGCAACTTTATCGTCCATGATCAAGGTTTGTCGAGAAAATTTCGTGCCTCGAATTTCGGTCTCCAGGCTTGAAAGACCTGCTTATGTCTTTGCCGTTGGTGATGATGAAGGTAACAAGCCTTGGTACCACGACATCAAACAATTCTTGAAGGCTCAAGAATACCCGGCTGGGGCATCCAGTAAAGATAAGAAAACTCTTAGAAGACTGGCGGGAGGTTTCTTCTTGAATCAGGATGGTGTGTTGTACAAACGGAACTTCGACATGGTGCTGCTCAGGTGTGTGGACAGACATGAGGCAGACATGTTAATGCAGGAGGTTCACGAAGGCTCCTTTGGTACCCATGCTGGAGGTCATGCCATGGCCAAGAAATTATTGAGATCGGGATACTATTGGATTACCATGGAATCCGATTGTTGCAAATATTCCCGCAAGTGCCATAAGTGTCAAATTTATGCCGACAAGGTCCATGTGCCTCCGAATCCGTTGAGTGTCATGTCTTCACCGTGGCCGTTCGCTATGTGGGGCATCGATATGATTGGAAAGATTGAGCCAACAGCTTCTAATGGGCATCGCTTCATCCTAGTTGCTATTGATTATTTCACGAAGTGGGTTGAAGCAGCTTCTTACACCAACGTCACTAAACAAGTGGTTGCTCGATTTATTAAGCGAGACATCATCTGCCGGTACGGAGTCCCTGAAAGAATCATTACTGATAATGGTTCTAACCTCAACAACAAGATGATGGCTGACTTGTGTCGAGACTTCAAAATAGAACACCACAACTCTTCTCCATATCGTCCGAAGATGAATGGCGCCGTCAAGGCGGCTAATAAAAACATCAAGAAGATTGTTCAGAAGATGGTTGTGACGTACAAAGATTGGCACGAGATGTTACCATTCGCGTTGCATGGGTATAGAACATCAGTGCGCACTTCAACTGGGGCAACTCCATTCTCATTGGTGTATGGTATGGAGGCAGTTCTACCGGTCGAAGTGGAAATCCCTTCGTTGAGGTTAATGATGGACATCAAGCTAGATGAAGCTGAATGGCTCCGATCCAGATATAATCAATTGAGTCTCATTGAAGAGAAGCGTCTAGCAGCTGTATGCCATGGACAGTTGTATCAGCGACGAATGAAGCAAGCTTTTGACAAGAAAGTGCGACCACAGAGGTACATACCAGGAGATTTAGTGCTGAAAGGGATTCTTCCTCCTCTCAACGATCACAGGGGCAAGTGGACACCCAACTATGAAGGACCGTTCGTGGTTAAAAAGGTTTTATCAGGCGGAGCCTTAATGCTGACAACCATGGACGGAGAAGACTTTCCATCCCCTGTCAACGCAGACGCAGTAAGAAAATACTTCGTGTAAAAAGGACCCGCTGGATAAAAACAGAATAAAGATCCAGGCAAAAATGGGCATCCCGGCGAGCCAAAAACAGAATAAAAGGCTCGGGCAAAAGTTAGGGAAATTTTGAAAAAAAATGTACACCCGCTGAGTTGAAAAGCCACATCGGACAACTCAGGAAAAAAAGGGTATCCCGGTGGATTGAAAACCCGAAAGGGAGATCCACGCAAAAGAGGGATTAACACGAACGACTGCGATCTGCGAGATCCATGACCTACCTACAGTTGAGGCTATCCTAAGGGTTGAAGATCAGTTCACTTACTTTTTCTCAAGAGGCAGAAGAGCGGAGCGTCTTGAAGACATACGAGTCATAACCGGGTTGATACTTGATGAGATTCATTTCTCACATTGCCAATAGGGTAGTTTGTTTTTCTTTTAGTTGTTCCCTCATTCCAGGGAACTGCTTCCTTTGTATTGCCTATTCAGGGCCACCTTTCCAAATCAATAAAAATCCAACTTCAGTCAATTGACTATTTTACTTTTTTGTTTTTACTTTTTCATCTAGCATTGATTGATTGTGAAAACGTCTAGCAAATGGTAACTTGCATTGTGTTATAAACATTTGAATGTTTTTCTAACTCGTGCAGGAGAATAGAAACATTTAATATAACTCAGAAAGAGTGTAGAGATACCTACACAATGGGTCATGCTATGAGCCTGGGGCAAGCAGGTCCCAAACTAATTCTCTATGTTGCAGGTACTATCGATTGTGTTCATGCAGGTACAGGTACTGGTGTTGCTAACAGAGCTAAAGATCATTATCCAGGATGGGCATTCCCATTTGTTTGAGCAGAAACAAATGTCTCCTAGGGTGTTTCCAATCATCCCCAGCCATGTGCAAGTTGAAATTTCACCCAACAAGGTAGCAAACAGTGGGTGCAATCCCCAAGCAGAAGTCTCCATTCAGACAGGGGCAATTATCGGCAGTATAAGGAGTATCTTGCCTCCCCAGCGGTTGCTTCCTCAGCAGTGTCACGCCTTTGGTTCTCAGGAAGTCCTCGCTTCCCCATCAGAGTTCGAGAAGGGTCCATCTCCAGCAGGGTCTTGGCACTCCAATCTCAAAGTCCAACTTATTTTTGGCAGTGGCGGCTATTCAGAGCCAGTGAATTATTAACAACTTTTCCCACAGAGTTGTTTCCTCCTCATCAGGATGAACCAGATCAATGCAGTGATCATCGTTTCTCCCCAGCCGAGTTATCTGGGATACCTGCAGTCTCCTTATCAGGAGATCTTCTTTGCATTGTCATTCGCATAATCATCATTACATTTGCGTCCTCCAAAGCGTAGCATTTCCATCATCATGGAGCATTACGCCATAAATTCAAACATATGCATGCCAGCATGGGCCAGTTTTGAGGTATATTACGTACGACTTATAATATCTTTTCAACCTGAAGTACTCCGCACAGAGGATACCAATATCATTTTTCAGACATCCTGGTCTTTTCAAGTCAATGTTTGTCACTTATTCCGCGTCTTGTTTGGTACAACAGTCGTATTACAGGTTCTCGTTTGGTACAACGGTCCTGTTTGCCTGGGCTCTCGTTTATGTACAACGATCCCGTTCCATCTTGTCCTATTTTCTTTGTGTTTGGTTATCAGTCGAGGCTGGTATACCTTCGCGTCTCCATTCGAGGATGGTTTCGTGTTAGATCCGAGGATCTTTTGATTTGTCATTCGAGGATGACATTTCTTTTCTTCAAGTCCTTCCGAGGTTGGTCTTGTTGTCGTGGCTATTATTCGAGGATAGTAGTTCACTTTTGAGCTTATTGATCGAGGTCAGTTTGTCTCTTTTGCAAAGTCTGTCTGAGGTCAGCTTTGTGTTTGGTTATCAGTCGAGGCTGGTATACCTTCGCGTCTCCATTCGAGGATGGTTTCGTGTTAGATCCGAGGATCTTTTGATTTGTCATTCGAGGATGACACTTCTTTTCTTCAAGTCCTTCCGAGGTTGGTCTTGTTGTCGTGGCTATTATTCGAGGATAGTAGTTCACTTTTGAGCTTATTGATCGAGGTCAGTTTGTCTCTTTTGCAAAGTTTGTCTGAGGTCAGCTTTGTGTTTGGTTATCAGTCGAGGCTGGTATACCTTCGCGTCTCCATTCGAGGATGGTTTCGTGTTAGATCCGAGGATCTTTTGGATTGTCATTCGAGGATGGCATTCTTTTTCTTCAAGTCCTTCTGCGGTTGGTCTTGTTTTTGTTGTGTGGCTATTGTTCGAGGATAATAGTTCACTTTTTGAGTTTATTGACTGAGGTCAGTTTGTCTCATTTGCAAAGTCTGTCCGAGGTCAGTCTTTGTTGTTGATTGTTATCGCCTGCGGCCGATATACTATCGTGTTTCTATTCCAAGATGGTTTTAGTATTGGATTCGAGGATCCCTTGTGAGTTGTCGTGCGAGGATGGCATTCTTCCTAGCATATTCCCACCTGGTCTTATGTTCCCCGTTACCTATTCAGAGGTCAAAATCAAAAAGTATATAAATAAATAAGTGGGCAGATAGCATTTCTGGTACCCTCAGTGTGCAAATTTTCAGGCTTTATTTGGATATTCAATCACTCCACGCCTTGAACGTCTAAAAGCTGTTGCAATTATTCGTTCAGGCTTGCAGATGATTGAATAGGGGCAGCTGTAATACCTCAAAATTTGCCCTCCTTTATTCTCTCTACTGGCGTATCATTTCGCATTCATCTGCATTTAATATCATATTAATGCATTTCATGGATTTTATAAGGCATGAGATCAGTGCCCTCTAAAGAGCCATGTTATTCCATTGTGTTGTGGTTTCTACTTCGCTGGAGAGTGTGTCATGGATTATGGAATTAGTGCTTCGCACCTTATGTATGGCTGTCCGATGAATTCAAAGTCTTGGTTATGTGAATATTAAATAACATCAGCTTCTTATGCACTTGCTACTCGATTAGGGTTTATTTCCCTGATTAGGAGATCTCTAAGGAACTCATTCGTAAAGGTTGTCCATTGGCGCATCGGGCTCATTATCAAGGTGGATTATGGTTTTATTCACCACTGAACTCGAAGGAATTCCATCAACTGAGGTCCTTTGTATTAAAGTTCGATTTGGGTTTATTTTATGGAAAGCAAGTAGCATGGTTTGAGCTATGGATTTTGGGGATTTACAACGATATTAAAGTTCTTCGATCCGAGACTTTGATTCAAATTAAGGATAGGAAGCGCACGGTTATGACTTATTTGGAAGGAGTCGTTCAAGTCCAATTCCAATTTATAGATTCAAATATCATTTATTATTTTCAATCCCTAAATTCACCAAAATCTATTGAACCCACATCATTGTCCAAAATCCGTTTTTTCGTCTTCCATTCGCATAGGAAAAGACTCGACTTCCTCCATTCACATGTAATACACGGTTCCATATTTTTCCATTTTTGCGCCTTTTCTTTTCTAAAGGAAAAGGCCCATTTGTCTAAATAAATTTTAACCCATTTTTGAAGTTTACATTTTTGTCGGTCCATTTCGAATCCATTACCAAGAGTCCATAGTGAAATGCAAATCAAGCCCATTTTTATTTCGGAGCCTATTATAATTTAGTTCCACCTTTCCTATTTCCATTAGAGTTCATTATCCAAACAAGTTAAAAAGATAAATATAAAAAAGAAAAAGAAAAAAAGAGAACACCGACAAATGGGGGTGGCATAGATGAATTGCATTTTCAGGAATTGCATCTTCAAGTTTTCTCTACAAAGAAAAGAGGAGGACATTGGGTTTTGAGGACTTAACTTCCATACTTCCTGTTTGTTTTTTTTGTCAGCAATAGAACTAACGAGGTGCCTTGGCAAAGCAAATGGAGAGGCACAAAATGAAACTAAAAAGCCGGATTTCAGTTAATACAGTTGCAAGTCTAACAGAAAATCGGGTGAAGAGAAAAGAGACAGTTACGAAGTCAGTCACGTTGATATGGCAAAATCTCCACAAAACAAAAAAAACTGATAGAGAGAATTCAGAAGAGAAAGTACATTATAGTAATGTTGTTATACAAGAAGAGTGTACACAAAAGAGAATCAGTTCAAAGACAGGGGAATAAGGATTCGGTTACATAAGGATATTGTTGAAAATGCTAACGAACTTAGGAGATTTTCTTCGAGAATCAAATACAAAAATACTCTCACTTCATGAAGCCAATTTTCAACTTCACTGAGGATTTTCGGCGAAGCAATCCAGAAACCAGAAATTTCAATTTTTATCACCTTCTTCAGTTCCCACTACATCAAATATTTCACCTGCAGAATCCAATACCAACATGTTCAGTTCGACTCATTACAATTTAATCCATGACCAACCGTAAATTCACAGAAGAAAAAGGAGAAGTAGCGCAGAGAAATAGATGAATGACATGGTTTGAGGGTGATACCTGGAAAGTTGTTGCGGTTCGTTCATCACATTGATATAGCAGCTTTGCTTCGAATTGCAGTTTCGCGATGAAGCAGGACGGGGCTTCCGTCACATTCAGATGCACTCTCAAAAGAGGAACGCATGAGGGCTCAATACCAATATCTCATAGCAATGAGGGCAGTCATGTTACGAACCTCAGATGCCGCAAAATCCACAATAAACTCCATCAAGCTTATGTCTATTCAGACCGGCCCCTCCCAATATCTCCCTTTCTCCGAATTGATTAGTTGCCTCAACAAATATTCGAAAAAAGGAGCAGGCCTGCAAAGTGCATCCAATTGTGTTAACAGAAGAGGCCTTTGGGTATGCACAGTGGGCTACTACCAGCTGAGTCATGATTCTCGTAATGCGGCGAAGTATTTAGAGGGCTGGCTCCAATGTTCTCAGGTTCTCCTATTGCTAGTTGAAATCTTTGCTCAACTCCTCTTCCTTCATCTTTCACCTCAACCTGCATAATATCATAAAAAAAATCAGTTCAATAACAAAGCTGAAAATCAGTGTAACATTAGAAAACGCAAATCGAAACTACTAGTTACGAAAAACTCAGTCCATATAACAGAACCCCAAAAACTCATAACAGTTATAACTGAATCGTAACTGATTCACAACCGAAAGTTTGAACTCAACTGATTTCCAGCTCAGAAACATAACTAATTACTCAAAAACAAAAACCAGCTCATAACAGAAATTGAACAACAATCATAACTGAATTCAGTAAGAGAAGGTACCTGAAGCTTCTAGACCTTTCTATGGGAGATCCTCTATAAGTCAGAATCACTCTTCACACTTGAGGTTTCTTCTGGAATTTTCCAATCCTCCCAATCTGGATTTTCTCCTCCCATAACTCTCTCAACCCCAGTTCCAATTGGTTGCATCAATTGCAAATAACGAGAGTGTTCTAATAGGTGAAACCTTCATCAATCTCTGCGGCTAATCCATGGGATCTCTCGACGAGCTTCAATTTTGATCCGCCTCATCACCATTACGCCTCGGTCTCTGTTATCCTCACGGCAACGATTATCCCTGCAAATCAATCAACGAAGCTGTTCAAGAAACAACAACACCACAACGAAGCTACAAGTTTACAAGTCAAATAGAAGCAGGAGAAGCATAAGAGGCAGATTCAGAGTTCTTACCTAGTGAAACATTGTCTCGCCTGTCAACAAAGCACCGCGCGCATCGTCTAGTTCGGCAATCAAGGTACACGCTACTTAGCCTTGTATTCGGAGACTCTTGTGATGTTAGCCTTGTTTTATAGCTGGATTCGTCCCGGGGTTGGCATTAAGAGTTGCGGGGAGAGACAAAGGATTTTAGGTGGCGGCGGAAGATTGAAAAAGAAGACAGAGAGTTAGGTTTGAGCTATGGCGGGAGAAGGGATAAGAAGAAGTTGACGGAAGGTTGGTGATGGTGGCGATGAGCGATGAAATCGGAGAGGAGGAAAGGGTTGTGCGGCGCAAGGGAAGGGGGAGAAGAATTAGGGTTCCAGTTTGTTATAATTAGGTTATAGTTCAGTTCAATTTTAATTAAATTTTGTAATTATATTATAGTTTAATTATAGTCTAATTCAGATTTAATTAAGTTTTATAATTTGATTATTAGTTAATTCATTTTTTTTCTTTTTAGATTAATAGTAAGTCTTTTAATGAAACTGTAATTTAAAATCTTTAGAAAAGCATTATAAGATTAGTCTAATATTAACTTAATTTAAAACCTTTAGAAAATGTTAATAGGATTAGTTTATTATTTTCTTAATTTAAAATCTTTAGAAAATATTTTTTAGATTAATTTAATATTTTCTTAAATTAAGACTTTTTTTTAGAAAATATTAGTTTAGGTGTAGTTTAACTCATAGCTTAATTCAAATTTTAGGAAAATGTTATAATAAAACTTTAGTTTAATTCATTTTTCTTTAATTAAGTTTTTTTAGAAAAAAAAAACATTATAAGGAGATTAGTTAATTCATTAGCTTAAATTAAGATTTTTTAGAAAATATTTTCATAACAAGATTAGTTTAATTAATTCTTTTAAATTAAGATTTTAGGAATTTTAATCATAAATTAGATTTAAGGTAATTCTTTTTTGAAACTATAGTGTAATTCAGTTTTTTAGAGAAAAAAGTGTTAATAGGATTAGTTTAATATTTTGCTTAATTTAAAATCTTTAGAAAAATGTTAATTTAAGTTTAGTTTATTGTTTTTTAAATTAGAATATTAAAGTAATCAAACTTTAGTTTAATTTTTAAGTTAAGATTTTAAAAAATAATAATGATACTCACACCCCTGTTTCCAGGCCCATTAGAAAACAACATGGAGACGTTGCTATCCGCACCATCCCCTTATCCCTGCGTTTTGGGCTTTGTTAGTCTGCTGTCTGCACCCCATATTTTAGGCCCCTTACAAAAATAACTAGAGATAACCACTAAAGTCACCCCCTGAATATTTCTTTAGACTTTTAATTTCAGTTTAATTATAGTTTCAAATTAAATCTATAAAAAATAGGAAAAAGCATGAGAAAATTCTATAAAACTTTAAGTAGATTAATAGTTGAATTTAGGAATTTGTGTTATTTTTACTTTCTGAAATTTGATTATTTTTTAATTAATTCTGAATTTTTTCTTTTAATTAGCTTTATTGGATTTCTATTATTTATGCTGGATTTTGTTTATTTTATTTAAGTAGTTTCCAGCAACCTTTTTGAACCATTCTTTTTTCTGTAATTTGATGACTCATAATAGTTCTTAGGATATTTTTTATAGAATTTTTAGGACCTTTTATCATAGGTTTTAGTGGAGTAATCCTTAGGAAATAATGGTTAATCTTAGCTGAAATTAAATAATTTTTAGGCATAGGAAAAATAAGTATTTTTAGAATCCCTCTTAGTATACTATTTTAGATAGTGTTAGGATCCTATGGTTTAAGTTTCACAATTTTTCTAGAAGTTTTAATATTTTTTTTTAGAATATTAGTTTAGGCCTAGTTACACATAGTTCCCATTAGTTTAGGCCATTAGAAAAAATAATGTTCAATCAAAAATAATAATAGTCTAGATTAGATTTAGCATTTAAATTTAATATTAGACTTAGGTTTAGTTTAATTTGTTTTTTAGGATGAATATTAAGTTTGACCTAGGTTTAGAACTTAGTATAAAGTTCATTTCCATATAGAAGTAGAATAAATAAATAAGACTATTTATTATTCATGCCTTTAAGGCATTTTTAGAATATTATTTCTCATAGTTGATTTCATTGTTTTGCCTTATTTTAATTGTTACAACTTTAATAGGATTCCCCATTTGTTCTTAGAATCAACTTAACTTCATTAAGAAGTAAGTTGAATTCTAATAGTTCTAAGTTTCCATTAGGAGTAGAAAACCTCACTAACCATTAGGATCACCATGTAAATAAACAAATAAAATTAGGGTTGTGTCTTAGTCCCCTTAGTTTGTCCTTTTTGCAATTTGAGTCATTCTTCTTATCTTCAAACAAAAACCCAAAAAATACTTAACAAATAAATGAAATGATTCCTTGTGTATAGCCTTATTCCATGAAGCACTTGCATTCATTCCATCTTGGAGTGGTGTAAGCTTGTATATCATGATTCACAAGTCTCATCAAGGAATTGTTCACAAAGAAAACTTAAAAGACACTTCTTCACAAAAGCAACAAAAACACTTAATAAAGTTCAACAAGCTAGTGAACTTAAACCCTAATCCTAGGAAACCAGTCTTGGATAAATTCTCCTTGCTGGGTATACTTGTTCTATTATTCCATCTTGGAATGTAGAGTCAAGTGTACATTCCACGAAAAAGAGTTTGAATTCACTTCCTTGTGCCAAATTCATATAAAAACTCATAAAAGACAAAAAACAAATAACAAGCGACTATCCTGCGGGAACTTCTCTTCTCATCTCATTCACTCACAACGCGAACTCGCGACGACTTGTCACACATGCAAGACGGTAAACGCACTCGTACCAGACGAGCCTGCAACACCTGAGCATAGACATACGCAGTTCCAGCTGTAAAAAAACACAAACAAATAGTTCCCGCCTTAGTTAGGCGAACTACGTCGACTCTGATCCTCATTATCCCGATGAGGTACGTAGGCAGCGGGGTAGGGCCCGTTCGAGCACATTCTTTATTTTCCCTACATTTCCCCTTTCTTTCCATTTTCTTATTCCTTTTCTCATTTCATTTCTCATTCCAGTTAGCGGTTTTGTTCAGCAGCATTCTTATTTCTCACCCTTTGAAACAAAGTAAGCAAGCGTGGATCCCGTCGGGTACGACGGACGATCTGGGGTGCTAATACCTTCCCAGTTCGTAACCGACTCCCGAACTCAGATCTTTGGTTCGCAGGACCTCGTCCTTTCCTTCTTCCTCAGGTTCGTGCAACATTACCTTTCCCATCCTTTCGGGATAAAAATGTCTGGCTGGCGACTCTAACCTTTCCGCGCCACTTTCGCGTTTGTACTAGGATGAAAATCCCGGGAGCGACACTTATCTGTGTCTGTCAGGAATTGAAATGATGGAGAATATTCGCTGGACTATGATTCCACTCCAAATGCGGGTGCTCAGTTGTGTCTCAATTCAGATGGGAGTTTGATTTAATTTTGGTCAAATTATCAAAAGATCACTGCAATTGCAAGGTTATTTTGGACCACTGGACTATTTCTTAGACAATGCATATTCAAGGTTCAGGTTGTCGCGTGTTGAGGTTCATTAATTCGAATGGTCATGGCATGTTTCAGACAATCCAAAGGGATGTGACTTATCTGGAAATTTATTCAATGGTTCAAAAGTGGTCGTGTTCATGGGCTTGTGGAAAGAATTCAAAATGGACCTAGGGTTAAAACCGAGATTTCATATCCATTCATTGCTTTCGTTCTCATTTTCATTAACCATTTCCGATTATTTCGTTTCACTTTTATTTCCACTTTCGTTTTATTCATCTTTCCGCTTATTGTTGTCCATATCCAGTTACCCTCATATAGTCCTCCTTTAATAAGCTCTATTCTTTTCAATATGCATAATTGTCACTCATTTATTTTCTCATTTTTTACAACCATAGGCCAATTGTCAAAGTTTGAATAGAATTTGTTCTAAGTCTTTTTGTTGTCATCTTTCTTAATTCTTACTTATTCCAAGCTCATGTCCATTTCAAAGGATAAAACCTAATTCTATCTTGTTGGGCCATTCGAGCCCATGTGATGTTTCATCCTAATTGGCTCTTAGCCTAATTGTTCATACTCGCGTTCAAATTCATTGACCAAATCCTACACTTGAAAACCATTCTAATTCCAAGTCCATTTAAACTTTCTAAACCATGTCCATTTCTTTTCCTTAGTTCATACTTTGAATTTTTTTTTAAAGTTAATAGTAACAATATCCATGCCAATTGTTAACTCCATATCAAACCTTAGATCCAAGTTGCGTTTTAAAGTCTTGGTGCATGAGGGTGTAAAGAGTAAAAAGAAATTGAAATAGAAAAATAATATATCCAAAAGAAGTTGACATAAGGCTTATTTGTTCTCTGTTTATTAGTTTGAACTCATAAATATCAAAGAAGAATTTGATAGTGGTGGTGGAAGGAAGCTTGCCATTCAAAAGGAAAATAGAGTCCACATTACAAGGAGAACCAAAGGTTCCTTTTCTCAGTCAGATTTACAAAAAATTAATTAATGGACCACCTCATGCTTCAAATCGCAGGGGTTCAGTTGAAGAAGCCCATAGTACTGTTTCAAGCAGATCTCTCATAGGTAGTGTACTGAGCATCCCTAAAACAAAGTCCACTTTTGTCAATCCGAAAAATACCCCGCCTCAAGCTGTTGCTGTTGCAGCAACCATTTCTCCCAACGAAGTCGTCGGCTCAATTGCAAATCCTGACCAAAGAAAGTATCTATCAAGCTCTAATCAATGTTCGCCAAATGATATTGAAAGAAAACAAACTTGAAGAAGCCACTAGTTTATCAGCATACCAGAATGGAAAGTTCAGGACAATGGATTCAACAAGCAATTCAAATGCTATATTAAAGACAAGTGAAGTTGAAATTAACTTGTTACCTGAACGACTTTCATCCTCTTTATCATTGAATGGATCCTTCAGGCTACCAGGATGTTTCTGAAACAGTTAATGTCACAGAAGTCTTGGCTTCAGACGCTCATGTGCAGCAAAAGGCTGCTCATCCAAGACGTTCCCATGTGTTGGAGGAATTGAAAGGCAGTTTGATATTTGGAAGTTTTAATACTCTTGGTCCAAGTGAAAGATCTCGTAGCGATTCGAAGATTGAGCAGCCTAAGCAAAAGGTATTGTTAATTCCCAGGGATCAACCAATTCTGACTATTCAAAATACAAAAAGATATGGCTCGAATTCATTCCGGATACCTCAATTTAAGGCTGGAGCAACCACAAGAAACATGCCTTATAACGGAATCCCTCCTGTTGGAGATGCTCCTAGTCTGGCAGCGAATCTCGGAGGTTCGGTTAGAAGTGAAAATCTTGCGGATGGACCATTGAGTGAGGGTTCTGCTGTGCGGTTACGGACTGCGTCAGGAGTATTACTCGAATTCTATCCGCCAGGGCATATGATGGCTTCACCCTCTATCTTATTGCAGCAGTCTCAGGCTGTCGTTGAAAGTGCGAGCTCTTTTCAACAGCCTCCACCCTGCACAAAACCAAAATAAATAAATAAAGAAACAGTCACAATCAATTGTAAGTTCGCGGAAGAAAGGAAAACCATAACAGAAAGCCAAAACAGAAAAACAGTTGCAATGATAACTAAATTTCAACAAAATCATAACAGAAAAAAGAGTAACTAACTATTCAATTGATTTCATAACAACTTGTAACAGAAAATTCTAGAAGCTACCTGAGAAAATTCCAGAAATACCACCTTCAAGCATTCCCTATAAAGCAGGAGCTTCTGATTTTTTCTTTGTTCTTCCACAATTTTTCATAAACCCTTCCCCAATCATTGATCCAATCTTCTTCTTACTCCACAATCGCATAACTTCTCCCTTCAACCAGTCACAATCCGAGCCCTTTTTGAGTTGTTCTTGTTTGTCATGTTGGTTCGGTTGCGGTAGATAGTTTAGTCGAATTTTTGTTCCTTTGCTCGAGAATTCGAGGTGGTAATGGAGATTAGGATTAGGTTTGTGGTGGTGTATGGTGGAGTTGAATTAGGAAGAGGATGAACGTTTTTTGTCGATCGGGGAAGAAGATAGAGAGGATTAGGTTATGGTGATTCGGTTAAGAAGAAGAGGGTGAGGGAGATTCTTGAGTTTTCGCGGAAGAAAAGAAGGGGAGGACGAAGAGGAGAAGTGGCGTTGAGGGGAAGACGAAGAAGAAATAGGGGGGACTGGCGGCGGAAAGTATGAGAAAGAAGGGGATTAGGGTTTGCTTCATACCCTTGTTTAATATTATTTCATTTCTTTATTTTTTTTTTCTTTTTTAGAAAGTTTAATTAATAATTAGGAGGATTATTATGAATTATTATGAATTAAGAGGATTTAATGTGTATTAAGACATCAATCAAACCTATCATTAGGATAGTATTGTTCTATCTGCACCCCCTAGAAGCCCATATATAAAAACAGCTTAAAGAAATTCACTCCCTACACCTCTCTCCCTCATTCTGACGTATGGGCTTAGTCCCCTTATTAAATGCACCCTGCGTTTCTAAGCCCATCAAGAAAACAACATACAAATGCTGCTTCTTGCACCCCCCTGAGTTTAGCGAATTGGGCCGCATACTTCTTGCTAATAACACCCCTTTTCTGGGCCCATTACGAAAATCATTAGAAAAATTACTTAATTCAACCCCTTTTTTTTTCATTTCTTTAGAAATTAGTTTTTAGTTAATATAGTTCAAAACAAATCAAATAAAAATAGGAAAAAGCTTTATAAAATTCCTCAAAAATTCCAGTAGGTTAATAAATCTAATTAGAAATTTTTGACATTTTTGTTTTCTGAATTTTGTTATTTTTCGATTTAATTCTGATTTTTCTTTTAATTAGCTTTTATTGAATTTCCTTTAAATGTACATAATTTTGTTGATTTTATTTTTTAGCTTTCCAGTAACTTTTTTAGCCCATTCTTTTTACTATAGTTAGAAGACTTATAAAAGTACTTAGGATAATTTTTGTAGATTTTTTAGAACATTTTATCTTAGGTTTTAGAGGTTAATTCTTTAGTAATTAGGGATTAATTCATAACTGAAAATAAGTAATTTTTTAGAAATATAAAAAATAGGATTTTTTAGGATTCTTTTTAGTATAATGTTATAGGTAATTTTAGGCCCCATGGTTTATTTTTTCATAACTTTCCCATGACTTTTGATATTTGTGTCATTTTAATTCATTTCCATCACATTATGCATATTCATGGTTCATATCCTTCACTAACTAGTTGTTTTTTGTGCAAGGTGTTTTTCAAGGTTTGGCTTATGGACTTGGATATTTTTGTGCCTCAATTATGTTTGTATGCTTTGTGATGTAATAGCTTAGAACTTGTACGTTTGTATAGTTTCTTTAATTAGGTTAGAAAAGATAAAATGAATCGATAGAAAACCAAATATCAAAAAATGAAATAAATAAAACTCGATCCAACGTCGAGTAAGTTTTCAAATAAATAAATAAAGTTGCATGTGACATTAGGGTTCCTCGATTACCATTGTTCCATTCCATTCAACCAAAAGCAAGCCTTGTATGTTTCGCACCATAAGTCGTGCGTCTTAGCACCACGCAATCGACCCACCCGATCCATCGCTTCATCCCATTTATGTTTCATTCACGTTTTCTTCCCACCATGACTTAGGAGGACCATATTGTTCACTATTGTCTTTTATGTTATCATTTGTAGTTCAATATCTCTTAGGTAGAATTAATTTCAAACCTCACTAACCATAGGTCATCTTCAAATTCAACTAACTTAGGGTAAGTCTAGTTTCCCTTAGAATGTTTTCCTTTTACAACTTGAGTCTCACTTCTCATCTTACAAGAAAATCAAAAACACTTAATAAAGGAAGGGTGTACAATGCGCCGCGAGCCTTAAGCTATACGGGAAATGACTAGTGGAGGTCTCCTTCACTCTTCTAGGATGCTTTACAAACGTTCCATTGGGGGCGATCTTGGAAAGTATTCGCTCCTGTGTCATAGTCTTTAGTGTTGTACATTCAATAAACACAAACTTAAAAACACTTCTCTTAAAAGACAAAAAACAAACAATAAGCGACTATCCTGCGAGAACTTCTCTTTCTCATCTCATTCGCTCACAACGCGAACTCGCGACGACTTGTCACACATGCAAGACGGTAAACGCACTCGTACCAGACGAGCCTGCAACACCTGAGCATAGACATACGCAGTTCCAGCATAAAAAACACAAACAAATAGTTCCCGCCTTAGTTAGGCGAACTACGTCGACTCTGATCCTCATTATCCCGATGAGGTACGTAGGCAGCGGGGTAGGGCCCGTTCGAGCACATTCTTTATTTTCCCTACATATCTTTCCATTTTCATTTTCTTATCCCTTTTCTCATTTCCAATTTCCAGTTAGCGGTTTTATTCAGCAGCAATCATATTTTTCTCACCCTTTGAAACAAATAAGCAAGCGTGGATCCCGTCGGGTACGACGGACGATCCGGGGTGCTAATACCTTCCCAGGTCGTAACCGACTCCCGAACTCAGATCTTTGGTTCGCAGGACCTTGTTCTTTCCTTCTTCCTTAGGTTTGTGCAACATTACCTTTCCCATTCCTTCGGGATAAAAACGTCTGGCTGGCGACTCTAACCTTTTCCGCGCCACTTTCGCGTTTGTACTAGGATGAAAATCCCGGGAGCGACAGCTGGCGACTCTGCTGGGGACTTAACCTGATTCTTCCGGTTTCCCTTGTAGAGTCAATCCTAGCGCCTGTTTGGTTTTGTTTCTTTGGGTGTATATTTGTTTGTTGTTGTGTGCTTTAGTTTAGCTTTACTGTTTTTATTTACAGTTTTACTTCACAGCTTTACTTTATCGCATTTATTTACCGCTTTCAGTATTTTATTTTCCATGCATCATATTATACTGGACTGTCTGGCTGTGCTGGTTTTCATTTTTTCTGCGGGATGGGAGTTACTGTGAGATAAGCCAAATACCCGGCTTGAGTATACACATAGGATTTAGAATGGGCAGTCGTGTGGCTTGCGTGGTCTTGAGCACGTGTAGTTTTCACGAGTCCCACACCCAGATCAGGCTCTCTTTGGATATGTTCTATACTTCCTAGGCAAACCATAGAATGTTCCCACCTGAGCTGCTAACACTGGGAACTAATCATCGAGGACCTTAGTGGAAACAACCCTCTCCAGTGGTGACAGTGGCAGACCACATTTCGTGGCAAACCCATTCGCACCCGAGGGCCCACTAGGAAATCGCATAGGATGACCTTGTTCTCTCGTAGGAACCTGGTTAAAGCAACTGGTCGTATGACGGTAGTATTGTACCCTTCGGGATGAATGTACTATTGTTTCTCGACTTCAGTGCTTGAAGCCGGGAACTTATGAGGGATGCTTATTTTTCCGGAATTCAGCTGAGGCCTCCCTGAGTAGTACATAATGCCAAACCGATTCCCTGATTTGGTCATGAGCCATTTCTCGGAAATGGTGAACGTATTATTGCTATTCGGCTTTGAGAGTCCGTGATGTTGACCCGAGTAGCACACCCGTGAGATTGGGAGGGGTTTACAGGTTTGCAGGAACCCTAAACTTCAACATACCCGTTTTGCCAGTGTTGTTTTATGATATTATCTGGTGCTATATGGTTCTTTGATTCTGAGATCCGGGATTTCTATTCAGAGAGATTGTTACTGTGATTACCATGGTGACCCTGATATTGTGACTGCTATTATGACTCTCCACAGACACTTGGCTCGTTGTTCAGCTTCAACACCATTAGTGATTATGCTATTATGTGATCCAGTTTTACAGTTATTGGGTTCTCAGTTATGGGGTTCTATACAGAGATGGTGCTACTATTATGGTTTTATTCAGACACTTGACTCATTGCTCAACACCGGCACCAACATCAGACCATTGATCACATGTCTGCTGCATACATGACATCATAGCATTTCTGCACACATGTTCAGTTATTTCCGAGGATCACATATCTGAATCATGTTGTTGGGTTTTCTGTATCAAAACTTGAATCAAAGCAGATAGATTCCTCAGAAATAATTGAACATGGCATTTGCATACATCCCTGCATTCTTGACAGGTGTTCAGAGACACAAATTTTTTCCTGACTTGATTTCTCATCAGAATGGACAACTTGAATCACATTCATCAAGGTATATATTTGAAGCAACTCCGGGCGGAGGTAATCGAAGGAAGACCCAGCTGAGGCCATTCAGGGCCGAGGTATAAGTTTTATTTCAAAACCAGAAACTGTTGAAACAGGAAGTCAACCAGATGAAGACTCAGATGATCTTGGTTATGGAAGTTCTGAATGAAGCTATTTTCATCCCTAGTGAGGGGAACTACGCTGCTCTGATTCTCCATTGGTCAATGGAGATACGTAGGCAGGAGATCGTGCAAGATCTTTCCGAGCAACCTTATCTATTAACTTTATCAAACCTCTTCCCTCCAGATTTCATTTGTTAGCATCCAATTTCAGCTTTCCAAGAAATTCCTAGGGGCAGAGCACAAGGTAAAGTCCATAACAGCTTGAGAAGAAGTTTGACCAAATTCTGAGGTCGTACGTGCAACAAGTTTCATCATTTACGCAAATTCGGAGTGGTTGAGCTAATTGCATCAGGATCATCTCCGACAAAGTTTCCTTTGGGGGTTCAATGCCAAGTATGACTATCATTCTAGGGCACCTGGCCTTTTGATTGAAGATTGCAAGTCTTTCAGAGGCAAAGGTAAAAACAAGGTCACGAATTTGATTGAGTAAACATCCAGACTACTGACTGTTGAAAGTCTCTGAGAGCAATAAGTCCAGACGGAGTCAAACCTCCTCAATAATGACCACCATGATGTGAAGGCTAGGTGCAAGTACCACTCAGGGGCATTTAGACATACCATTGGACAACTGTGATACGTTCAGGCACAAGGTTCAAATTTGATCGACTCAAAGGTCATCATGCTAGGAAGTCTGCCCATATATTGAAATATCCTCATCAAATTGGCATCCTAGTTTGCAAGGGCATCTTCAGAAGCAATAAGTCCAGACGGAGTCAAGTCTCCTTAATGACGGCAATGTTCAGCTTCTTTACTGCATTTTCATTTGTAGTTTATATTGTTTCTTTAAACATTTGTATGCATGCATGAAACTTATTTGTTTTTGAATGTTAACCATATAAATGCACATGTTTTTCTTGAAGTAATCCATTCGTATTCACTCATGATTTTGTGTATGTGCATTGCAATACCAACTGTTGTGATTAAACTCTATCAGGGAGGACGACGAAATGAAAACGCAAAAATCTCTAACTGTGTGCTTTTGAGAAAGACCCTGTTGACGATGTACAGGCATTGTTTCAAGTCCTAAACACCGGAGATATAAGGGAGATAGACCCTCGCCAACCCATTTGAGCCTTGAAGTAGGAGTTTATTTTCGCATGAAAAAACCCTTGCATTTAACCCAGGGGCAGGGTAGGTGTTAGCTAGCTGGACCGATCGTTCAAATTTCGAAAAGGAGTGCAAATCTGAGGATCCATTACCTTTCGTTGTACCAAATCAAGAGGTCCAATGACCAGGAACCACAATGGTTATCCCAATCAAGAGGTCCAAAGACCGGAGACTACAATGGTTATCCCTCAACAACCAAGAAGTGGGATAGTCACGACCCTTTCAAAGCAATCAAGACAAACAGTGTCACACGATTTGTTCAAAAAAAAGAAGAATTGAAAAAAATGAATGAGAAAGCCCGCTAAGTCGAAACTTGAAAACAAGCGACTTAGGAAAAAATTAGGGCATCCCGCTGGACTTCACAATCAAAGATTCACAAGAATCAGTCCAGGCAAAAGTTAGGGATAATCAAATAATGCAAAAGCGAAAGACGAAAAGGATTACACCAGAAAGATCCTTGAACAAGTACAGAGTCGTGTGGCACAGACACCAAAGATAAGAGGGGTGACAAATGACAACCTAATTGGTGCTTAAACTGTTAGTGTAATTGGTTCCTTAACCATCACAAAACCCTTTTTGAGAGGTGAACTCTTGTGAAAGCTAGCTGAAAATAGGAATGGAGAACATCACGAAGATGGGTGGGTACAAATAAACTTCGAGCCTATATCTTTTATTTTTATAACCGTGAACCAGGCCACGATACAACCCTCAAAAGTCCTAACTGAAACAGGGTTATTTTTGAGAGCGTACTACCACAAGATCGCGTTCCTGACTCCTATGAGTTGTGCTAAAAGTTCTTTGTTGGTGTTGCATGTGCATGTTTTCATTCATCAAAAACCAATGTCGTATCTTAACCAGTGGTTCACTCACAAAGGTTTGCGACATCTTTTTCAGTAAAACTTCAAAATTAACATGTGTGTTGCATTAGAATTTTCATTCTCAAAATAAACATTTTCTGCTTGCATACATTTGTTTGGCATCATAAAAGTTTACATATGGAATCTCAGTCCAGAAGCTTAATCTTGCCAAGTTGAGAAGTCTGAAACTTCCGAAGGACGATCGTATCGAGGTGCACTTTTCAAGAAAACTCCATTGAGTAGGGACTTTCCCAATAGTCGTGGTAAGAGCCAACTAATCTGGGGAAATCATGTCGAGCAATCTCTTCAAAGTTCAGCCAAGTTGGGGCAATCACTTCGAGATTCAAATCTCTCAAAGAGCCATTAGTCTGAGGCATGTATTCAAATTTCAACCAAACTAGGGCAATTACTTCGAGATCTAATCTCTCAAAGAACATTTGATCTGGGTGTTTTCTTCAAAGCACAATCATTCAGAGGTGATCACTTTAGGACTCGTACTGGGGCAGGCCATCCCAAGAGCATGGGAAGTACTTTCTCCTGAAGACGGTTAATCAGAGGCACCTATCCAGAGTTCAAAATACTGGGGCAGAATATCTCACAGTGATATGAGGCTTTTCATGAATCCTTGCGAGGCAAATTCTTGCACAGACCATGCAGTCTGGGGCAGTTATTTCGAGATCCGATGAATCTCTCCAAGAGTTTGAAGACACTGAGGCATTTCATATGCCATGTTTTCTGTAAAATCCTCTTGAGACATTTACTTCTGATGGACTTTAATCTGAGGTGAGTCGAAAATTGCAAAGAACCACTGTTCACTCATGATTAGTAGGCAACCTATCAACCCAGGGCTAGGGGCAAGGCCAGTGTCGGCACAGTACTGCAAGAGTTGTTTCATCTGCGGACTTCATCGATCAAGATTCCTTAGCAAGTCTCATGGGAGGTTATTTCTTGAGAAGAAGGGTATCATCGTCTCTCATCACCAGCATGAGACGCCTTACATCTCTCATTCCCAACATGAGAGGATTTATCTCTTATCCCCAGCAAGTGGCAACTTAAACTCTTATCTTCAGCAGGAAGCTTCATCATTGACATCCTCCATCATCCCCAGTAGAGTTGGAAGTTGAAATCTCCCCCCAGCAAGGCAGCAGAAGGTTGGTGCCATCCCCGAGCAGAAGTTTCCCTTCAGACAGGGGCAATTCTCAGTAGTATAAGGAGTGTTTTGCCTCCCCAACAGTTGCTTCCTCAGCAGTATCATGCCTTTGGTTCCCCACCAGAGTTCAAGAAGGGTCCATCTCCAGCAGGGTCTTGGCGCTCCAATCTCAAAGTCCAATTTATTTTTGGCAATGGCGGCTGTTCGGAGCCGGTGTATTATTGACAACTTCCCCCGCAGAGTTGTCTCTTCCTCATCAGGATGGATCAGATCGGTGCAGTGATCACTATTCCTCCCCAGTCAAGCCATTTGGGATACCTGCAGTCTTCTTGTCAGAAGATCTCTTTGCATTTGCATATGCATAATCATCATTACACTTGCATCCTCCAAAGCGTAGCATTTCCCTCATGGAGCATTACGCCATAAATCCAAACATATGCATACCAGCATGGGCCAGTTTTGAGGTATATTACATAAGACCCGTTACATCTCCAATCAGATTGAAGTGTTCCCCACAAGAATACAACTTCATTTCCCAGGGTGGATGCTTCCACCAAGTCCTGTTGCTATCCCCAATTGAGTCTTGTTTTAGTACAACAGTCTCATTTTTTCGCGTCTCCGTTTCAGTACAATGGTCGCGTCTTGGGCTCTCGTTTAAGTACAACGATCCCGTTCCTTTCGAGTCTCCATTTAAGTACAATGGCCTCGTCTTTGAGTATTGTTTCAGTACAACAGTCTCATCTTTTCGCGTCTCTGTTTCAGTACAATGGTCGCGTCTTGGGCTCTCGTTTAAGTACAACGATCTCGTTCCTTTCGAGTCTCCATTTAAGTACAATGGCCTCGTCTTTGAGTCTTGTTTCAGTACAACAGTCTCATTTTGTTCGCGCCTCCGTTTCAGTACAACGGTCACGTCTTGGGCTCTCGTTTAAGTACAACGATCCCATTCCTTTCGAGTCTCCATTTAAGTACAATGGTCTCGTCTTTGAGTCTTGTTTCAGTACAACAGTCTCATTTTTTCGCGTCTCCATTTCAGTACAACGGTCACCTCTCGGGTTATCATTTAAGTACAATGATCCCATTCCTTTCGAGTCTCCATTTAAGTACAATGGCCTCGTCTTTGAGCCTTGTTTTAGTACAACAGTCTCATTTTTTCGCGTCTCTGTTTCAGTACAACGGTCGCGTCTCGGGTTATCATTTAAGTACAATGATCCCATTCCTTTTGAGTCTCCATTTAAGTACAATGGCCTCGTCTTTGAGTATTGTTTCAGTACAACAGTCTCATCTTTTCGCGTCTCCGTTTCAGTACAATGGTCGCGTCTTGGGCTCTCGTTTAAGTACAACGATCCCGTTCCTTTCGAGTCTCCATTTAAGTACAATGGCCTCGTCTTTGAGTCTTGTTTCAGTACAACAGTCTCATTTTGTTCGCGCCTCCGTTTCAGTAGAACGGTCGCGTCTTGGGCTCTCGTTTAAGTACAACGATCCCATTCCTTTCGAGTCTCCATTTAAGTACAATGGTCTCGTCTTTGAGTCTTGTTTCAGTACAACAGTCTCATTTTTTCGCGTCTCCGTTTAAGTACAACGGTCGCGTCTCGGGTTATCATTTAAGTACAATGATCCTGTTTTTCTTGGTTATGGATCAGTTGATACCATCTCCATGTTAGATCGGTTGATCTTATTTGAGTCATGAATCGGTGGATATCATTTCTCTTCGATATCATTTTAGTTTAATTCCTTTCAATTATATTTTGTGTTCTTGCATACTTAATTCAATTGCATGAAATATATTGATTCAATTTGGTTGATTGTATGATCCTAACACAGACACAACATGTTTGCTTAATTCGTTTTGTGTCTGATCAATAATGTTTGCTTAATTCATGAGATTTTATCACGTTTGCTTAATTCGGACAATAGGATCGTACATCTTACAAATCTCACTGCGCTTGTCATTGAGGTTATATCTGAATAGGAATGAATAATCCGTTTAGGGCATTATAATTATAATAATCGATGATAGTAGGAACTGAATCGGTAGATTGACTTATTTCATAATCACATATTTTAATCACTTAATTGTTCTGTTTTTTTATCAACCTTAAAACAAACCCCCCCCTAATTCGGAATTTGGTTACCTTCGATTAATAACAATACAAGAATCCTTGTGAAACGATTCGAGTCATTGTCGCTATACTACGTTTTCAAAAATTACTCGTTTTTGATCTGTGCGCGACACGCGGATCAAATTGGCGTCGTTGCCGGGGATTCTTGTTGTTATTAACCAATTTTATAGCCATATGTATAGTTTTCTTGTCAGTTTTTTTTCTTTTCTTTTTTGTTGTGTTTGTTGATTATCAGGGTTGCAATACCGGTTGCAGTATAGTGATAAGTTTTCCAGCCTTTCAGGTAAGTTGGAAGCTAATATTTCGATTTGCTCCAAATTTTTTCTAGAAAATCAGAAATAAATCGAAGAATAATACTCTTTTAGAATAGAATTCTAAGAGATTTCGACCCTCAAAATCGCAAATTTTGTGTTTTTCTATTTTATTTGATTTATTTTCTCTTTTCATATTTTAAAAAAAAATTGAAATTTTGTGTGCGAGCTTTATTTGATTTAATTAGATTTTTAGCGTTATTTTTATAATTTTTAGATTTTATTTTAATCGCTTTTCGTTTTTCCCATTCTTTTTAAATCTGCAGTGATTTTATTTGATTCTGTGTTGAAATTTATAATCATATCATGATTGATCAAAGAACTCTAAGAGAACTGGTTGCACTTGTGAATTATAATTCTTTATATATTGAATATCCCGATGTTGTTGATGCACCTTTCGAATTGAAATTTGGTTTAACACACTTTTTGCCAAGTTTTAATGGTTTTGCAGATGAGGATCCGAATAAGCATCTAAAGGAATTAGAAGTAGGGTGCTCCGCACCTTCTGAACCTTCACTAGAGGATCTTGTAAACCAAATAGCTACAAATAATATCAAGTATCTGTAATACCTCAAAATTTTCCCTCATATTCATTCCCTCAATTGGCGTATCATTTTGCATTCATCTGTATTTCTCATCAGTCCATTAATATCATAATAGTGCATTTCATGGATTCATAAGGCATGAGATCAGGGCCCAGGGAAATTAGGGTTTTATACCTTATCTGTGTCTGTCAGGAATTGAAATGATGGAGAATATTCGCTGGACTATGATTCCACTCCAAATGCGGGTGCTCAGTTGTGTCTCAATTCAGATGGGAGTTTGATTTAATTTTGGTCAAATTATCAAAAGATCACTGCAATTGCAAGGTTATTTTGGACCACTGGACTATTTCTTAGACAATGCATATTCAAGGTTCAGGTTGTCGCGTGTTGAGGTTCATTAATTCGAATGGTCATGGCATGTTTCAGACAATCCAAAGGGATGTGACTTATCTGGAAATTTATTCAATGGTTCAAAAGTGGTCGTGTTCATGGGCTTGTGGAAAGAATTCAAAATGGACCTAGGGTTAAAACCGAGATTTCATATCCATTCATTGCTTTCGTTCTCATTTTCATTAACCATTTCCGATTATTTCGTTTCACTTTTATTTCCACTTTCGTTTTATTCATCTTTCCGCTTATTGTTGTCCATATCCAGTTACCCTCATATAGTCCTCCTTTAATAAGCTCTATTCTTTTCAATATGCATAATTGTCACTCATTTATTTTCTCATTTTTTACAACCATAGGCCAATTGTCAAAGTTTGAATAGAATTTGTTCTAAGTCTTTTTGTTGTCATCTTTCTTAATTCTTACTTATTCCAAGCTCATGTCCATTTCAAAGGATAAAACCTAATTCTATCTTGTTGGGCCATTCGAGCCCATGTGATGTTTCATCCTAATTGGCTCTTAGCCTAATTGTTCATACTCGCGTTCAAATTCATTGACCAAATCCTACACTTGAAAACCATTCTAATTCCAAGTCCATTTAAACTTTCTAAACCATGTCCATTTCTTTTCCTTAGTTCATACTTTGAATTTTTTTTTAAAGTTAATAGTAACAATATCCATGCCAATTGTTAACTCCATATCAAACCTTAGATCCAAGTTGCGTTTTAAAGTCTTGGTGCATGAGGGTGTAAAGAGTAAAAAGAAATTGAAATAGAAAAATAATATATCCAAAAGAAGTTGACATAAGGCTTATTTGTTCTCTGTTTATTAGTTTGAACTCATAAATATCAAAGAAGAATTTGATAGTGGTGGTGGAAGGAAGCTTGCCATTCAAAAGGAAAATAGAGTCCACATTACAAGGAGAACCAAAGGTTCCTTTTCTCAGTCAGATTTACAAAAAATTAATTAATGGACCACCTCATGCTTCAAATCGCAGGGGTTCAGTTGAAGAAGCCCATAGTACTGTTTCAAGCAGATCTCTCATAGGTAGTGTACTGAGCATCCCTAAAACAAAGTCCACTTTTGTCAATCCGAAAAATACCCCGCCTCAAGCTGTTGCTGTTGCAGCAACCATTTCTCCCAACGAAGCCGTCGGCTCAATTGCAAATCCTGACCAAAGAAAGTATTTATCAAGCTCTAATCAATGTTCGCCAAATGATATTGAAAGAAAACAAACTTGAAGAAGCCACTAGTTTATCAGCATACCAGAATGGAAAGTTCAGGACAATGGATTCAACAAGCAATTCAAATGCTATATTAAAGACAAGTGAAGTTGAAATTAACTTGTTACCTGAACGACTTTCATCCTCTTTATCATTGAATGGATCCTTCAGGCTACCAGGATGTTTCTGAAACAGTTAATGTCACAGAAGTCTTGGCTTCAGACGCTCATGTGCAGCAAAAGGCTGCTCATCCAAGACGTTCCCATGTGTTGGAGGAATTGAAAGGCAGTTTGATATTTGGAAGTTTTAATACTCTTGGTCCAAGTGAAAGATCTCGTAGCGATTCGAAGATTGAGCAGCCTAAGCAAAAGGTATTGTTAATTCCCAGGGATCAACCAATTCTGACTATTCAAAATACAAAAAGATATGGCTCGAATTCATTCCGGATACCTCAATTTAAGGCTGGAGCAACCACAAGAAACATGCCTTATAACGGAATCCCTCCTGTTGGAGATGCTCCTAGTCTGGCAGCGAATCTCGGAGGTTCGGTTAGAAGTGAAAATCTTGCGGATGGACCATTGAGTGAGGGTTCTGCTGTGCGGTTACGGACTGCGTCAGGAGTATTACTCGAATTCTATCCGCCAGGGCATATGATGGCTTCACCCTCTATCTTATTGCAGCAGTCTCAGGCTGTCGTTGAAAGTGCGAGCTCTTTTCAACAGCCTCCACCCTGCACAAAACCAAAATAAATAAATAAAGAAACAGTCACAATCAATTGTAAGTTCGCGGAAGAAAGGAAAACCATAACAGAAAGCCAAAACAGAAAAACAGTTGCAATGATAACTAAATTTCAACAAAATCATAACAGAAAAAAGAGTAACTAACTATTCAATTGATTTCATAACAACTTGTAACAGAAAATTCTAGAAGCTACCTGAGAAAATTCCAGAAATACCACCTTCAAGCATTCCCTATAAAGCAGGAGCTTCTGATTTTTTCTTTGTTCTTCCACAATTTTTCATAAACCCTTCCCCAATCATTGATCCAATCTTCTTCTTACTCCACAATCGCATAACTTCTCCCTTCAACCAGTCACAATCCGAGCCCTTTTTGAGTTGTTCTTGTTTGTCATGTTGGTTCGGTTGCGGTAGATAGTTTAGTCGAATTTTTGTTCCTTTGCTCGAGAATTCGAGGTGGTAATGGAGATTAGGATTAGGTTTGTGGTGGTGTATGGTGGAGTTGAATTAGGAAGAGGATGAACGTTTTTTGTCGATCGGGGAAGAAGATAGAGAGGATTAGGTTATGGTGATTCGGTTAAGAAGAAGAGGGTGAGGGAGATTCTTGAGTTTTCGCGGAAGAAAAGAAGGGGAGGACGAAGAGGAGAAGTGGCGTTGAGGGGAAGACGAAGAAGAAATAGGGGGGACTGGCGGCGGAAAGTATGAGAAAGAAGGGGATTAGGGTTTGCTTCATACCCTTGTTTAATATTATTTCATTTCTTTATTTTTTTTTTCTTTTTTAGAAAGTTTAATTAATAATTAGGAGGATTATTATGAATTATTATGAATTAAGAGGATTTAATGTGTATTAAGACATCAATCAAACCTATCATTAGGATAGTATTGTTCTATCTGCACCCCCTAGAAGCCCATATATAAAAACAGCTTAAAGAAATTCACTCCCTACACCTCTCTCCCTCATTCTGACGTATGGGCTTAGTCCCATTATTAAATGCACCCTGCGTTTCTAAGCCCATCAAGAAAACAACATACAAATGTTGCTTGTTGCACCCCCCTGAGTTTAGCGAATCGGGCCGCATACTTCTTGCTAATAACACCCCTTTTCTGGGCCCATTACGAAAATCATTAGAAAAATTACTTAATTCAACCCCCTTTTTTTTTCATTTCTTTAGAAATTAGTTTTTAGTTAATATAGTTCAAAACAAATCAAATAAAAATAGGAAAAAGCTTTATAAAATTCCTCAAAAATTCCAGTAGGTTAATAAATCTAATTAGAAATTTTTGACATTTTTGTTTTCTGAATTTTGTTATTTTTCGATTTAATTCTGATTTTTCTTTTAATTAGCTTTTATTGAATTTCCTTTGAATGTACATAATTTTGTTGATTTTATTTTTTAGCTTTCCAGTAACTTTTTTAGCCCATTCTTTTTACTATAGTTAGAAGACTTATAAAAGTACTTAGGATAATTTTTGTAGATTTTTTAGAACATTTTATCTTAGGTTTTAGAGGTTAATTCCTTAGTAATTAGGGATTAATTCATAACTGAAAATAAGTAATTTTTTAGACATATAAAAAATAGGTTTTTTTAGGATTCTTTTTAGTATAATGTTATAGGTAATTTTAGGCCCCATGGTTTATTTTTTCATAACTTTCCCATGACTTTTGATATTTTTGTCATTTTAATTCATTTCCATCACATTATGCATATTCATGGTTCATATCCTTCACTAACTAGTTGTTTTTTGTGCAAGGTGTTTTTCAAGGTTTGGCTTATGGACTTGGATATTTTTGTGCCTCAATTATGTTTGTATGCTTTGTGATGTAATAGCTTAGAACTTGTACGTTTGTATAGTTTCTTTAATTAGGTTAGAAAAGATAAAATGAATCGATAGAAAACCAAATATCAAAAAATGAAATAAATAAAACTCGATCCAACGTCGAGTAAGTTTTCAAATAAATAAATAAAGTTGCATGTGACATTAGGGTTCCTCGATTACCATTGTTCCATTCCATTCAACCAAAAGCAAGCCTTGTATGTTTCGCACCATAAGTCGTGCGTCTTAGCACCACGCAATCGACCCACCCGATCCATCGCTTCATCCCATTTATGTTTCATTCACGTTTTCTTCCCACCATGACTTAGGAGGACCATATTGTTCACTATTGCCTTTTATGTTATCATTTGTAGTTCAATATCTCTTAGGTAGAATTAATTTCAAACCTCACTAACCATAGGTCATCTTCAAATTCAACTAACTTAGGGTAAGTCTAGTTTCCCTTAGAATGTTTTCCTTTTACAACTTGAGTCTCACTTCTCATCTTACAAGAAAATAAAAAATACTTAATAAAGGAAGGGTGTACAATGCGCCGCGAGCCTTAAGTAATACGGGAAATGACTAGTGGAGGTCTCCTTCACTCTTCTAGGATGCTTTACAAACGTTCCATTGGGGGCGATCTTGGAAAGTATTCGCTCCTGTGTCATAGTCTTTAGTGTTGTACATTCAATAAACACAAACTTAAAAACACTTCTCTTAAAAGACAAAAAACAAACAATAAGCGACTATCCTGCGGGAACTTCTCTTTCTCATCTCATTCACTCACAACGCGAACTCGCGACGACTTGTCACACATGCAAGACGGTAAACGCACTCGTACCAGACGAGCCTGCAACACCTGAGCATAGACATACGCAGTTCCAGCATAAAAAACACAAACAAATAGTTCCCGCCTTAGTTAGGCGAACTACATCGACTCTGATCCTCATTATCCCGATGAGGTACGTAGGCAGCGGGGTAGGGCCCGTTCGAGCACATTCTTTATTTTCCCTACATTTCTTTCCATTTTCATTTTCTTATCCCTTTTCTCATTTCCAATTTCCAGTTAGCGGTTTTATTCAGCAGCAATCATATTTTTCTCACCCTTTGAAACAAATAAGCAAGCGTGGATCCCGTCGGGTACGACGGACGATCCGGGGTGCTAATACCTTCCCAGGTCGTAACCGACTCCCGAATTCAGATCTTTGGTTCGCAGGACCTTGTCCTTTCCTTCTTCCTTAGGTTTGTGCAACATTACCTTTCCCATTCCTTCGGGATAAAAATGTCTGGCTGGCGACTCTAACCTTTTCCGCGCCACTTTCGCGTTTGTACTAGGATGAAAATCCCGGGAGCGACAGTATCTACAACAAATAGATTATAATTTTCAGACTTTGCAAATACAGCTTGATCAACTTACCACTTTGATAAATGCCATGCAACAAGCTCAAGGATCAAACCAACAACCTTCAGAAGAACATTCTATTTTTCAAATAGAGTTGCCTTCTGAAACTGTTGATGATACTTGTATTAATTGGTTTGCAGCTGATTTTCCATCATTGTCTGATTTTAATGATGTTTACTCTTGTGATGTTTGTACTGACACTAAAATTTGCTATGTTTGTGCTGAAGTTGAGGTTTCCTTGCAAGTTGATATTCTTACTGCAAATGAGGTTGCAAATGAAGTTGTTCATGTCAATGAAGCTCTCTACACCCCGACTTCTCGGAACAAACCATCCATCGAGAAATCTCCCTTTTTAGAGCTGAAGCCACTTCCTAATAATTTATTTGAATTTGTGCAGGAAGAGAAATCATTACAGGAACATAAGAAGGGAATTGGATGGACTTTGGTTGACACTTGTGATATTAGCCCATCCATGAGTATGCATAGGATCTCAATTGAAGATGGAACAAAAGTAGTGAGGCAGCCCCTTAATCCTTTGATTCTTGAAGTTGTAGAAAAGGAAATCACTATCACCTGCACATTCAACACTTTTACTTATCGAAGATTCTTCTTTGATCCTGGAATAAAAGGCGAAGGCACTAATAAAAACTCCAAGATTAATGGATACTACCCAAAGTTACTCTATGAGATCCTCACTTTGGAAGAAGAGACTGTAGAAGAACTCTCTTTAGGAAATGCTGCTTATGTGATCACTTATCCACCTTGACTACTCAGGTGTGTTCTTTCCTTTCTCTCCCTCTTATTTTATATTTATGTCCTTTCATTGAGGACAATGCTTGTTTTAAGTGCGGGGGAGGGAATAATTATTTTCTTTGTTTTTGTTTGTTTTGTTTTGTTTTAGAAACACTAGACATTTTTTTTGAAAGTTTTAGGCTATAGATTGTTTTGAGGTTAGTTATGGAGACTTGGGAAAAATTCATAAGATCGATATCATTTTAACACCTTAAGTCTCCTGAATATGGAAATCTTTTTGAATACTTGTTATGCCATAGCCTTGAGTTCTCATCCTTTAATATCTTTTAAGTAGTTTATCTAGCAGTCAACACCATCTAGAAATCACACACTAAGTAATTAAGCTGATGCAAATAAGTGAATGATCTTGCGCTTAAAAAGAAATCTGAATAGGAATCCGCCTTTTAAGTTAGGTGACCCTCACCCGGTCATTTAGCCTAACGGATGTGAAACCTTAAGAAGAAGAAAATAATAATAATAATTTATTGTTACTAAAGTAACTTTAAAATATTGTCAAGTATGAATCATAATCACTAACAAGCTTATTTACCATGTGTATGAATAGATAACGGGCTTAATGTGATTGCACTAGAATGAAAGAGAGCAAAATGGAGGATGAGTAAGTTAGACTTAGGAATAATAACATGATTCGAAATGGTTTGTATATGAGGGAGGCTTATGACCGCACAATTGCGGATTTGTATTCTTATGATATCCTTAGTGTGTAAGATTAGTATCTATCGATGCTATCTTAATCGAAGAAGAGTTTGTAGCCTAGAATGAGTATGAATGATGTTGTGTTTCTTGAGTCTTGAGTTTATTTTTTGCTCGGAGTGCAAAAGTTCAAGTGTGGGGGAATTTGATCAGTGCATTTTGGTGCACATTCCTACATGATTGCACTTAGGCATTTCTTTAGTTTTCTTTGTTTATTTTTATATTTTAATTTGTTTATCTAATTTATTTTATTTTTGGTTTAATTTGATTTTTGTACTTAATTTTCAGCTTTAACAACTTTTACGGAAATAATTATAACTGGAGTTCCAGGAATCTGATTGAGGCGTTTTACCCGTTGATGAAAAGCTAAGAGAGAGAGCTACAACTTTCGTGTTGGAGTCAAAGTCAGATTCAGAGTCATATTTTCCAGAATTTCGTTTGAAAAAGCTGCATTAGTTTTATTCAGTTTCTGGTCATTTATAATTGGGTCTGGGTTATGTATTTGACCCAGTTGGGTTGTAAACAGGTTTTTAGGTTTTCTATTTAACCCAGCAGCCGCAACTGCTCTTGAAAAACATTTATATTCATGATTTTATTTTATTCCTTACGCTTGAAAGAATGATGGATAACTAATCGCCCTTGAGTCAATCTAATGTATTCAGGTTCCAACACTTGAGATTATTATAATGTTACTTTTAGTTTAATTCCTTTCAATTATATTTTGTGTTCTTGCATGCTTAATTCAATTGCATGAAATATATTGATTCAATTTGGTTGATTGTATGATCCTAACATAGACCCGACATGTTTGCTTAATTCGTTTTGTGTCTGATCAATCATGTTTTCTTAATTCATGAGATTTTATCACGTTTGCTTAATTCGGACAATAGGATCGTACATCTTACAAATATCACTGCGTTTGTCATTGAGGTTGTATCCGAATAGGAATGAATAATCCGTTTAGGGCCTTATAATTATAATAATCGATGATAGTAGGAACTGAATCGGTAGATTGACTTATTTCATAATCACGTATTTTAATCACTTAATTGTTCTGTTTTTTTATCAACCTTAAAACAAACCCCCCTAATTCGGAATTCGGTTACCTTCAATTAATAACAATACAAGAATCTCTGTGAAATGATTTGAGTCATTGTCGCTATACTACGTTTTCAAAAATTACTCGTTTTTTATCCGTGCGCGACACGCGGATCACTATGGCCAGGGTGAGATGAGGATCTGTCCAAAATCTGCCACCAATAGGGAGATGGTACAAGGCAGTGACATCATCCAAAATCACTGTCATCTCTTCGAATGGATGATGAAATGATGATGTATCCTTGTGTCACCTCTTGACGAAGGCACTAAGCAGAGGGACATCCATTAAAGTCATGGACGATCCTTTTCATAACATTAGACATGGGAATCTCCGAGAAACCCTTCATCTTTGCACCATGAGACTAGACCCTCAACATTGATCGCTTTTGTTCCACCAATATATAAACAAATTTGTTAATATTTAAACATATTTTGCATAAATAAACAAAAGTTAAAATTACAATCATCAACAATTCATCCTCCTGAACAATTCATACATTGCCACCTGCAAAGATTCAAATAACGACAATCAAAAGTTCAACATCAACAATAAAAAAGAATTCTACAACCATAAATCATCAATAACAATCACAAAAATCCAGCATCACAGAAAATTCAAAAACATCAAAATGAAGCAAATAAAAGAAGAGAATTTGGCACAAGCATTTTATCAAACACTTGGCGCGCGAAAATCGAATGTTGGTAACCGTAACAATTCAATACCATCGCAAACCGCAAGTGATAACAACATTTAACAACCATACATAATCGATACAACATCGGTTCTGCCACTGCTCACGTACCAACTGAAGCACAACTACCACCTAAGGATGCGACTGTCACATTGCACTACTACCGCTAGAAAACACACACAACAAATCACCCGTTCAGTCAAGGAAAGCTCTGCACTGCTTTTGTTCGTTCTACATCCATGGTTAAAAACCGTGAGGGAGGGTCAACCAAGCTTGAAGGAAAAAAATGGGCGGAGCCTGGGTAGTTGCCAAACGTGAGAGAGGGTATGCCAAGCTTGAAGGATAAAAATGGGCGGAGCCTGGGCAGCTGCCCTACCTGACCGGACTCTGGCTCTGCCATTGATGCTCACTATACTCTGTAAGCACAGACTAGTCAACGGGCCCTCCTGGAAATCCCAGAT
Source organism: Lathyrus aphaca (assembly GCA_963966055.1). Lineage (NCBI taxonomy): Eukaryota > Viridiplantae > Streptophyta > Magnoliopsida > Fabales > Fabaceae > Lathyrus > Lathyrus aphaca. The sequence continues at coordinate 510,938,492 of OZ014523.1, read as the reverse complement.
CTGTGTGTATGGATGACTATGTCTCGGTCGAAGGAATCCTGACAACTGTCTCATCGGTAATATCTCTAGCAACAACCCCCTAGTCCCACAACATCACCCCTAACAACCTCCCTCGTGTCACCTACATCAACCTCCTCAATAACATCTCTAGCAGCAGGCTCCTTAGTAATTGGATCAGCCAACTGAATAATTGGCTCAATTATGGGAATGTCTACGACCACCTCACACGTGGCCTGTGAAGCAGAACGACCTACACGTCGACAAACAGTACGAGGTGTCCTGGAATCACCCCGCTCAGCCAGCTCTACCAACCTCTTTCGGTGTGAACCGGTTGGGATCACCCGTGTTAGCCGTACATGAGAAGACTCAGTATCCGAGACACCTGTACCCCTACCACCTCCAACTAGATCAAACTGTCTCCCAGCGATAGTACATCACAACCTCTATATTTCATTGTAAATAAATAAAAAAGTAAGATAACGAACAAAACAAAAAAAAATCTGAACATTAAGACACAAGTTTCGAATTTTAAAATGAGAAAAAAAAATGTTTGAAATTTCAGAACTTTATTTTTTTTATCTTATGTACACACAATTATGGAGAAAAACGATAAGTGTTAATGTCCATTATTACCATTATGTGACAATTCTACCATAAATCCCCTTTTTCTTGGAACAAGAATAAAAGCACTTTACCAAACCATAAAATGAAAGAAGAAAATAAAGCTTCGATTTTTCTCGGTAAATTTGTATATGATCTTGATATGATGCACGAGTCTCTAAGCTATCTTTGGGAGAGGAAAGAAGCATAGCTCTCTAATTTACTGTTACCATTTCCACTTGCAAAGCTTTATGAACTTCATCAACAACACCATTAGGCAAATACTACGAGAAGCTTCCATCTTCTCTGTGTGAACCAAGTAAGGTGAGTTCTTATTCATGTGCTATATATACATACTCCTCTTCTATTGCGAGGCGAGTTCTTATTCATGTGCTATATATGCGTTGATGTACTTGAGTTAAATACGGAACACCATAAAAAACTACTACTTCCTTATAAGCGTTTAATATTTTGTTATAAGGCATCCTTACAAAAACAAAATGATTGGTCAGTCCATACAAAACATGGGTCTTAAGAGTATGTTCCTCTCATGGTTAAGAGTTTGAATTTTATTAGGTGTTAACGATCCTTGTGTTACTTGGGTGGGTTAGGTCAGTCCATACAAAAATTTTCTCTAACTTTAAACAGGGTAACTACTTTTGGATTACTCGGTCGCAAGGAAGAGTTAAATTTGATTGTTATAAACTGTAATTTTCATTTAGTAACATCATTAAGCACCAGTGGTCTAGTGGTAGAATAGTACCCTGCCACGGTACAGACCCGGGTTCGATTACCTTCTGGTGCAGAAGTGCTGGAGCTGTGATGAATAATATAGTGATGTTAGGTAACATCATGTCTCCTGAAATTCTGGATGAAAAATATGCCTCTGAGCTCCTTTTTGTTAATTCAGAACCATTATTTTTTACAACAATACTTTGACCTTTCTGAAAGCTGTCAAGAAACTTCATTGTTTATGCATATAAAAGAATAAAATGCAAGGCAATGTTTTTGCATCTTCTGTTGGACACAAACCAAGCAATGTTACTACTTACTACTTGGATGATTGATTGTGTTACTTGAGGGTCTCGCTGCTCCTGCTGCTGCTGACTCAACCAAGTTGTTCTATTCAACATATTGTTGTGCCTTATATTTTGTATCTAAGCATTCTAGGTGGTGGATGAGAAATTTCAACTACACGAATATCATTCAGGATCTCAAAACTATAACTTTAATGAAAGAATACTGTATAGAATACTGTATGGTACGGTCCAACCCTTTTCTTTTGTTTTGTAAGGATGCCTTATAATAAAATATTAAAGGCTTATAAGTCTTGTATTATTTATTCTTCCATATATACAATTTGTTCACTATGTTTTTTGTTCCAACTATATCATAACTTAAAATCATAATAGTAAAATAGCCCTGCCGTAAAATCTTCAACTCCCACAAACCTTTTGGTTTTCTCTTCAATACTTTTTGAATGGTAAGATTTGAACTCATTTAATTTCTTAACAAAAGCATAGTTATACATATTAATAACTGTACTAAAAAACATAGAGGGAAAATGAGGAGATCATGGAACAAAGATTTCATATGTTCACCTAAGAGATTTCACAATTGCAACATGGTTGTAAATACTTTATCAATTTGTGTATAAACGGTTGATCCACAAACTGAATATAGACTGTGTTCACACAATTCCAGCACTGGATGATATTTTTTCTTTTTCTTCTTTAGAATGAATCGATACAATGTTATCTATGTCCCACATTGGAATTGTTAGAGTGAATAGTATGGAACATGAGGTATAAAACATTAGTGTGTGATACATTATAACATACTTACCTGGATTGGGTCAATGGGTGATCAAGAAGGCCCATGGCCTAGGCAAGTGACCTCCATTGCACTTTTAGGAGGGGTGTTAGCCTAAGGTCTACCCAAGTGGTAGAGCCTACATCATAATCATAATTTGTTGCTGTGGGGGTTTGCGTTCGCGCAGCCCCTCCTAATTATGAATAAAAATTTCTGAGGTTATGGCTCTATGTTCTGCAGAATTTTCCAGTCTAGAGGGTTAGATAATTCTTATGCAACTTTTCAATGGTAATGTATCAATAGAAACTTAACCAGATGAAGTTCAATAAATCTTTAGAGCTTTAGTCAAAGAAAAAGTTAAAGTGTATATGCCCATTAATTGGACGAGGATCACTCTCACTGGAATGCTTTTGTCTTAATAATTGGCCCCAAAAGCCCTTCAAAGTGATGAAAGAAAAATCCCTTTCAGATAATGATTTGATTTCCCAGTAAAATTGGTTCTGCATGATCTCTTTGCTAAGTTTTGAAGAGGGAGAGGGACCCGAAAGCATAAGCAACAATAATCTTTCATGTTCTCTTTGGGAAGCAAGGTAAATAATAAAATGCCATTGCTAAGTTTTGAAGAGGGAGAGGGACCCGAAAGCATAAGCAACAATAATCTTTCATGTTCTCTTAGGGAAGCAAGGTAAATAATAAAATGCCACTCCTTTCTTAGAAAATCAAATTTCCTTTTCTGGGTGTGTTGCCGTAAAATTTTGTAATTGATGATGTTACTGATTTGTTGCAATGCAATAACAAAAAGGTAAAAGGTTTGAGTCTGTCACACAACCGTGTGACCACCCCGTTCAGAAAAACCAACAGAGAACAAATATCTACAGCTAAGGATTGTGCCCATCATATTGAGGTCAACTCCGGCATTAGTCAAGGACAGAGTATACAAGCCTATAGAGCAGATCCTGTTCGAGTAAGGTCGTGCTTTACCGGAGTGAGAATAATATAATGAATTTTGTTATAACTCTTAAGTCTAGATGGAATATATCAGTTAGCTCAATACAGCTCCTCTGTTGCCAGGTGAGTTATTATTCATTGTTGTTTCATGTGCTATATTTGCATTGAAATTCAATTGTCGATAGATTGAGGTACGCTAGTTATTAAAGGTCTGGTCAAGAGAGTAGGTAACATACCAAAATCCCACATCTTCTACTTTGCAAAAGAAATTAAATTACTCACTTATAAAATGAAAGGACCTCTATATGTTAAAATTATGGAGCCGTGCGATGATGACATAGCGAACTATTCTTTCGCCTTTTACTAAAGAATACCGTGTCAGCGTCACAATAAGCGGCATACATAAGTTTTTGGAAGAGTCCTCTTAATTGAGGGCTCTAAAAATTTAGTTCAAGTTTATCTTTGAATTCCATACCAGTCTCTTGCTACTGAGCTATATCTAGCACATGAGTGACACAAATTAGATGGTGTCTTAGAATTATTATAGCCCCTCTTAACTATGTTTCCAGCTTTGAAAAATAAAAGACATTGCTCTGTCTTCTGTAGAGTCATGTCATTTTATATCCATTTCATTAGAATGTTCAGTTTTATATGCTCAAAGTAATTACTCTGTATCTTATATTCCATTTCAATAGTATGTTGAATTTTATATGCTCAAAATAATATCATGATCTTGTGCACTGATCAATCCTTTTTTATTTTATTTTATTGTAAGGAATACGAGAAAAGTTGGAGAAAAAATCACTTTAAATGAGTAGAGAGTAATAATTAGCATAAACTTTTCAGTGTATTTGATCTTGACGTATTACTATTTAATTGTATGTATCTGTACAAATTGGTAAGATAAATAATACTCAGCTGATCCATAAAATTTGGATGCTTTGGAAAGAATAAACTATTGAGTCATGATGTTCAAAAGACACACTCTGGTTTTAACCAAATGCCTAAATACACTCTCCAAACCATTTTCTATCCTTTCAACTGCATTCTCCAAAGCCTCCAATCTTTCATGTGTTGCCTGCATCTTGGCAACATCAGAACCTTCTCTTATAAGGGTTCTCAAAGATGCTTCTACACTTTGCAATTCATTGACATTCTCCAAATTCTCTTCACATGATACTTCCTTTTTATGCATCAACTTTGCCACTTTCAACCATTTGGTTGCCTTTGACTTTGATGCATATCCAACCAAGAAAGACAAAATGGATTGAAAGAGGGACATGTTTATTACAATGATCTCTCTAAGAACTTTTATCACGGCAACAACGTCTTGATCTTGATTTAAAAGTGAGAAAGCTCCAAATTTACATTCCATACGTTTTAAAGATGAGATCCGTTTTGTGACATTCTTCTTCATCTTCTTTGTGAAGAATTTATATTCAGATACACTTTTTTCAATGCTTGAATCTCCCTTTCTTCTTCTAAGAGAAGATTGAAGTGATTGAACATTTTCTTTAATTTCTGACATGGTGTCTCTTGTGATGCCACAAATATCCAAAATTTTAATTGAACCATCCAACAACTCTTCCACAAATTTCTCACCTTGATGATGAGAAATGACCTTTTGTATTGATGCCATATTGAGAAGATCTTCCAAAGAGATATACAAATCTTCAAGCATGGAAAGACCATTGGTAATTGAATCAGATGTTGATGTTGCTTCCTGTGTCTTGATTTTGTTGAGTTCTTGTTCAATTCTTGTAGTATTTGGATGAGATTGAGAAGGAAAACTATTTGAACGAACATGGTACTTGCTTCCCATCTTAATTGCTTTTTAATTTGTTGTTTGTAAAACTCAATGTTTGTGTGATGTAACCATTTGATTGAAACTCTCTTTATATAGAGCTACTCATGATATTAGTTGATAATTATTAATTTCATATAGTAAAGAAATTATAAAATAGGTAGCAGTTGTTAATGATGGTGTAGAGCATGTGGTGCATGGATGGATTTCCCTTTGAATATGGTAAGCTTGTCACATGTCAACCCAACATTGTGAATTTGTTAATAAAACTGCATGTTATATTCTGCAAGATGCTTATATTATTGAAATGTGTTTTAGGTGCATGATGATTATAACTAGCATGTCTTTCAAGTGTTGGTAATCAAAAAACATCATTAGTATTCAATTTGTTTGCCATCTCTGCTGACACATAGCACTCATAATTGCAATTGTAAAAATTAGTTTTGCTTATAGCTTCTCAGGTTTCATCAGATTTCAAACAAGATCTGGATCTCATCTTTCTAAAATCCATTGTTTAAACCATTTAGCTCCTCAACAATGGAACATGCCAGCCAATATATACCTATGAATAAAAAACAACACCCTATTTTTTAATATAGTATATTAGAAACAAAGTGACCACTGACTACTGAGGTTTTGTATTTACCAACACTCGGAGGACATGTCAATTATAAAACCTCATTCCCATTTCATTATTATCATCATGTAGTATAATAATGCACAGTTTTTGGAACAAGTGTGACAAGTTTACAAAATTTTAAGTAAAGTTCATGTTGCAACATAGCCATATGCATTCATAGAATTGAATTAGGTTATTGATAATATCCTTCCATGTTGCAACATAGCCATATGCATTCACAGAATTGAGGTAGCTTATTAATAATATCCTTCAATGTTGCAACAACTAAATATAACTAACAATAGTAAGATCATTTTTCGCATAATCCTCGTTAATACAAGTCATTTGCTACTTGATACAACAATTCATTACAAGATATATATTGAACTACTTTGTATTTTTTTTTCAATGAAATACTTTACAATTGAACTACAAAACAGTTCCTTACGTACGATAGTATGTCTTAGAAGTTGATTGCGATGAATCCTTTATAATTCACAGATGGAGTAATGGATTTGGATCTAATGGTGAACTAGACCAGTAGCAGGCCACACTCCACTATATTGAAATTTGGAGGAATCTACCTGTCATCCACTCAATTGTACTTGACACCTCCATATTTTGATAATGGCAAAAATACCCCTTAATATTTTATAAGCAATATCCGGAACAAATACCTATAGTTATAAAAAAAATTCCAGTATGGATCAAAATTTCCGATAGTTCATTTGAAATTATCGGTATACCGGTAATTTCAAATTCCTGGTATGTTCGATAAATCCGGTTATTTATCAAAAGTACAATTTGGTACCGGGAATTTCATATCCATTGAAAGTTTCGGTAGGTATAATTTTAGAGTTTTTTAACGGTTGACATTTTGCCGACAGTTTTGTATGGTTGTGATTGCACCGACAGTTTTTATGGTTCAGAATTGTTGCACGTTTGTATAAATAGGGGTTAAGTCTTGTGGTTAAACAAATCTGATAAAAATGGCTATTCTAGCATTTCTTATTAAGGTAGAAGTTTATTTCAACAGAGCTTCTCGACCTGTCGAATTGATGCTCCCTGATGACACAACCTCCTTTGTCGGTCTGACTTCGAAGTCGAAGAAATTGTTGCCTGATAGTGACAATAGAAAGGTGTCGAAGATCGAGTTTCAGGAGGATTGAGCTGAAGAACAATGAAGACGTCATCAAAATGTGGAGATCATTTCGCCGTAGCTAACAAGGAGTCTGCTGGTATTAGATGTGCATCTGTCGAGATCAGTTGATGAAATAATGGAGATGCTGAAACGCCCTAAAACATCTGGGAGTGTTTAGGTTTTTACTATTGATTAATCATGTTGTAAGTTTGATTTTTATTTGTTTAAGTTGTTTAATCAAGATCACTACAATGTAAGGGTATAAATGGAGCTATAATAATAATATATTGTTCTGCCATAATATACATATAATACAAAAATATACATATCATCCAGAAAATACAAATAATACTAAACCCCCACGAGCTAAGTGTGCAATCCTATGTAATCCAGCAAAAATACTACCATCAGGGTCTACCAAGCCCATGATCTCATCACCCACCACTGCTATCATCTAAAAGCGATGTGTGTCATCAAGGTGATGTGCTGGAGGAGGAGGAAGTGCGTCATCAACAGGCTCTTGGCCACCAGAAGGTACATCCTCATCCGACGGTAGAGTGATGCGTGGATGAGATACGGTGAGATACAACTCTAAGTAGCCATCCTCACACTGCGAGGGATACTGAACATGTGCAGGTCTAGCTACGATGACATGACCGGAACTGAGGAAGTGCGTCTGAAACCACCGATCAATACCTTCAGAAGGTATATCCGGAACTGTTGGTGGTACGGTCTGAATGTATCCAAACTGACGCAAACATCTCTTTGGTAGGTAATTTTAAATTACTGGTAGAAATCAAAAAATTTATATGTACCGGGAATTTGAAGTTCCCGGGAAAAACAAAAAAATTTAAATATCGATAATTTTAAATTACCGGTAGAAACCAATAGTTTTAGAACTAGCAATTATTCCAAATCTCCAGAATAATTTGTCGGTTATTTTGGAATTCCCGGTAAAAAATGTCGGGATTTATGAAATTACCAGTAATTTTCATCGGTAATTTAAAAAAATCCAGAAATCTTACTTGTAAAATAAGAATCTCCGGTAATGTAAATGAAATTCCTGGTATCGCCCGTAATTTTGAAAAATCAGTGAGTTACCGTTTTTTTTAAAATGTGAAAATGTTTTTTTTATGGTCAGTTTGGTCTTTTCATTACATGTGTGAGGGTGTCAGATACAATTTTTTTTTGGGGGGGGGGGGGGCAGGTAGATTCCTCTGAAATTTGTGATGGCAGTGTTAGCCAATCATTTGTATCTAATGATATAACCACATTTCTTCTTAAGCAGTCAAAGTAATGACCTTTTTGTCATTATTTATTTATTTTGTGAATTGTGTCTTAAATGGATTGTCCAAGAGATGCGAAGGGTTACGAGATGTGAAAAGTAGAATTCGGAGGATTAAAGTTTACCATTTGTAGATGTATATTTTCAGTGAGCTATGGAAGGGGAGGAAGAATAAATATCTGGAGATTAGGATTTTAGAAACTGTGGAGGGGAACATTCAGTTTGAGGAGAAGATTTCTACTATGGATAATAGTAGAAGTGGAGGAACGATTACATAAGTCTTTGATTATCATTTGAGTTATGATAAAGTAAGGAGAGAGATTGTATTATCGTAAAGATACAATTATTTTGTTCTTTGTATATATGATTTGAATGTGGATGAAGGGTTGCAAAACTAGATACAGATACCTTCATGGAGGCATTGAAAGTGGGTGGAGTCAAATATGATTGAATAACCATATTTGTGAGCATGTTACATTATCTAAGCATGAGAAGGTAGTTGAAACCAAGTGGATGCAAGTGACAATATCAACATTTAATTGTGGCTAGAACTTGATTAAGGTTGTTGAATAGTGATCTCAACATTATTAAGAGCGACAAGGTAGTTGATGGGTAAATTGGCATCTGTCATACCCTAATTTATTACCTAAAGATTTTTCGCATCTCATCTACATCTTGCATACGAACAAGATCGCGCACTGGTTCATTTATCCTTCCCGGGTGCAGGTTTATGCCTCACAGGGGATCACCGTTTTTTATTATTATTATTTGTTTTCATTTTTTTATGTTTACTAACCATTAATTAAAATCCAAAAAAATATTTTTGTTTCTTTCATTAACTTTTTTCAGGAGGAGGAACCATTGAAAATGCCAAAAATAGCAGTCCTGCAGCTCGAGTAAAATTCACAGACAAAAGTCGAAGTTGATCCGCAAATAATTCAAATTTATCTGATCAAGGATTTCCCAAGTTAATTGATTCATTCGAAGGGATTCCAAGGTTCATGTGTTTATTTCCATGCCTTCTTCGACGTACAAAAAGAATCGGGCCACAACAACCAAGCAGTCACATTTGAACAAAATATTCAAATTTCAGCTTTGTTAACCGGTTAACCAGTGCGAAATTTGAATATTTTATTCGAATTCAGCACCATTAAATCATTGATATAATTGGAAAATTATAGATCCATTGGTCTTTGATTTCTCTACATCACTTTGATCATTTCTTACCATAAACCCTCACTAATCACCACACTTTTGCATTTCCCACCAAAATTGCAATTACCAAGCCTAATTTTAATTACCAAAGCAAGCTCCATTCCACCAAATTCCCATACCTAGAGTCTTTAAATAGGACCATAATTTTATTCATTCACCAAGCTTTTGATAGCCACAAAACCTCTTGCAAAATACTTCCCCAACACCAAAATTCTACAAAGCTCACTTCCTTTCTTTTGAATTAATCAAAAATTCACATTGAATTCTTGACTAACTTGAGCTAAACATTCATCCTTTCTTTCTTTTGTTCATCATTTTCAGTAGATCTAAGCTTGATTTGGTCCAATTTGAAGAAGTTCTTTTGGTAATTCATCTTTCTCCATAAACCCATTTTCACCATCAACATTCAAGATGTAGATCTTTGGTGCCTTTGATTTTAGATCCTTTGGATCTTAATTTGTTGTTTGATTGCAGGGATTTCACTGTATTTTGGTTTTAAAATTCGTGCAAATTCAGATCATGATCATCAAATGTTTGAGAAAAGCTTTTAAAATGGATCATGCTGAATTTTAGCATTTTTTCTACTGTTGGTTCAGCGTTAACCGGTTAACCATTTACAGTGTTAATTGGTTAACGGGTTAAAGGTGTTAACAGGTTAACCAGTTTCAGTGCAATTTGGTTAACAGGTTAACGGCGTTAACGGGTTAGCCAATTTCAGTGCAATTTGGTTAACCGGTTAATGCAAGTCAGAATTGATTTTTTGGCTTGTTTTAAGCCCCTTTTTGGTTCCTCTTTCTTCTTCTTCTTCTTCTTCCTCCTTTTTATTTTTACCTTGGGAAGCACTTTTGGGAGTAATTTCTTCTTAATTTCAATGAACTTTGGGTGTAGATTAGAGTAGTTAATGTTCATTAATTCAAAACTACCTTTTAGTGGATTATTCAATTCATTTAAGGTACTTTGCATTAGTGATACATTTTCATGCTTAAATCCACTGAGATGAGTGATTGAACTTAAGGATGGAAGAATACCATGAGTGCGGCTCAATTTGGTATTCACCTTTAGTTTTGTGCGGTGTTGCTTCCGGATAGCGATTTACACATCGTTTATCTCGCATGCATTAGCACTAACATTATGCACCTTAATTGGTGGTGACCGGCCTCATTTGTAGGGTAATTACTTCGTAAATTACTCGGCGATTGCTTAACATAGACCTAAATGTGTCTCGACTTCGGAATAAAAATCTAATTGGGTACATGCACTTTTGTGGACCGGATCTCTTATCGATCGCGTAATCCCAAAGTGGTTAATCATATTGCATTAAGAATCGAGACTTATGAATGTTTGGTGCGTGTAACACCCTAATTTTTGCCCTAAGATTTCTTCGCATATCATCTGCATTTTTGCATACAAATAAGATCACGCCTGGCTTTCGAGTTTCTCCTTAGATGTAGGGTCTATGCTTCGCAGGGGATCACCATTATTTTTACTTCTTTATATTTATTTATATTTACTTATCACTAACCAAAATACAAAAAAATATGTTGCAGTGTTCTTCTTCTTCTCTGTGTTACAGGTTTGCGAAGATAAGACAGTAATTTCATTCAGATGCGTTTGTTCAGTCACAATTCAATTTCAAATGGATGTTTGACCTAATATTGGTCAAACTATCAAAAGATTGTTTCGACTGCAAATTGTGTGTGCCAGTGGTTTATTTCTCAGGCGATGTGTATTCAATGATAAGTTGTGGTGATTGCGGAAATTCTCTGGTTTGTTGAGCTGTGGTTTGTGAGAAGTGCGATCCAGATTGTCCTGATTGAGTGGTCATTAGTTCATCTGTGGGTTTATTTTCCAAGAGGTCGATTCAGAAGTTCAGAAATCAATGGTTGTGACAGTTGGCAAGTTGCGAATTATTCAGCTGTTCAGTGGTTCTTTGGTTGGCTATGTTCATTTCATCAGAGGCTTGTGAGAAAAATTGGGAGTTGGTCGTGAAACCTAAAAAAAAAATCATCATTTTATATCCATCATCCAATTTATAAACCAATTTTTCTAGTTTGATTATTCGATTATCCATCTTCTATTCATTTCTTTTTTTAACCATTACCCATTATTATTCAACAACCTTTATTTTCCATTTTTTCGATTATTCAAATTACCATCTTTCTTAACCATTCCCAATTACCAATTTCTTTTAATCCATACTATTATCCATTTTTCTATTTCTTTCTTTCAAATACCATTCCTGATTATTTCTATTTCAATTTTTATTATTTTTCTTAATCCCTTTTAATTTCTTTTCTATCTGTAAACACCCCAAATTTGCCCTCACCCATTCACACCATGGCTTGTGATCATGTCATATGCATAAACTCAATCATAGCATCTCATATTACATTTTTGATTCATTGCATTGGTTCAAAGTCATCTGCATCTAGGGTTTGTGATCTGAGCAATCCAAGAGCTTCTTGAGCCAGGCTTGACTGCACAGTTGACCTAGAATTAGGGTTTTGGTTTCAGAGGCCACAACTCCAAATTTTTTGGTCATTCTTGTTTCTATTGGTCTCTATATGGTATAGGGAGTATGCATATCAATTTTCTTGAAGAAATTCCATGGGGAAGTCATCTGATCAAGATTTGACTTTCTGGGCAAGTCAATGTAAAATCAGGGCATCTGAGGCCCACAATGACCCAACCAAAGGGTGTTCTTCATCATTTTGATTGATTATGATCTTTATTTGATCATGGAAGATGTTGGAAGTTCACAAAATTGAAGAATTTCAAGTCTTTTGCAAAGTTGACTTTTTGGGAAAGTTTGACTTTTAATGAAATTGCCATTTTGGGAAACTTTTTCAACCCTTGCTTTTTGATTCAAAAATGCTTCAAATGAAAAAACTTTGGTCATGAAAGTTGTAGAATGGATCATTCCCTTTTCAAAAAGTACAAGAACATGACCTAATTCATTTTGGATCAAAAGTTATGGCTTGTCAAAGTTGGCTAAAATCACAAAATTTGAAGTTTTCTACCAAAGAGGCATTTTGCAAAATGACTTGATCAAGTGTTCTAAAGGCCTCAAATGTGTACAATTTCTTCACAACATGATTACATGACCTCTAAAATTCAGAATGGGCCAAAGAACTTTGCACTTTGATGCATTGAAACTCATGAAATCTCAAAGGAACCAAACTTGGACCAACTTGCAAAACTCATCATAAGTTATGAACCACTTGCTTCCTAGCTTCTAAACTCTTTTCACAGCATTCCTTGATTCAAGCTGAGCCCAAGCATGCCAAGAAGCAAGTGGTACCATAGCCCATACCTCAAGTACAAGTCAAGTTGACATTTTGGCAACTTGCCCATACCAATCACAATAGGCCAGCACCAACTCTCTGACCTATCACAATTGTTTATACACATCAAAGGCAGGCCAAAGCACATAAAAACACTCTCTGATCTTGCCCATAGCCATAGTTATCAAAATCTCCTCATTTTGCAAGAGCCTTCGAAACAGTCAGCATAAGCTACAAACATACAAACCAACTTCACAAACATACTCAGCACACCTTCCTGGTCACAAAGCACCCCTCACCATTGCCTAAAACTCCCAGAATCACAAACACGATTCTCACCCCACCTTGAGCAGAACCTCTGCCATTGTCCAAACCAGCCACCACAAACTTCTTCTAAGCATCAATACTTCATCAGGGGCCTAAGAGGAGTGGTTTGCACAAAGAGAGAGGGTCAGAAAGTTGCAAACTGAGAAAGCTCAAAGCTCAGGTATATCAAGAACTTTTTTTTCCAGAAATGAATTTTTAAGTTTCTAAGTTGTTCCTCATGCTTTGCTGATCACTCTGATGCTTTTACTTTTTGAAATGGTTGAGAAATAAGCATTTAATCTTGCTCTGAAACTTTTCTGACCTAAAAATGTTTGGTTTCGATTCGCATGATTAGTGAATGAGAAATGAGTTTTGTTTAGGGGTTTTGATTCAGTGTTGTATGGGGATGATTTCTGGGCTTTTAGTTTTCATTTTCATGAAGTTTTGAAGATTTTAGAAATTTTCAGGTGGGAATCCCACCGGAGAAGACGACCGGAAGTCTTCTCCGGCCGCCTGAAAATAATTAGGGCTAATCCCTGTAATTAATGAGAGTTTGAATTCTGAGCGTAGGATTGGTTGACTTGGTCAATTCCCGCGTGCGTTCAATGGCCTGGATCCACTCACTTAACCCTAATCCACGTCATTATCTTAATTAATTGAGTTTTATAATTAATCTGGCCAGTTTGAATTTCCACCCTTGGATATGGCGCCAGTCAACGCGCGCGTTCTCAGTTTAAACCACAGCCTTAGGATCAGCATACTTTCCCATTAATTCAGTTTTATTTTCTTTTTTATTCATTTAATTTGTGCATTTTATTTAAAATAGCAAAACAATTTTAAAAATTCTGAAAATTTTTGTACAAACTTTTATTAATTTTTAGAAACCAAAAACATTTTTATTTTTATTTTTTGCATTAAAAAACATTTTTAAATCATTTAAAAGTTTATTTTTAATTAATTAATGAGAATTAATTAATTAAAGATACTTTTAGGTATTTAAAAATCACCAAAAAATTCATGAAACCTTTAAAATCATTTAGAAACATTGTCCAACCCTCAAACCAAATTTCTTTTTTGATCTTGATGTCTTTTGACAATTTTTCATGGAATTAAAATCATTTCAAGGTAATATTTTGATCCAATCTTCCAAAATTCATTTCTGCCTAACCATTGAGAGTTGGAGTTTGATTCTTTTTGCATTGTGTCTTGCATATCATGTAGTTCATAGGATTAAATTGGCATGATTTGATCTTGTGTTTTCAATTTGTTTTGCATTTTTCTTGTCAAGGTACCCTAAAACCCTAGCATTCTTAAGAAATTCATAACCCTCACTAGGTTAAGAGTTAGAACCCCTCCTTTGGGCAGTGAGTTTGTATAGGTTTAGGGTTCCTTTGAATGCATTTTCATTTTTTTTATCTTGATGTTTGCTTCTGGTTTTGGTTTTTGTTTGTTGCATTGATCATAAACCCTAATTTGGCTTCCATGTGCATCCATCTTGCATTTGCTTGCATACCATGACTTGCCATGACATTTTATGCATCCATTTGATTCATTTGACATCTTAAGACATCTTAGAATCATGTTTGATCATTTCATCTTGCATTTGCCATGTTGTATGCCATTTGCACTTCATAACCTTTCATGTATGATCATGGTTCTTAACTTGCTTCATTTGCATCCATAAGCTTGTATGATCATCCCCATGCTTTGTTTCATGTTTGCATCATCTCATAGCATCATTAACATCATGTATGTACTTCTGGTTTTGGCTTGCATCATGTCATTTCATCTCATCTTGCATTGCATTGCATTTCTTTCACTAACTTTTCAGGTGGTAAGTCACTTTGAGAAGTGAATTTGCCTTCACTTCTCATAATTTCTTTTCATGTCTTTTATGCATCCTTGCTGCATTTTGTTATGTGTTTGAGATTGAGCTTGCTCTTTCTTCTTCATCTTACTTTCTTTCTTCAAGTGACTTGACTTCTTGAATGAAGCAAGTTACTTTGCTTCTCTTTGCTCCTTTCATCTGCTTCCTGGTGGTTCCTCTGAAGATTTCTTTCTTAAACCTCACAAACCTTAGGAACAACCAAGCATGACAATGATTAGGGTTTTGATTAGTCCCCCCACTTAGTTTTACCTTTGTGTTTCTTTGTGTCTCTCTTCTCATCTCATAATCAGGGACTAAACCCTAAAGGCTTTAAGGCTTTGTGATTAAGCTTATGCCTGCATCCTTCTATTAGGATGGAGTGTATAACTTTAATCCTAAGTGTTAAACCCTTAATGTGTTTAACTCCTTTAATCAATTCACTTAATAATCATCAAGACATCAAGCTTGTAACTTGGGCCTTGCATTAGGGTTCTAATTCTTCCTTAATTGGTTAAGAAGGACTAACCCTGGTGTTAATGGACAAGTCCCCCTCAAGTTGTCTTACAAACCCTAAAACTCACTTCATCATCATATCATTAAATAAAATCCACTTAACCAAAGGTTTGTTTTGTCATGAGTTTAATCCCTAATCATGGATTAAGTTGAGGAGCTTTCCTCAGCTTAAACATTCTCATCTATTATCCTTCTATTAGGATGGTGTAATGAGTCTGTTTAATCCCTGATTATGGCTTAATCTCATTACTTAACACTAAACAAAAACAACAAAAACATCTAAATAATCACAAGTAGGTTAATGATCTTAATCCTGCATCAAAGGTGGTTAAGTGTGAGAAGCTGACTTCACACTTAAGGTATTCTCATTACCCCTAATCAGAGGGAAGATGTGATGAGTTTACTAAATCCATTGGTTTAGGCCTAAGCTCATTAATCTATGACAAACTTTCAAAAGCAATAAAAGACTGAAAACTCAAAAACAAACAATAATCGTCTCCTCCGGGATTCTTTTCTCATCTCATTCACTCATAAACGAGAACTTGCTTCTTCCGTCTAATGCAAGACAGTTTGCACCTGGGCCAGACAGGTCATACACTTGAGCATAGGCAAGCAAGCAGTTCACAAGTCAATTCATCTTTCAGACTCTTTGGGTCGAACTACGGTGTTCTGACTTCCTCATTGCACGAGAGGATACGTAGGCATAACTTAACAGTTATCGAACAAAAGTCTCTGTATATTCCCCCTCTTTCCAGCATTATTTTCTTAGCCTCATTATCTTGAGCACTTCATTCATTTCTTACACTGACATTGTACATTTATACACTTCACTTCTCTTACACTGACACCTGTACATCCTTTTCCAGCTCTTTTATACACAAATTGCACTGGCACTACCCCTTTAAAACACAAATCTTTTAAGCGTGGATCCCGTCGAGTACGACGGACAATCTGGGTGCTAATACCTTCCCAGGTTGTAACCAACCCCCTTTCTCAGTCTCTCTGGTTCGCAACCGTCTTATCCATCTCTTTCTAGGTCTATGCAGCATTACCTTTCCTTCGGGATAAAAATGCCTAGCTGGCGACTCTATTCATTCCCCGTGAGTTCACTCCTGTGTGTTCTCACATCCTCCTTTCGCCGACCGTTCACGTCTGTACCTTTATCTGGGCCGGTCCCATTTATCGGGAGCGACAGCTTGGCGACTCTGCTGGGGAAACTTATACTGTAACCAGGGCTTCTGGTTCTTTTTGTGGGTTCCTCCTAGCGCTTGTTTGATTTGTGTTTAACTGGGGTGTTATGTGTTATTTGTGTTGTGTATTTATTTTGTTTACTGCTTTATGTACAGTTGTTTATTTGCTTTCTTTATAGCTTTACATATATCATACTGTCATACTGTGCTGGCTGGATCTGGTTTGTTGCTTTGGTGGGTGGGTGTTCTATTGAGAGTTGAGGTCCTATACCTGGGACCTGAGTGACACCTAGGCTAGAGTGGTTCATGTTCTTTCCCATTCCATTTCGGTCTGGTGCGGGAATATGAAACACGGTTCAGATATGGGTTTCTTCTTGAGAACTCTATGCTACAGATTTCCTGTAGTGCTAGGGCTATCTGGGAAGCCTGCTAAGTCTGGATGACCTTTAGTATTGACCTTCAGAAACTGAGGTGAATTAGAGGAGGATCTTTTATGGTTATTGTAAACACTGTACCTCCGGGTTAGAAGTGTTTACACTTCTCATAACTGATCCAAGTCTGAGGATCCTTGTTTTAGAATATCACCTGTGAGGGGGTTGGGTTGTTTACAGGTTTGCAGGTACCCTTGACCTCAACATACCCTGTTACATTGTTAAGAGTACTCCATTTTGGAACAGTTCTTGTGATTTTAACCCTGGACATGTGACTCTTTATTTGAGTCCCCCACCTTGGTTACTGGACTTATGAACCTTCATCTGGATTTCTTGAACATACATGGACCTATATCAAGGCAGTTAATCAGATCCAGCTCAGTCACAAACCCTTGCATATCATTTGCATACATCATCATTGCATCACTTTAACATTTGTTTATTTGTTTTTTAGGGTATCCATCATACATTTTGGCTTGGTTTTGACCCCTTCATCAGCACAGACCTATCTTCATCAGTATTTGCTTCAGCTATCAGCTACCTGCTTCAGTCACCTGCATCACCAGTCTCAGCCTTTCAGTGGCCCATCTTCAGTGTTATTCTCAGCATCTGTCTCAGCTCTTCTTCAGCAACATGGCACCCAAGAAGAGTAACATTTCCTATCATTTCTTTGAGCCTGAGTTGGCTAGCATCAGGAAGATTCAGACCCTGATTACTCCAGACCATATACCACTATTCAGAGAACATTATGGAGGAATCCTTGATGTGGTTATGGATTTGGACCCTTCACAGAGGAGCTTGATTCATACTTGCCTGCAGTTCTATGATCCCCCTCTGAGGTGCTTCACCTTCCAGAATTTTCAGTTGGGACCCTTGTTGGAAGAGTATTCATCACTGATTGGTGTACCTATCAGGGGTGGAGTCCCCTTCAACCCTGAGATGGCTTTCCCTAGTAATGAAGAGGTAGCAAAGGCATTGTATTTGGAACCAGTTCTGATTGGGCAGAACATGACAGCAAAGGCTGGAGTCTCAGGTCTTCACTTGGATTTCTTGACCTCTCAGGCTATTCTGAAGGCCTCCATGGGGGAGTGGAAGGCAGTCTGTGCATTATTAGCCCTTAGCATATATGGGGTTATATTATTTGCAGATGAGCCTAAGCTTATTAGCAAGAATGCAATCCATCTTTTCATCCTGAGGAACCCAGTGCCCACCTTACTGGGAGATCTCTACTACTCTGTTCACCAAAGGAATGAAAAGCAAAGGGGAAGATTGGTGAGATGATGTGCCCCTTTGTTCCATACTTGGCTGCTCAAACATTTGCCAAAGACTGATGCATTCTTGAACCCTCACCAGCAGAAGAACTGGGCTAGGAGGCTTGTTGCTCTGACCTCAGATGATATCAGGTGGTGCACTCAGAGCACCAAGGGCAGAAACATCATTACTAGTTGTGGGCAGTTTCCCAATGTACCTTTGATAGGAGTGAAGGGTTGCATCAACTACAACCCTCTGTTATTCAAAAGACAACTGGGCTATGCATTGGTCCACCCTCCTAGAGTGCAAGATCTAGCTGGGACCCTTTATTGTGAGATCAGGCCTAATCTGGCTATTGTCAGGCAAGCATCCTGGGCTTGGGACAATGTACAGACTAAAGGGGTAACCATTCTTGGGAGATGCAATAATGTGGCCTCAGCTCAGTACTATGAGTGGTCTCGTACCAGGGCTCAAATTTCTGGGATGCCCTTCACCCTTGAAGATGTGCCTGGGCCCTCCACAGCACCACCTCCAGCAACTGTCAGCTTAGAGGAGTTTGAGAAATTGAAAGAGAGAAATGAGAATCTGACTCAGGCTCTACAAAAGACCCTCTGGGAGAGGAGTGATGGTCGCTTGGACATTGAAAGGTTAGAAAAGCTAAAGGTGGAGCATCTAGCCAGGATTGAAAAGTCAGAGGACTATATCAAGAAGTCTAGGGCTGGAGAACAGATTTTGAAGAGTGCCTGCAAAGAGGCTCAATTCCAAAAGGCCAGGACTGATTTGTATCTGAAGGAGAGTCAGGCTAGGTGGGTCAGGATCATCGAAGCCCGTACTCAGGAGGATAAGAGGACTCAGGACAAGATTGAGCAGCTGGAAGCTAGTGCAAAGGAGCAGCAGGAAGCCCTGCTGACAGCCCAGAGAGAGATCTCGGAGTTGAAGATTAGAGCTGGTGTGAAGAGGTCAAAGGACCAAAGTCGACACAAGAAGCTAACTGCAGCTGTTACTACAAGGAATCTCCTAATCAGAAACCTCACAGAGCGTCCGGCTGATCCTGTGACTGAGGCACTTCTAAAAGAAGTTCAGGAGGATGAGTTTGGTCTTGGTGTCTGACTTTTGCTTGTTGTTGCTTTCATTTCATGTACTTTTCTTTATGTTGAATTTTTGACCCCTCAGAGGGCATGTATTGTAAAAAGAAACAAACTATGTATCATTTACTTTTTGTAATATATGTGTTGGTTTGTTTTATCTGAATTCTTCAAGCAACATCAAAAACATCTTCCTCAGGGGTCTGGAAAGGTCAAAACCAAGTGCCAAGCCGGATACCTTGGATACAAATAAGCATACTGCATTGCATACTAACCTTTGTTTGTTTTGTAGGTTTGTTTTGTTTTTGTTACTAACTCTGTTGTGATCTCAGGAACTATTGCTCGACGTCGGGTGTTTCTACTCAACCGTCCACACAGATATCCAACCCGCAACAACCTTCCGGGTATACAAATGGACCAAGTACAGCAGGACCTTACAGAGGTCAGGACTCAAATGGCCAATGAGAGATTGGAAATGAGGAATCAGATGACACAATTTATGGAGGTGATGAATAATATAGCTCAAAGCCAAGAGAGATTAAGAGCACTGGTAGAAAGGCAGAATCAGGAAGACCCCCATCTAGGGACTGCTGGGACAAGCAATAATGAGAGAGTTCAACCTCATGTTAATCCTCCAGTCTATGGACCCCACCTTCATCCAGAGATCAACATCCCTGTTAATGTGCAAGGGACTGCAACTGCAGGCAGAGTGTTACAGGAAGACCCCCAGGAAGATCAATTTACAGTGATGGGAGCTGGGGAGGAAGCCTATGACAGACGGCTAGATGAGATTGCTGAGAAACTGAGATCCCTGGAGTCCCAGAATTCTTTGGGCTTTGATGTTATGGACATGGGTCTAGTGGACGGGGTCAGGATTCCCCACAAATTTAAACCTCCGTGCTTTGAGAAGTACAACGGAACTTCCTGTCCCCGAACCCATTTACAATCCTTTCTGGGGAGGCTGAAGGCATATACCATGGACGAAAAGCTATGGATGTTTTATTTTGAAGATAGCTTAACAGGGGCTTCAAGGGAATGGTACTCTCACCTGACTATAGCAACCATCAGGTGCTGGAAGGACCTGGCTGAGGCCTTTATCAGACAATATCAGTACAACTTGGATATGGCTCCCAACAGGACCCTCCTGATGGGAATGTCTCAATCATCCAGGGAAAGCTTCCGGGAGTACGCTCAGAGGTGGAGACAGCTTGTTGCTGCTGTCCAGCCACCCATGTCAGAGAGGGAGATGGCTGATATGTTTATGAACACTCTCCAGGGGACATACATTGACAGGCTAGCTGCCTTTTCTTCCACTAGCTTTGCTGACGTGGTCATAGCCGTGGAAAGAATTGAGAGCCTATTAAAGATGGGCAAGATTTCTAACAACGGTGCGAGCTCGTCCAGCAACTCCAGAAAACCTTTTGTAGGTCCAAGAAGAACCGGTGAGACCAATGCTATTCAGGCCAACAGGGGCAGACCACAATATGTTCATAGGTCTGTGGCAGCAGTCACCATTCCCGCTCCAATTCATCCACAACCAGCTTATCAACCGCAGCAGCAATCCCATTACCAGCAACAAACTCAGTATCCTCCTCAGAGAAATTATAACAACAACAACAACAACAACAATCAGCAAAGACCATTCCAACAGAGACCTTCTCAGGCCAATAGGGTGATCGATCCGATCCCTATGCCCTATGCCACATTATTGCCACAACTCCTAAAGCTCAACCTGGTTGAGCTAAGGACATTGGCGCCTCCAGATCCTACCAGTCTGCCCAGAAATTATGACGCCAGCGCCAGATGTGCTTTTCACTCGAATGCACCTGGCCACAGTACAGAGAAGTGCAGAGCTTTGCACATGAAAGTGCAGGATTTAGTGGATTCCAAAGCTCTAAACTTTGCACCACCACCAAATGTTAACAAGAACCCTATGCCACACCACGGAGGACCCATAATCAATGCTATTGAAGAAGATAAGCTGTCTTACTTGATAACCAGTGTGGGTCAGATTCGGACACCCTTGGTGGAGATTAAAGCTCAACTCCTTGAATGTCAAATGTTCCCGGGATGTGAGCTAGGGTGTGCTTATTGCAACATTTCAGTGAATGGGTGTGATAACTTGAGAGATGGCATAGATGGTCTCATCCAGAGTGGCCTGCTTCAAATCACAACATCAATACCTACCAATCCAGCAATCTCCTTAACAACAATTCCCGAGTCTTCTACAACTGCAACAACCATTATTCCAAACAACTCTTCAGTTTCATCAACAAATGCTTCATCTGTTACTTCAACAGACCAAATATCAACAAACATCCCTTCTACAACTTCAGCACCCCTTCATTCAGAACCTCCTACAACAACAACACCCATCCAGTCAACAGTGTCTCCTACAACATCAACAGCAAACAATGAAAGTGTCTCAACAGTTACAATTTATTATGATCCTGCAAATGATTCTGCCTACAACTCACAAAATGCCACTCCTACCAGAGCGCCAGTCACAATATACTATGATCCACATACTATCATGGTCCCTTCTGCAGCTGCCATCAGTCCAGTCACTATCACAGTGCCTGGGCCAGTACCTTATGAAAGCAGTAATGCCATCCCTTGGCATTACGGCTCTGATCTATACTGCGAAGGACAGAAAATCACTCTCGAATCATCAACTTCTTCACCACAAATAGACAATGTGGGGGAGGCGGAGGCTTCACCCGAAGCGGACGTCTCTTTGCCCCGCAAATTCCAAGACCCATTGCTGAAGCAGAAGCTGCTGCCAAGGCAAAAGGGAAGAGCATGGTGCAAGAAGATCAAGTTGTTAGAGAAGCTTTGAAAACCCCTTTTGATCAAGAGGTTGACGAATTCATGAGAATCATCAAGAAAAGTGATTACAAGATAGTGGACCAGCTTCACCAGACGCCTTCCAAGATCTCCATTCTATCATTGCTTATGTGCTCCGAGGCTCATCGGAACGCACTACTAAAAGTCTTGCACGCAGCTTATGTGCCAGAGGAGATTACGGTCAATCAGTTGGAAGCTGTGGTTGGAAATGTTAATGCTAGTAATGGACTAGGATTTACCAACACTGATTTGACTTCGGAAGGCCGTAACCATAACAAGGCTTTGCACATTACCATGGAGTGTAAGGGTGCAGTTCTTTCCCATGTGCTGGTAGACACAGGATCATCCCTCAATGTCTTACCTAAAAAAGCCCTTGTGAAGCTAGAGTATGAAGGATTGGCATTACGCCCCAGTAACTTAGTAGTGAGAGCCTTTGACGGCTCTAAGAGATCAGTTCTGGGAGAAATTGAGTTGCCTGTAACGATTGGCCCACAAACTTTCAAAACGACCTTCTACGTGATGGACATTCAGCCGGCCTACAGCTGTTTGTTGGGTAGACCATGGATTCATGCCGCTGGCGCAGTTACGTCTACCCTTCACCAGAAGTTAAAATTCGAGTGGGAGGGCCAAGTCGTTACTATTTGTGGAGAGGAAGATATTTTTGTTAGCCATCTGGCTACATACAAATACATTGAGATGGATGGGGAGATCCACGAAACGATGAGTCAAGGGTTTGAAGCCTTGAATATTAACGAAACATCTGTTGTACTTGGAACTTCCATGACATCCTATCAACAAGCCCGGAGGGTTGTGGAAGAAGGGAATGCTCAAGGCTGGGGCAAACTGTTGCCTGTGGAGAAGAAAGAGGATAGATTTGGGTTGGGTTACAAACCAACTCAACAAGATCAAGCAGAGGCTGCTAAGAAGCCCAACTTTGTTAGTGGGGGGATGCTCACCCCTGATGCTGTCAACAACTTGGAAGATGAGTCGGAAGATGAGCGCAACCTGGAGAGCTGGATACGTCCAAGGATCCCGGGGAGCCGTATCTCAAACTGGTCTTCCCATGAAATTATAAGGGTTACTCCTACAGAGTAATTATTATTTCCTGTATATTTTAAGCATGCAACAAGTCTTACATCTTGCCCAAGATGACAAGACTCATTTTGTAATCGGGCCATCTGTAATTTTGGTGCAACAAGATTAATCAATGAAATATCAGACATCTTTTGCAAATGAGTCTTTTTCTTTTCCGCTCACTGTTTTTCCATTTTTCTTTTTGTACAAAAAATAAATGGCAATGTTTTCAAAATGACAACTTTATTTCACTTTTCTAAACAAGATTAAAATCAATCACTAAAATGAACAAACTGAACCCTTGCAGAGAGTGCCTTCCAGACCGCACCGACAACAGCACGGCTATGACTTCGTATGACTCTGACAATCCGATCAATCAAGCTGATGAAGGGGTTGAAGAAGATTACGAGCTTCCTGAAGAGCTAGCCAGATTGTTGAGACAAGAGGAGAAGGTCATCACTCCTCATCAGGAGGAGGTCGAAACGATTAATCTTAGTACAGATGAAAACGTGAAAGAAGTCAAAATCGGGGCCTGCTTACAAGACTCAGTGAAGAGACAACTGATTGACCTGCTTCAGGAATATGTGGATGTGTTTGCTTGGTCTTACCAGGATATGACAGGGTTGGACACCGACATTGTTATGCACAAGCTTCCTTTGAGAGAAGATTGCCCGCCGGTTAAACAGAAGCTACGCCGTACTCGCCCGGACATGGCAATGAAGATCAAAGAAGAGGTACAAAAGCAGTGGGACGCCGGGTTCCTTGCTGTGACTAGCTATCCACCGTGAGTTGCTAATATAGTACCTGTACCTAAGAAGGACGGCAAAGTAAGAATGTGTGTTGACTACCGGGATCTGAACAGAGCCAGCCCGAAAGATGATTTCCCATTACCTCACATCGATGTATTGGTTGATAATACGGCTCAGTTCTCGGTATTCTCCTTCATGGACGGATTTTCAGGATACAACCAGATCAAGATGTCACCTGAAGACATGGAGAAGACAACTTTCATCACACCCTGGGGCACGTTCTGTTACAAGGTGATGCCATTCGGACTGAAGAATGCTGGTGCAACATATCAACGGGCTATGGTAACATTATTCCACGATATGATCCATAAAGAAATTGAGTGCTATGTGGATGACATGATTGCCAAGTCCCTTACAGAAGAAGACCACCTGGTAAATCTGCTGAAGTTATTCAAGCGTCTGAGGAAGTACCAACTAAAGTTGAACCCCAACAAGTGCACATTCGGGGTGCGATCCGGTAAGCTGCTGGGCTTTATTGTAAGCGAGAAAGGGATTGAAGTTGACCCTGATAAAGTCAAAGCCATTCAAGAGATGCCTGCACCGAAGTCTGAGAAAGAAGTTCGAGGGTTTCTAGGTAGATTGAACTACATCTCAAGGTTCATATCTCACCTTACAGCAACCTGTGAACCCTTGTTCAAGCTGTTAAGAAAAGAACAGACGGTCAGGTGGAATGAAGACTGCCAGAGGGCTTTTGACAAGATCAAAGAGTACTTGCAAGAACCTTCAATCCTTATGCCTCCAGTGGAAGGAAGACCTCTGATAATGTACTTGACAGTATTAGAAGAGTCAATGGGGTGTGTGCTGGGCCAGCATGACGAGTCTGGTCGAAAAGAGTATGCAATATACTACCTGAGCAAAAAGTTTACCGACTGTGAACAATGTTATTCACTGCTCGAGAAAACTTGTTGTGCTTTAGCGTGGGCTGCTCGCCGACTGAGACAGTATATGTTGACCCACACCACTTTGCTGATATCCAAAATGGACCCGGTAAAGTACATTTTCGAGAAGCCAGATCTTACCGGACGGGTTGCAAGATGGCAAATGATCCTCACAGAATATGACATTCAGTACACATCTCAGAAAGCCATCAAGGGCAGTGTATTGTCTGAATATCTTGCTGAGCAACCTATTGATGATTACCAGCCTATGAGATCTGACTTCCCTGATGAAGACATCATGTTCATAAAAGCGAAAGATCATGAAGAGCCTGTTCACACTGAAAGGCCTGACCCGGAAGAAGAATGGACTATGATGTTTGATGGGGCTGTTAATATGAATGGTCGTGGTGTTGGTGCGGTACTCATTACACCTAAGGGAGTTCACATGCCTTTCTCGGCAAAACTCACTTTCAACTGCACTAACAACGAAGCTGAATACGAAGCTTGCATTATGGGTCTTGAGGAAGCCATTGACCTCAGGATCAAGACATTTACTGTATTCGGAGATTCAGCTCTGGTAGTTAATCAAACCAACGGCAAATGGTATACCCACCAGGATCATCTGATACCTTACAGGGATTATACAAGGAGGTTACTGACTTTCTTTGCAACAGTCAAGCTTTAGTATATCCCTCGGGACGAGAATCAGTTTGCAGATGCTCTGGCTACCATTTCATCAATGATCAAAGTTCAGGCTGCCAACTTTGTACCTCAGATTTCAGTGTCAGACTTGACAGACCGACATATGTGTTCGCAGCAGATATTATCAAAGGTGATAAGCCTTGGTTCCATGATATTAAGTGCTTCTTGGAGGATCAAACATACCCACCTGGGGCATCTTCCAATGATAAGAAGACTTTGAGAAGGCTTGCTGGTAGTTTCTTCCTGAACACTGATGGATCCTTGTACAAGAGAAACTTTGATATGGTACTCCTCAGATGCGTCGATAGAACGAAAGCAGACTTGTTGATGCACGAGGTGCACGAAGGATCCTTTGGCACCCATGTAGGAGGGCATGCCATGGCTAAGAAATTGCTAAGATCAGGTTATTACTGGATCACAATGGATGCAGACTGTTGTGCCTACGCCAGAAAATGCCATAAATGCCAGATTTATGCAGATAAGGTGCATGTGCCTCCCAACCCTTTGAACGTGATGTCTTCACCTTGGCCCTTTGCTATGTGGGGCATTGACATGATTGGCAAGATTGAACCGACTGCTTCTAATGGCCACAGATTCATCCTGGTTACCATTGATTATTTCACCAAGTGGGTCGAAGCAACTTCCTATGCAAATGTCACAAGGCAAGTGGTAGCCAGATTTCTGAAGAGAGATATCATCTGTCGATACGGAGTTCCCGAGTGAATCATTACTGATAATGGTTCCAACCTAAACAACAAAATGATGGCAGAGCTATGCCGGGACTTCAAGATCCAACACCACAATTCTTCTCCTTACAGGCCAAAGATGAACGGCGCTGTTGAGGCAGCCAACAAGAATATCAAGAAGATTGTGCAGAAGATGGTAGTCACTTACAAAGACTGGCATGAAATGCTACCATTTGCCTTGCATGGGTACCGCACGTCAATCAGAACATCCACTGGGGCAACACCGTATCAGCTTGTGTATGGTATGGAAGCAGTCCTACCTGTTGAAGTTGAATTACCATCCCTACGGGTACTGATGGATGTTAAGCTGAACGAAGCAGAATGGGTCCGGTCCCGATACGAACAACTGAGTCTGATTGAAGAGAAGAGATTGGCTGCAATCTGTCGTGGACAGTTGTATCAGAAAAGAATGAAGAGAGCCTTCGATCAGAAAGTCAGGCACCGAGAGTACCAAGTAGGAGATCTTGTGCTGAAAAGAATCCTCCCTCCGCATACAGACCACAGGGGCAAGTGGACTCCAAACTATGAAGGACCATTCGTGGTAAAGAAAGTTTTCTCTAGTGGAGCACTGATGCTCAACACCATGGATGGTGAAGACTTCCCGTCCCCTGTGAATTCAGATGCAGTTAAAAAATACTTCGCATAAAAATGACCCGCTGGACATAAAAACAGAATGTAAGTCCAGGCAAAAATAGGGCATCCCGGCGAGTCAGAAACAGAATAAAAGACTCGGGCAAAAATAAGGGAAAATAAACAAAAAAAATATACACCCGCTGAGTTGAAAAGCCACATTGGACAACTCAGGCAAAAATGGGTATCCCGATGGATTGAAAACCCGAAAGGGCGATCCATGCAAAATAAGGGAATAAGCGAACAACTGCATTCTGAATTCGTCTGTATCACTTACAACCGGTTAAGCTTCAAAAGGATCAAGCTTCTGTCAGAATCAGCCTTCTTCAGAAAGCAAGACGAGAAGAACGTCAAAAGTCATACGGGTCATAGCAAGAGGGAAGCTCCTGGAAGCGTCGTCAACATTGCCAGCATTTTGTCTCTCAATTTGTAACAATCTCCTCATTTCAGGAGATATGTTTCTTTGACTGTATCTTGCCAATTCAGGGCATATGAATTAATAAAAACAGATTTTCAGTCAAGTTTCACCTCGTACACTTCATTTTATTTGCAAAAAATGTCTGATATCTTTAAAATACTGATTGCATGAATACAGATGCTTATCCTCAAAAATAAAAACTACGTGCTTGCAGGGAATATACTTACTCTCAGAAGTGTCTAACTCCTATGACGGAATCCAGTAAAGGATACCTCGGGATCCCTTGTGCGCTTCTATCTTTTCAGGATTGCAGGTATTCAAAGCACAACATGGGGCATGTAAACTTCATCCCAGCAAGCTGGCAAATCAACACTCACTCAAGTCTTGGCACCCAAAGTGTTTTCTCCCCTGCTGAGTTGCCACTTGTTATGTTCTCCCCAGCCGAGGTGCCAATCATTCTTCCTCCTCAGCTAAGTACAAAGGCCAGGGAACCACTTCCCCACAGAGTGTCAACCTCTACCCGGAAAAGCAACACACAAAGAAATCACAACAGAGTGACGAAGGCTTCTACAAACCCCAGCTGGGTCCCTCATCACCAAGGATGGGTCTATCAGTGACCTATTTCCCCAAGCAGATACAACTCATCAGATCTATCAATGATCTCTTCCCCAGCTGGGATGTCCACTTCAAACAGATCGACCAAAGATCTCCACGACATCGGGATCCGAATCACGGATCGGTATCTTCGCATAATCATAGCATTCGCATCATATTCACCCCATAAAGCGTAGCATTCCGTCTAATACGGAGCATTACGGCAAAAATCAAACATATTGCACAATCACAGGTCATAGTCTGAATCAAACACTTGTGAATAATGACAATCCATCAACAACCTACAGAATACTCCCCAGATTCCCCAGCAAAGAGCTAAAGCAGTTGCCTTACACTCTCAAACACCAGTACATACTCTTTGTGGCACCCGTCCGTGTCATATCCCCAGTAGAAAGCCACAAGCGTCCCCTTTGCACTCACAGATACTGATATATACAATTCCTTGACACTCGTCCGTGTCATTTCCCCCAGCACAGTAACATAAACACTTTGTATATCAGATACTTGTTTATACTATACTCTTCTCCTTTTGACACTCGTCCGTGTCACTCTCTCCAGCAGGTTGAACACTCAAACATACACTACTCATACTTATTTTACTTATACAGATACTCGTCCGTATCTTGTATACACCATTTATATCCCCGCAGATTCGACACTCGTCCGTGTTCTTTGTTAACCAGTTGGTACTCGTCCGTACCATCATCTCAGAACATGCGTCAAGCGTTTGTTTCTACCTGATACTCGTCCGTATCATAGTCTTAAGGATGCTCGTTCGCATCTTTAATCCATACACCGTGTCAAATACTCATGTCTTCTTGAATTTAGACACTCGTCTGTGTCTATATTTCCCCAGAAGAGTCCTCTCAGAATCAACACTCGTTCGTGTTCCTTGTTAACCAGTTGATACTCGTCCATATCATCATCCCTGAACACGTGTCAGTATTTGTTTCTACCTGATACTCGTCCGTATCATAGTCTTAAGGATGCTCGTCCGCATCTTTAATCTATACACATCTAAACACTTGTACCTTTTATTTCTTGGATATAAACACTCGTCCGTGTTTACTATTCCCCAGTAGATCGCCCGCAAAGCAAATTTCTTTTTTATCTGACATTCGTCCTATGTCATGATAAACCCTGAGAGCAGCCGTCCCTTGCTAGGTGGTCGTCCTCCACCTCTTGATGATCGTCCTTCATCATGCTCGTCCGATGGCCGTCCCCGTCGTTGACCTTTTTATCCGACATTTGTCCTATGTCGTGATATATTTAGCAGTCGTCCCCTGCTAGGTGATCGTCCTTCACCTTTTGATGATCGTCCTTCATCATTTTATCCAATGGCCATCCCCATTGTTGATTTTGGTTATCTGACATTCGTCCTATGTCATGATAAACCTTGAGAGCAGCCGTCCCCTTCTAGGTGATCGTCCTTCACCTCTTGATGGTCGTCCTCCATCATGCTCATCCGATGGCCGTCCCCATCGTTGACCTTTTATCCGGCATTCGTCCTATGTCGCGATATTTTCGGCAGTCGTACCCTGCCAGGTGGTCGTCCTCCACCTTAGATGACCGTCCCTCATCTTATCCCCAACAGAGCAGCCGTCCCCTGTTAGGTGATCGTCCTTCACCTTTGATGACCGTACCTCATCATCTGTTTATTTCATTTATTCTTTAACTCGATGGTCGTCCCCGTCGTGGTCCCTTTTCTTTTTTAGCCCGATGGCCGTCCCCATCGTTGGTTGCTTTGCTTTATGAACTTGATGGCCGTCCCCATCATTTTTCATTACTCCCCAGAGAATCTTACAACTTTACTTGATGGCCGTCCCCATCGTAATCCCTTTTATCCCCAGCATGTCGGCCGTCCCCGTCATTGCTTTATTTTCCGCACTTTTCCAGCATGTCGGCCGTCCCCGTCATTGCTCTTTACCCAGCAGTCGTCCTCTGCTCGACGGTCGTCCTCCGTCGCCCGCACTTTATAATATACTTTATTTTCCTTTACAATCTATATCCCTTTTCTTCTTCATTCTGTGAGTGCAAATTTTGGACTGTCTTTGGTATTCAACCACAAGTTATCTTGTTTGCCTGATAAGCCGTCGCTTACATCCTGCACAGCTAACTCATGTTTGAATAGGGGCAGCTGTAAACACCCCAAATTTGCCCTCACCCATTCACACCATGGCTTGTGATCATGTCATATGCATAAACTCAATCATAGCATCTCATATTACATTTTTGATTCATTGCATTGGTTCAAAGTCATCTGCATCTAGGGTTTGTGATCTGAGCAATCCAAGAGCTTCTTGAGCCACTCCAAAGGTCATCAATCACTTCAAAGGGGTCCATGTATGTTCAAACATCACATTATATCCTCTCAAATTCAAGAATGTCAGAAAATCACAAGAACTGAGAATGGTATGGAAGCAGAGCCAGGCTTGACTGCACAGTTGACCTAGAATTAGGGTTTTGGTTTCAGAGGCCACAACTCCAAATTTTTTGGTCATTCTTGTTTCTATTGGTCTCTATATGGTATAGGGAGTATGCATATCAATTTTCTTGAAGAAATTCCATGGGGAAGTCATCTGATCAAGATTTGACTTTCTGGGCAAGTCAATGTAAAATCAGGGCATCTGAGGCCCTCAATGACCCAACCAAAGGGTGTTCTTCATCATTTTGATTGATTATGATCTTTATTTGATCATGGAAGATGTTGGAAGTTCACAAAATTGAAGAATTTCAAGTCTTTTGCAAAGTTGACTTTTTGGGAAAGTTTGACTTTTAATGAAATTGCCATTTTGGGAAACTTTTTCAACCCTTGCTTTTTGATTCAAAAATGCTTCAAATGAAAAAACTTTGGTCATGAAAGTTGTATAATGGATCATTCCCTTTTCAAAAAGTACAAGAACATGACCTAATTCATTTTGGATCAAAAGTTATGGCTTGTCAAAGTTGGCTAAAATCACAAAATTTGAAGTTTTCTACCAAAGAGGCATTTTGCAAAATGACTTGATCAAGTGTTCTAAAGGCCTCAAATGTGTACAATTTCTTCACAACATGATCACATGACCTCTAAAATTCAGAATGGGCCAAAGAACTTTGCACTTTGATGCATTGAAACTCATGAAATTTCAAAGGAACCAAACTTGGACCAACTTGCAAAACTCATCATAAGTTATGAACCACTTGCTGCCTAGCTTCTAAAATCTTTTCACAGCATTCCTTGATTCAAGCTGAGCCCAAGCATGCCAAGAAGCAAGTGGTACCATAGCCCATACCTCAAGTACAAGTCAAGTTGACATTTTGGCAACTTGCCCATACCAATCACAATAGGCCAGCACCAACTCTCTGACCTATCACAATTGTTTATACACATCAAAGGCAGGCCAAAGCACATAAAAACACTCTCTGATCTTGCCCATAGCCATAGTTATCAAAATCTCCTCATTTTGCAAGAGCCTTCGAAACAGTCAGCACAAGCTACAAACATACAAACCAACTTCACAAACATACTCAGCACACCTTCCTGGTCACAAAGCACCCCTCACCATTGCCTAAAACTCCCAGAATCACAAACACGATTCTCACCCCACCTTGAGCAGAACCTCTGCCATTGTCCAAACCAGCCACCACAAACTTCTTCTAAGCATCAATACTTCATCAGGGGCCTAAGAGGAGTGGTTTGCACAAAGAGAGAGGGTCAGAAAGTTGCAAACTGAGAAAGCTCAAAGCTCAGGTATATCAAGAACTTTTTTTTCCAGAAATGAATTTTTAAGTTTCTAAGTTGTTCCTCATGCTTTGCTGATCACTCTGATGCTTTTACTTTTTGAAATGGTTGAGAAATAAGCATTTAATCTTGCTCTGAAACTTTTCTGACCTAAAAATGTTTGGTTTCGATTCGCATGATTAGTGAATGAGAAATGAGTTTTGTTTAGGGGTTTTGATTCAGTGTTGTATGGGGATGATTTCTGGGCTTTTAGTTTTCATTTTCATGAAGTTTTGAAGATTTTAGAAATTTTCAGGTAGGAATCCCACCGGAGAAGACGACCGGAAGTCTTCTCCGGCCGCCTGAAAATAATTAGGGCTAATCCCTGTAATTAATGAGAGTTTGAATTCTGAGCGTAGGATTGGTTGACTTGGTCAATTCCCGCGTGCGTTCAATGGCCTGGATCCACTCACTTAACCCTAATCCACGTCATTATCTTAATTAATTGAGTTTTATAATTAATCTGGCCAGTTTGAATTTCCACCCTTGGATATGGCGCCAGTCAACACGCGCGTTCTCAGTTTAAACCACAGCCTTAGGATCAGCATACTTTCCCATTAATTCAGTTTTATTTTCTTTTTTATTCATTTAATTTGTGCATTTTATTTAAAATAGCAAAACAATTTTAAAAATTCTGAAAATTTTTGTACAAACTTTTATTAATTTTCAGAAACCAAAAACATTTTTATTTTTATTTTTTGCATTAAAAAACATTTTTAAATCATTTAAAAGTTTATTTTTAATTAATTAATGAGAATTAATTAATTAAAGATACTTTTAGGTATTTAAAAATCACCAAAAAATTCATGAAACCTTTAAAATCATTTAGAAACATTGTCCAACCCTCAAACCAAATTTCTTTTTTGATCTTGATGTCTTTTGACAATTTTTCATGGAATTAAAATCATTTCAAGGTAATATTTTGATCCAATCTTCCAAAATTCATTTCTGCCTAACCATTGAGAGTTGGAGTTTGATTCTTTTTGCATTGTGTCTTGCATATCATGTAGTTCATAGGATTAAATTGGCATGATTTGATCTTGTGTTTTCAATTTGTTTTGCATTTTTCTTGTCAAGGTACCCTAAAACCCTAGCATTCTTAAGAAATTCATAACCCTCACTAGGTTAAGAGTTAGAACCCCTCCTTTGGGCAGTGAGTTTGTATAGGTTTAGGGTTCCTTTGAATGCATTTTCATTTTTTTTATCTTGATGTTTGCTTCTGGTTTTGGTTTTTGTTTGTTGCATTGATCATAAACCCTAATTTGGCTTCCATGTGCATCCATCTTGCATTTGCTTGCATACCATGACTTGCCATGACATTTTATGCATCCATTTGATTCATTTGACATCTTAAGACATCTTAGAATCATGTTTGATCATTGCATCTTGCATTTGCCATGTTGTATGCCATTTGCACTTCATAACCTTTCATGTATGATCATGGTTCTTAACTTGCTTCATTTGCATCCATAAGCTTGTATGATCATCCCCATGCTTTGTTTCATGTTTGCATCATCTCATAGCATCATTAACATCATGTATGTACTTCTGGTTTTGGCTTGCATCATGTCATTTCATCTCATCTTGCATTGCATTGCATTTCTTTCACTAACTTTTCAGGTGGTAAGTCACTTTGAGAAGTGAATTTGCCTTCACTTCTCATAATTTCTTTTCATGTCTTTTATGCATCCTTGCTGCATTTTGTTATGTGTTTGAGATTGAGCTTGCTCTTTCTTCTTCATCTTACTTTCTTTCTTCAAGTGACTTGACTTCTTGAATGAAGCAAGTTACTTTGCTTCTCTTTGCTCCTTTCATCTGCTTCCTGGTGGTTCCTCTGAAGATTTCTTTCTTAAACCTCACAAACCTTAGGAACAACCAAGCATGACAATGATTAGGGTTTTGATTAGTCCCCCCACTTAGTTTTACCTTTGTGTTTCTTTGTGTCTCTCTTCTCATCTCATAATCAGGGACTAAACCCTAAAGGCTTTAAGGCTTTGTGATTAAGCTTATGCCTGCATCCTTCTATTAGGATGGAGTGTATAAATTTAATCCTAAGTGTTAAACCCTTAATGTGTTTAACTCCTTTAATCAATTCACTTAATAATCATCAAGACATCAAGCTTGTAACTTGGGCCTTGCATTAGGGTTCTAATTCTTCCTTAATTGGTTAAGAAGGACTAACCCTGGTGTTAATGGACAAGTCCCCCTCAAGTTGTCTTACAAACCCTAAAACTCACTTCATCATCATATAATTAAATAAAATCCACTTAACCAAAGGTTTGTTTTGTCATGAGTTTAATCCCTAATCATGGATTAAGTTGAGGAGCTTTCCTCAGCTTAAACATTCTCATCTATTATCCTTCTATTAGGATGGTGTAATGAGTCTGTTTAATCCCTGATTATGGCTTAATCTCATTACTTAACACTAAACAAAAACAACAAAAACATCTAAATAATCACAAGTAGGTTAATGATCTTAATCCTGCATCAAAGGTGGTTAAGTGTGAGAAGCTGACTTCACACTTAAGGTATTCTCATTACCCCTAATCAGAGGGAAGATGTGATGAGTTTACTAAATCCATTGGTTTAGGCCTAAGCTCATTAATCTATGACAAACTTTCAAAAGCAATAAAAGACTGAAAACTCAAAAACAAACAATAATCGTCTCCTCCGGGATTCTTTTCTCATCTCATTCACTCATAAACGAGAACTTGCTTCTTCCGTCTAATGCAAGACAGTTTGCACCTGGGCCAGACAGGTCATACACTTGAGCATAGGCAAGCAAGCAGTTCACAAGTCAATTCATCTTTCAGACTCTTTGGGTCGAACTACGGTGTTCTGACTTCCTCATTGCACGAGAGGATACGTAGGCATAACTTAACAGTTATCGAACAAAAGTCTCTGTATATTCCCCCTCTTTCCAGCATTATTTTCTTAGCCTCATTATCTTGAGCACTTCATTCATTTCTTACACTGACATTGTACATTTATACACTTCACTTCTCTTACACTGACACCTGTACATCCTTTTCCAGCTCTTTTATACACAAATTGCACTGGCACTACCCCTTTAAAACACAAATCTTTTAAGCGTGGATCCCGTCGAGTACGACGGACAATCTGGGTGCTAATACCTTCCCAGGTTGTAACCAACCCCCTTTCTCAGTCTCTCTGGTTCGCAACCGTCTTATCCATCTCTTTCTAGGTCTATGCAGCATTACCTTTCCTTCGGGATAAAAATGCCTAGCTGGCGACTCTATTCATTCCCCGTGAGTTCACTCCTGTGTGTTCTCACATCCTCCTTTCGCCGACCGTTCACGTCTGTACCTTTATCTGGGCCGGTCCCATTTATCGGGAGCGACAGCTTGGCGACTCTGCTGGGGAAACTTATACTGTAACCAGGGCTTCTGGTTCTTTTTGTGGGTTCCTCCTAGCGCTTGTTTGATTTGTGTTTAACTGGGGTGTTATGTGTTATTTGTGTTGTGTATTTATTTTGTTTACTGCTTTATGTACAGTTGTTTATTTGCTTTCTTTATAGCTTTACATATATCATACTGTCATACTGTGCTGGCTGGATCTGGTTTGTTGCTTTGGTGGGTGGGTGTTCTATTGAGAGTTGAGGTCCTATACCTGGGACCTGAGTGACACCTAGGCTAGAGTGGTTCATGTTCTTTCCCATTCCATTTCGGTCTGGTGCGGGAATATGAAACACGGTTTAGATATGGGTTTCTTCTTGAGAACTCTGTGCTACAGATTTCCTGTAGTGCTAGGGCTATCTGGGAAGCCTGCTAAGTCTGGATGACCTTTAGTATTGACCTTCAGAAACTGAGGTGAATTAGAGGAGGATCTTTTATGGTTATTGTAAACACTGTACCTCCGGGTTAGAAGTGTTTACACTTCTCATAACTGATCCAAGTCTGAGGATCCTTGTTTTAGAATATCACCTGTGAGGGGGTTGGGTTGTTTACAGGTTTGCAGGTACCCTTGACCTCAACATACCCTGTTACATTGTTAAGAGTACTCCATTTTGGAACAGTTCTTGTGATTTTAACCCTGGACATGTGACTCTTTATTTGAGTCCCCCACCTTGGTTACTGGACTTATGAACCTTCATCTGGATTTCTTGAACATACATGGACCTATATCAAGGCAGTTAATCAGATCCAGCTCAGTCACAAACCCTTGCATATCATTTGCATACATCATCATTGCATCACTTTAACATTTGTTTATTTGTTTTTTAGGGTATCCATCATACATTTTGGCTTGGTTTTGACCCCTTCATCAGCACAGACCTATCTTCATCAGTATTTGCTTCAGCTATCAGCTACCTGCTTCAGTCACCTGCATCACCAGTCTCAGCCTTTCAGTGGCCCATCTTCAGTGTTATTCTCAGCATCTGTCTCAGCTCTTCTTCAGCAACATGGCACCCAAGAAGAGTAACATTTCCTATCATTTCTTTGAGCCTGAGTTGGCTAGCATCAGGAAGATTCAGACCCTGATTACTCCAGACCATATACCACTATTCAGAGAACATTATGGAGGAATCCTTGATGTGGTTATGGATTTGGACCCTTCACAGAGGAGCTTGATTCATACTTGCCTGCAGTTCTATGATCCCCCTCTGAGGTGCTTCACCTTCCAGAATTTTCAGTTGGGACCCTTGTTGGAAGAGTATTCATCACTGATTGGTGTACCTATCAGGGGTGGAGTCCCCTTCAACCCTGAGATGGCTTTCCCTAGTAATGAAGAGGTAGCAAAGGCATTGTATTTGGAACCAGTTCTGATTGGGCAGAACATGACAGCAAAGGCTGGAGTCTCAGGTCTTCACTTGGATTTCTTGACCTCTCAGGCTATTCTGAAGGCCTCCATGGGGGAGTGGAAGGCAGTCTGTGCATTATTAGCCCTTAGCATATATGGGGTTATATTATTTGCAGATGAGCCTAAGCTTATTAGCAAGAATGCAATCCATCTTTTCATCCTGAGGAACCCAGTGCCCACCTTACTGGGAGATCTCTACTACTCTGTTCACCAAAGGAATGAAAAGCAAAGGGGAAGATTGGTGAGATGATGTGCCCCTTTGTTCCATACTTGGCTGCTCAAACATTTGCCAAAGACTGATGCATTCTTGAACCCTCACCAGCAGAAGAACTGGGCTAGGAGGCTTGTTGCTCTGACCTCAGATGATATCAGGTGGTGCACTCAGAGCACCAAGGGCAGAAACATCATTACTAGTTGTGGGCAGTTTCCCAATGTACCTTTGATAGGAGTGAAGGGTTGCATCAACTACAACCCTCTGTTATTCAAAAGACAACTGGGCTATGCATTGGTCCACCCTCCTAGAGTGCAAGATCTAGCTGAGACCCTTTATTGTGAGATCAGGCCTAATCTGGCTATTGTCAGGCAAGCATCCTGGGCTTGGGACAATGTACAGACTAAAGGGGTAACCATTCTTGGGAGATGCAATAATGTGGCCTCAGCTCAGTACTATGAGTGGTCTCGTACCAGGGCTCAAATTTCTGGGATGCCCTTCACCCTTGAAGATGTGCCTGGGCCCTCCACAGCACCACCTCCAGCAACTGTCAGCTTAGAGGAGTTTGAGAAATTGAAAGAGAGAAATGAGAATCTGACTCAGGCTCTACAAAAGACCCTCTGGGAGAGGAGTGATGGTCGCTTGGACATTGAAAGGTTAGAAAAGCTAAAGGTGGAGCATCTAGCCAGGATTGAAAAGTCAGAGGACTATATCAAGAAGTCTAGGGCTGGAGAACAGATTTTGAAGAGTGCCTGCAAAGAGGCTCAATTCCAAAAGGCCAGGACTGATTTGTATCTGAAGGAGAGTCAGGCTAGGTGGGTCAGGATCATCGAAGCCCGTACTCAGGAGGATAAGAGGACTCAGGACAAGATTGAGCAGCTGGAAGCTAGTGCAAAGGAGCAGCAGGAAGCCCTGCTGACAGCCCAGAGAGAGATCTCGGAGTTGAAGATTAGAGCTGGTGTGAAGAGGTCAAAGGACCAAAGTCGACACAAGAAGCTAACTGCAGCTGTTACTACAAGGAATCTCCTAATCAGAAACCTCACAGAGCGTCCGGCTGATCCTGTGACTGAGGCACTTCTAAAAGAAGTTCAGGAGGATGAGTTTGGTCTTGGTGTCTGACTTTTGCTTGTTGTTGCTTTCATTTCATGTACTTTTCTTTATGTTGAATTTTTGACCCCTCAGAGGGCATGTATTGTAAAAAGAAACAAACTATGTATCATTTACTTTTTGTAATATATGTGTTGGTTTGTTTTATCTGAATTCTTCAAGCAACATCAAAAACATCTTCCTCAGGGGTCTGGAAAGGTCAAAACCAAGTGCCAAGCCGGATACCTTGGATACAAATAAGCATACTGCATTGCATACTAACCTTTGTTTGTTTTGTAGGTTTGTTTTGTTTTTGTTACTAACTCTGTTGTGATCTCAGGAACTATTGCTCGACGTCGGGTGTTTCTACTCAACCGTCCACACAGATATCCAACCCGCAACAACCTTCCGGGTATACAAATGGACCAAGTACAGCAGGACCTTACAGAGGTCAGGACTCAAATGGCCAATGAGAGATTGGAAACGAGGAATCAGATGACACAATTTATGGAGGTGATGAATAATATAGCTCAAAGCCAAGAGAGATTAAGAGCACTGGTAGAAAGGCAGAATCAGGAAGACCCCCATCTAGGGACTGCTGGGACAAGCAATAATGAGAGAGTTCAACCTCATGTTAATCCTCCAGTCTATGGACCCCACCTTCATCCAGAGATCAACATCCCTGTTAATGTGCAAGGGACTGCAACTGCAGGCAGAGTGTTACAGGAAGACCCCCAGGAAGATCAATTTACAGTGATGGGAGCTGGGGAGGAAGCCTATGACAGACGGCTAGATGAGATTGCTGAGAAACTGAGATCCCTGGAGTCCCAGAATTCTTTGGGCTTTGATGTTATGGACATGGGTCTAGTGGACGGGGTCAGGATTCCCCACAAATTTAAACCTCCGTGCTTTGAGAAGTACAACGGAACTTCCTGTCCCCGAACCCATTTACAATCCTTTCTGGGGAGGCTGAAGGCATATACCATGGACGAAAAGCTATGGATGTTTTATTTTGAAGATAGCTTAACAGGGGCTTCAAGGGAATGGTACTCTCACCTGACTATAGCAACCATCAGGTGCTGGAAGGACCTGGCTGAGGCCTTTATCAGACAATATCAGTACAACTTGGATATGGCTCCCAACAGGACCCTCCTGATGGGAATGTCTCAATCATCCAGGGAAAGCTTCCGGGAGTACGCTCAGAGGTGGAGACAGCTTGTTGCTGCTGTCCAGCCACCCATGTCAGAGAGGGAGATGGCTGATATGTTTATGAACACTCTCCAGGGGACATACATTGACAGGCTAGCTGCCTTTTCTTCCACTAGCTTTGCTGACGTGGTCATAGCCGTGGAAAGAATTGAGAGCCTATTAAAGATGGGCAAGATTTCTAACAACGGTGCGAGCTCGTCCAGCAACTCCAGAAAACCTTTTGTAGGTCCAAGAAGAACCGGTGAGACCAATGCTATTCAGGCCAACAGGGGCAGACCACAATATGTTCATAGGTCTGTGGCAGCAGTCACCATTCCCGCTCCAATTCATCCACAACCAGCTTATCAACCGCAGCAGCAATCCCATTACCAGCAACAAACTCAGTATCCTCCTCAGAGAAATTATAACAACAGCAACAACAGCAACAATCAGCAAAGACCATTCCAACAGAGACCTTCTCAGGCCAATAGGGTGATCGATCCGATCCCTATGCCCTATGCCACATTATTGCCACAACTCCTAAAGCTCAACCTGGTTGAGCTAAGGACATTGGCGCCTCCAGATCCTACCAGTCTGCCCAGAAATTATGACGCCAGCGCCAGATGTGCTTTTCACTCGAATGCACCTGGCCACAGTACAGAGAATTGCAGAGCTTTGCACATGAAAGTGCAGGATTTAGTGGATTCCAAAGCTCTAAACTTTGCACCACCACCAAATGTTAACAAGAACCCTATGCCACACCACGGAGGACCCATAATCAATGCTATTGAAGAAGATAAGCTGTCTTACTTGATAACCAGTGTGAGTCAGATTCGGACACCCTTGGTGGAGATTAAAGCTCAACTCCTTGAATGTCAAATGTTCCCGGGATGTGAGCTAGGGTGTGCTTATTGCAACATTTCAGTGAATGGGTGTGATAACTTGAGAGATGGCATAGATGGTCTCATCCAGAGTGGCCTGCTTCAAATCACAACATCAATACCTACCAATCCAGCAATCTCCTTAACAACAATTCCCGAGTCTTCTACAACTGCAACAACCATTATTCCAAACAACTCTTCAGTTTCATCAACAAATGCTTCATCTGTTACTTCAACGGACCAAATATCAACAAACATCCCTTCTACAACTTCAGCACCCCTTCATTCAGAACCTCCTACAACAACAACACCCATCCAGTCAACAGTGTCTCCTACAACATCAACAGCAAACAATGAAAGTGTCTCAACAGTTACAATTTATTATGATCCTGCAAATGATTCTGCCTACAACTCACAAAATGCCACTCCTACCAGAGCGCCAGTCACAATATACTATGATCCACATACTATCATGGTCCCTTCTGCAGCTGCCATCAGTCCAGTCACTATCACAGTGCCTGGGCCAGTACCTTATGAAAGCAGTAATGCCATCCCTTGGCATTACGGCTCTGATCTATACTGCGAAGGACAGAAAATCACTCTCGAATCATCAACTTCTTCACCACAAATAGACAATGTGGGGGAGGCGGAGGCTTCACCCGAAGCGGACGTCTCTTTGCCCCGCAAATTCCAAGACCCATTGCTGAAGCAGAAGCTGCTGCCAAGGCAAAAGGGAAGAGCATGGTGCAAGAAGATCAAGTTGTTAGAGAAGCTTTGAAAACCCCTTTTGATCAAGAGGTTGACGAATTCATGAGAATCATCAAGAAAAGTGATTACAAGATAGTGGACCAGCTTCACCAGACGCCTTCCAAGATCTCCATTCTATCATTGCTTATGTGCTCCGAGGCTCATCGGAACGCACTACTAAAAGTCTTGCACGCAGCTTATGTGCCAGAGGAGATTACGGTCAATCAGTTGGAAGCTGTGGTTGGAAATGTTAATGCTAGTAATGGACTAGGATTTACCAACACTGATTTGACTTCGGAAGGCCGTAACCATAACAAGGCTTTGCACATTACCATGGAGTGTAAGGGTGCAGTTCTTTCCCATGTGCTGGTAGACACAGGATCATCCCTCAATGTCTTACCTAAAAAAGCCCTTGTGAAGCTAGAGTATGAAGGATTGGCATTACGCCCCAGTAACTTAGTAGTGAGAGCCTTTGACGGCTCTAAGAGATCAGTTCTGGGAGAAATTGAGTTGCCTGTAACGATTGGCCCACAAACTTTCAAAACGACCTTCTACGTGATGGACATTCAGCCGGCCTACAGCTGTTTGTTGGGTAGACCATGGATTCATGCCGCTGGCGCAGTTACGTCTACCCTTCACCAGAAGTTAAAATTCGAGTGGGAGGGCCAAGTCGTTACTATTTGTGGAGAGGAAGATATTTTTGTTAGCCATCTGGCTACATACAAATACATTGAGATGGATGGGGAGATCCACGAAACGATGAGTCAAGGGTTTGAAGCCTTGAATATTAACGAAACATCTGTTGTACTTGGAACTTCCATGACATCCTATCAACAAGCCCGGAGGGTTGTGGAAGAAGGGAATGCTCAAGGCTGGGGCAAACTGTTGCCTGTGGAGAAGAAAGAGGATAGATTTGGGTTGGGTTACAAACCAACTCAACAAGATCAAGCAGAGGCTGCTAAGAAGCCCAACTTTGTTAGTGGGGGGATGCTCACCCCTGATGCTGTCAACAACTTGGAAGATGAGTCGGAAGATGAGCGCAACCTGGAGAGCTGGATACGTCCAAGGATCCCGGGGAGCCGTATCTCAAACTGGTCTTCCCATGAAATTATAAGGGTTACTCCTACAGAGTAATTATTATTTCTTGTATATTTTAAGCATGCAACAAGTCTTACATCTTGCCCAAGATGACAAGACTCATTTTGTAATCGGGCCATCTGTAATTTTGGTGCAACAAGATTAATCAATGAAATATCAGACATCTTTTGCAAATGAGTCTTTTTCTTTTCCGCTCACTGTTTTTCCATTTTTCTTTTTGTACAAAAAATAAATGGCAATGTTTTCAAAATGACAACTTTATTTCACTTTTCTAAACAAGATTAAAATCAATCACTAAAATGAACAAACTGAACCCTTGCAGAGAGTGCCTTCCAGACCGCACCGACAACAGCACGGCTATGACTTCGTATGACTCTGACAATCCGATCAATCAAGCTGATGAAGGGGTTGAAGAAGATTACGAGCTTCCTGAAGAGCTAGCCAGATTGTTGAGACAAGAGGAGAAGGTCATCACTCCTCATCAGGAGGAGGTCGAAACGATTAATCTTAGTACAGATGAAAACGTGAAAGAAGTCAAAATCGGGGCCTGCTTACAAGACTCAGTGAAGAGACAACTGATTGACCTGCTTCAGGAATATGTGGATGTGTTTGCTTGGTCTTACCAGGATATGACAGGGTTGGACACCGACATTGTTATGCACAAGCTTCCTTTGAGAGAAGATTGCCCGCCGGTTAAACAGAAGCTACGCCGTACTCGCCCGGACATGGCAATGAAGATCAAAGAAGAGGTACAAAAGCAGTGGGACGCCGGGTTCCTTGCTGTGACTAGCTATCCACCGTGGGTTGCTAATATAGTACCTGTACCTAAGAAGGACGGCAAAGTAAGAATGTGTGTTGACTACCGGGATCTGAACAGAGCCAGCCCGAAAGATGATTTCCCATTACCTCACATCGATGTATTGGTTGATAATACGGCTCAGTTCTCGGTATTCTCCTTCATGGACGGATTTTCAGGATACAACCAGATCAAGATGTCACCTGAAGACATGGAGAAGACAACTTTCATCACACCCTGGGGCACGTTCTGTTACAAGGTGATGCCATTCGGACTGAAGAATGCTGGTGCAACATATCAACGGGCTATGGTAACATTATTCCACGATATGATCCATAAAGAAATTGAGTGCTATGTGGATGACATGATTGCCAAGTCCCTTACAGAAGAAGACCACCTGGTAAATCTGCTGAAGTTATTCAAGCGTCTGAGGAAGTACCAACTAAAGTTGAACCCCAACAAGTGCACATTCGGGGTGCGATCCGGTAAGCTGCTGGGCTTTATTGTAAGCGAGAAAGGGATTGAAGTTGACCCTGATAAAGTCAAAGCCATTCAAGAGATGCCTGCACCGAAGTCTGAGAAAGAAGTTCGAGGGTTTCTAGGTAGATTGAACTACATCTCAAGGTTCATATCTCACCTTACAGCAACCTGTGAACCCTTGTTCAAGCTGTTAAGAAAAGAACAGACGGTCAGGTGGAATGAAGACTGCCAGAGGGCTTTTGACAAGATCAAAGAGTACTTGCAAGAACCTTCAATCCTTATGCCTCCAGTGGAAGGAAGACCTCTGATAATGTACTTGACAGTATTAGAAGAGTCAATGGGGTGTGTGCTGGGCCAGCATGACGAGTCTGGTCGAAAAGAGTATGCAATATACTACCTGAGCAAAAAGTTTACCGACTGTGAACAATGTTATTCACTGCTCGAGAAAACTTGTTGTGCTTTAGCGTGGGCTGCTCGCCGACTGAGACAGTATATGTTGACCCACACCACTTTGCTGATATCCAAAATGGACCCGGTAAAGTACATTTTCGAGAAGCCAGATCTTACCGGACGGGTTGCAAGATGGCAAATGATCCTCACAGAATATGACATTCAGTACACATCTCAGAAAGCCATCAAGGGCAGTGTATTGTCTGAATATCTTGCTGAGCAACCTATTGATGATTACCAGCCTATGAGATTTGACTTCCCTGATGAAGACATCATGTTCATAAAAGCGAAAGATCATGAAGAGCCTGTTCACACTGAAAGGCCTGACCCGGAAGAAGAATGGACTATGATGTTTGATGGGGCTGTTAATATGAATGGTCGTGGTGTTGGTGCGGTACTCATTACACCTAAGGGAGTTCACATGCCTTTCTCGGCAAAACTCACTTTCAACTGCACTAACAACGAAGCTGAATACGAAGCTTGCATTATGGGTCTTGAGGAAGCCATTGACCTCAGGATCAAGACATTTACTGTATTCGGAGATTCAGCTCTGGTAGTTAATCAAACCAACGGCAAATGGTATACCCACCAGGATCATCTGATACCTTACAGGGATTATACAAGGAGGTTACTGACTTTCTTTGCAACAGTCAAGCTTTAGTATATCCCTCGGGACGAGAATCAGTTTGCAGATGCTCTGGCTACCATTTCATCAATGATCAAAGTTCAGGCTGCCAACTTTGTACCTCAGATTTCAGTGTCAGACTTGACAGACCGACATATGTGTTCGCAGCAGATATTATCAAAGGTGATAAGCCTTGGTTCCATGATATTAAGT
The DNA here is from genome assembly GCA_963966055.1 of Lathyrus aphaca. Taxonomy (NCBI): domain Eukaryota; kingdom Viridiplantae; phylum Streptophyta; class Magnoliopsida; order Fabales; family Fabaceae; genus Lathyrus; species Lathyrus aphaca. The sequence continues at coordinate 510,894,066 of OZ014523.1, read as the reverse complement.
GCTTCTTGGAGGATCAAACATACCCACCTGGGGCATCTTCCAATGATAAGAAGACTTTGAGAAGGCTTGCTGGTAGTTTCTTCCTGAACACTGATGGATCCTTGTACAAGAGAAACTTTGATATGGTACTCCTCAGATGCGTCGATAGAACGAAAGCAGACTTGTTGATGCACGAGGTGCACGAAGGATCCTTTGGCACCCATGTAGGAGGGCATGCCATGGCTAAGAAATTGCTAAGATCAGGTTATTACTGGATCACAATGGATGCAGACTGTTGTGCCTACGCCAGAAAATGCCATAAATGCCAGATTTATGCAGATAAGGTGCATGTGCCTCCCAACCCTTTGAACGTGATGTCTTCACCTTGGCCCTTTGCTATGTGGGGCATTGACATGATTGGCAAGATTGAACCGACTGCTTCTAATGGCCACAGATTCATCCTGGTTACCATTGATTATTTCACCAAGTGGGTCGAAGCAACTTCCTATGCAAATGTCACAAGGCAAGTGGTAGCCAGATTTCTGAAGAGAGATATCATCTGTCGATACGGAGTTCCCGAGTGAATCATTACTGATAATGGTTCCAACCTAAACAACAAAATGATGGCAGAGCTATGCCGGGACTTCAAGATCCAACACCACAATTCTTCTCCTTACAGGCCAAAGATGAACGGCGCTGTTGAGGCAGCCAACAAGAATATCAAGAAGATTGTGCAGAAGATGGTAGTCACTTACAAAGACTGGCATGAAATGCTACCATTTGCCTTGCATGGGTACCGCACGTCAATCAGAACATCCACTGGGGCAACACCGTATCAGCTTGTGTATGGTATGGAAGCAGTCCTACCTGTTGAAGTTGAATTACCATCCCTACGGGTACTGATGGATGTTAAGCTGAACGAAGCAGAATGGGTCCGGTCCCGATACGAACAACTGAGTCTGATTGAAGAGAAGAGATTGGCTGCAATCTGTCGTGGACAGTTGTATCAGAAAAGAATGAAGAGAGCCTTCGATCAGAAAGTCAGGCACCGAGAGTACCAAGTAGGAGATCTTGTGCTGAAAAGAATCCTCCCTCCGCATACAGACCACAGGGGCAAGTGGACTCCAAACTATGAAGGACCATTCGTGGTAAAGAAAGTTTTCTCTAGTGGAGCACTGATGCTCAGCACCATGGATGGTGAAGACTTCCCGTCCCCTGTGAATTCAGATGCAGTTAAAAAATACTTCGCATAAAAATGACCCGCTGGACATAAAAACAGAATGTAAGTCCAGGCAAAAATAGGGCATCCCGGCGAGTCAGAAACAGAATAAAAGACTAGGGCAAAAATAAGGGAAAATAAACAAAAAAAATATACACCCGCTGAGTTGAAAAGCCACATTGGACAACTCAGGCAAAAATGGGTATCCCGATGGATTGAAAACCCGAAAGGGCGATCCATGCAAAATAAGGGAATAAGCGAACAACTGCATTCTGAATTCGTCTGTATCACTTACAACCGGTTAAGCTTCAAAAGGATCAAGCTTCTGTCAGAATCAGCCTTCTTCAGAAAGCAAGACGAGAAGAACGTCAAAAGTCATACGGGTCATAGCAAGAGGGAAGCTCCTGGAAGCGTCGTCAACATTGCCAGCATTTTGTCTCTCAATTTGTAACAATCTCCTCATTTCAGGAGATATGTTTCTTTGACTGTATCTTGCCAATTCAGGGCATATGAATTAATAAAAACAGATTTTCAGTCAAGTTTCACCTCGTACACTTCATTTTATTTGCAAAAAATGTCTGATATCTTTAAAATACTGATTGCATGAATACAGATGCTTATCCTCAAAAATAAAAACTACGTGCTTGCAGGGAATATACTTACTCTCAGAAGTGTCTAACTCCTATGACGGAATCCAGTAAAGGATACCTCGGGATCCCTTGTGCGCTTCTATCTTTTCAGGATTGCAGGTATTCAAAGCACAACATGGGGCATGTAAACTTCATCCCAGCAAGCTGGCAAATCAACACTCACTCAAGTCTTGGCACCCAAAGTGTTTTCTCCCCTGCTGAGTTGCCACTTGTTATGTTCTCCCCAGCCGAGGTGCCAATCATTCTTCCTCCTCAGCTAAGTACAAAGGCCAGGGAACCACTTCCCCACAGAGTGTCAACCTCTACCCGGAAAAGCAACACACAAAGAAATCACAACAGAGTGACGAAGGCTTCTACAAACCCCAGCTGGGTCCCTCATCACCAAGGATGGGTCTATCAGTGACCTATTTCCCCAAGCAGATACAACTCATCAGATCTATCAATGATCTCTTCCCCAGCTGGGATGTCCACTTCAAACAGATCGACCAAAGATCTCCACGACATCGGGATCCGAATCACGGATCGGTATCTTCGCATAATCATAGCATTCGCATCATATTCACCCCATAAAGCGTAGCATTCCGTCTAATACGGAGCATTACGGCAAAAATCAAACATATTGCACAATCACAGGTCATAGTCTGAATCAAACACTTGTGAATAATGACAATCCATCAACAACCTACAGAATACTCCCCAGATTCCCCAGCAAAGAGCTAAAGCAGTTGCCTTACACTCTCAAACACCAGTACATACTCTTTGTGGCACCCGTCCGTGTCATATCCCCAGTAGAAAGCCACAAGCGTCCCCTTTGCACTCACAGATACTGATATATACAATTCCTTGACACTCGTCCGTGTCATTTCCCCCAGCACAGTAACATAAACACTTTGTATATCAGATACTTGTTTATACTATACTCTTCTCCTTTTGACACTCGTCCGTGTCACTCTCTCCAGCAGGTTGAACACTCAAACATACACTACTCATACTTATTTTACTTATACAGATACTCGTCCGTATCTTGTATACACCATTTATATCCCCGCAGATTCGACACTCGTCCGTGTTCTTTGTTAACCAGTTGGTACTCGTCCGTACCATCATCTCAGAACATGCGTCAAGCGTTTGTTTCTACCTGATACTCGTCCGTATCATAGTCTTAAGGATGCTCGTCCGCATCTTTAATCCATACACCGTGTCAAATACTCATGTCTTCTTGAATTTAGACACTCGTCTGTGTCTATATTTCCCCAGAAGAGTCCTCTCAGAATCAACACTCGTCCGTGTTCCTTGTTAACCAGTTGATACTCGTCCATATCATCATCCCTGAACACGTGTCAGTATTTGTTTCTACCTGATACTCGTCCGTATCATAGTCTTAAGGATGCTCGTCCGCATCTTTAATCTATACACATCTAAACACTTGTACCTTTTATTTCTTGGATATAAACACTCGTCCGTGTTTACTATTCCCCAGTAGATCGCCCGCAAAGCAAATTTCTTTTTTATCTGACATTCGTCCTATGTCATGATAAACCCTGAGAGCAGCCGTCCCTTGCTAGGTGGTCGTCCTCCACCTCTTGATGATCGTCCTTCATCATGCTCGTCCGATGGCCGTCCCCGTCGTTGACCTTTTTATCCGACATTTGTCCTATGTCGTGATATATTTAGCAGTCGTCCCCTGCTAGGTGATCGTCCTTCACCTTTTGATGATCGTCCTTCATCATTTTATCCAATGGCCATCCCCATTGTTGATTTTGGTTATCTGACATTCGTCCTATGTCATGATAAACCTTGAGAGCAGCCGTCCCCTTCTAGGTGATCGTCCTTCACCTCTTGATGGTCGTCCTCCATCATGCTCATCCGATGGCCGTCCCCATCGTTGACCTTTTATCCGGCATTCGTCCTATGTCGCGATATTTTCGGCAGCCGTACCCTGCCAGGTGGTCGTCCTCCACCTTAGATGACCGTCCCTCATCTTATCCCCAACAGAGCAGCCGTCCCCTGTTAGGTGATCGTCCTTCACCTTTGATGACCGTACCTCATCATCTGTTTATTTCATTTATTCTTTAACCCGATGGTCGTCCCCGTCGTGGTCCCTTTTCTTTTTTAGCCCGATGGCCGTCCCCATCGTTGGTTGCTTTGCTTTATGAACTTGATGGCCGTCCCCATCATTTTTCATTACTCCCCAGAGAATCTTACAACTTTACTTGATGGCCGTCCCCATCGTAATCCCTTTTATCCCCAGCATGTCGGCCGTCCCCGTCATTGCTTTATTTTCCGCACTTTTCCAGCATGTCGGCCGTCCCCGTCATTGCTCTTTACCCAGCAGTCGTCCTCTGCTCGACGGTCGTCCTCCGTCGCCCGCACTTTATAATATACTTTATTTTCCTTTACAATCTATATCCCTTTTCTTCTTCATTCTGTGAGTGCAAATTTTGGACTGTCTTTGGTATTCAACCACAAGTTATCTTGTTTGCCTGATAAGCCGTCGCTTACATCCTGCACAGCTAACTCATGTTTGAATAGGGGCAGCTGTAAACACCCCAAATTTGCCCTCACCCATTCACACCATGGCTTGTGATCATGTCATATGCATAAACTCAATCATAGCATCTCATATTACATTTTTGATTCATTGCATTGGTTCAAAGTCATCTGCATCTAGGGTTTGTGATCTGAGCAATCCAAGAGCTTCTTGAGCCACTCCAAAGGTCATCAATCACTTCAAAGGGGTCCATGTATGTTCAAACATCACATTATATCCTCTCAAATTCAAGAATGTCAGAAAATCACAAGAACTGAGAATGGTATGGAAGCAGAGCCAGGCTTGACTGCACAGTTGACCTAGAATTAGGGTTTTGGTTTCAGAGGCCACAACTCCAAATTTTTTGGTCATTCTTGTTTCTATTGGTCTCTATATGGTATAGGGAGTATGCATATCAATTTTCTTGAAGAAATTCCATGGGGAAGTCATCTGATCAAGATTTGACTTTCTGGGCAAGTCAATGTAAAATCAGGGCATCTGAGGCCCTCAATGACCCAACCAAAGGGTGTTCTTCATCATTTTGATTGATTATGATCTTTATTTGATCATGGAAGATGTTGGAAGTTCACAAAATTGAAGAATTTCAAGTCTTTTGCAAAGTTGACTTTTTGGGAAAGTTTGACTTTTAATGAAATTGCCATTTTGGGAAACTTTTTCAACCCTTGCTTTTTGATTCAAAAATGCTTCAAATGAAAAAACTTTGGTCATGAAAGTTGTATAATGGATCATTCCCTTTTCAAAAAGTACAAGAATATGACCTAATTCATTTTGGATCAAAAGTTATGGCTTGTCAAAGTTGGCTAAAATCACAAAATTTGAAGTTTTCTACCAAAGAGGCATTTTGCAAAATGACTTGATCAAGTGTTCTAAAGGCCTCAAATGTGTACAATTTCTTCACAACATGATCACATGACCTCTAAAATTCAGAATGGGCCAAAGAACTTTGCACTTTGATGCATTGAAACTCATGAAATTTCAAAGGAACCAAACTTGGACCAACTTGCAAAACTCATCATAAGTTATGAACCACTTGCTGCCTAGCTTCTAAAATCTTTTCACAGCATTCCTTGATTCAAGCTGAGCCCAAGCATGCCAAGAAGCAAGTGGTACCATAGCCCATACCTCAAGTACAAGTCAAGTTGACATTTTGGCAACTTGCCCATACCAATCACAATAGGCCAGCACCAACTCTCTGACCTATCACAATTGTTTATACACATCAAAGGCAGGCCAAAGCACATAAAAACACTCTCTGATCTTGCCCATAGCCATAGTTATCAAAATCTCCTCATTTTGCAAGAGCCTTCGAAACAGTCAGCACAAGCTACAAACATACAAACCAACTTCACAAACATACTCAGCACACCTTCCTGGTCACAAAGCACCCATCACCATTGCCTAAAACTCCCAGAATCACAAACACGATTCTCACCCCACCTTGAGCAGAACCTCTGCCATTGTCCAAACCAGCCACCACAAACTTCTTCTAAGCATCAATACTTCATCAGGGGCCTAAGAGGAGTGGTTTGCACAAAGAGAGAGGGTCAGAAAGTTGCAAACTGAGAAAGCTCAAAGCTCAGGTATATCAAGAACTTTTTTTTCCAGAAATGAATTTTTAAGTTTCTAAGTTGTTCCTCATGCTTTGCTGATCACTCTGATGCTTTTACTTTTTGAAATGGTTGAGAAATAAGCATTTAATCTTGCTCTGAAACTTTTCTGACCTAAAAATGTTTGGTTTCGATTCGCATGATTAGTGAATGAGAAATGAGTTTTGTTTAGGGGTTTTGATTCAGTGTTGTATGGGGATGATTTCTGGGCTTTTAGTTTTCATTTTCATGAAGTTTTGAAGATTTTAGAAATTTTCAGGTAGGAATCCCACCGGAGAAGACGACCGGAAGTCTTCTCCGGCCGCCTGAAAATAATTAGGGCTAATCCCTGTAATTAATGAGAGTTTGAATTCTGAGCGTAGGATTGGTTGACTTGGTCAATTCCCGCGTGCGTTCAATGGCCTGGATCCACTCACTTAACCCTAATCCACGTCATTATCTTAATTAATTGAGTTTTATAATTAATCTGGCCAGTTTGAATTTCCACCCTTGGATATGGCGCCAGTCAACACGCGCGTTCTCAGTTTAAACCACAGCCTTAGGATCAGCATACTTTCCCATTAATTCAGTTTTATTTTCTTTTTTATTCATTTAATTTGTGCATTTTATTTAAAATAGCAAAACAATTTTAAAAATTCTGAAAATTTTTGTACAAACTTTTATTAATTTTCAGAAACCAAAAACATTTTTATTTTTATTTTTTGCATTAAAAAACATTTTAAAATCATTTAAAAGTTTATTTTTAATTAATTAATGAGAATTAATTAATTAAAGATACTTTTAGGTATTTAAAAATCACCAAAAAATTCATGAAACCTTTAAAATCATTTAGAAACATTGTCCAACCCTCAAACCAAATTTCTTTTTTGATCTTGATGTCTTTTGACAATTTTTCATGGAATTAAAATCATTTCAAGGTAATATTTTGATCCAATCTTCCAAAATTCATTTCTGCCTAACCATTGAGAGTTGGAGTTTGATTCTTTTTGCATTGTGTCTTGCATATCATGTAGTTCATAGGATTAAATTGGCATGATTTGATCTTGTGTTTTCAATTTGTTTTGCATTTTTCTTGTCAAGGTACCCTAAAACCCTAGCATTCTTAAGAAATTCATAACCCTCACTAGGTTAAGAGTTAGAACCCCTCCTTTGGGCAGTGAGTTTGTATAGGTTTAGGGTTCCTTTGAATGCATTTTCATTTTTTTTATCTTGATGTTTGCTTCTGGTTTTGGTTTTTGTTTGTTGCATTGATCATAAACCCTAATTTGGCTTCCATGTGCATCCATCTTGCATTTGCTTGCATACCATGACTTGCCATGACATTTTATGCATCCATTTGATTCATTTGACATCTTAAGACATCTTAGAATCATGTTTGATCATTGCATCTTGCATTTGCCATGTTGTATGCCATTTGCACTTCATAACCTTTCATGTATGATCATGGTTCTTAACTTGCTTCATTTGCATCCATAAGCTTGTATGATCATCCCCATGCTTTGTTTCATGTTTGCATCATCTCATAGCATCATTAACATCATGTATGTACTTCTGGTTTTGGCTTGCATCATGTCATTTCATCTCATCTTGCATTGCATTGCATTTCTTTCACTAACTTTTCAGGTGGTAAGTCACTTTGAGAAGTGAATTTGCCTTCACTTCTCATAATTTCTTTTCATGTCTTTTATGCATCCTTGCTGCATTTTGTTATGTGTTTGAGATTGAGCTTGCTCTTTCTTCTTCATCTTACTTTCTTTCTTCAAGTGACTTGACTTCTTGAATGAAGCAAGTTACTTTGCTTCTCTTTGCTCCTTTCATCTGCTTCCTGGTGGTTCCTCTGAAGATTTCTTTCTTAAACCTCACAAACCTTAGGAACAACCAAGCATGACAATGATTAGGGTTTTGATTAGTCCCCCCACTTAGTTTTACCTTTGTGTTTCTTTGTGTCTCTCTTCTCATCTCATAATCAGGGACTAAACCCTAAAGGCTTTAAGGCTTTGTGATTAAGCTTATGCCTGCATCCTTCTATTAGGATGGAGTGTATAACTTTAATCCTAAGTGTTAAACCCTTAATGTGTTTAACTCCTTTAATCAATTCACTTAATAATCATCAAGACATCAAGCTTGTAACTTGGGCCTTGCATTAGGGTTCTAATTCTTCCTTAATTGGTTAAGAAGGACTAACCCTGGTGTTAATGGACAAGTCCCCCTCAAGTTGTCTTACAAACCCTAAAACTCACTTCATCATCATATAATTAAATAAAATCCACTTAACCAAAGGTTTGTTTTGTCATGAGTTTAATCCCTAATCATGGATTAAGTTGAGGAGCTTTCCTCAGCTTAAACATTCTCATCTATTATCCTTCTATTAGGATGGTGTAATGAGTCTGTTTAATCCCTGATTATGGCTTAATCTCATTACTTAACACTAAACAAAAACAACAAAAACATCTAAATAATCACAAGTAGGTTAATGATCTTAATCCTGCATCAAAGGTGGTTAAGTGTGAGAAGCTGACTTCACACTTAAGGTATTCTCATTACCCCTAATCAGAGGGAAGATGTGATGAGTTTACTAAATCCATTGGTTTAGGCCTAAGCTCATTAATCTATGACAAACTTTCAAAAGCAATAAAAGACTGAAAACTCAAAAACAAACAATAATCGTCTCCTCCGGGATTCTTTTCTCATCTCATTCACTCATAAACGAGAACTTGCTTCTTCCGTCTAATGCAAGACAGTTTGCACCTGGGCCAGACAGGTCATACACTTGAGCATAGGCAAGCAAGCAGTTCACAAGTCAATTCATCTTTCAGTCTCTTTGGGTCGAACTACGGTGTTCTGATTTCCTCATTGCACGAGAGGATACGTAGGCATAACTTAACAGTTATCGAACAAAAGTCTCTGTATATTCCCCCTCTTTCCAGCATTATTTTCTTAGCCTCATTATCTTGAGCACTTCATTCATTTCTTACACTGACATTGTACATTTATACACTTCACTTCTCTTACACTGACACCTGTACATCCTTTTCCAGCTCTTTTATACACAAATTGCACTGGCACTACCCCTTTAAAACACAAATCTTTTAAGCGTGGATCCCGTCGAGTACGACGGACAATCTGGGTGCTAATACCTTCCCAGGTTGTAACCAACCCCCTTTCTCAGTCTCTCTGGTTCGCAACCGTCTTATCCATCTCTTTCTAGGTCTATGCAGCATTACCTTTCCTTCGGGATAAAAATGCCTAGCTGGCGACTCTATTCATTCCCCGTGAGTTCACTCCTGTGTGTTCTCACATCCTCCTTTCGCCGACCGTTCGCGTCTGTACCTTTATCTGGGCCGGTCCCATTTATCGGGAGCGACACTATCCATATCCATAGTACATTTAATTTTTTTTAATTTTATTTTCATAATCATTTCATTTATTTCAAACCCATCTATTTGCTTTTATAACTCTAGGTCCATTGTATTAAGCTCATTACAATAAAATTGTCCAAACAAAAAATTGAAAAAAAAGAAAAAGTCAGCTAACATTTTCAAAGCCACAGCTGGCAGGTGAACAAAAGTATTTCACAATCAAAACTTATCACATGCAACAATGCCCAACAGTCGTATCCTAGCCACACAAACTTCATCCAGCCGCGGCCCAAAGCAAACATCAGCTATCAACTTCACATGGTAAACAAAATTCCGAGCCGTACTGAACGTGTTCTCAAGCTACTAAGCAATAACACCAGCCGCACACGGATTAAACAACAGGCCCACACCTGCAAAACGCAGTCAAAACGTAAGTCACGAAAAACAAAAGCAACAAGCCTCATATCACCTCAAGCCAACTTTCATCACAACACGCCCAAACATCTCACACCGTACGCAATCAAATCAAGCCAAACTCCTGCAGCCAACACCCATCAGCTCCAACAGCCTGTTACGCCATCCAGCTCCCGCAGCATCTCACGAAACACGCCTTCCTCATCAATTCAAAACGCGAAGAAATTGAATACAAAACGCAAGTCACACAATAAACATCAAAACGCGAACCTCACGTCATTCGCACCTGCACAAAACGCAAAGCAGCAACAATTAAAACGCAAACTCAAATTTGAAACGCAGCAATCAGACACGGGATTCTTGTGAGTTCAAAACGCAATTCAAAACCAATTGAAACGGCAACCCTCTTCAGCCTTTCTCACGCTATAAATTCAGCCCCTCCCTTCATCAAATGCCAAGCTTCAATAGCCACCAAAAGCTCTGCCAAAATCAATCCCGACCTTCAAATCCCCAATTTCTTCAACCTTCAATCTAATCCTCAAATCACCTTCAACCTTAAAACTGAATTGAATCAAAAAAGAGGAAGAAGGAGAAGAAGCCGAAATCGTCGAGAGAGGAAGAAGAGGAGATTGAAACCGAATTGAAATCGCGTGAGACAAGAGATTTGCGGAACTTTTTTATTTGTTTTGTTTCGTGAAGGTGAGCCGCCGTGAATTTTATGCCCTGTTTCGCGAATGTGAGGAAGAAAAAGACCTACTGTGTTTCTGTTTCTTTGCTTTTCCATCTTTTTGTCATAATTTTCTTTTTGATTTTATTTAATTGTTATAACAAATGAAATGAGATGGTGATGGGCCTAAGGCCATGTGATTGTTGCTGATCCAACACCGCCTGTCCGCGGATATCCCTCCTCTTCATTCTTTTTTATTTATTTATTAACATTTTCTTTAGTTTGTTTTTAAATTGTTTTTGTTATATTTCTTTTTGATTTAAGAAATTTCTTTAGAAAGATTTTAGGAAAAATGTTTACAAAAGAGATTTTAGAAATGGATATTTTAAGAAAAGATTTAAAAAAATATTTTGATTTCTCTTATGGATCTACTTTTAGATCCATTTTCTTCATCTTTTTATTTTTGGTCGATGACAATCTCCGATTCGTGATTGTTGATTTCCGATAGGTTTAATCTTCATTATTTCAAATCTATGGATGAATGATCATTTGGATCATTCTCCATACTTTGAGATCGTGATAGGTTGCTTTTCGATAAATTCAACGAAAATCTCGATTAAGATTAGACCATTCTTTCTTTTTTAGTGTGGCATGTTTTCGGAGAACGATCCATAATATCGTTTCTCTAACATGTATTAGCACGAATATTTTCCACTTTAATTAGTGGTGGCCGGCCTCATTTGTAGGGTAATTACTTCGTAAATTACTCGGCGATTGCTTAACATAGACCTAAAGTTGTCCCGATTCGGAATGAGATCCACTTGGATCCGGTTGCCTCAATTTTATTTTTTCTTTTCGTGGTTGTGCTTGATTAAGTTCATCATACCACTTATTATGTAAATATTATAATAATGTGAATATAATAATCCATTTAAATTTAATCTCTCGCACCTTATCCTTTTATTTCAATTTCTCGTTCCTTATCTCTTTATATTGCTTTATCATATTATATCATATATCATTTTGTTCATGTTTATATTGTTGCTTGTGATTTTATTTTGTCCATTTGGACACCAAAACACTAATAAAGGATTAAACACTTAAAAGACTTGTGATTTTAATTTCGGACTATGGTTACTATCCTTAGCATTGGAGTATGGACTTAGATTTTAGGATCTCTACCCTTGCTCAAGTTGGAATGGATTGGAAACTTTGGCCTCAAGTCATTTCATTAGTCTTTGAAGATGGAATTCCGAACTTTAAAGAAATGTGCAAATTCGGTTTGATCGCTTCTTCTCTTAACTTTTAATTCAAGTATTAGGATAGTCCCTTCATCTTCTCCCCATTCTTAAATTTTCAAAACTTCTCCCTATTTCAAAAATCTTCTTTGTTTTCAAAGTTCAAATGCTTTCGCAATCAAACCTTGATTTAGGTCAAGCGATTTTTAATCTTTTCACTTTATTTTCTTAATAAATGTTAATCCATGTAAATATATTGAAATCTTTTCTTACATACTTTAAAAAACTCAAAACTCACTCAATTGTTTTTGTGCCTTTTGTGCACCTTTTCTTTTCATATGTTTAGATATGATTCATCCTTTCTAGCGGAATTATTCGCTAAAGGATGACGACTTATCTCTACATTTTAAAATCAATTCAACTCATTGTTTCTTTTCAAATTTTGTACCACGAACTACGAGGTTTTGATCTCGCATTGCACTTTGTGGGTACGTAGGCATGAGGCGTTAAAACCTCATCAAACACAAAATCATTAAAAAACATTCTTCTCCTCATCTCTTCAATCATTTTCAAGAAAACCAATTTCAGACCAAAAAGCAATGAATATTTCAAAGGGCTCCCGTGGAGTACCACAGACGAGTCGGGTGCCTAAAACCTTCCCAGTTCGTAACCAATCCCCTTACCCATTCTCTGTTTGTTTCTTTTAGCTTTTTCTTTTAGATTCCTAGGTTTTTATTCGTTCTTTTGCCTTTTTCCTTTTAGAAATAAATAAAAGCGCGGTGGCGACTCTGTGTACATCGAGTTAAGTTAATCAATAGCTTACACTCACGATTTTACCGCTACAGAAAAGTGGCGACTCTGCTGGGGAGTAATCTCTAAGAGGATTCAACCTACTCTGATTTATTTACTGCTTTGGTTTGACTTGTTTGTTATTTGGTTGTTCTGTTTCGGTTTTGGTGATCCTCTGTGTGAGATAGATTCTGACCCGGATCTGAGTGAAACTTATGATAGGACGACGATATTCGAAGCGATATGCGATGGAGTAGTCCAAAGCAATATCAATTTGATAATCTCCACTCGGTTAGGCTCTCTTGGACAATCAATGTCATGACGAGTAATCGTACGTGGCATTATTTTCCGACCTTGAGCTGATCATACTGAGGACCGTAGAACCCTTAACCCATCTAAGCCAATTTAGGAACGTAGTGCGGAAGCTGTCTGGGTGTAAACCTAAGGCGGTTGTCACGCGATACTACACTCGGACGAGGTCTATTTTAAGAATGTTATCGGTTGGGGAGTAATCCAACGTACCGATGATATTCTAAAGATGGTTGTTAACTCCGGGCACCTCTGTTAGCACCCTTTTGGTTTTCTGCAGGTACAATGAAGACAAAACCTTAGTACTTACCTGTGTGGGTTGGTGTTTTGTTACCTTGACTTCATGATCGTGACTCGGAACCTAAGCATGTGTGCCTTGTGTGATCTTGTTTGTGTTTGTTGCATACATGCCATCATACATTCATGAGCATTGTTTGTAAGATTTCAAAGGACTTATAAGGAACTTTTGCAAAATTTCAGATGTCCATGGCTATGACTTTTGAAAGGAGGAACACAAAGAAGTACACCTTCAAGAATCCTAATGTAGTAGAGTTGAGAAAGCTAGGAGCTTTGGTTGTTGATACCCAAGAGTTTCGGAGATGTCATGGGAAGCTTTTGTATATGTTGGATACCGATGTACCTGAGGGGATTCTCCCTACTTTAGCTCAGTTCTATGATCCGTTGCATCATTGTTTCACTTTTCCGGATTATCAGCTTATGCCGACTTTGGAGGAATATTCACATTGGTTAGGTTTGCCTATTCTGGATAAGGAATTTCTCTTCAATGGGTTAGAGAAGGAGCTTACTATCAAGGTCATCGCCAAAGCACTTTTTCTTAAGGAATCCGATCTTAATGGGAAGTTTCTCCCAAAGGGGAGTGTTCGTGGTATTAATGCTAAGTTCTTGATGGGAAAGGCTTCTACTTCACTTACTTTGGGTCATAAGGATGCATTTGAGGCTATTCTTGCTTTGCTTATTTACGGGATTGTCTTGTTTCCGAACTTGGATGGTATTGTGGATGAGAATGCTATTCAGATCTTCTTAAAGATGAACCCGGTTCCTACTTTGCTTGGAGATATGTATCACGCTTTTCACTATAGGACCTCCAAAGGTGACGGAGAGATTGTATGTTGTGCGCCTCTTCTTTATAGGTGGTTTATTTCGCACCTACCGAAATCGAATGTCTTCAAGGACAATAGAGAGAATCGAAGATGGTCTCAAAGGTTGATGTCACTTTCTCATAAGGACATGACATGGGATAGTTCTCATTATGACACTGGAGTTCTTATTGATAGTTGTGGAGAATTTCCTAATGTACCTCTTCTTGGTACACGTGGGGGAATTAGCTATAACCCCATTCTTGCTAGACGACAGTTCGGTTATTGTTTGAAGGACATACCAAACAATCTTTCCATATCTTGTTTCTTCTTTCTTAATGGTGCTGATCATATAGAGATGAAGAAAAGGATTGCTCATTCTTGGCATGTTGTTCATCGGAAAGAGAAGGGTCAATTGGGAAGACAATATCTTCCTCCTTCCGAATGTTATATTCAGTGGGTTCGATCTAGGGCTTCCAAGCTCAAGATGCCTTATCCACCTGAGGAGCCTATGTTTCCCATATTGCCATTGTCTGCTTTTCTACCTCCCGTTGATGAGAAGGTGGCTCTTCAAGAAGAGTTAGACAAGATGAAGAAAGAGAAAGAAGAATGGCTACTTGAGAAGACTACGATGCAGGAGCAACTAAAGGAGAAGGATGATCTCATTGAGCTACTTGAGCGGTGTGTCACGGAGAGGCCAAGAGAGGATCTATCTTCCTCTAGTACTCCATCTACTATTCCTCCTACTTCTGGTGCTTGGAAGGCCATTGTTGACAAGTTGGTGAAGGATAAGGAAGATATGGAAGATCGGTACAAGAATGAGATCAAGAGGATTTGTATGAAGTATCAGCCAGGATTCGGGACTTCTTCGGATATGATTCCCTAGGCCTAGTTTACTTTTGCTCTCATGTATTAGGATTATTGATGTTTGTACTTCATTTGTAATCCTCACTTTGATCTTAATGAGAATGAGTTTTTTTTTTTATTTCAAAAATGTTTCTTTATAAATATTGCAAGTTATCTTATAATCCTTTGAAATCTTTGCATGTGCATACACATACCATGCATCATACTTGCATTTGTCTTGCTTTTTGAGTGTTCTCCAGGGATCTTATGTTGTTTCTTGGTCTTCATTCAGTTCTCCTGTCAAGTTGACTCACCGATTTGATACTCGAGCTAATCGGAGAAGGGTGATGGAAACTTTACAACAAGAGAATCGCGAGCTGCGCAAAGAGGTTACTTATCTGAGGGAAAGCTTGGAAAGAGTTTCTGCTATGATGGAAAGTTTGGTGGCTGCTCAGAATCAGCCACCTCCTAATTCTCCTGTTCAGAATACTGTCATCTCCGAGGTTATTACCGCATCAATTCCTGTTGAGATTGTGATTTCTCCTCGCTATCGTATGCCTGCTAGCACACCTTGGGGCATGCCAGTTGATTTTATTCCTGCTGGTTATCGTCCTCCTCATCATCCTGAGACTGCTGCATTTAATACTCTCCCACCAGTGTGGACTACTCTTCCTCCAGTTGTGACTACTGCACCGCCTGTGGTGCACACTATTCCGCATCATGATGAAATGATTTACCATGCTGAGCCCAGTGAAGGCGCTGGAGTGGCTGAAAGACTTGATGACTTCTAGGGACGCTTTGTTGAGATACAGAGGGAGATGAGAGCCTTGAAGCATAAGGATTTGTTCGGAAAAGATGCCTACGACCTTTGTCTGGTCCCAAATGTTAAAGTTCCTTACAAATTCAAGCTGCCTGAGTTTGAGAAGTACAAAGGCAACACTTGTCCGTTGAGTCATTTGACGATGTATGCAAGAAAGATGTCTGCTCAGACAGATAATGATAAGCTGCTGATTCACTATTTCCAGGATAGTTTGACCGGTGCACCCATGAGGTGGTATATGAGTCTGGATAATAGCCAAATCAAGACTTTCAATGATTTGAGAGAAGCTTTTGTAAGGCAGTACAAGTATAACGTTGATATGGCTCCAGATAGAGATCAACTTTGTGCTATGTCCCAGAAGGACAAAGAGACTTTTAAAGAATATGCGCAGAGATGGCGCGAGCTGGCAGCCCAGATTGTTCCTCCGCTGGAAGAAAAAGAAATGACGAAGATCTTCTTGAAGACTTTGGGTTCTTTTTATTATGAGAGGATGATAGCAAGCGCTCCTTCCGATTTCACTGAAATGGTGAGTATGGGGATGCGTTTTGAAGAAGGTGTCCGTGAGGGACGGTTAAATCAAGAGAATAGCAATGGTTCAAGCTCTAGAAGGTTCAATTTTGGAGAAAATAAAGAAAATGAGACTAATGCAGTATCCCGTGAAAGTTATAGAAGACCTCACAGTCGTGGGAATCACCATTCGCAGCATGTGGCTTCTGTAACACCGATGATTAACGTGGCTCCAACGGTGCCAGCAGTTCCAAAGTATCAACCTCGTTATCAACAACCTTCTGTGCAACAAGGTGGTAATCAGCAGGCTCAGGCTAAGCCAAGTTTTGATCCTATTCCGATGTCGTATGCGGACTTGCTTCCATCTTTGATTGCAAAGAATCTTGTGCAAACCCGTCCTCCACCTCCAGTTCCAAAGACTATTCCATGGTGGTATAAGCCAGAGGCTCGCTGTGCTTTTCATCAAGGTGCCCCGGGGCATGATGTTGAGAATTGTTATCCATTGAAGTTTGAAGTACAGAAGTTGATGAGGAACAATGTTCTGTATTTCAATGATGTTAATCCAAATGTGCAGAAAAATCTGTTGCCGAAGCATGGTAATGCGTCTGTGAATATGGTTGATGGTTGTCCTGGGTTGTTCAAGATCTATGAGGTCCGTCATATTCGAAGGTCTTTGGTTGAAATGCATGCTTTCTTGAGTGAATATCATGATATTGATCACGATTATACTGGATGTTGTATTTGCTCGGTGAATCCTCGTGGTTGCGTGATTGTTAAGAGAGATATTCAAAAGATGATGGACGATAAATTGATTGAGGTGACAGCAAAAAGAGATGAATATGAGAATGAAGTGAACGTTATTATGCCTCAGTTCAATCTTCCTAAGAGGACTGTTCCTGAGAGAGTGGTTATTTCTTTTGATAGTCGCAAAAATGTTGTTACTCCATTGGTGATTAATGTGCCTGGTCCAATGCCATATGAGTCTGATAAAGCTGTTTCGTACCGGTATAATGCTACGATGATAGAAAATGGTAGGGAAGTTCCTATTCCTACTCCAAAGTCTGTGGTTAGCATTGCTGATGTGACAAAGGTCACTCGAAGTGGTAGAGTGTATGCTTCAGATCCTCCGAAGAGAGTTGAAGATACAAGTGCGAGTAAGCAGATTATGGATGTTATTGCCCAATCAGGCCAATCTGGTAATAGTGAAGATGAGGTGTTAAAATTGATAAAGAAGAGTGAGTACAACATTACTGAGCAGTTGTTGCATACTCCATCGAAGATATCAGTTTTATCACTCTTGATGTGCTCTGAGGCTCATAGGCAGTCTTTGCAGAAGATTCTTGATCAAGCTTATGTTGACCATGATGTGACTGTTGATCAGTTTGATAGTATTGTGGCTAATATCACATCTTGCAACAATTTAAGCTTCTGTGATGATGATTTGCCTGAAGAAGGAAGAAATCATAACTTGGCGTTGCATATCTCGGTGAATTGTCAGGAAGATTCTATGTCCAAGGTGTTAGTTGATACCGAATCGTCTCTGAACGTTATGCCGAAATCGACTTTGTCAAAGCTTGCGTTTCAAGGTGCTCCCATGAGGCATAGTGGGATTATTGTAAAAGCGTTTGATGGGTCGAAGAAGACAGTGATTGGTGAAGTGGATCTTCCTATTCTTATTGGACCGTTTATATTAAAAATTACTTTTCAAGTAATGGATATACGTCCCGCTTACAGTTGTCTCCTCGGAAGACCCTGGATCCATGAGGCGGGAGCTGTGACATCCACTTTTCATCAGAAGTTGAAATTTGTGAGAGAGGGGAAATTGGTGACCATTGGAGGTGAAAGGGCGATGCTTGTGAGCAATTTGTCTTCTTTTTCCTATATTGATGCTGAAGAAGAGGTGGGAACTTCATTTCAAGCTCTTTCTGTTATGGATAATGTTGCTAAGAAGAATGCCATGCCCATGTCTTCTTTTAAGGATGCTCTGCGAGTGCTGGAAGCTGGTCAGTCTGATGGTTGGGGACGAGTTATTGATGTTGTCGACAACAAGGAAGGTTTTGGTATCGGCTTTGCACCAGGTGCAGTTCTCAATGACCCAAAGACTATTCAAGAAGGTTTCTGAAGTGCTGGATTTATCAACGATTATTCCGCTGCTGCCATCATTGAAGATGATGAAGACGAAGAAATTCCTGACTTCGTTACGCATGGAAAGATTTGCCAGAACTGGATTGCTGTTGATGTTCCTTTTATTGTTCATTCTTCAAAGTAATTTGTTTTTATTTTCTTTCAAAAATCCTTTCACTCCGCCCAAGGTGAAAGTGATGTTTGTCGGGCTTTGTTTCAAATTTTATCATCATCAATAAAATGTTATTTTGTTATTTCCATATGTGTTTTTCCTTTTTGCTTTATTCTGAAAAATGGTAACATAAAAAAACCCAAAATAATAATTGTTTATCTGCACATTGTTTTCACATTTGTTCATACTCTAAAATAAAAATAAAATCATTGTGCAGATTGATTGATAAACCCATTGAAAACAATGATCCTATGCCCTCTTCCAACTTTGAATTCCCTGTGTTTGAAGCTGAGGAAGAAGATGTTGAAGAGATTCCTGATGAGATTTCTCGGTTGCTTGTGCACGAGGAGAAGGTTATTCAGCCTCATGGAGAGTCTATAGAGATGGTCAACTTGGGTTCTGAAGATGAAAAGAAAGAAGTCAAAGTTGGAGCATTGCTTGGTCCTGATGTTAAGAAGAAGATTGTAGAGCTTCTCAGAGAGTATGTTGATGTATTTGCTTGGTCTTATCAAGACATGCCAGGTCTTGATACTAATATTGTGGAGCATAGATTGTCGTTGAAGCCTGAATGTCCACCTGTAAAGCAGAAGCTGAGAAGAACTCATCCTGATATGGCAGTAAAGATCAAAGAGGGGGTTCAAAAGCAGATTGATGCAGGTTTTCTTGTGACGTCAACTTATCCTGAATGGGTGGCCAATATCGTTCCTGTTCCGAAGAAAGACGGAAAAGTCCGAATGTGCGTTGATTATAGAGATTTGAACAAAGCCAGTCCGAAAGATGATTTTCCATTGCCACACATTGATATGTTGGTAGATAATACGACTAAGTTTGATGTGTTCTCTTTTATGGACGGATTTTCCGGTTATAATCAAATAAAGATGGCACATGAGGACATGGAAAAGACCACATTTATTACACCATGGGGAACATTCTGCTACAGAGTGATGCCCTTTGGATTGAAGAATGCTGGTGCGACGTACCAAAGAGCTATGACTACACTTTTCCATGATATGATGCATAAAGAAATCGAGGTATATGTTGATGATATGATCGCTAAGTCGAAGACTGAAGAGGATCATGTTGAACATTTGCTGAAGTTGTTTCAGAGGTTAAGGAAGTATAAGCTTCGTTTGAATCCGAACAAGTGCACATTTGGTGTATGTTTTGGAAAGTTGTTAGGTTTCATTGTCAGCCAAAGAGGCATTGAAGTTGATCCTGATAAAGTGAAAGTTATTCAGGAAATGCCTGCTCCAAGAACCGAAAAGCAAGTAAGAGGATTCTTGGGCCGTTTGAATTATATCTCGAGGTTTATTTCTCACATGACTGCCACATGTGCTCCGATCTTCAAGTTGCTTCAGAAAGACAAAGGTTGCGTCTGGACAGATGATTGCAGAAGGCGTTTGAAAGTATCAAAGAATATCTGCTTGAACCTCCTATCTTGTCTCCTCCGGTGGAAGGTAGACCGATGATCATGTACTTGACTGTGTTGGAAGATTCCATGGGTTGTGTGCTTGGTCAGCAAGATGAATCTGGAAGAAAAGAATATGCGATTTACTACTTGAGTAAGAAATTCACTGATTGTGAGTCTCGGTACTCCATGCTTGAAAAAACTTGTTGTGCCTTAGCTTGGGATGCAAAGCGTCTTCGCCAGTATATGCTGAATCATACAACTTGGTTGATCTCTAAAATGGATCCAATCAAGTATATCTTTGAAAAGCCTGCTTTGACTGGGAGGATTGCTCGTTGGCAAATGCTGTTGTCAGAATATGATATCGAGTACCGAGCTCAAAAAGCTATAAAAGGTAGTATCTTGGCTGACCATTTGGCACATCAACCGATTGATGATTACCAACCAATCAAGTTTGATTTTCCAGATGAGGATGTGATGTTTTTGAAAGTGAAAGATTGTCATGAACCTTTGATTGAGGAAGGGCCGGAGCCTGGATCTCAATGGGGTTTAGTTTTTGATGGTGCCGTGAATGCATGTGGAAGAGGAATTGGGGCAATGATCATTACTCCCCATGGTTCACATATTCCTTTTGCCGCAAGGTTGACTTTTCCTTGTACCAATAATGAAGCTGAGTATGAAGCCTGCATTATGGGTCTTGAGGAAGCTATTGATTTGAGGATTAAGCATCTTGATGTGTATGGAGATTCTGCCTTGGTAATTAATCAAATCCAGGGTACGTGGGTAACTCATCAACCCCACTTGATCCCTTATAGAGATTATGCCAGGAAGATATCAACTTTATTCACTAAAGTTGAGTTTCATTATGTTCCTCGTGATGAGAATCAGATGGCAGATGCTTTAGCAACTATAGCTTCTATGATAAAGGTGCACCAGTGGAATGATGTTCCCATAATCAGTGTGATGCGACTTGAAAGACCAGCTCATGTGTTTGCAGTTGAAGAGGTCCATGATGACAAGCCTTGGTATCATGATATTAAATGTTTTCTCCAGAGTCAAGAATACCCGCTTGGGGCATCTGATAAAGATAAGAGAACTTTGAGGAGATTGGCAGGCAATTTCTTCCTGAATGGAAATGTGCTTTATAAGAGAAATTTTGACATGGTTTTGCTCAGATGCGTGGATAGACACGAAGCAGACATGTTGATGAAAGAAATTCATGAAGGATCTTTTGGCACTCATGCTAATGGGCATGCAATGGCTAAAAAGATGTTGAGAGCAGGTTACTATTGGCTGACAATGGAATCTGATTGTTGCAAGTATGTGAAAAAGTGCCATAAGTGTCAGGCGTATGCTGATAAGATTCATGTGCCACCAGCTTATCTTAATGTGATTTCTTCCCCATGGTCTTTCTCTATGCGGGGAATTGATATGATTGGCATGATTGAACCCAAGGCTTCGAATGGACATCGTTTTATTCTTGTGGCAATTGACTACTTCACCAAGTGGGTGGAAGCAGCATCGTATGTTAATGTGACCAAGCAAGTTGTGGTTCGGTTTATCAAGAATAACATTATCTGCAGATATGGTGTTCCGAGTAGAATCATTACTGATAATGGTTCGAACTTGAATAATAAGATGATGAAAGAGCTTTGTGAAGAATTCAAGATTCAACACCATAATTCCTCTCCTTATAGACCGAAGATGAATGGGGCTGTTGAAGCTGCGAACAAGAACATTAAGAAGATCATTCAGAAGATGGTTGTGACGTACAAGGACTGGCATGAGATGCTCCCTTTTGCTTTGCATGGATATCGTACATCTGTCCGAACTTCAACAGGGGCAACCCCTTTCTCACTTGTTTATGGTACAGAAGCAGTGCTCCCCGTCGAAGTTGAGATACCATCAATGAGAGTTCTGATGGAAGCCAAGTTGACTGAGGCTGAATGGTATCAAAGTAGATTTGATCAGTTGAATTTGATTGAAGAAAAGAGAATAACAGCTTTGTGTCATGGTCGGTTGTACCAGCAAAGAATAAAGAAAGCTTTTGACAAGAAGGTCAAACCTCGTGTATTCAGAGAAGGCGACCTCGTGCTCAAAAAGATTCAGTCTTTCCTTAAAGATTCTCGGGGCAAGTGGACTCCGAACTATGATGGCCCATATGTTGTTAAGAAAGCCTTCTCTGGCGGTTCATTAATTCTTGCAACTATGGATGGTGAGGAGATCACTTGCCCTGTGAATGCGGATGCAGTCAAGAAATACTTCGCCTAAAAAAATAAAAGAACAGCTCGCTAAGTTGAAAACCCGAAAGGGCAGCTTAGGCAAAAATGAGCGTCTCGGTGGATTGAAAACTTGAAAGGGCGGTCCAGGCAAAAATTAGAGACATAAACAGAAATAATTATCCCGGTAGATTGAAAACCCGAAAGGGAAATCTAGGCAAAAGTTAGGGATCATGGCAAGTAACTGCGTCGACAGACTGTATCACTTGTAGTAACCGAGGATTTCAGATTCTATCCCTCAGAAGAATTTCCCATCAAAGATTCTTATTCACTCATCCTTGACTGAAGTTTCGGACACAGTGGAGTTCAAAGTTGATAGGGAGAATAGTGATCATTGTATCTCAATGTAGCCTTTTTCCATGTATTTACCATTTTTCAAACTTGTAATGATCCATGGAGTCATGCCATTTGCTGACTACCATTCTATCAATGAATTTGAGCTTTTATCCAATTGTTTGCAATTCTTTATATTGTTTCTGTTTACAAAATTTCAATTTACTGTTGATGATGATTTTTGAAACAAATTTAATAAATTTAATCTTTGAAGATTTTAAAAACATTTTTCTTTTGATATATGAACAAAGAAAGGTTATCGATAGTGATTCCAAGAATGGTAAAGTCTGGATGTGTGTAACTCGTCTCTCCCAAAGCAGGGTTTGATTCGGTTGTGTCCATGTGAAGTTCCTGGATAGTCTTGACAGGCTGATGTTAATGATGTTTTGTTCCCCAACAATAAGCATGAACGGAGATTGTATGTATTCCCCAGAAGAGTTATTGGAAGGGATGTTCTTAAGTATCCCTAGCTGAGTTTTGATCTCTTCCTCAGCAAGTCATCTTTAAATTGAGAAGCATTGGGAATCCCCAGCTGAGCTCTTGTTCCTCAGCTTGACTGTTTGCATCCTTGAATATAGAAGTATTGATATAGCAGTCAGTTTAGAGGTTTTCTTGTACCCTATGTTGGGTATAGATTTAAAATCCCTCGTAACTGTGTATTGGCTATGATGTTAACTTCTGATATCCCCATATGGATCCCCAGTAGGTCTGCATGTGTTGATTTCCAGCAGGTTCCTATGTGATTTTTAGCAGGTCTTGCACTCTATCCACAAGTGGAGCAGGAGTTGTATGACAGTTATTCCTCGTGAAGTTTGATTTTTATCAAGAATATTTCCATCCTCAGCAGATTATTATCTTTCCTCAGCATGATGATATTCCTAGCAGACGCTGTCTCATCATGATTTAAGCCTTGTAGTAGGATTTTATTCCTTTGATGGCTTATGACAGTCCCCTGCAGGATGCCAAGTTGAATCTCCAGCATGTTTCCCTGCATTGTTGCCTTGGGATTAGCCTAGTATCTGATTGTTGTGGTGTTCATGTCACCCGTTTGTTATCTTTATGTCTGTTTTGTCAGCATATTCATAAGCATATTCATACGCATAAGCATAACATTGTTTGCTTGCATTCTTGTGTTTATCATTGTTATCTGCTCTTTGGTGTGGACTTTCCCCACGGAGTGTGTGTGTTGTCTTCCTCTCAAGTTTAGAGTGTCGACCATTAAGAAGAAAGTGTTAATCCTTTCTAATTCCCCACTGAGTTTGTTTCTCGTGGATGATGTTGATTCAGTTTCCTCCCCAGTTTATTATCTGGATGGAATTTTCCCCAGTTGAGATATTTCCTCCTCTGGATGAGTATTGTTTGACCGTTTCTCTCCAATTTGTTCTTGGATTGAACTTTGGTCCCCTTTTGTGGATATATTGCTTTGGAATTAAGCTATCATTGTTTGATAGTGGGCAACATTTTCTCCAGCTTGAGTATATTACTTTGGAATTAAGCTATCAGTAATTGATAGTGGGTAATATCACCAAATTGATCAAGTTCTTTTACTTGTACTCCTACCCAGTAAATTCGGTAGTCTAGATTTTCTTCTTCTTACCTAGTAAAAGGGTAATAGAGTTTGTTTTCCTTTGCTTAGGCTCCTACCCGGTAAATCAGGTAGTTGAGAATTTTTTCTACCCAGTAAATCCGGTAGTCGAGATTTTATCCTCTTACCCAGTAAAAAGGTAATAGAGTTTGTTTTCCTTTGCTTAAGCTCCTACCCAGTAAATCAGGTAGTTGAGAATTTTGTTCTACCCAATAAATCTGGTAGTTGATATTTTCCTCTTACCCAGTAAAAAGGTAATTTGATTGAGTTCCTACCCAGTAAATCAGGTAGTTGATCATACTCCTATCCAGTAAATCGATAGTCGAGTCCTTTATATTTTCTACCCGGTAAATCAGGTAGTTGAGAATTTTCTCTGCCCAGTAAAAAGGTTATTGAGGTTATCCCTCTTTATTTTGCTCCTATCCAGTAAATCGATAGTCGAGTCTGTTATATTTCCTACCCAGTAAACAGGTAGTTGATGATTCTTATCCAACTCAGTATTTCTCCATTTTTGGACTCGAATACTTTGTTTGATTGATATTCTTGGCAGGGTGTTTATCTTTCTCTGGTTGAATATTGTGTTTTGACTATATCGTATCTTTTCCCAAGTGGAGTCCGTTATCCAGTGATTTATTTTCCTGGTAACTGCTTTGTTGTCTGTTGTTGTTTCCCCAGCGGGATTTTTCTTCTGTGTCCCCAAGTTTTTATTTTCCTCTGGTGGTCATATTTTCCCCACGGAGATCTTGGGTTTGCATATCATATTCATATCATATCATTGTTCTCTCAGGACAAAAATTGGGTTTTCTGTATTTAAGTCTCTCCCATCTTGTAGAGACGAAGATGTCAATCTTCATATCTCCAGATTGAAGAAACTTAAATATGGGTAGCTGTAACACCCTAATTTTTGCCCTAAGATTTCTTCGCATACCATCTGCATTTTTGCATACAAATAAGATCACGCCTGGCTTTCGAGTTTCTCCTCAGATGTAGGGTCTATGCTTCGCAGGGGATCACCATTATTTTTACTTCTTTATATTTATTTATATTTACTTATCACTAACCAAAATACAAAAAAATATGTTGCAGTGTTCTTCTTCTTCTCTGTGTTACAGGTTTGCGAAGATAAGACAGTAATTTCATTCAGATGCGTTTGTTCAGTCACAATTCGATTTCAAATGGATGTTTGACCTAATATTGGTCAAGCTATCAAAAGATTGTTTCGACTGCAAATTGTGTGTGCCAGTGGTTTATTTCTCAGGCGATGTGTATTCAATGATAAGTTGTGGTGATTGCGGAAATTCTCTGGTTTATTGAGTTGTGGTTTGTGAGAAGTGCGATCCAGATTGTCCTGATTGAGTGGTCATTAGTTCATCTGTGGGTTTATTTTCCAAGAGGTCGATTCAGAAGTATTTGAAAACGTTCAGAAGTTCAGAAATCAATGGTTGTGACAGTTGGCAAGTTGCGAATTATTCAGCTGTTCAGTGGTTCTTTGGTTGGCTGTGTTCATTTCATCAGAGGCTTGTGAGAAAAATTGGGAGTTGGTCGTGAAACCTAAAAAAAAAATCATCATTTTATATCCATCATCCAATTTATAAACCAATTTTTCTAGTTCGATTATCCGATTATCCATCTTCTATTCATTTCTTTTTTTAACCATTACCCATTATTATTCAACAACCTTTATTTTCCATTTTTTCGATTATTCAAATTACCATCTTTCTTAACCATTCCCAATTACCAATTTCTTTTAATCCATACTATTATCCATTTTTCTATTTCTTTCTTTCAAATACCATTCCTGATTATTTCTATTTCAATTTTTATTATTTTTCTTAATCCCTTTTAATTTCTTTTCTATCCATATCCATAGTACATTTAATTTTTTTATTTTTTATTTTCATAATCATTTCATTTATTTCAAACCCATCTATTTGCTTTTATAACTCTAGGTCCATTGTATTAAGCCCATTACAATAAAATTGTCCAAACAAAAAATTGAAAAAAAAGAAAAAGTCAGCTAACATTTTCAAAGCCACGGCTGGCAGGTGAACAAAAGTATTTCACAAGCAAAACTTATCACATGCAACAAAGCCCAACAGCCGTATCCTAGCCACACAAACTTCATCCAGTCGGGGCCCAAAGCAAACATCAGCTATCAACTTCACATGGTAAACAAAATTCCCAGCCGTACTGAACGTGTTCTCAAGCTACTAAGCAATAACACCAGCCGCACACGGATTAAACAACAGGCCCACACCTGCAAAACGCAGTCAAAACGTAAGTCACGAAAAACAAAAGCAACAAGCCTCATATCACCTCAAGCCAACTTTCATCACAACACGCCCAAACATCTCACACCGTACGCAATCAAATCAAGCCAAACTCCTGCAGCCAACACCCATCAGCTCCAACAGCCTGTTACGCCATCCAGCTCCCGCAGCATCTCACGAAACACGCCTTCCTCATCAATTCAAAATGCGAAGAAATTGAATACAAAACGCAAGTCACACAATAAACATCAAAACGCGAACCTCACGTCATCCGCACCTGCACAAAACGCAAAGCAGCAACAATTAAAACGCAAACTCAAATTTGAAACGCAGCAATCAGACACGGGATTCTTGTGAGTTCAAAACGCAATTCAAAACCAATTGAAACGGCAACCCTCTTCAGCCTTTCTCACGCTATAAATTCAGCCCCTCCCTTCATCAAATGCCAAGCTTCAATAGCCACCAAAAGCTCTGCCAAAATCAATCCCGACCTTCAAATCCCCAATTTCTTCAACCTTCAATCTAATCCTCAAATCACCTTCAACCTTAAAACTGAATTGAATCAAAAAAGAGGAAGAAGGAGAAGAAGCCGAAATCGTCGAGAGAGGAAGAAGAGGAGATTGAAACCGAATTGAAATCGCGTGAGACAAGAGATTTGCGGAACTTTTTTATTTGTTTTGTTTCGTGAAGGTGAGCCGCCGTGAATTTTATGCCCTGTTTCGCGAATGTGAGGAAGAAAAAGACCTACTGTGTTTCTGTTTCTTTGCTTTTCCATCTTTTTGTCATAATTTTCTTTTTGATTTTATTTAATTGTTATAACAAATGAAATGAGATGGTGATGGGCCTAAGGCCATGTGATTGTTGCTGATCCAACACCGCCTGTCCGCGGATATCCCTCCTCTTCATTCTTTTTTATTTATTTATTAACATTTTCTTTAGTTTGTTTTTAAATTGTTTTTGTTATATTTCTTTTTGATTTAAGAAATTTCTTTAGAAAGATTTTAGGAAAAATGTTTACAAAAGAGATTTTAGAAATGGATATTTTAAGAAAAGATTTAAAAAAATATTTTGATTTCTCTTATGGATCTACTTTTAGATCCATTTTCTTCATCTTTTTATTTTTGGTCGATGACAATCTCCGATTCGTGATTGTTGATTTCCGATAGGTTTAATCTTCATTATTTCAAATCTATGGATGAATGATCATTTGGATCATTCTCCATACTTTGAGATCGTGATAGGTTGCTTTTCGATAAATTCAACGAAAATCTCGATTAAGATTAGACCATTCTTTCTTTTTTAGTGTGGCATGTTTTCGGAGAACGATCCATAATATCGTTTCTCTAACATGTATTAGCACGAATATTTTCCACTTTAATTAGTGGTGGCCGGCCTCATTTGTAGGGTAATTACTTCGTAAATTACTCGGCGATTGCTTAACATAGACCTAAAGTTGTCCCGATTCGGAATGAGATCCACTTGGATCCGGTTGCCTCAATTTTATTTTTTCTTTTCGTGGTTGTGCTTGATTAAGTTCATCATACCACTTATTATGTAAATATTATAATAATGTGAATATAATAATCCATTTAAATTTAATCTCTCGCACCTTATCCTTTTATTTCAATTTCTCGTTCCTTATCTCTTTATATTGCTTTATCATATTATATCATATATCATTTTGTTCATGTTTATATTGTTGCTTGTGATTTTATTTTGTCCATTTGGACACCAAAACACTAATAAAGGATTAAACACTTAAAAGACTTGTGACTTTAATTTCGGACTATGGTTACTATCCTTAGCATTGGAGTATGGACTTAGATTATAGGATCTCTACCCTTGCTCAAGTTGGAATGGATTGGAAACTTTGGCCTCAAGTCATTTCATTAGTCTTTGAAGATGGAATTCCGAACTTTGAAGAAATGTGCAAATTCGGTTTGATCGCTTCTTCTCTTAACTTTTAATTCAAGTATTAGGATAGTCCCTTCATCTTCTCCCCATTCTTAAATTTTCAAAACTTCTCCCTATTTCAAAAATCTTCTTTGTTTTCAAAGTTCAAATGCTTTCGCAATCAAACCTTGATTTAGGTCAAGCGATTTTTAATCTTTTCACTTTATTTTCTTAATAAATGTTAATCCATGTAAATATATTGAAATCTTTTCTTACATACTTTAAAAAACTCAAAACTCACTCAATTGTTTTTGTGCCTTTTGTGCACCTTTTCTTTTCATATGTTTAGATATGATTCATCCTTTCTAGCGGAATTATTCGCTAAAGGATGACGACTTATCTCTACATTTTAAAATCAATTCAACTCATTGTTTCTTTTCAAATTTTGTACCACGAACTACGAGGTTTTGATCTCGCATTGCACTTTGTGGGTACGTAGGCATGAGGCGTTAAAACCTCATCAAACACAAAATCATTAAAAAACATTCTTCTCCTCATCTCTTCAATCATTTTCAAGCAAACCAATTTCAGACCAAAAAGCAATGAATATTTCAAAGGGCTCCCGTGGAGTACCACAGACGAGTCGGGTGCCTAAAACCTTCCCGGTTCGTAACCAATCCCCTTACCCATTCTCTGTTTGTTTCTTTTAGCTTTTGCTTTTAGATTCCTAGGTTTTTATTCGTTCTTTTGCCTTTTTCCTTTTGGAAATAAATAAAAGCGCGGTGGCGACTCTGTGTACATCGAGTTAAATTAATCAATAACTTACACTCACGATTTTACCGCTACAATGCGTAGGTGTTTTGGGTCTCCCAATCGCCTTTCAAATTTCATTGAATTCGGTTCAATTTGCCTTGATTAATCGCTATAGTGTAAGATGCTAAGCGGATCCGGTTGCCTTTCGATTTTGGTTACTCTTTTGGTTGTGGTTGATTAAGTTCACCATACCATTATTATGTAAATATTATTATACTATTACTATTATTAATATTTTAGATTCTTGCACTTTAATTCTTTTGCTACTAACATTTAAATTCTTGCACTTTTATTTGCTTTTATTTTATTTTGCTTTACTATGCTTTATTCATCCATTATCATGTTTATTATTTGCTCTTTTTTTTTTGTTATGTTGATTTTCCTTTTGTCCATTTGGACACAAAAACATTAATAAAGGATTAGACTTCCAAAAGACTTGTGACTTTAATTTTGGACTATGACCACTATCCTTAGCATTGGACTTGGAGTTTTGGACTTAGATTCTAGGATCATTCCTTTACTTGAGCTATTATGGATTGGAGACTTTAGCCGATTTAGTTCATTTATTTATGAAGATGGAAATCCTATTATTTCGAAGAATATTCACCACACGGTTTGATCGTTCTTCCCTTAACTTTTACTTTCAAGTCTTAGGATAGTACCTTCAACTCTTCCCACTCCTTAAATTTTCAAATCTTCTCCCTATTTCAAAAATCTTCTTTGTTTTCAAACTTCAAAACGTTTTCATAATCAAACCTTGACTTAGGTAAAGTGGTTTTACCTTTTCATTTCGTTTCTTAATAAATGCTAAACCACATAAGGATATCGAAACTTTCTTCTCAAAAATACTTTAAAAAATTCAAAACTCATTCAATTGTTTTTGTGCCCTCGTGCACTTTTCCATTTTTATGTTTAGATATGATTCATTCTTTTTAGCGGAATTATTCGCTAAAGAATGACGACTTATCTTTACATTTTAAAATCAATTCAACATATTGTTTCTTTTCACGTTTTGTATCACGAAATATGAGGTTTTGATCTCGCATTGCACTTTGTGGGTACGTAGGCATGAGACGGACGTCTCTTCAAACACAAAATCTTACAAAACATTTCTCTTCTCAAATCTTCAATCTCTTTTATACAAACAATTTTCAAACATAAAGAAGTAAATATTTCAAAGGGCTCCCGTGGAGTACCACAGACATTTTGGGTGCATAAAACCTTCCCGATTTGTAACCTATCCCCTTACCCGTTCTCTGCTTGTTTCTTTTAGCTTTTTCTTTTAGATTCATTAGGTTTTATTCGCTCTTTTTCCCTTTTCCATTTGGAATAAAATAAAAGCGCGGTGGCGACTCTGTTTACTTTGAGTTAAGTTAACCAATAGCTTACACTCATGATTTTACCGCTACAGAAAAGTGGCGACTCTGCTGGGGATTAGTATCTTAGTGGATTCGGCCCACTTTGATTTATTTACTGCTTTGGTTTAATTTGTTTGTTATTTGTTTGTTCTGTTTTGGTTTTGGTGATCCTCTTTGAGTGAGATAGATTCTAACCCGGATCTGAGTTGAACTTATGATAGAACGGTGATATTCGAAGCGATACGCGATGGAGTAGTCCAAAGCGATATCAATTTGATAATCTCCACTCGGTTAGGCTATCTTGGATTATCAATATCATGATGAGTAATCATATGTGGCATTATTTTTCGACCTTGAGCTGATCATACTGAGGACCGTAGAACCCTTAACCCATCCAAGCCAATTTAGGAACGTAGTGCGGAAACTATCCGGGTGTAAACCTAAGGTGGTTGTCACGCGATACTACACTCGGACGAGGTCTATTTTAAGAATGTTATCAGTTGGGGAGTAATCTAACGTACCAATAATATTCTAAAGATGGTTGTTAACTCCGGGAACCTCTATTAGCACCCTTTTGGTTTTCTGCAGGTACACTGAAGACAAACCTTAGTACATGCCTTTGTGGGTTGTTGGTTCTTATCCCTTGACTCCATGCTCGTGATCCGAACCTTTGAACATGTGTGCTTTTTGTGATCTTGTTTGTGGTTGTTGCATCTACATATTCATCATGATCATCATCACAACCATTTTTTAAGGAAAATAATTCTGATTATTGCAAATATTGGAAAAAGCAAATATTCCTTTTTGTCAAGATTTTTCATGACCATATTCTCGATGTTGATCATGTTTGCAATAATCGAGTTGTTTTTCTGAAAATGGAAGTGAACAGTGCATATCATTGCATTCTCGCATATTCTTGCGTTCATCTGAGTTGTGTGGGAACTCATCTCGGTTGTTTCTTTCTTCAGTTGTTTGTTGATCTGTTAAGCTATCTCCTCACCACAGATACGGTACTAGAGCTGCTAATAGATTGAGAGCTATCAGATTGAGAATGGAAAACCAAGAACAACATAACCTAGTAGTGTGAATGGAGATTGATGAGTTGAAGGCCAGTATGACCAGGCTCACTGAAATGATGCAAGTTCTGATTGCTCGAGGTGAACCACCTCAAAGGACTGTTATCTCTGAAGTTTCTACTGTTGTTGTTGACCCTCTTGTGATTCAGCAACCGACTTCTACTTAGCCATAATTTGGGTTACTTCCGGATTACGTGTCAGTTGCTGCTACTACTCAAATGGTTGGTCCATCTGTTGTGCCAGTCTTTTCAGTTTCGACATTTATCGAACCTCAACCTGTTGTGCACGCTACTGCTCAAACTACTTATTAGAATTCTCCTTTTTTGTACCATGTTGCTGGTCCACAAGCTGAAAGTCAGGGTGAACCTGGATACATGGACGAAGTTAGATAGCTGTGTTTGACTCTTGAGAAGAGGGTAAGAGGTCTAGAAGGAAAAGATGTCTTCGGTGCTGTTGCGATAAACATGTGTTTGGTCTCTGACTTAGTTTTGCCTGATAAGTTCAAAGTTCCTGTATTCGAGAAATACAATGGGCATACTTGTCCAAAGATTCATTTGTTGATGTATAGTCTCAAAATGGTTGCGCATGCCAAGGATGACAAGCTGCTTATTCATTGTTTTCAAGATAGTCTGAGTGGTGCTTCTATGAAGTGGTATGTAGGACTTGAGAAAAGTCACATCCGAAGCTGGAAGGATTTATCTGATGCTTTCATAAGACAATATAAGTACAATCTGGACATGGCGCTTGACCGTCGTCAACTTCAAAACATGTCACAGAAAGAGAAAAAATCATTCAAAGAGTACGATCAGCGTTGGAGAGAGTTAGCTGCTCAAGTGGAGCCACCTTTGGCCGAAAAAGAATTAACTGGTCTGTTCATGGACACTCTTCAACCGTTCTTTTGGGAGAAGATGGTAGGAAGTGTTTCATCTGGTTTTTCTGACCTAGTCACTATTGGAGAAAGACTAGAGGAAGGTATCAAGAAGAGTAAGATTATCAATGCTAAATCTTCTAATGCTGTAAGAAAGTCTCATGGGAACTTTCAAAAGAGAAGAGATGGTGATGCTTATGCTGTTTCAACTGAGAGGAAGCCTTATCGCCCGCAACAACGATATGTTTAACCATATGTAGCTGCAGTTGCTCCTGTTGTCAAAGCTCAACCAGCTCAAGTTCAAATTCGAGCTCAAGCTCAGGCTCCCCATCCTATTGCCGGACAAAATCAGTATCGTAATCGGCCAAACTTTGACCCTATCCCGATGACTTGCACTGATTTGTATCCTTCTTTGATTAAGAGTGGAATGATTACTACCAGACCTCCGCCTGTTGTTCCAGATCCTCTTCCAGTTGGCTATAGATCGGATCTTCACTGTGAGTTTCATCAAGGTGGAACTGGTCACGACTTGGAACATTGCTTTGCACTGAAGGCTAAAGTGCAAGAACTTATCAGGAACAACATCCTTTCATTTCATGATACGAATCCTAATGTTGTCAACAATCCTTTACCGAAGCATGAGAAGTGAATCTTCAAACAACTTCAACAGTCAGATTATCTTCAAGGCCAGAATCTCAGACAGGACAACTCATCCTTGTTGTTGATGGATTAATAGGCCATTGTTTCTTTATGTGTGCAATTTTCTTCAATTGTATTGACTTGTTTGCTTTTAAACTCTGTTTGTAATTTCATGTTGATTTTAATGAAATGAGAATTGCTTTGTTTTGATTTAATTTCATTTATTATTTGCATTTTTATGCTTTATATTTCAAGATCATTTTTCTTTATCAAGCTTTTACAATGATTGGAGGGAGGATGATGAAAACGAGATACCCATAATTGTTGTTAGTATGCTTTCAATTGAGACTTGGCTGATGATATACAAGCATTGTTTCAAATCCCAAACATTGGAGAAATAAGGAAGTTAATCCCTTGTCAACCCCTTTGAGCCTTGAAGTTGGAGTTTCTTTCTATTCAAAAAAAACCCGCAATTTTAACCCGGGGATGTGTAGTTCTCAATTAATTCGAATGTGCATTCAAAGTACAAGAGAATCATTCAAGACACATTTCAATAAAGGTTGCAATCTCAAGATTTCCTTCACATACATCAAGAAGTGCTGAAGATGTCTCTCAATTCAAAAGCCAGTGATGGTTCATCGTAATCATTAAGCCAGGCAGTCACTATCTTCCAAAAAAAATGATATTAAAAAAATGATGAAAAAAATTAAAGCCCACTAAGTCAAAACCTATGAAGGATACTTAGGCAAAAACTGGGGCATCCCGCTGACTGTAAGTTCAAATATCACAGTTTAGGCAAAAGTTAGGGATAATAAAAGAAAGATCAATCAATAGGTCATCAAAATCCCAAACAAAGACAAGATGAGTGGACCAAAGTCCTCACCAAGAATAACAAAAGGGAGAGAGGTGACTGCTATCTCAAAATCCTTGGCTTATGAACCATCTTCATTTGTGCAATCCCAAATTTCATGGAACTTGAATGCATAGGCTGAATTAATTGAATGTAGGACTGGAGTCATCACGAATTTGGGTTGGGTACAAATAATTTTGAGCCTATATCCTTTGTTTCATAAGCAGTGAACCATACCAAGTTACAACCTTCAAAAGTCCTAATTGAATCCAGGTTTCTTTTGAAAAGCATACTACTACAAGGTTGCGTAAACTGACTCCCAAGTTCGTTACCAATCATTTGTTTTCTTAACTTTGCTTTATCTTTCATTTTCGTCTTAACCGCCGTGTTTTGACAATGTTTTCATTTACTTTACCTCAATAAACTTCATTCCAAAAATGAATTTTGATTTCAAACTTTGCATGAACTTTGCATTAAAATTACCAGGTTTGTACAAACACTTTTTATTTGCAAACAAACTTTCCTTATCAGGGAATTTTCAAACAACTGAGAAACTTGGTTAGTGATTTTATCAGGGGTAAGTTATTCCCAGGTCGTGGTTCAACAGAGTTGTTGCTCAGTGCAAGTTGTTCTCATATTTGGTTATCATACGATCTTTTCAAGATTCATACTGGATTTATC
Organism: Lathyrus aphaca; assembly: GCA_963966055.1. Lineage (NCBI taxonomy): Eukaryota > Viridiplantae > Streptophyta > Magnoliopsida > Fabales > Fabaceae > Lathyrus > Lathyrus aphaca. The sequence continues at coordinate 510,859,665 of OZ014523.1, read as the reverse complement.
TTCTCAACATTCATTGGAAGAACTGAAGCCACGATTAGTGTATTTTCTCAACAATTATTTCAAGATTTGATCAATTTTTCTCCGGCAGTAGTTAAGAACTGAATCCATTATCAGTTTACCCTCATCAGTCATTGAACTTAGGGTAATCTTCTTCAAGAATCTCTAAGCAACTTTTCATGACTTCTCTCAAAAGATTTTCAACTTGGTACAGTTTACCAGTGTGACAGAGATATGTTCAAGAACAATAGCACCTCTAATCTCCGAGCAGAATGACAGTGATCTCCGTGTTGAGGAATCAGTCTTCCATCTTTCCACTCCTCTAAGAGTCTAAACTGTTTGTTAGCATTTTCTCTCATGTTATACTCTTGGGTGTGTTATTCCTCATTTTCCTATATCTTGTCATATTTGAGTGTGTTATTCCTCATTATGCGTTTTCTTGGGTGTGTTTTTCCCTATTTTCGAAAACGTTTGCATTTTTGAGTGTGTTAGTCCTCATTATGCGTTTCTCGAGGTCCTGTTGTTTTCAACATCTTACCTTGTGATCAAAGTCCAACTTACTTGGCATTTATCTTTGCCTCTCTAGAACCTTTTCTTCACCTACTTGTTGTTCTTCTCAGATTATTACACCACTTTTATCCGATTGATATTCTCGGATGTCCATAGCGAAGTCATCATTGATTTGATGTACTGTCCCAGACTTTTTCCCACCCCATTCAGTTCTGTTCCTGAATGTTGTGATTCACATTTAATCTGATTGTTATTCTCGGATGTTGTGATCACTTTCCTTCCGATTGCCATTCTCAGATTTCCATGTTGGAGTCATCATTAATTTGGTGTACTTTCCCCGAACTTTTCCTATGTCATTCAGTTTTATTCCTGGATGTTGTGATTCACATTTTTATCTGATTGCTATTCTCAGATGTTCTGATTACCTTTTTCCGATTGCCATTCTCGGATATCCCTTGTAAGTCATTAATGTAATTCTTAGATGCTTCTGATGTACTTTTTTCGGGACTTTTCTCACTTCATTCAGTGTCATTCTTGGATGTTGTGATCCTTTTTGTCCAATTGCCATTCTTGGACATTTTCGCCTCAGCTGAGCCATGTGTTGGTCTCTAGCATGCTGCTTTTCCCGTCAGAGTCTTATGCTTCTTATCCCCAGCGTTTATTTTATTTCATGTGTCGTTTTGTTCCTCATAGATTTCTCTGCATTTCATTTGTGTTCATAACATTTCATATGCTTTCATATCATTTTCATATCATTCTCATATCATTTCCATATCATTTCATATCGTTCGTTTCACTTCATTTCACTCCATTCCATTTTTTTGGCATCTTAGGATCAAAAATTTGGGTTTTTGATATTTAAGTATCTTCCATCTCGACGAAACTAAGATTTCAATCTTTATATCACTGGATTGAAGAAACTTAAATAGGGGCATCTGTCATATCCTAATTTTTGACCCTAAGATTTTTCGCATCTCATCTACATCTTGCATACGAACAAGATCGCGCACTGGTTCATTTATCCTTCTCGGGTGCAGGTTTATGCCTCACAGGGGATCACCGTTTTATTATTATTATTATTTGCTTTCATTTTGTTTATGTTTACTAACCATTAATTAAAATCCAAAAAAATATTTTTGTTTCTTTCATTAACTTTTTTCAGGAGGAAGAACCATTGAAAATGCCAAAAATAACAGTCATGCAGCTCGAGTAAAATTCACAGACAAAAGTCGAAGTTGATCCGCAAATAATTCAAATTTATCTGATCAAGGATTTCCCAAGTTAATTGATTCATTCAAAGAGATTCCAAGGTTCATGTGTTTATTTCCATGTCTTCTTCAACGTACAAAAAGAATCGGGCTACAACAACCAAGCAGTCACATTTGAACAAAATATTCAAATTTCAGCTTGGTTAACCGGTTAACCAAATGCGTTAACCGGTTAACCAATGCGAAATTTGAATATTTTATTTAAATTCAGCACCATTAAATCATTGATATAATTGGAAAATTCTAGATCCATTGGTCTTTGATTTCTCTACATCACTTTGATCATTTCTTATCATAAACCCTCACTAATCACCACGCTTTTTCATTTCCCACCAAAATTACAATTACCAAGCCTAATTTTAATTACCAAAGCAAGCTCCATTCCACCAAATTCTCATACATAGAGTCTTTAAATAGGACCATAATTTCATTCATTCACCAAGCTTTTGATAGCCACAAAACCTCTTGCAAAATACTTTCCCAACACCAAAATTCTCCAAAGCTCACTTCCTTTCTTTTGAAGTTATCAAGAATTCACATTGAATTCTTAACTAACTTGAGCTAAACCTTCATCCTTTCTTTCTTTTATTCATCAATTTCAATAGATCTAAGCTTGATTTGGTCCAATTTGAAGAAGTGCTTTTGGTAATTCATCTTTCTCCATAAACCCATTTTCACCATCAACATTCAAGATGTAGATCTTTGGTGCCTTTGATTTTAGATCCTTTGGATCTTAATTTGTTGTTTAATTGCAGGGATTTCACTGTATTTTGGTTTTAAAATTCGTGCAAATTCAGATCATGATCATCAAATGTTTGAGAAAAGGTTTTAAAATGGATCATGCTGAATTTTAGCATTTTTTCTGCTGCTGGTTCAGCGTTAACCGGTTAACCATTTACAATGTAAATTGGTTAACGGGTTAACCAGTTTCAGTGCAATTTGGTTAACAGGTTAACGGGTTAACCAATTTCAGTGCAATTTGGTTAACCGGTTAACGCAAGTCAGAATTGATTTTTTGGCTTGTTTTAAGCCCCTTTTTGGTTCCTCTTTCTTCTTCTTCTTCCTCCTTTTTATTTTTACCTTGGGAAGCACTTTTGGGAGTAATTTCTCTTTAATTTCAATGAACTTTGGATGTAGATTAGAGTAGTTAATGTTCATTAATTCAAAACTACCTTTTAGTGGATTATTCAATTCATTTAAGGTACTTTGTGTTAGTGATACATTTTCATGCTTGAATCCACCGAGATGAGTGATTGAACTTAAGGATGGAAGAATACCATGAGTGCGACTCAATTTGGTATTCACCTTTAGTTTTGTGCGGTATTGCGTCCGGATAGCGATTTACATATCGTTTATCTCGCATGCATTAACACTAACATTATGCACCTTAATTGGTGGTGGCCGGTCTCATTTGTAGGGTAATTACTTCGTAAATTACTCAGTGATTGCTTAACATAGACCTAAATGTGTCCCGACTTCGGAATAAAAATCTAATTGGGTACTTGCACTTTCGTGGACCGGATCTCTTGTTGATCGCGTAATCCCAAAGTGGTTAATCATATTACATTAAGAATCGAGACTTATGACTGTTTGATGCGTAGGTGTTTTGGGTCTCCCAATCGCCTTTTAAATTTAATTGAATTCGGTTCGATTTTCCTTGATTAATCGCTATAGTGTAAGATGCTAAGCGGATCCGGTTGCCTTTCGATTTTGGTTACTCTTTTGGTTGTGGTTGATTAAGTTCACCATACCATTATTATGTAAATATTATTATACTATTACTACTATTAATATTTTAGATTCTTGCACTTTAATTCTTTTGCTACTAACATTTAAATTCTTGCACTTTTATTTGCTTTTATTTTATTTTGCTTTACTATGCTTTATTCATCCATTATCATGTTTATTATTTGCTCTTATTTTTTTTGTTATGTTGATTTTCATTTTGTCCATTTGGACACAAAAACATTAATAAATGATTAAACTTCTAAAAGACCTGTGACTTTAATTTTGGACTATGGCCACTATCCTTAGCATTGGACTTGGAGTTTTGGACTTAGATTCTAGGACCATTCCTTTGCTTGAGCTATCATAGATTGGAGACTTTAGCCGATTTATTTCATTTGTTTATGAAGATGGAAATCCTATTGTTTCGAAGAATATTCACCACACGGTTTGATCGTTCTTCCCTTAACTTTTACTTTCAAGTCTTAGGATAATCCCTTCAACTCTTCCCACTTATTAAATTTTCAAATCTTCTCCCTATTTCAAAAATCTTCTTTGTTTTCAAACTTCAAAACATTTTCATAATCAAACCTTGACTTAGGTCAAGTGGTTTTACCTTTTCATTTCGTTTCTTAATAAATGCTAAACCACATAAGCATATCGAAACTTTCTTCTCAAAAATACTTTAAAAAATTCAAAACTCATTCAATTGTTTTTGTACCCTCGTGCACTTTTCCATTTTTATGTTTAGATATGATTCATTCTTTTTTGTGGAATTATTCGCTAAAGAATGAAGACTTATCTTTACATTTTAAAATCAATTCAACACATTGTTTCTTTTCACATTTTGTACCACGAACTACGAGGTTTTGATCCCGCATTGCACTTTGTGGGTACGTAGGCATGAGACAGACATCTCTTCAAACACAAAAATCTTTAAAAACATGTTTCTTCTCATCTCTTCAATCTCTTTTAAACAAACCATTTTCAAACATAAAGCAGTAAATATTTCAAAGGGCTCCCGTGGAGTACCACAAACATTTTGGGTGCGTAAAGCCTTTCCGATTTGTAACTTATCCCCTTACCCGTTCTCTGCTTGTTTCTTTTAGCTTTTTCTTTTAGATTCATTAAGTTTTATTCTCTCTTTTTCCCTTTTCCATTTGGAATAAAATAAAAGCGCGGTGACAACTCTGTTTACTTTGAGTTAAGTTAACCAATAGCTTACACTCATGATTTTACCGCTACAACATCATCACGGTTTAAAGTCAAAGTGAAGAATTTTAGAATTTCTAGAAATCCAAAAAGTAATAAAAATACCAATGAAGGACGTAGGAGTCTTAGATAGCCGGTTCTACAAGGAAGCAATCGACGTCCCGAGTCGATGGGGGTGAACGGAGACGCTGTAACTACGGCGATGATTGAGGAAAACACGAAGGCCAACGATGGAGACATGATGTGAATATCAGTGCTTCAGAGTGTAGTGGTTATGACCGACTAATATATTGCTAGCTGTAGAGCGGAGCTTCGGCAATCGACTTGTGGTAGGAGGCGATAGTTGGGTCTGTCAACCTCCGGTTCTCAGACACTGGGTATGGTTTAGGCTTTCATTGGTATCAGGCTTGGTCGTTTCTGTTCATGGATCTATTCGCCAATGAGATGTGTTTTGAGTTCGTTAAAAATATGTTGAGTTTTAGTAATTATAAATATGTATCTCTATCATCATTTTTTAAAACAACCTTTAGAATGTAGTTTGAACGAAAGACAAAGGGAAAGGTGGAAATTCTAGTTGAAAAACTTAGAGAGACAAGGGTATAAATTCTATGAAGTTCTTGGAATTTGAGAATGAAGTTCTTGAAATTTGGGAAACATTTAAAGGTATCTAAAGGAGTTTGAAAACACTTTTAAATACTTTGGGCTAGTGTGATTCATATATAAATATTTAGATAGACTGAAGAATATTTGGGTAGAAAATATTGTTCTTATGAACTCGAGTAACTATTTTTTTAGAACTCTTTTATAAGTTTTTGTAACAATTCTAAGAAGTATAGTGAATTGAAGATCCCATATCTCCCATAATGCATATTGTTTTGATCAAACTGGATAAATAAGTTTCTTTATATTCTTGTCTTTTATCTTCTTCTTTTTTTGTTGTGGATTTCCTATCACTAATTTGAGGTTATTTTGGTTGGTAGAGGTAATTTATTTTGGTTTCATTATTTTTTGTGTTGGACATGTGACTTCATGTACAATAGGGGAGGTGAATTATGGTACTCAAAATTTGTGATTAATTTAAATATTTTATCACTTAAAAAGAAAATTGTGTTAGTATTCACAAAAATCATAGAGAAAAACAATGGAAAGAAAATAAGACTGTAAAGTAAATAACAAAATGAAAAGAGATAGAGTTAAAGAGATAACACCATAGAATTGTCCATGTTTGGCCGAACATTGACCTATTTTTTTCCCTAAGAGACATTCTTGAGATTTTACTATAATATCGAGCTTTTATAGGTTACACCTATGATCCTTTGATATAAATGAATCGAGAGATTTTACATTGGCTTGTTCCCCCAACCAAATGAGAGTTATTCATTGGATAAACTCACGAACTGGGTAGAGATTTCACCGACTAATCTCAATTCCAAACATAACTTTTACATATTGAGTTCTATGATCAAATAAAGATTTTTCAATGGTTAATATCAGGAATCAAACTCAATCCTTCAATAATATCGCACTTTTGAAAGTAAAACAATGACATGATATCAATACAATTCTTTCCACATGAGTAATTTTCACTCACAGGGTATTAAGGTAACTTTGGTGAAAGAAAATATTTAAAGAGAGAGAGAAAAGAGAGATAAATTGTAAAGAATTAGGAAAACTCCAAATTCTGGTGTGAAATGAACTAAGGAGAAGTCTACTTTGTATTTTGGATAAAAAAAGGAAACAAACCATAAGCCAATTTAACAATTAGGCATCATCTAAATGATTAGGCAAATGATCTAATCGACTAGTCAGTTTTGAAAAAGTTTCTTAATCAAGTAGGCAATCCTCTAATTAATTGGTTAAGTCTTAAAAATATTTTTAGGTGATTTTGTGAAGAAAAGAGAGACCTTAACAACATTTTAAGTGTTTGTGTGTGTGAGTTTCCTTAGGTTATGTTTGGATATTCTAAAACGAACAGAGCAGAACAAAGCAGAATGAAGCAGAGCGGAATGAAATAAAGATGTCGTTCCATTGTTTGGATATTTCATGACAGAATATAGAGATTTTTTCATCCCCCCCAAATTAGAGGGTACAAAAAATGATGGAATGGGATGCAATGCATTCCATTCGGTTCCACTCCATTCCATCATTTTTAATCAATCTAAACAATGAAACTTAAGTTTATAACCATCCCTTTTATTCCATTCCATCAATCCAAACACACCCTTAGTATCTCAGGAGTTACTCTCCTACTTTCACAAGACGCTAGTCACTCAGACAAACACAACCAGATGAACTTTCACACTTCCTCTCTTTTACAACTCTGAAGCTTTCAAGTTTCTATGACAAATATACTGATAATTTAAACACTTCACTGGAATCTTGAATCTTCTACTTAATAATGCTTGAGATATATTCAAGTTAATATTCAATGTCAAAGAGTTTGAGAGATATCACCATCAATTTTAACATTCATCAGCGTTGTTGTCATCAAAACATTATGAAGGTTGTCAACATCAGAATCATCAGTTTCATAAGTGCAAGTACAAAGAAAACAAATGGATAAAACTTAGAGAGATTAAACTTCCTGTCACATGAGTAGAAAATATACTATACTCCCCATAATAATATATTTCTCCCCATTTGGCATAGTAAAAAATGCAGGAAAAACATATATAACACATATATAACATATCAGCATACTAATTCATGCATGATTGATTTAAGATTTCTAGTTCAGTTCTTATGAAAAATAAGCTTTCTTTTGGAATATGTTTTGTAAAAATGTTTGCAAGTTGATTAAATGAGGTCACTAACTCAAGTATGCATTTTTCTTTTTCAACATGATCTTTAATCAAGTGGTGCCTAACCTCAATGTACTTATCCCGAGAGTGAAGTATTGGATTTTTGGTGATATTCTTGGCGCTAGTGTTCTCGTATCTTATCAAGACTAGTCCAACATTAACATAATAATCACTGAGTTGTTGTTTCATCACAATAATGTTGGGTGAGGATGTGGAGAATAAAACAGTCTAGAGGGGGTGAATAGACTTCCCAATTAAAAACCTTAGTTGAAAAATTGTTTAAGATATGTTATGGTCCGCCCTAGACCAAATTTAACACAAGTTGTAAGTCAAGTTTGTGATTTTATGTCAAAATTGAGAAAGTTTCATTAGGTAGTTAGGTGGATTTTCAGATACTTGAAGGATACAACATATCATGGTTTCATCCTTAATATTGAAAATAATGATCATTTAGTTGTAGGATATGTTGATTCAAACTATGTTTGTGATATGAATGATAAAAGGTCTATAATATGGTATATTTTTACTTTAGTAGGAGCAATAATTTACTGGAAATCATTGGTTCAATCCACTGTGACCATGTTGAGAATTGAATCACAATACATGATATCAGGTGAAGATGTTAAATAAGCCTTATATCTTACATGATTGGATAAGAGAATCAGGTGTTGAGTAGAGTGGAGTTCAACTACATTTTGATAATCATCGTGCCATTTATTTGACAAACAATCAGGTGTATCATGTTAGGACTAAACATATCGATACAAGGTTTCACAAGATTAGAAAGTTACTTGCATTTAGACACACATATTACTTTAAAATATTCATGCTTTAGAAAATACAATTGATATGTTGATCAAGTCAGTCATGATTGAAAAATTCAAGTATCGCTTGAACTTGTGACATGTTTCTCAGTGTTAAGTATGATATTACCTTCTTAGTTGCCATGATGTGACCGTCATGAAGAAAATTTTCATAGGGGTTTGATATTCGTCAAGATGAAATTTTTTCGAGTATGACTTATTTTTAGACAAGAAACACAATATGTGAAAATTTCAAAAGAGTCATAAGCCCAATCGTTTGCTGTGTGTATGTGACTAGGGATGCATGAGTTGTAGCCCACACGATACAATTTAGGGATATTATAGTAAAATGGGTCGTAATATTATATATATTGCATGTAACACCGGAACCCTAATTATTAGACAAAAATCAAAGAAACTATAGTTGTTCTATAGTCTTTGAGGTGTACATTATTGATCAAATTTCATTAACAAAGTTCATTCGTATTCAGTATCTTTTATTTTTGTTTCTCTTCATTCATTCGTATTCATTGTCTTTTATTTTTGTTTCTCTTTAATCTTATACATTGGTTGGTGTTCTAATGATTTATTCATAATAAAATTAGTTAAAAAAAATTGTAAGTTAATATGATATAAGTAAAAAATAAATAAAATTATATTAAAAGATATTTTTCTTTAACAAATACATTATGAAGTTTTTATGCATAATCAAAATGAAAGGGAAAATGTGTTACTAAATCAACCACTAGCTTCAACATAATGGGCAAAAACGTGTCACAAGTCACATTGTTAAATTGCATTGGTGTCTTGAACGTGGCAACAAGTCCAAGAACTAAAACAAAACACTTTACCACAAACCAATAATTAGAGGGGAAAAAATGGATAAACGTTTTGTCTTCCTACTGCTCGAATTTTTTAGTGTATTATGATTTTGATAAATGGAGCATGAATATCATATATGTTACTCTTATGCGTTGAATAAGGAAACCAGGCAAGTTGTATATTGGAGGGAAACGATTCTATCTCTCTTTTGTTACCGTTTCCATTTCCAATTGCAAGGCTTTGTAAACCGCATCAACACCAACGAGAAGCTTCCATGGATGTTCTCTCTGTGAACCAAGCAAGGTAAACAATATCATTCCTATCTCAAAAAAATCAACTTTTTTCATAAATATAATTTTCAAATGATGTTTTTGGTTCTGTTGCAAAAATGGGTCTGAGTCTGTACGAATCACCTTGTTGTTGTGCAATGAAGAGTACTATCTTCTTGAAACATCCTTTATCTTCTACAGGATTCTTTTGTTGTATGCTATAGGCTCTAGCCATAACAGATTTTGATGATGAAAAAGGTGAGGTTTTTAAAGATGGAACATATCAATTAGCTTAATACAACTCCTTTGTTGCAAGGTGAGTTTTTATTCATGTGCAACGAAATTCAATTGCTGCTAGATTGGGATACTTTAGTAATTAAAGGTGAGTGGGTATCAAATTTGAAGTCCCACATTGTCTACTTCATAAAATAAACTATGCTGCTTACGTATAAAATGAAAGGACCTGTAAATGTGTACAATTACGGAGCCGTGTGATGATGACATAGCGAACTATTCTTTCGCCTTTTACTAAAGAATACCGTGTCAGCGTCACAATTAGCGGCATACGCTAGTTTTTGGAAGAGTCTTCTTTATTGAAGGCTCTGCAATTTAATTCAACTTTATTTATTTTTCTCTAGTCTCTACAATCAGCATTGTTAACAAAATTTTCCCATAAATAATTATCAAATCTTCTGCTATTAAGGTTGCATGAAAAGCAGTTTAGAGTATTGCTGTAAAAGGATTCATTCATTCCCATGAGATAACAAATAGTTTCATCTTCTTCCTTGAATTTCTTTACACTTCACTAGACAAGAAAAGGGACCATCATGCACTAATTCTTCACATTTCTGTAAAATAGATAGTAACCGATATATTGTTTTGTTGAAGCCAGCCCTTTTTGCTATTCAACAATGCGAGCACCGTCTCCTTGCAAGAACCGTGTCTCGAGCACAGTCTCCTTGCAAGAATCGCGTCTCGAGATCCTTGTATGCCGCTGCAGTAACATCCAAATAGATCACACGTTTCATGGCTAAATTTTGTTTCATGACTGAATTTTTGTCCTGGTAAGCACAAGATTGTTGCATATTTGCCAAGCCTCATAACTAGGATTGAAACGATTTGGTAACGGCGCAAGTTCGTCCGAAAACCTAATTTTATTCTTCATGATAATCACACACTTGATGGAATGCGACTAGGAATGGTATTTCTTACCATCCAGAAGAGAAGTGACAAGAGGGGCTGAAGTACTTTTAGCAAGATGCTTGTAGTATGCAGCTCGAGGAGGCATGGTGAAGAAGGGTTAGTTCAGTGCCCTTCTGAGCTCTTATACCATATTAGTGAATGAAACTGAACCAGAGAGAGGATCAACTTTTCAGAATGCATATTACAACTGAGGAAAGTGTTTGTATACAAGCTTGTTCTCAACTAACTTGTGGAACTGAATTCTAACTACAAGTGTTGAGTCGGCCCGTTATTACAACCTAATTGGAACTGAATTCTAATTTTGTTATGTTCCACAGTGGCTAAGTTTGTATACTATGTATGCTTAAGCATCCTAGATGGGTGTCATTTATATTTTTCCTTGAAAAAATTGAATTGATCACCTTGTGCAATGAAGAGTACTGACTGTTTCATCTTTCATTGATATTTGGTATATTTGAAAAATGTCATGTCATGTCTAACTATTTATAGTGCATACATAACCTTCGACTTGCGTCAGCACACTAAGGTAAAGCCTCTTTGTCTCGTTCACGATTCTTTTGTACGCTATAGCCATGGTAGATTTTGATCAAGAAAATGGTGAGGTCTGTAAAGACTTGCTTAAATAAAACATGGAATAGATCTTTTAACTCAATAGAGCTAGTTCCTCTGTTGCAAGGTGAGTTCTTATTCATGTGCTATGTTTGCGTTAAATTACTTCGGTTATGTTGTTTTCATGTCAATGTTTGCACAAATGTTCGGTTAGCTTCGGTCAGGATTTGTATTGTCATCAGCTTATCTTTGACTTGTCATTCTTGATTCCATCTTTGTCCACTGAAAGGCTTCAAATGTAGAAAAAGTAGGAGTCAAACTGGGAGTTGAAGAATGTCATTTTGAGACTGGATTAAAAGTAAGTAAAATTCAAGAACTTTGGTAATTGTTTGATGGCTGAGCTATTTTTCACTATTTGCTTGTCTTAGTTGTTGTCAGACCTTCCTAGTCCCACACTGCTAATAAGAGGAATCAGATAAGTTTGACGTTATATAAAATGGTAGCTTATTCTAAGTTGTAAGCTATCTTTGCGCTTGGGGCAATGACGCAGCTAGTGAGGTTCTAACCGAGGCGCGTCTATTGCTGGTTGAAAACTATTTCCAAACCCCCTCTTAGGCTTGGGTTCAACTCAAGCCTTTGAGAATTTCTGGAAGGACTCCCTTTGGGGTAAAGTCCTACAATATTAGATCAATATTTTATTTTTGATGGCACTCTTAACATTTTGTCCATGGGCCACTTTCACTGTAAACATTTTTTTTCAAATAAAAGGCCTGAATATGAGTGCGTGGCCACTTATTTATATGTTATGTTTTCAGGAAAATTGTTTGTTAAAACATTGAAGAGGTAAAGGCACCCTAAAAGCACAAAAAATGGTTTGAGTTTTAGTTTGGTTACACTGAGGATCCCACCAAACTTATGTGTTGGTCTCCTTAGAAATAAAGGTCACAATAGTACAGGCCTCTGGTATACTATAAGATTATCTTTTCATAAATAATCAAACTTATGCTTCTATCAAGTCTCTTAATCTTTCCAGATTTTGTTGGTGATGTTACCATTTCAACAAGCCGAGGCTGGCTTATTCTGGAACACTTTTGGATGAGAAGATTTCAGTGGAAGATGTGGAGTGGTCTTCTTACCATGTGTAATCTGATGTTTGGTAGTAGCTCAAAAAAATGGAACTGATCAATTAGCTCAATACGGCTCCTCTGTTGCAAGGTGAGATATTACTCTTTGTTGTTTCATGTGATATATTTGCATTGAAATTCAATTGTTGCTAGACTGGGATATACTTTAGTTATTTAATATAGGCTCAATTGAGTGGATAACTAACTTAAGTCCCATACCGTCTATGGCGTAACAGAAACTAAACTACTCTTATATAAATTGAAAGGACCTCTATTGATTATATCTACGGAGCCGTGTGATGATGACATAGCGAACTATTCTTTCGCCTTTTACTAAAGAATACCGTGTCAGCGTCACAATTAGCGGCATACGCCAGTTTTTGGAAGAGTCCTCTTTATTGAGGGCTCTGCAATTTAGTTCATCAAGTTTATTTTTTGCAATTTGTTTTTTTTTATTATTATAAACTTAAATATTTTGCTTGACTTAAATTTAAATTTTATAGGTATAATACATTAGTAGGAGGTGTTCCATTATTCTAGTTGTATCATATTGCTGTGGTGTATTTTCCTTGGAACAAAATTACTAGCTATTATCTCTTTTTCTAGCATTTTGGGCAGTATCAGTTTTGTTGCATAAAACAAAATGTCGGGAGTTTGACAGCTTTGTTACCATACAAAGTATTGTGATTCACTACCCTGATGCCTCTCCATAACAGTATATTGCTAGCCACTCATACTAGATTGAGGTTTCTCTTGTGTATCTTGGAATTATCAGAATCAGATGAGTTTTTGGAGACTTAAATTCTATGGTTAATATTTTAGAATTTACACTTGTATCTACTTTGATCTATATAATAAAGGAATGTTGGGTAGGATTTACTCGAGATAACTTTTCTGATATGAGTAGAGAGTAATTTGTAAGAGTACATAGGTAAAAAAGACATGAGATGAGTAGAGTGTGATAATTATTATAAGATTTTCATTGTATTTGATTGTAATGTATGACTATATTGTATTGTATCTATCTATACAAACAAAAAATTTCAATCCTCAGCAGATCCTTAAAATTTGGATGCTTGCTTTGGGGAAGGAAATAAAGATCCAACAAACTATTGAGTCATGTTCAAAAGACAAACTCTAGTTTTAACCAAACACCTAAATACACTTTCCAATCCTTTCTCTAGTCCTTCAATTACACTCTCCAAAGCTTCAAAACTTTCACGTGCAGCTTGCATCTTGGCAACATCAGAACCTTCGCGTAAAAGGGCTCTTAGGGATGCATCCACACGCTGCAATTCATTTAAATTCTCCTCCTCACATGATATTGTTTTCTTATGCATCAACTTTGCCATTTTCAACCATTTGGTTGCCTTTGACTTGGAAGCCAAGAAAGACAAAATGGATTGGAAGATAGACATGTTCATTACTATAACTTCTCTAAGAACTCTTATCACTAAAACAACTTCTTGATCTTGGTCCAAAAGTGTGGAAGCTCCAAATTTACTTTCCATTTGTTTTAGAGATGTGATCAATTTTATGACATTTTTCTTCATCTTCTTTGTGAAGAAGTTATATTCGGCTACACTTGAATCAATGCTTGAATCTCCCTTTCTTCTTCTAAGAGAAGAGTGAAGTGCTTCAACATTTTCCTTAATCTCTAACATGGTGTCTCTTGTGATACCACAAATATCCAAAATTTTCACCGAACCATCCAACAACTCTTCCACAAAATTCTCACCTTGATGCTGAGAAATGGCTTTTTGTGTTGATGTCATATTGAGAAAAGCTTCCAATGAAGGGTACAAATCTTCAAGCAAAGAAAGGCCAATGGTAATTGAATCAGATGTGGATGTTGATGTGGTTTCCCATGTCCTGATTTTGCTTAGCTCTTGTTCTATTCTTGATGAGTTAGGATGAGATTGAGAAGGAAAACTATTAGAGCGAACATGGTTCTTTGTTGCCATTTTACTCTTTAATTTGTTCTTATTTTCTTCTAAGATGATTGTAAAGCTCAATGTTTGTGTGATGTTACCAAGCCCTTGAGCCTCTCTTTATATAAGAGCTACTCATGAACCACGATATTGGTTTATAATTATTAATTTCATATAATTGAGAAACAAAATAGGTACACTTGTTAATCATGAAGTAGAGCATGTGGTGTATGCATGATTTACCTTTGAATATGATAAGCTTGTCACATATCAACCCAACATTGTGAATTTGTTAATGGTATTACATGTGATATTCTGCAAGATGCTTATATCATTGAAATGTGTTTTAGGTGCATGATGAATATAACTGGCATGTCTTTCAAGTGTTGGCCATCAGAAAACATAATGAGTATTCAACTAGTTTGCAATCTATGCTGACACATATCATTCATAATTGCCATTATATAATTTTCTGTTTCTTATTGCTCCTTACATGTCATGTCATTCATGCACTCCCAACCGATTAATAGAATAAATAAAAATTATAATTTAGTTTGGCATCCATATTTTGATCATATCCAACAAGATATGGATTTCATCTTTCTATAATCCATTCTTTAAACTATTTAGCTCCTCAACAATGTAACATGCCAGCCAATTGATACCTCTGAACCAAAACAACACATTCTTTTTATATTAGAAACGAAGTGACTAAAGAAGTTCTAAACGAAGTGACTTTGAATGATAGTACTAATGTTGTGAAGATTAAAAGGCTACAGGATGGAAGGAAGAGTGTATTTAGCCACTTGGTTAAAACCATTGCCCACCTGTGGAGAGAAGTCATTGATTGTAAGGATATTTTTGCTCTAGTGGCTAAATTAATCACTGGGCATTTTATAGTATTGTCTTTGAATTTTAATATCATGTACTGTATCTAAAAGCATTAATGGTCTAGTCAAGATTCATTATGAACATTTTGTTCCATGTATTAATAGTATGAGTGATGTTATGATTTGGTTTTAACAGGATGTGGATTTCAAACCAAACAGAGATATAGATTTGGGTGGTTTAGTATAAAGCTGAAATTGGTAGGAGGTGATTCTACTGGTGTTGTCACAACTTATTATGTAAATACACACTACTAAAAGTGTTTGTTTGTTTTTGTAAGTCATTTTTTGTGTTTTTGGGTGGTTTAGTATAAAGCAATGTTTGAACAAATTAATGACACATTTCAGAATGGACTTTTGAACCACTCAACTGCTATTCAACAGCAGTATGATTCTACTCACTCTCCGTTAGCCATCACTCTCGATTATGCAGAGTATTGATTCTGCTACTATACCTACGAATGAACAATTTAAATCTGTCTTGATAAAAGTTTTGGTTTACTTCCATATGTCCCATATTGATTTTTACTCTAATAGTATAAGTGTTTATATAACACATAAACCATATTTGTCATTCATTAATGTTGGATTGTTACTATTATTAAATGGGCGTAGGCTCATAAGTATCCTAAGTTTTTAAATAATTAAATAAAAAAACTTAATTAAGACCTTTATATTAAATATTATTATAATTTAAATTTAAATTAATTAAAAATATTAAAAAATATTAAAATATCTTAGTCATCGTTGTCACTTAATTAAAAAATATTTTTTTTATCCCAATCATCACTGTCACCCATGCAAAAATGGAGGGGACCACAAAAATGTAATGTGCATCTAACTTAAGGGATTTTTGTAACAGGGACCAAAGCCTAAATAGATTTTTGTGGCTTTACACCAATGAATCATCTAAGTCATTCCTTAATCGATCTTCATCATTCAACATGTTGGAAGTGTAATTTCTTGTGTCAGATTTGATTTAGATCTAAAATAGATAGATTTGATTTAGTTCCAAAATAGATATTTTGCTCTTTTATAGTTTACCTAAATCTATAAATAGGGAGTAACATTTATTTTGTAATTATTTCAAAATATTGTATTCACATAATTTTGCAGTCTATAGTTGCAAAGTGAATAAGAAATATTTTTCACAGTTTGTGGGCAGAGAGGTCTCTTGAGAATATTCTTCTTCTCTTTTATTATCTGTTGTGCAACAATCTTGTTTATCAAGATTGATTGAAATTCTCCATAAGTTTTGGGGGATTTTCAACATCTGGTATCTAAAGCTCCGGTTTGAGCGATTCAAGGGCAAAAATCATGATGACGATGAATCATCTAAACAGACATTTTCCGGTAAACCTTCTGATTCTCAAGAAAGGTAATTATGAGAATTGGTGCAAGCACATAAAGGTTATTTTATGTTATCAAGATCTTTGGGATCTTGTGAAGGATTGAATAACAACGCTTGGGAAAACACAATGGATAAAGAAATGGTTGCACATAAAGAATTGAAGAAGAAAGATTATAAAGCTCTCTTTATAATCCATTAATGTATTGATCCAAATAATTTTGAGAATGTTAGTGATGCTAAATCAGCAACGGAAGCATGAGAAATTTTGGAGAAGTCGTTTGGAGGCGCAAAGAAGGTGATAGAGGTGAGGTTACAAACTCACAAGAGAACCTATGAATTACTTCAGATGGAAGAAAGTGAAAGCATTACAGATTTCTTCACAAGAGTTATGAAACTTGTAAATCAAATCAAAGTATGTGGAGAAGCGCTGACAACCAAAGTAGTTGTCTCAAAGATTTTGAGATCGTTGGCTCCAAAGTTCGAACGTGGTAGTAGTCATAGAAGAGTCGAAAGATTTGTCAAGATTGACAAAGGAAGAGCTTCAAGTGACTCTTGAATCTCATGAACAAAAAATGGCTGAAAGAGCTACAGGAAAGTTGAAGAGTGATGTGGCTCTATAGGCTCGATTAACAAGAGATAAGAAAGACAAAGGAAAATGGATGAACAACAAAGGAAAATG
Organism: Lathyrus aphaca; assembly: GCA_963966055.1. Classification (NCBI taxonomy): domain Eukaryota; kingdom Viridiplantae; phylum Streptophyta; class Magnoliopsida; order Fabales; family Fabaceae; genus Lathyrus; species Lathyrus aphaca. Next base: position 510,842,534 of record OZ014523.1, on the reverse strand, counting down.
AGGCTACAACAATTTGACTGGTCAAAATCAGCATGAAGGAGGTTAGTCAAGTCAAAGAAAACCTTAGAACCAAGGCAACCAAAGAGGTGGTGTTGTAGGTAGAGGAAGATGTGGTGGTAGAAAATCTGACAAAAGTCACATTCAGTGTTACAATTGTCAGAAGTATGGTCACTATTTTAGTGATTGTCATAAAAAGTAGAAGAATCAAGAAGCTGATGCAAAAATAGCGAAACATGAAGAAGAAGAAATGTTGTTGATGGTCACAACAAGAGATAAAGAGAAATTCCAAGATCAATGGTACTTGGACTCGGGATGTTCATCACACATGACTGGTAGGAAAGATTGGTTTTGTCAACATGAAGCCCTCGATAAAGAACATGGTGAAATTTGCAAATGACAATACTCTAGCAGCTGAAGGTATTGGTGACGTTCTGATTATGAGGAAGGATGGAAAAAGTTCAGTAATTTCCAATGTGTTGTACATACCAGGCATAAAGAGAAATTTACTCAGTATATGGTAGTTGGTCAAAAATAACTATAAGGTGTCGATCAATGACAAGATGGTAAGAGTTCTCGACGCAGGTGGTAGGTTGATCTTGAAGGCTACAATGTCTCAGAATAGAACCTTCAAGATCGAACTAAATGTGATGGAGCATAAATGTCTTGCAATTGCAGCTAGCATATATGAATGGATGTGGCACTACAGACTTAGTCATCTCAATTTCAAAGACATTAGAGATTTGAAGAGGATAAATATGGTTTCAGGATTTCCAGAAAACAACGTTCCAAACAAAGTGTGTGAAGAATGTGTTCAGGCGAAGCAGAACAAGAATAGCTTCAACAAAGATGCAGGAAGCAGGTCGAAGGCAATTCTTAAAATCACATACTCTGATGTATGTGGTCCTATTCAGGTGGATTCGATTGGAGGTAACAAATACTTTATCACTTTCATAGATGATTTCGGTCGAAAGTTGTGGACTTACCCGATCAAGAAGAAAAGTGAAGTGATCGAGGTATTTGCCAAATTTAAATATATGGTCAAAACACAAAGTGGTCAAAATCTCAAGATTTTGAGGACTGGTGGTGGTAGAGAGTATGTGTCGAAAGATTTCGATGAATTATATGTGAAATAATGGATTGTACATGAGGTGGTGCCACCCTACACTCCACAGCAGAATGGAATTACAGAAAGGAAGAATAGAATCATCATGAATATGGTGTGAAGTATGTTAAAAGGCAAGCATCTACCCAAAGAATTACGGGGAGAAGTTGTGTCGATTGTGTAGCGGTAAAAAACATGAGTGTAAGTTATTGATTAACTTAACTCGAGGAAAACAGAGTCAAAACCGCGCTTTTATTTTATTCCAAAAAGGAAAACAAAAAAAGAGCGAATAAATTCTAAAATGAATCTAAAAGCAAAAAGTTAAAAGAAACAAGCAGAGAAAGGGTGAGGGGATGGTTACAAAATGGGAAGGTGTTAACACCCAATATGTCTGTGGTACTCCACGGGAGCCCTTTGAAAAATTTATGCTTTTGGATTGAAAATGGTTTTGTTAAATGAGAGTGAGGGATGAGAAAATAATTAATTTTTAATGTTTTTGTGTTTGGAGAGGTTTACCACCCCATGCCTACGTACCCACAAATTGCAATGTAAGATCAAAACCCTGTAGTTTATGGTAAAAATTGGTTGGTTTTGATTGATTTTAATAAGTAAAGACAATTTGTCATTTTCAAGTGGATAACCTCACAAATCTACCATGAGAATGAGGACATGGACTCATACATCATTATGGGGAGGACGCCAACTCAGATAAAATCGACGAGTATGCCATTAAACCCCTACGAATGACAAGAGACTCAATTACATTAAACTACAACCATGGAGATTGAGAGACTTGCACCCAACTAGAAAAAATGACTCATAGTCTAAACTTGCAAAGAAAAAAAAAGGCACACAAAGGCACAAAACAACTTGAATGAGTTTGGTTCTTTTTAATTTTTGAATTGAAGTCAAAATGATTAAGTTCATTGACATTTATTTAAAGAAAAGAAGAAGTAAAAGTCACTTGACAAAAGTCAAGGTTTGATTATTAAAGTGGTGAAGGTTTTTTTAAAAACAATAATCTTTTGAAAAAGAGAGGAAGTTTTGAAAATTGAAGAATGGGAGGAGATGAAGAGGTTATCCTAAAAATAAAAGATAAAAGATAAATGAGGAAAGATCTAACCAACTTGATGATACTTCAAAGCATAAGCACAAGAGTCCCATCCTTAAAAGCATAAGTTAGCAAATGGCCAAATAAAGGATAAAGTAACAACTTCATGATGATCAAAGCAAAGGGAAGGTGTCATAGGATTTAAGTCCAAAACTCCAATTCCAATGCAAATGACAGTAACCATAGTCTAAGATCAAGATCACAAGTTTTATAGGGGTTTAATCCTTTATAAATATATTTTTGGGTCCAAAGGAAAAAATAAAAAGAAAAGCACAAAGATATAATGACATAAACATAAACATGATAATATATGATAAAACATAATAAAAATAAAAGAGATAAGGGAACAAGAAGGAAATTAAAGAGGATATGGTGCAAGAAGGAAAGTAAAATAGTAATATAGTAGTAGTAATAATAATATATACATAATAATGGTATGGTGAACTTAGTCATCCACAACCAAAAGAGTAACAAGGCACTTGGTGCCAAAACCGAAAAGGCAACTGATTACGCTTAGTATCTTACACTATAGTGATTAACCGATGCAATTAGACCCAAATTCGATGAAGACTTGAAAGAAGATTGGGATACCCAAAGCAAATACACATCAAGCTTTAAAAGTCGTGGATTTAATGTAAATAATTAATCAACATTGGGGTGGCGCGACCAATTTAGTTCTGGTCCACGAAAGTGCAAGTATCCAATTGTATTTTTATTCCGAAATAGGGATACATTTAGGTTTATGTTAAGAAATCTCCAAGTAATTTACGAAGTAATTACCCTAAAAATGAGGTCGGTCAATATAATGTATGTGTTAATGCATGCGAGATGAACGATATATAAATCGTCATCCGAACGCAATGTCGCACAAAAATAAAGATGAATACCAAATTGAATTACACTTATGATATTCTTTCATCTTTAAGTTCAATCACTCATCTTGGTGGTGTTAGTTATATTGTTGTGGGTGCTGACATCAATTTTGGTAAAACTAACATAACAACAACATGTTAGACAAGATGTTCTAACATGCTGAAGAACAAGTTCTATAGCAGGTTTAGCAAGTTGTCAGAAATGAAGTCCTGACATGGCTGCTCAGACATCATTACGTATGTGGTTATAATATTAGGAAAATGCCGAGCCAAATGCTGAAACATCTTCAACTGTCATGACAATATTGTTGTTTTGTGATGTCAGAGCAGATGTCTTAACATTTGTCTGTCAGTTATGGGAAACTTTGCAAAAAGTTGTGATTTGACTCTGGAGGATTTTTAACAGGTGATTGTTTATGTGATTAGTCTGATTAGTGGCGAAAATTAAGGAGGAATTTTATGATTAACAAAAGTTGTTCTGTTTCATATATTTGAAGATATTTTCATATCTTTTAGGTTGTTATTTTTGGAAAGATCGGATGTTTCTATTCCTTTAAAATTTGTTCAAAAGAGATTTGAAGATCAATCAGTTTTTAATGAAGATCAATTTTGTCTGCTTTCATTGCTCATATTCATGAAGATCATTCTCTACTTAAAGTGGTGCAACCCTAATTTGAGGTACAGAGATTAGAGATTCAAAAGATACACATTCTGAGCTAGGGTTAGGCTTTTGTTCTTGTGTTATTTGTGAGCCATTCTAACATCACCTAAATGTTTGAATTGGACTGATTTTATTGATTGTATTTTGTCCACTCTAAGCTTTTAAGAATGAGTATTTGTTCTTGATTGAAGCTTTTAAGAAAGATCAAGTTGTTTATCTTGGAAGAGTGTTCTTCTATTTTCATTGTAAGGTTTTGGTTGATTATCACAGTGTGTGATTGAGGGGGAGTGGGAAGGGGTAGGGGTCTTAGATAGAAATTGCATTGGGTAGTGATTAAGTGATAAGTGTAAACTAAGATCGCTTAACTTCAAATTGATACTACTAATAGTCGATTTCCTTCCTGGCTTGGTAACCCCCGGAGTAGGTGAGTTTGCACCGAACTGGGTTAACAATTCCTTGTGTTCTTATTGTGTTACTTTATTCTATTTTTACCTTGTTAATGTTCAGATAGTAATGTCGTGACATCGCCTTCGACATCACATATCTACTATACCAAAATTTAAATTGGTATCAGAGCAGGCATCCTGCTCTATTTTTGGGTGTGATCTAGGGACGATACTTTCTGGTACAATGGACATCGAACTAAGGTATGTCAACATACCACCTATTTTGAATGACACTAATTATGATACCTGGAAAACGTGTATGGTGACTTTCTAAAACTATTGATAGCAAAAGCTGAAAAACAATTATCAAAGGTTGGAAACACCCTGTTGTGAAGGACAAAGATGGAAAGGATACAACAGAATTGAAGCCAAAAGAGGAATGGTCTAAGGAAGAAGATGATCTTACTCTTGGAAACTCTAGGGCCTTGAATGTCTTATTCAATGGAGTGAACAGGAACACCTTCAGATTGATAGATAATTATATTGTTGCTAAAGATGCATGGGAGATTTTGAAGAATGATCATGAAGGAACCTCTAGGATGAAGATGTCAAGACTTCAACTTCTTACCACCAAGTTTGAGAACTTGAAGATGAAGGAGGATGAGAGCATTCACGGTTTTCACATGAATATTCTTGATATTTCCAATACATTTAGTGTCTTGTGAGAGAAGATGTCAGAGGAGAAGCTGGTTAGAAACATTCTCAGGTCATTGCCTAAGAAGTATGACATGAAGGTCACAACTATTGAAGAAGCTCAAGACATCAGCAACATGAAAGTGGGGAGCTTGTTGGGTCACTTCAAACTTTTGAATTGGCTATCAATGAAAGATCTACAAAGAAGAACAATAGTTTTTCTTTTATCTCCAATACTAATAATGAAGAGGTTCAATATGACATGGAGACTGATAAAGGAATTTATAATGAAACTGTGCTTCTTGGGAGGAAAGATAATAAGGTGCTAAAGTGTATGGGTAGGAAGTCAAGAACAAATGTTACAAACATGTCATTCAACATCAGGAAGAACTGTGATTTTCAGAGAGAAACAAGAGTAGAGGAGAAAGACAATAAAGAAAAAGCTCTCACTTGAAGATATGATTCTGATGATGGAGAACTTACTTTTGATGAACTAGCTGCTTCCTACAGAGAATTATGCCTCAGAAGTGCAGAAGTTTGTCAATAAGGAGAGAAACAAAATAAACTTATAATCCAATTGAAGACAGAAAAGGAATAGCACATGGAAACTATCTCAAGGCTGGAAAATGAAGTGATTTTATTGAACTCTAAACTTGACAGAATGTTCTAGTCTGTCAGAATGCTAAACAGTGGATACGACACATTAGATGAAATTCTTCAGGTTGGAAAAGTGGTAAGAGATATAAGTGGAATAGGATTTAATAACGGAAAGGAACCTCTTTCAGACTTCATTAATACCAAATCTAAATTAAATATGTTGAATCAAATGTATCAACATCATGACAGCAGTAAATTCAATCAAGTTGAAGATGTTACAGGTCTTGGTTATGATTATCAAGTTGTGATGAAGAAAGGAAAAGTGTCTACAATGAATTTTGTTCAACCTAAAAGAAAATAGGAACAAAAGATGTCAGGTCAAAAGTTCCAACATTAGAAAAGAAATCATTGTGGAAGCAAGACCCAACAATGGAAATGTCATTATTATGGAAGATTTGGTCATATAAAATCCTACTGTTACAAACTATATGGTTATCCAAAATAGTCAACACAACCTATGAATAATCATGCTATGATTAAAACTAGAAAGGTATGGAGACCTAAGGTTGTTGAAAGTGAGAAAGATTTATCTAAATACAAAGAGGAAAGTGTTGACGAAAAGAACCACCAATCTACCGAGATGGTTAATGTTGATGATCTGAATACTGATGACGTGGTTTTTGTTACTAAGAAAAGTAGGAATCTTTCTAAAGTAAGTCAGAGTATGATGTTGAACATAATGTTCAGGATTTCATGACTCTAGTAAAGAAGCAAGATGCAGCTGAGAAACGAATTTCTGCTTCTTTTAGTGCATTTTCTGCTCTTGGTGATTGGATGTGTTTTGCTGCAAATTTACTTACTTTTGATTGATTACCCTTAATGCATAATTGCTTGGTTTGTTATGTTATGGCTAAAAAGGGGGAGAAGTAAGTAGTAGTAGTGTTCTTTGGTCATTTCCTTAAGGGGGAGAGATTCTGCTATTAAGGGTGAGATATTTATTTTTAACTATTTGATATATAAGATATTTGAAAAGGTTGTCATGTCTTCTGTTGCTGACCCGATGTTAGCCTCTGATCTGGAAGAAGGGTTATTTGGTTAGTTTTAGCCAAAATATGCCAAATGGGGAGATTGTTAGTTCTGCTTTTGTGGGTGTTAACATTAATTTTGGTAAAACTAACTTGACGGCAACATGTTGGACAAGATGTTCTAACATGCTGAAGAACAAGTTCTATAACAGGTTTAACAACTTATCAAAAAAGAAGTCCTGACATGGCTGCTCAGACATCAGTACATATGTGGTTATAATACTTGACAGATGTTAAGCCAAATGTTGAAACATCTTCAACTGTCATGACATTATTATTTATTTGTGATGTCATAGCAGATGTCTTAACATCTTTCTGTCAGTCTGGGCAATTTTGTAGAAAGTTGTGATTTGATTCTGGAGGATTTTTAGCAGGTGTTTGTTTCTATGATTACTCTGATTGATGGAGAAAATCAAGGAGGAATTTTATGATTAACAGAAGTTGTTATGTTTAATATATTTGAAGATATTTTCATATCTTTTAGGTTGTTATTTTTGGAAAGATTTGATGTTTCTATTCCTGTACAATTTGTTCAAAAGAGATTTGAAGATCAATTAGTTTTTAATGAAGATCAATTTTGACTGCTTTCATTGCTCATATTCATGAAGATCATTCTCTACTTAAAGTGGTGCAACCCTAATTGGAGGTACAGAGATTAGAGATTGAAAAGCAGCGCATTCTGAGCAAGGGTTAGGCTTTTGTTCTTGTGTTATTTGTGAGTCATTCTAACATCACCTAAATGTTTGAATTGGACTGATTTTATTGAGTTATATTTTGTCCACTCAAAGATTTCAAGCATGAGTGTTTGTTTTGTATTTAAACTTTTAAGCAAGATCAAGTTGTTTATCTTGGAATAGTGTTCTTCTATTTTCTTTGTAAGGTTTTGGTTTATTATCATAGTGTATTATAGAGAGGGTGGGAAGGGGTTCTCTTATCTAAGGGTTCTTAGATAGAAATTGCATTGGATAGTGATTAAGTGAGAATTGTAAACTGGGATTGTTTAACTTCAAATTGATACTACTAATAGTGGATTTACTTCTTGGCTTGGTAGCCCCCAGAGTAATTGAGTTTGCACCATATTGGGTTAACAATTCCTTGTGTTCTTATTGCTGTACTATATACTGTTTTTACCTTGTTAATGTTCAGATAGTAATGTCGTGACATCGCCTTTGATATCACATATCTGCTATACCAGAATTTCAGGTGGATTCAAGTGTGAAAATATATCACTAATTCAAAGCACCTAAAGTGAATTGAATAATTCACTTAAAAATATATTTGAACTCATGAATATTATCTCCTCTAATCTACACCCAAAGTCCATTTAAATTAAAGAGAAATCAGTCCCAATAATGTCTCCCAAAGTAAAAATAAGAAAGGAATGGAAGAAGCAAGAAGAAACAACCAAAACAGGCCCAAAACAAGGCAAAGTATCAGTTCCAGGCATGTGCAAATCGATTGCACCAGTGTGCAAATCAATTTCACAAGGAAAAATCAACAAAAAAACGAAGAAATAAGACTGTGCAAATCGATTCCACAGTGTGCAAATCGAGTTCACAAGGCAAAATTAACAAAAAATGTGAAGAAAAAAGGCACTGCAGATCGATTTGCACAAGATGCAAATCGATAACACGCTGTTCAGTTTTTTTAAAATCAGCATTAAAATGGCAAAACCCATGTTCAATCATTCCTTCAAACACCATATGATCATCAATTTAATTGAGCACGAATTTTCCTCTAAATCAACGACAAATAACACCAATAAGAACACAATTGCAAGATCCAAAGATCAAGCAACAAGAATCAACCAAGATTTACATTATTGATGATGAAGATGAAGGTGTAACAATGGTGTGAGATGAATTACCACTTTAAGGATTAGAACAACTCCAAATTACCACACAAACAAGCTCGGTCTACTAAAATTGATGCAGAAAAATGAAAAGGATGAAGGTTTAGCTCAAAGTTAATCAAGATTTCAATGTGAATTCTTGATAACTTTCAAAAGAAGAAATTGAGCTTTAGTGAATTTTGGTGGTCGGGGATATAATTTGCAAGAGGTTTTTTGGCTCTCAAAAGCTTATGAATTGAATGAAATAAGGGCTCTATTTAAAGAGTTTAGGCCTGGGATTTTCGGGGAATGGAACTTGCTTTGGGAAATCAAAATTAGGCTTGGAAATCAAATTTGGAGGGAAATTATCAAAAGAGTGGTGATTAATGAAGGTGCATGGTGGGAATTAATTTTAATGATGTAGGGGAATTAAATGGAGATCTAAAATATTCTTAAATGATAAAATTGATGCCAAATGCTTTAAAACTTGAAAAATGTTGATTTTGGCCAAATTTGTCTTCGTGTAATTGATTGGACCAACAATGCAATCGGTTACACATGCAAAAATTGCAAGGTGAAATCGATTAGACAATCAGTGCAATCGAGTGCACAGTGTAAAATCTTGAAAACTGCCATGTTGACTGGATTGTGTTGGCCCTGAGCTCAATTTTTTTACTTGTCAAAGAAGGCATGGAAATAAACATTTGAATCTTAGAATTCCTTGAATAATATTCAATCAAAAGTTGGGAAATCCTTGATCTGGTGAAAAATTGAATTATTTGCAGATCAACTTTGACTTTGTTCAGATGAAATTCATTTGAGCTGAGGAACTATTTTGATGTGCTTGCTTTTTCCTGAAAAGTTAGTAAAACATGGAAAACAAAATATTTTTGGATTTTGATTAGATGTTAGTAAGTATAAACAAATAAAAAGACAAATAAAAGTAATGGTGATCCCCTATGAGGCATAAACATGCAACCAAGAAGGATAGAAGAACCAGTGCATGAACTTATTTGTATGCAAATGATGCAAATGAGATGCGAAAAATCTTACGGGCAAAATTTGGGGTGCTACAGCTGCCCGTATTTAAGTTTCTTCAATTCAGAGATATGAAGATTGAAATCTTCGTCTCAGCAAGGTGGAAGAGACTTATATATAGCAAACCCAATTTTTGGCCCTAAGAGGCCATAAAATGATATGAAATGAAATGAATGCATAAAATTTTGTGGGGGAATAAAATGATACAAGAAATAGAATAAATGTTGGGGATAAAGGAAAATCAAAATCCATTGGGGGAAAGACTCCGCACAGCTGCCGGAGACCACAATAGGGTCCAGATAAGGAAAAGATGTCTAAGAATGGCATTGGACATAGGGAATCATGACATCCAAGAATGACATTGAATGAAGTGAGAAAAGTCTTGGAAAGTACATCAGAAGCATCCAAGAATGACATTGATGACTTCACTTGGGGCATTCGAGAATGGCATCAGATAAAAGGTATAACATATGTGAAGGCATAAGATGTAAAGGAAATAATCTGAAGATACACCCAAAATAACCAGAAAATCATTGAGTGTATAGGATTAAGTTCTGCAAGAACGTCAGAACGACAAACATATCTAGAAAAACATCAAATAGGCAAAGAAAAGGTTATGGGAAAACATCAGAACGAGGTATATTTGGAAAAACATCAGAACAAGGTATATCTGGAAAAACATCAGATAAACACATTAAAGTTATGGGACAACATCAGAACAAAGGTTTAATCATATCTGAAATTACATAAGATAAACATAATAAGGTTCCGGGAAAACATCAGAACACAGAATACCATATATCTGAAAAACATCAGATAATGGTTCAACATATTTAGAACAACATCAGATAGAGGTGAAAGTCCTAGGAAAACATTAGAACAAACAAGAATATCTGGAATAACATAGGATAAAGGTTTAACATATCTGGAACAACATCAGATAGAGGTTCAAAAAGGATTCTAGAAAAACATCAGAAAAACAAGAACATTCGAAATAACATTGGGTAAGAAGAGACAAACAAATACGTTGGTAGGTGCCAAGTAAGTTGGACTTTGATCACAAGGTAAGATGTTGACAGCAACAAGATCTCAGAAAATGCATATGAGGATTAAAACACTCTTGAATGCACATGTATATGAAAATGGGGGATAAAACACCCTTGCAATGCAAATGAGGATGAAGGACTCTTGCATGCAAATGTATACGAAAATGGGGATAAAGCACCCTTGCAATGCAAATGAGGATGAAATACTCTTGCATGCAAATGTATATGAAAATGGGGATAAAGCACCCTGGTAGATGTAAAGAATATGAAGAAAAAATGCTGACGACAAGTTTATACTCTTTCTAGGAGTGAAAATCAACAAGTTTATACTCTTTTGGGGAGTGAAAATAATTGAAAGACTTATTCCTCAAAACATAGAACACTACCAACTCTGCTCGGGGGTTAGAGATGTTGCTCCTGAACATATCTCTTTCACACCAGTAAGTTGTATCAAATTGATGATCTTTCGAGGAAAGGCATGAAAAACTGTTCGGGGATTCTTGAAGAAAGTTACCCCAAATTAAATGACTGATGAGGGTAAATTGATCGTGACTTCAGTTCTGACTACTGTAGGGGAAAATGATCATGGCTTCAATTATTGTTATGATTGATGAGAAGTCTAAATCCAATATGAATCTTGAATCACTGACCAAGTTCCTTAATTGTTTGAAATTGGTCATGATTTAAGTTATAGATAATAATATTGAATATTTTGCGTTTATAGTTGATTATGTTGATTTGGTAGTTTGGGCGATTTATTTGATAGCCGGTGATTAGTCGGTTTAGTCGGGAGAAATGATATTCGAATTAATATTATGGAATTATGAGAATATTTATTTAAGTGGGCCTAGTTGTGGCGTGGATGGTAGAACTCGTGGGGGTGCGGATTAGAAAGCCCAATTAAGATTGAATTATTATAATAATAATTATAATAAAAAGAAAAATAAAGAGGAGAATTAGTCAAGAGGAGAAGTTGGAATCAATAGAAGTTGGAAAAAAAATAGAACGAGTAAAAATTGGAGAACAAGGAAAAGTGAAGAAAGCGGTTACGAGAAGTCACCGTCGAAAATCAAATCGGAACGTCGATCGGAGATTCGAAGCGGCCACCGATTAAGGTAAGGGTGGGGTTCGAACTCTATAATCGGGATTATGATAATTATTATGCGAGATTTGAATTACATGATTTTTATGTTGTTGAGTATTAATTTAATGTTGATTGAGTGGTTTGAATTTGTCGTGGAAAAAAAAAGAAATTAAGTTGCTGTAACGATTTTTATAATCGATTCATTAATTTTATTATGGTTTAATCGATTGCTGGAAACAAATTAATTTGGGGATGGAACTCGTACCAAGCATTGGGTGGCGCAGGCCACCCATCTTTGATTAGTTTGTGGCGCAGGCCACCAAGATAATAATAATAAAAAAATGAAATAATTCATGACCCAGGCCGTGAAATCCATGGCACATGCCGTGTAATTCATGGCATAAGCCATTCAATTTTTATGGTGCAGGCCATGTGCATGAGGGTGGGGGCCACTTGGGTTAATATAAATTAGTGAGTGGGAAAATTTAATTAAATTAGAAATATGTGGCAAGGAATGGATTAATAAATAATTACTAGTAAGGATTAATAAATAATTACTAGTAAATTATTAATGAGAATAATATGTAGATGAATTGAAAACACTACGGTGGAGTTTAGAAGTGACAATAGCGATCAAGTAGCAGAGAATGGAGAAAGTGAGTTTAGCAGGTTTTGAGCATTTTAACAGAGCATGAAGTTAACAGGAAAAGGTGGTTTTTGCAGCAAGGTTTAGTTTATTGACAATATAATTTAATAGCAGAAAAATGTGGATATCCGTAAGTGGAATCTAACAGATGTGCAGTGAGGATGACTAGTTGAAGTTGTAATATGTAAAACGGTGATAGTTTAGTCGACTGTGTGAATTTAAGCGGAAAAATTAGTTGTCCGGAATTTAACGAAAATTAACGAGTTAGTTTGGAATAAAAAAATAGGTGATTTTAGTCAGTGTATTTTGTTAATTAGTGTTGAACGTGTGAATTGTCTAGTATAGTTGCTTATTTTGTTTTGTCCCGGTATTTGGGTATTTTTAAGTTGAAGGTCGAAGGACCCATGTTGATTATTTGAGTTGTAGGTCGTAAGACCAATGTTGATGTTCAAGTTGTAGGTCGTATGACCAACGTTGAAAGTTGTAGGCCTATGGCCAAGGTTGAATCAGTGTTGAATTAAAGTTGCGATGTTGTTTGTTGTATGTTGTTGGAGTTGATTGTTGTGATGTGTTGAGTCGTTGTATCATGGCATACACTGCATTTCTAAGTTGGAGGGGATGCTCACCACGTTGGCCTGGATTGGAAATTTTATTAAGTTGAAGGCTTATGCCTTGCAGATACCTCGATAACCTGGTATATTTTAAGTTGGGAGTTTTACTCCAATGGTACCACATGCATATGCACAGTCGAGTCACATCCCGTGTCGCATTGATTATGTTGTTTGTGTTGTCTATGTTGCTCTAGTTGAATAAGTGGTTTATGTAGATTTAAGTGGATTAAGTGGTTTAAGTCGATTATGTTGAGTAAGTAGTTCATGTTGAATGAGTTGATTATGTTGCTAAGTTGATTATATTATTATGTTGGATAAGTTGATTATGTAGCTATGTTGATTATATTATTATGTTGGATAAGTTGATTATGTTGCTAAGTTGAATATATTATTATGTTGGATGAGTTGATTATAGGATTATGTTGCCTGAGTTGTTATATATTTATGTTCATAATGTCGATTATGCTGATATTGAAGAAGGTATATATGTTGTATATGTTCGTTGAAGTTGATGATGGTGTCTAGGTTGATTTTGTAGTTGAAATTGGTTATGTTGATATACTAATCAAGTTGATAAAACATGTTGATGGTTTGGGGTGATTCGTAAGATGTTGTTGTGGGATAGTATGAAAATTGTGTGATTCTATCTAGCGTATTAATTATCATACTCTTGTTTATATGGTTCGATATCTCACCCTTTTCTGTGTTGAATGTTACCCTTGGTTGGTAACGTGCAGGTTAGCTTGAAGCAAGATTGTTATCTTCAATAGTTCAATTCAGTCGTCGCTCTGATACGTAACACTCGGGGGTTTGACGCTCGTTATGTCATTGTAGTTTTCTTTGTCGTTGTTGTTGTATTTAAAAGTTGAAGTTGAGTAAAAGAATAAGTTGCTATAAGCAGTTTTCTAGTTGAACAAAGCTGTGAAGTCATGAGAATGAAGTTGAAAACTATGAACATGTTGTTTAATAATAAAGTTGTTTTGGTTTATAAAAATAAATGAAGTTGTTGTTGTATCCCGATCTAAATGTGTTATGTGTCCATGATGATTATGCGATTAAATGTTGTTTTGTTTATTGAGTTGAAAATGTGGCACCCTATTGTTGTTAAAATTTTGATAACTCCGATTTATGATTTTCCGCCGGGTAGTTTTGGGGTGTTACACTCAACATCATACGTCACAGTACAAAGCAAATGTGATTTTATCAAAATTTCTTATAACAAAACAACGAAAGAACTGAATTCTGGAATCTTGCATTCCATGGGTTCTTGATTGAATCACTCTTGAGGCTCGCCCCACGAGACGTGTTTCATTCTCTTTTTCGTCTCTAAAACACACTCAACCATCAACCTTAAACCACGAGATATGGTTCATTAAACCTTTCGTCTTTCAAGACACCTAATTATTACATATCAAATAACGAAAGAACTAAGTTCTGGAGTCTAGCATTTCACGAAATCTTGAATGAATCACTCCTGAGGCTCACCCCATGGGACATGATTCATTCTCCCTTTCGTTCTTAAAATACTAAACAATATCAAACCTTTTCTCTAAACGAACATTGTTTAAATTTTTTCTATCTCGCAAACAAGCTAGCGCTTCAGCCTCCTATCGCAAGTAGACAAGCCAACACTTAGCAGTTAGAGAGAGGTTTAAACAACCGTTCATTAAAAAAACACCAACAAACCGTAGTTCCACGAATTACGAAGCTCTGACTTTCCCATTCCACAAAGGAATACGTAGGCACAAGGATTTCAACCATTGGCGAACACACTAATAAAAAACTAACCATTTTTCCATAATAAATAATAATAACTAAAAAACACGATCATTTCCCCTTTCACAAACGATATTAGCAAACTTTCACCTTTAGAAGAAGACAAAGACATAAGTTAACATTCAATCGCAAATGAAACTAAGAGGTTTCCATTGAGTACAACGGACGTTAGGAGTGCTAATACCTTCCTCTTGCGTAACCGACTCCCGAACTTAGATTAGTGGTTTCGTTGATCATTTCTTATCCTATTTAGGTTGTGTCTATATCTCCCTTTTCTTTAGTTAGAATAAATAGAATTAGGTGGCGACTATGTTGTTGTTTTTCCCACGTCCATCGCGGGGATCGTATTTTTCGAGATGCGACAGTGATGCCTCTGAATTAGCCTTGTATGCAGTAGCAAATAATTGTGAGGTGGAGATCTACTGTGAGCCTAAAACTGAAGGTGAGGATACCTTTATGGAAAGTTTTAGAAAGAGAATAAAGGGAGTGAAATGTGATGGAAATGAAGAGTGAATCTAGTGATGATAGCAGTGATTATTCAGTGGTAGGTGTTAATTTTGAGGATAATGAGGAGGAGAGAATGATGGGTTTTGATGAAGGTTTAGATGATGTAGTTATTAATGATGATGATAGAGTGTAAAACATACCAGCTGCTGCAACTGATGAGGGGAATATTCAACAAGATAATAAGGTATATATCACTCAAGAAATGGACAAGGAACATGTTATTGAGGATGAGTACATGACAGATGAACTTGACAATGGTGGTGATGATGATAGATGTGATGAAATACCGTGCATACTGAGGTTTAGTGAGGAAGAATCTTTGAGAAAAGATTTTCTTTTTAAAGTTGGTATGGAGTTCTCTTCTTTAAGACGGTTCAAGGATGTTATTCTAGAACATAATGTCTTGAATGGGATGGAAGTAAGGTTTGAAAAAAATGAAAATTTTAGATGTAGGGTAGTATGCAAGGACAAGAAAAAATATGACTATATTGTGCTA
The DNA here is from genome assembly GCA_963966055.1 of Lathyrus aphaca. Lineage (NCBI taxonomy): Eukaryota > Viridiplantae > Streptophyta > Magnoliopsida > Fabales > Fabaceae > Lathyrus > Lathyrus aphaca. The sequence continues at coordinate 510,826,992 of OZ014523.1, read as the reverse complement.
TGTAGTAGGGTTCTTACATCAACCACATATAGGATCAAAACTTTGTTTGCAAAGCACAAGTGTGATAGGAAATTTTACAACATAAATGCTAGAGCATAGTGGGTTGCAAAAGTGATTGTGGATGGTTTGAAGAATAACTCTAGAATGAGGTTAAGTGAGGCAGTGACTGATGTTAGAAAGAGGTATGCAACTAATATACCAGGGTGCAGAGCTTTCAAGGCAAGACAAATAGCAAGACATATTGTTGAAGGTGACTCAAGCAAACAATATAGTCTATTATGGTCTTATGGTGCTGAATTAAAAAGGGTTTCACCTGGAAATACATTTAAGATTAATACATCTGCTCCGATTGAAGGTTTGAAACCATGGTTTGAGAGATGTTATATGTCATTTGATGGAACTAAGAAGGCTTTGACTAAGGCATATAGACCATTCATTGGCTTGGATGGATGCCACTTGAAACACAAATATGGTGGAATTCTTTTGATTGATGTTGGTAGAGACCTTAATGACCAATACCTTCATATTGCCTTTGTTGTGGTAGAAATGGAGACCAAAGATTCTTGGAGCTGGTTTATGAAGTTGTTAATTGAAGATATAGGTGATGAAATGTGGTGCTTCATTTCTGACCAACAAAACATACTCATCATATTTGACATTAATGTAGTGTTTATGTTGTTGTTCCTTGTTGTATTACAATATTTGATATAACATTTGTTATTCTTTGTTAGGGTTTGGTCCAAGTATTTGAAGAAGAGTATCTTGCATATGAACACAAGTTTTGTTTAAGGCATTTATATGCCAACTTCAATAAGAAATTTGGTGGAAGGACTTTGTTCCTAGATTTAATGATGGCTGCTGCAAAAGTCATTTACTTTGAGGCACATGAGGCAAAAATGCTTATGATAAAAGAGGTCAATTTGTCAGCTTATGAGTGGATAAAGCCTATTCTAAAGAAAAAATGGTGTAAGCATGTTTTTCCAATTTTTTCTAAGTCTGATGTCTTAATGAATAACCTGAGCGAATCATTTAATGCAACGATACTGTTACAAAGGGATAAACCTATCATTACAATGTTTGAGTGGATTATAATTACTTAATAGGTATGTTTGCAACACTTAGGGAAAATGTTGAATCTTATAAGGTCCAAATAATGTCAAAACCCTTGAGGAGGTTGGATAAGGAGATAGAAAAGAGTGCTAGTTGGACAATTACATATGCTGGCAGGTTGACATTTCAAGTAACACGTGTTTTATTTACTGATAGCTTTGTTGTTGATTTAGAAAAATAAACTTGGTCTTGCAACTTTTGGGAGCTTATATGTATCCCATGTAAACATGTTGTAGCTGCCATGTATAAGAAAGTAGATGACCCTATTAAGTATGTGCATAAGTGTTACCATAAAAACACATATGAAGCATGTTGAATGAAGTTATCACACCATTGAATGGAAAAAAATAAGGGGTCCGAGACTACCAATAAGGCAATGCTACCACCTATGTTTAAACATGGCCCAGATAGGCCCAAGAAACTAAGGAGGATGGAACAGGATGAAGGGGGCCAAAACAAACGAAAGAGGATAAATACAAACCACGAATGCAAATTCTATTTTGCAATAGGTCATAACCAAAGGACTTGTAAAAAAACAAGCAAATTATGCTTGTATCTGGTGCTACATGAAATGTTACTCAAGGGAGTGTAGAAATCCCCACTCAAACAAGTCAGGCCAATGTTACATAAAAAAGGGTATTCATTCTTCAATTTAATATAGTGCTCAACACTTTAGTATATTGTAAATAATTTAATTTTACATGTTTGCTGCAAGGGAGGCCTAATGGTGCATCAAACAAGGAGGAAAAGGAACATAAGAAACCAAAGCCCAACAAACCAGTTACCAAATCTAAAAAACCCGCTGAGGCAAATCAGACTGTTGACAATCAAGCACTCAGAATGAAACTACTGAAGAGGTCAACAATGTGAATCAAACACATGAAGAGGTCAACAAGGTGGATCAACCAACTGAAGAGGTCAACAATGTCAATCAACCAACTGAAAAGGTCAACGATGTCAATCAACCAAGTGTTGAAGAAAGTGCTCCAACTGTCAAAGAAAAGTCAACCACCTTGGATGAAACAATATAATCAATTCTTAATGGTGGCGATGTCTTAGACATCCAGCCACTTAGGATTTACAATTTTGATCTTTGGGAAGCAAGCAAGGTAAGTAATATTTACTTTATCAGCAAATCAACTTTTTTTTTCTCTTGTTTGTTTTGTTGGATTTGTCATAAAAAATTGTACTTAATGATATTATGGTTTTTGGTAAGGTTTAAATAATAAGTAGTTATCTTTGGGAGAGGGAAAAAATGACCCTAGGTTACAAACAACGAAGATCTTTCATGTTCTTTTTAGAAAACAATCAAGGTAAGCAATACAATGTCATTTCTTTCTCAAAAACTCAATCTTTTATTTTTTTCGTCAGAAAATCTTGTTGTTGATATTATGTGTTTCTTACATAAAACATATGTTTTTTTTATATGTACAAACATTACTTATGGTTTACAAGCATTTTGATAAGGAAGGTCTACAAATGTATGGGTATGCCTGTTGTGTTTATGTTATGAGCCTTGATGATTGCTCTTTTAATTTTATATTACTATATGCTGAATATATGTTGATTGTTGTTAACCATTTACATGATATAAGTAAACTGAAAATCATCTTGGGAAAAGAGTTTGACGTGAAAGACTTAAGTGGTGCTAAGAAGATTCTTAATATGGAAATTCTCATATATATGAGTGCTAGAAACTTATGTCTATCTCATAAATTCTATGTTGAAAAGGTGGTAGACAAGTTTGACATGGGTAATTCGAAGGTTGTGAGTACTTCATTGTGGAATCACTTTAAAGGCTCATTGAATTTATGCCCAAAGACAGATGCATAAGTTGAGTATATGTCAAATGTCCTTATGTTAGTGATATTGGTTGTTTAATGTATGTTATGGTCTACCCTATACAAGATTTGACACAAGCAATAATTCAAGTTTATAATTTTATGTCTAAATTGAGTAAGTGTCATTTGGAAGCAATCAAGTGGAATTTCAGGTACTTGAAGGGTACAATGGGTCATGATTTCATGCTTAGCATTGAAAATACTGATCTTTCAGTTGTATGATTTATTTGGCAAATAATCAGGTGTATCATGCTAGAACCAAACATATTGATACGAGGTTTCACAAGATCATAAAGTTACTTGCATTTGGACACATATTACTCGAAACTATTCATACTTTAGAGAATGCAACTGATATGTTGATCAAGTCAGTCATGAATGACAAATTCAAGCCTTGCTTGAACTTGTTACATGTTTCTTAGTGTTAAGTAGGATATGTACATCCTCAATTGATACAATGTGTTTGTCATGCAAAAATTCTTCATAGGGGGTTTGATATTCATTAAGATGAATAACGTGGAGTATTAAGAAAAAAGAAAAATACAATATGTAGAAATTCCAAATGAGTCTTAAATCCAATTTTTTGTTGTAGGTAGGTGACCAGGGATGCGGGAGCTGTAGCCCAAACGATACAATTTAAGGGTGTTATTCTAAACTGAGTTGTAGTGGTATATATATATATATATATATATATATATATATATATATATATATATATATATATATATATATATATATATATATATATATATATATATATATATATATATATATACACACACACACACCGCATGTAACACTATAACCATGATTATTATACAAAAATCAAATGAACTATAAATACTTTGTAGTCATAGAGATAAACACCAGTGACCAAAACGCATTATCAAAATTCATATGTATTCATTATCTTTTACACTGATTACTGTTTTAACATATTTATTTATAATAAAATTATAAAATTAGTTTAAAAAAAAGAAAATTTAACATATTTATTTAATCTACACTGATTACTATTTCTTATCAATCTACACTATTATTATTTTAATATATTTATTTATAACAAAATTATAAAATTAGTTACAAAAAAGAAAATCTAAAAATTAATATGATATAAATAATTAAAAGGAGTTTAAAATAAAATTAAAAAATTATAATGAATTAATTTTCTTAACAAATAGTACATTATAAAGTTTTTATACCTAATCATAATCAAAATTATTACTGCACCACCTAGGTGTTATAAATTATTACTGCGCCATTAATACGTGTTAAAAAATTGGAAACATTTTATCTTCTCAAAACATAATTATTTTTCTTGGTGTTTGTGGAACTTCTCCACCTACCAGGTGTCCGTTATTATGAAAGAAGCTTTGATGACGTTCACTTGCTCGCGACTCTTTTGGTAAGGGTACCATCGACCTGAATCATCGTCACTGGGCCACCTTAAGTCACTGTCCTTGCTCAAGCACAACGACTTGGGGGCTCCTATTCTGGACTGATCTAGTAGGTGCCTTACGCCCAATTGAGGCCCATCCAGTTTAGCTCTGGGCATAAGCCCAACAAGAGATTCGTGACCTTATGACCGTTGACAAATAGAGCCATTAAGATATAGTCGTTGGGGGACTTTCCCTCACGCGTTCTAATGCCTCTCACACGACAATTGTCATTCCGAAACTACCAGAAGCAGTTACACCTAGTCAACGGTCACACTTTAGTTTGTTTCACCCTAAAACTTACTTGAACGTCGGAGTACCTTGCATGTACACCATCATTTCTCCTATAAACATCGTTGTAGTCCCATCTAAACACCACGAAGACCTGTCCGAATCATTTATTTACAAATATTATTCTAAATTGAATTGTAATATTATTTTTTTTATATATATATATATATATATATATATATATATATATATATATATATATATATATATATATATATATATTGCATGTAACACTATAATCATAATTATTATACAAAAATCAAATGAATTATAGTTGCTCTGTAGTCACAGAGATAAACATCACTGATCAAAATATATTATCAAAATTCATACATATTTATTATCTCTTACTTTTATTTCTTATTAATCTACACTATTACTGTTTTAACATATTTATTTATAATAAAATTATAAAATTAGTTTAAAAAACGAAAATTTAAAAATTAATATGATATAAATAATTAAGAGGAGTTTAAAATTAAATAAAAAAATTATAATGAATTAATTTTCTTATGAAGTTTTTATAGATAATCATAATCAAAATGAAATGGAATATGTGTTACAGTGTTAGTAAGCACTAGCTTCAACATAATAAGCAAAACGTGTCACATTGTTAAAGTGCATTGTTGGCTTGAACATAGTTAATCACGTGGCAACAAGTCCAGCAACTAAAATAAAACACTTTTCTGTTACCAAACAAACAATTAGAGGGATAAACGTTTTGTCTTCATACTGCTGGAATTATGATTTTAATCAATGGAGCAGGAATCTCTGGTTTTTCTCTTATGCGTTGAAGATGAAAAGTTCCTAGCTTCCTTTTTTACTGTTTCCATTTCCACTCGTAAAGCTTTGTAAACAACATCAACACAATGAGAAGCTTCCATGGATGTTCTCTTTGTGAACCAAGCAAGGTAAACAATATCATTCATCCATATCTCAAAAAAATCAACTTTTTTTCATAAATATAATTTGCAAATGATGTTTTGGTTCTGTTGCAAAAATGGGTTTTGAGTCTGTACGAACTTGCCATGTAAAATGGGTTTTTAGCAAATCACTTGATAAAAAAGTTACAGTCTTGTATACTCCAGCCATGCTATTATCTTTCATAGGCTTAATTGTGCAATGAAGAGTACTGTCTTCTTGAAATATGTTTCACCTAGCTAAGGTCATTCCCTTTTTATCTTCTACAGGATTCTTTTGTATGCTATAGGCTCTAGCCATTGCAGATTTTGATCATGAAAGTGGTGAAGTTTTTAAAGATGGAACATATCAATAAGCTTAATACAACTCCTCTGTTGCAAGGTGAGTTTTTATTCATGTGCATTGCTAGATTGGGATACTTTAGTAATAGTGGGTATCATATTTGAAGTTCCACATTGTCTACTTCATAAAATAAACTATGCTGCTTACGTATAAAATGAAAGGACCTCTGTTTATTTAGATTTACGGAGCCGTGTGATGATGACATAGCGAACTATTCTTTCGCCTTTTACTAAAGAATACCGTGTCAGCGTCACAATTAGCGGCATACGCTAGTTTTTGGAAGAGTCTTCTTTAATGAAGGCTCAGCAATTTAGTACAACTTTATTTATTTTTCTCTGTAGTGTCTGCCTGTTTAGTTCAAGTTCATATTTTTTTTTAACTATTGTGATACTAACAAAATTATTCCTTGATTGATCAAGTCTTCCTTGAATTCGAACTACAAGTGCTTAAACCCAATTGTTACAACCTAATTGGAACTGAATTATAATTTTGATATGTTCGACAGTGAATTATAATTGTTACAACCTAGAGGGGTGTCGTTTATAAAAAAATTGAATTGATCACCTTGTGCTTGTGCAATGAAGAGTACAGTCTGCTTCATCTTTCGTTGGTATTTGGTATTTTTGAACAATGTATGCCATATCTAACTATTAATTGTGCATACATAACCTGTTGACTTGCGTCAGTGCACTAAGGTAAAGCCTCTCTGTCTTCTTCAGGATTCTTTTGAATGCTATAACCATGGTAGGTTTTGATCAAGAAAATGACTGAGGTCTGTAAATACTTGCTTAATTAAAAGATGGAATAGATCTTTTAGCTCAATTCCCACAAACCTCTTGGTTTTCTTCTCCACTGTTTTTTCCAGACTAAACTTTAACTTGAAAGAAAATAAGAACTCATGAACGGTAAGATTTGATCTCAGTTAATTTAGTAACGACTCCGGGAGCATAGTTATACATACATTCACTTAAGAGATTCCAAACCAGCAATATGGTTTATCCATACCTATCTAATTGGATCCTAATGGAGGTGGCAATTGTGTGTTGGTGAATAAATTGTTGATCCACTAAGTTAATATAGACGTGTACACACAACTCTAACACTAAATCTTAGGAACAAATATGTCATGTTTTTTTAGATTTAAATGATGATTATCTTTCACAAAAAATGCTGAGAGTTATACTTAATGGTATTTTTCCTTTTCTTCAACAGGATGAATCAATCTCATGTTATCTGAGTCCCACACCGAAATTGTTAGAATGAATAGCACGGAAATTGAGGTATAAATAACATGTGTGTGACATATTGCAACATACTTACCTGGATGGGGTCAATGGATGATCAAGAAGGTCCATGGCCTAGGCAAGTGACCTCCATTGCACTTAGGAGGGGTGCTAGCCTAAGGTCTACCCAAGTGGTGGAGCCTATATCATAATTTGTTGCTGTGGAGGCCTGTGTTCGCGCGGCCTCCTTCAAGTTTAGTTTGAAATTGTGAATTAAAAGCTAAAAATAATATTTTGAAGTGCTACATTTCACTAGAACCATTTTGTTCGAATAAAATTACATTTTGTGCAGGTTACACATTAAGCTTTGAATAGGTAAAGAGGCAAGCTAAAAGCACAAAAAATGGGTTGAGTTTTTAGTCCTGGTTTCACAGAGGTTCCCATCAGTCTTATGTTTTGGTCTTCTTAGACAGGATCCCCCCAGACGTGTGTTCTGGCCTCCTTAGATTTGGGTCCGTGCATAGTTTTCCGATGATTATGCTACTGTCGGGTCTCAAATCCGTCAGTCTGATACTCTTCCCCCTTTTTACAAAGCCCGCTCTATGGTTGTCTTGGAAGAAACGACACGTGCAAAACGAACGGCTGTTACCGCTGCAAATTCCACCTTCTTGGTCGCTCAGGAAGATAACAATTCAGGTTATTCACCTTCTCATCGTCCCAATCACAACAATGGAGGTCGCAATGGTCGTGGAGGTTCTAGTCATAACCGTGGTAGTCGAGGTCGCGAACGAGGAGGAGGTCGAGGTGGAAAATCTTATTACCATCAACAAGGACCATGGCAGCAAACACAAACATCACAACATCAATGGGCCACTCATCCTTGGAATGCACAGTGGCAGCCGTGGGCCATTCCCCCTTGCCCTTATCCTACAACCGGTTGGCAAAGGCCAACAACTCCAAATCATCAGCCTGGTATATTGGGAACAAAACCACAACAAGCACATGTTGCTGCAACTCAGTCATCATATGCACCAACAGACATTCAAGTTGTTATGCACACTCTATCTCTTGCTCCTCCCGACGATCAGTGGTACATGATACCGGGGCTACTACTCACATGACAGCAAACGGAGGTAATCTTACGTCTTATTCCAATATTAGCAACAATATTACTGTCGGTAATGGTCATAACATTCCAGTTATTGGTTCTGGTAATGCATTATTACAGAACCCTCAATATCCCTTAACCTTAAACAATGTCTTGCATGCACCCAAATTAATCAAAAATCTTGTTTCTGTGAGAAAATTTACCATTGACAATGAAGTTTCTATTGAATTTGACCCGTTTGGTATTTCTGTGAAGGATTTTCAGACATGCACCCAAGTTAATCAAAAATCTTGTTTCTGTGAGAAAATTTACCATTGACAATGAAGTTTCTATTGAACTTGACCCGTTTGGTTTTTCTGTGAAGGATTTTTAGACAGGGATGCCTTTAATGAGATGTAATAGCTCTGGTGATCTTTACCCTCTAACCACAAGACCATACAATCCAAGCTCAACACCGTCTACCTTTGCCGCTTTATCCCATGAAACATGGCATAATCGTTTAGGACATCCGGGAGCATCTATTTTGAAATCTCTTCACCGAAACAATTCTATCTCATGTAATAAGTTTCGAAACAATTTCTTCTGTCAGTCTTGTCAACTCGGAAAACAAATAAAGTTACCTTTTTATGAGTCCTTGTCGTCTACCTTATTACCCTTTGATATTGTGCACAGTGATATATGGACATCACCAACTCCTAGTTCTGGTGGTCATCGTTATTACATTTTATTTCTTGATGATTTTACCAACTTTTTATGGACTTTTCCTCTAGCAAACAAATCACAAACTCACTCCATTTTTTTACAATTTCGTAATCACATTAAAACACAATTTGAAAAAGATATTAAATGTTTTCAATGTGATAACGGAAAAGAATATGTCAACTCTTTTTTCATCAATTTTGCAAGCAAAACGGAATGATATTCCGATTTTCATGTCCTTACACATCACCTCAAAATGGAAAAGCCGAGCGAAAAATTCGCATTATCAATAATATCATTTGCACTCTCCTTGCTCATGCGTCAATGCCACCTTCTTTTTGGCATCACGCACTTCAAATGGCTACTTATCTCTTAAATATCCTACCCAACAAGAAACTAGCTCTTCAAACACCAACCAATATTCTTTACCAAAAATCTACATCCTAGTCTCATCTTAAAATTTTTGGTTGTCTATGTTTTCCCCTCATCCCTTCCACTACAAGAAATAAACTTCAAGCAAGATCCACACCATGTGTATTTTTAGGATATCCATCCAATCATAGAGGTTACAAATGTTTTGAGCTTTCAAGTTGTAAAATCATCATTTCTAGGCACGTCACATTTGACGAAAATATTTTTCCTTTCTCAAAATTCAATGCTCCCGAGTCCTACACCTATAATTTTTTGGATACAAGTGATACACCATTTCCTTATCATTTGCTTCAATCTACATCAACATTCCCTACAAATGAACCTAACCCACACAACCAACCTCCCCCTTCCACAACAACATCACTCACCCCGCCATCTTCCATCACCAAGGCTACACACCAACCAACATTACCTCCAACTCTGCAAATACAAAATTCCACTCCACACGCCACCACTACACCTAACACGGCCTCTCCCCATCAAACACCTACAACTAACCCTCCTTTAGCTAATCCTCCACTCTCTCCTCAAATGACAACCTGAGCACAACATGGCATCTTCAAACCTCGCCAACCATTTAATCTCCACGCCTTTAGTTCACACCAAATTTCTCCTTTACCTACCAATCTTATTAATGCATTACATGACCTTAATTGGAAAATGGCCATGAAAGATGAATATGATGCTCTTATTGTAAATAAGACGTGGGAATTAGTACCACATCCTTCTAATGCTAACATTATACATAGCTTATGGATTTTCAGGCATAAGAAGAAAGCTGATGGTTCCTTTGAGAGATACAAGGCTCGGTTAGTCGGTAATGGCTCTAATCAACCAATAGGTGTCGATTGTGGTGAAACTTTCAGTCCGGTAGTTAAACCTGCAACTATACGGACGGTTCTCAGTATTGCTCTTTCAAAATCATGGTGTTTACATCAATTAGATGTCAAAAATGCCTTCTTACATGAGAATCTTAATGAAACTGTATACATGTTCCAACCTCCTGGTTTTCGCGATCGCGACCACCCTGATTATGTGTGTTTGATAAAGAAATCTCTCTATGGTCTTAAACAGGCGCCTCGTGCTTGGTACCAACGTTTCATTGACTTTGTTGCTACTATGGGCTTCACTCATAGCGTATGTGATCACTCCTTATTTATCTACCATCATGGAGATGACCCTGCTTATATCCTTCTTTATGTGGAAGATATCATTCTCACCGCATCATCCGATACTCTTCGCCAATCTATCATGTCTAAACTGTGTTCCGAATTCGCTATGAAAGATTTGGGTCCTCTCAGCTACTTCCTAGGTATATCAGTTACAAGATATTCAAGTAGTATGTTTCTCTCTCAACATAAATATGCCGAAGAAATCATCGAGAGAGCTGCCATGTCCTCCTGCAAACCAATTTCTACTCCAGTGGATACAAAAGCCAAACATAGTGGAACCTAAGGCAATCCGTATCATGATCCCTCTGAATATAGGAGTCTTGCTGGTGCCCTGCAATACCTTACTTTCACACGACCTGATATTTCTTATGCCGTTCAACAGGTATGCCTTTTCATGCACGATCCAAAAACGCAACACATGACTGCCTTGAAGGGAATCCTTAGATACATCAAAGGCACAAGCACTCACGGCTTATATCTCTCTCCCTCCTCGGCTGACAAACTCACCACATACACTAATGCTGATTGGGGAGGATGTCCAGACACCCGCAGGTCCACATCCCGCTATTGTGTTTACCTTGGAGACAATTTAGTTTCATGGTCTGCTAAACGACAACCAACTCTTTCCCGTTCTAGTGCAGAAGCAGAATATCATGGTGTTGCTAATGTTGTTTCTGAATCTTGCTGGTTTCGCAATTTACTATTAGAACTTCAATGTCCGGTCACGAAAGCCATTATAGTATACTGTGATAATGTTAGTGCTGTGTACTTATCAGCTAATCCCATCCATCACAAACGCACAAAACACATTGAGATGGATATACATTTTGTGCGTGAAAAAGTTGCTCGTGGTCAGGTTCGAGTACTACATGTTCCGTCACGCTACCAAATAGCTGACATTTTTACAAAGGGACTTCCGCTGCAGCTGTTCGATGACTTCAGAGATGGTCTCAACATTCGTCAGTTTCGACTACGAAGGTATATTAGAATATAGGAATTCTATTATTCTATTATGAATATTTCACAAACTACATTATTATTCGTTAGTAAATTTTAAATTTAATAGTAAATGTGAATTATAAGGTCTTCCATTGAACCAGATATCAGTATTTTTCTCTGGTTGGTAAGATATTTTTGAAAATGATAATCTTTCTGTTTCCTTGTCACTATAGAAGTGTGAAAGAAGATTAATCTCTCTGACCTAACACTTACTAAGCCCTGTGATGACATAGTGAACTATTCTTTTGCCTTTATATTGAGGGGTCTACAATTTAGTTTCAACTTTATCAATTTTCGATGAAGATTCTTAAGCTCACTTTTATTTTTAATCCGTAACACTAATCTGAAGATTATTAGTGTATATTTTTTGAAAAATGTTTTTAAAAATATTATAAACTTTAATACTATGCTTGACTAAAATATAAATTTTAAAGGGATAATGCATTATTAGGAATTCCATAGAACTAGTTGTATCATATTGCTTGGTGGTGTTTTGTTCTTAGAACAAAATTAGCTATTTCTCTTTTTCTAGCATTTTGGGCACTTGAAGTTATGGTTTTGTTGCATAAAACAAAAAGTTAGGGAGTTTGACAACTTTGTTACCATACAAAGTATTGTGATACGTTACATGCCTTTCATATCAGATTAAGGGTTCTCTGGTGTATCTTGGAATTATCAGAATCAGATGCATTTTTGGAGACTTTCATCAATGGTTAATATTTTAGAATTTACACTTGATATCTACTTTGTTCTACATAAAAAAGGAATGTTAGGTAGGATTTACTTAAGATAAGTTATCTGATATATAGAGATTAATCTGTTTAGAGTAATTAAGTAAAAAAGACATGAGATGAGTAGAGTGTGATAATTATTATAAGATTGATTGAAATGTGTGACTATTGAATTGTATGTATCTATACAAACAAAAAATTTCAATCCTCGGCAGATCCTTAAAATTTGGATGCTTGCTCTAGGGAGAAAATAAAGACCCAACAAACTATTGAGTCATGTTCAAAAGACAAACTCTAGTTTTAACCAAACACCTAAATACACTTTCCAAACCTTTCTCTAGCCCTTCAATTGCACTCTCCAAAGCATCAAAACTTTCATGTGCAATCTGCATCTTGGCAACATTAGAACCTTCGCGTAAAAGGATCCTCAAGGATGCATCCACACACTGCAATTCATTTAAATTCTCCTCACACGATGATGTCCTCTTCTGCACCAACTTTGCCATTTTTAACCATTTGGTTGCCTTTGACTTGGAAGCCAAGAAACACAAAATGGATTGAAAGATAGACATGTTCATTACTATAACTTCTCTAAGAACTTTTATCACTAAAACAACTTCTTGATCTTGGTTCAAAAGTGTGGAAGCTCCAAATTTACTTTCCATCTGTTTTAAAGGTGTGATCAACTTTGCGACATTCTTCTTCATCCTCTTTGTGAAAAAGTTATATTCGGCTACACTTGTTTCAAAGCTTGAATCTCCCTTTCTTCTTCTAAGAGAAGAGTGAAGTGCTTCAACATTTTCCTTAATCTCTAACATGGTGTCTCTTGTGATGCCACAGATATCCAAAATTTTCATTGAACCATCCAACAACTCTTCCACAAAATTCTCACCTTGATGCTGAGAAATGGCCTTCTGTGTTGATGTCATATTGAGAAAATCTTCCAATGAAGTGTACAAATCTTCAAGCAAAGAAAGGCCACTGGTAATTGAATCAGATGTGGATGTTGATGTGGTTTCCCATGTCTTGAGTTTGCTTAGCTCTTGTTCTATTCTAGTGGAGTTAGGATGAGATTGAGAAGGAAAACTATTAGAGCGAACATGGTTCTTTGTAGCCATTTTGCTCTTTAATTTGTTCTTATTTTCTTCTAAGATAATTGTAAAGCTCAATGTTTGTGTCATGTTACCAAAGCCTTGAATCTCTATTTATATAAGAGCTACTCATGATGTTGGTTGATAATTATTAATTTCATATAATAAAGAAATAAAATAGGTATCACTTGTTAATCAAGGTGTAGAGCATGTGGATGCATGCATGAATTTCCCTTTGAATATGGTAAGCTTGTCACATGTCAACCCAACATTGTAAATTTGTTAATGGTATTACATGTGATATTCTGTAAAGATGCTTATAACTTTGAAATGAGTTAGAGGTGCATGATGAATATAGCTGGCATGTCTTCCTAGTGTTGGTTATCAGAAAACATGATTAATCATTATTTAATTTGCTTCTTCTGCTTACACATAACACTCATAGTTGCAATTACAAAAATTGGTGCTACCACATGCTCACATTGATTAAGAGAGAGTAGCTGCATGTGTCTGTGAATTTCCCTTTGAATATGGTAAGCCTGTTACATGTTATCCAACATTGTGAATTGTTAATGATATTGCATGTGAAATTCTGCAAGATGCTTATGAAATAGAAATGTGTTTGAGGGGCATGATGAATATAGTTGACATGTCTTAATAGTGTTGGTAATCAGAAAACATCATTAGTAATAAATTAGTTTGCCATATTAGTCTATTATTTTTGTTTTAGTAATGTAAGTTGTAATAATAAACTAAAAATTGTATATAGTTGATATTGGTGTCTATATTTTGATCATATCCCTCAAGATCTGGATCTCATCTTTCTATAATCCATTCTTTAAACTATTTAGCTCCTCAACAGTGAAACATGCCAGTCAATTGTTACCTCAGAACCAAAACAACACATTCTTTTATTATATTAGATGGGATCTTTAATAATGCGTATTGTTTGACACAAGTGTGACAAGTTTACTAATTTAAAAGGAAAACTCATATTTGTACCACATGCATGCTCACACATTGATTAAGAGAGGTTAGCTGCATGTGCTGCATTATTATTTTTTGAATGAAGCATGAATTGTTTGCATTATATATATATAGAGAGAGAGTGTCAAAGAAGATATTAAGAATATTAGGAAGTTGATCATATAATGGATGGTGAATTTAGAGTATTTCCATTATTGAATGAAGGTTATGAACTCCTTGCTTTTAAATAGTGTGCTTAGAGAAGTTACTGGGATAATCGTTTCTATCTTGTGGAGAGAACTTGGAGAATAAAGATTCTTGTCCGTTCAAATACTTTATCGGCATTGAAGTGGCTCGGTCCAAGGCAATATCGATCAATGGCTACAACCACTTGTGAGCTTCTTGGTTGAGATATTTGTTATAAGATATACATGTTCTACATTCTGAAGCAACAAGATTATTTTGTGACAATCAAGCAGTTCTGAATCAGAATGTCACACCGTTTGTAAGAGAATCAAAAGAGGAGATCAGGACAACATATGTAGAGTGAGAATGAGATAGCCGACATATTTATCAAACCATTGTGATCACCCGCATTTCGTATACATCTCACCAAGTTGAGTGTCATTGGCATCCACACTTCAACTTGATGCATAAGCTATGCTCCCAGCTGGCTAAAAATACAAACGTTACACCAATTATCCGCCTCTGCGACCACCACCATCACAGTGAAGTCTCTGCCGCCAGCACCGTTGAACTGATTGTATACATTCCCACAAAAAGGCTATGAGAAAATTAGTTAAATATGAATTTATGCATGGTTTGAATGTGGATATATTAGTTGTATGTTATCTTGGATATATTAGTTACATGATGCTACATACTCACTATTCATAATAGTTTGGTCATCCTCCATGCTCGTATATATAACAGTATGAAGATAGTAGCAGCTTCATGCACCATCAATATTATGAAAGATCAGCCACAATTCCACATATCTGGTGGTGTTAGTGTATGATGCAAAGCTGGTATTGTGCATATTCATAGTAATAAGGGAATTTCTTATCCCACCCTATGGGATGGAAAAACACTCTAGAAAATCCAAAATGCCTTTTAGTTTAAATTTATCTTTGTTTTTGATATATTTGTCACTATTTTGTAACTATTCTAAAAACTAAATAACATTGAATTGAAAACTAGTTCACTAACTATTGAATGTTAATCTTTCTGTTTCCTTACAACTGAAGAAAATGTTTGTATACAAGCTTGTTATCAACAAACTTGTGGAACTGAATTCTAATTACAATGAAGAGTACTGTAAGGCTTCAGACGTAGAAAAAGTAGGAGTCAAACTGGGAGTTGAAGATTGTCATTTTGTGGCTGGATTAGAAGTAAGTGAAATTCAAGAGCTTTGGTACTTGTTTGATGACTGTTTATACTATTTTCTTGTCTTAGTTGTTGCCGAAACTTCCAAGTACCATATTGCTTATGAGAGGAATTAGATGATTTTGAAGTTATATAAAAAGAAGTTTAATCTTATTTGGATAACATCTTTGCGCTTGGGGCAATGACGCAGCTAGTGAGGAACTAACCGAGGCGCGTCTATTGCTGGTTGAAAACTATTTCCAAACCCCCTCTTAGGCTTGGGTTCAACTCAAGCCTTTGAGAATTTTTGGAAGGACTCTCTTAGGGGTAAAGTCCTACAAATTTAGTTCAATATATATTAAGTCCTAACATTGATATTATTTATAAAATATTGTTGAAATGCATATGAATTTTTGGGTTTGAGAGTTGCCAAATTTTGATGTTAGCAGTCTCTTTATATTGATGTGTAGTGTTTTATGACTCAATAGGATGGAGTAATTTGTTATGTAACCTTTACTAATATTTTGTTGTATCTACTCTATCAACTGCCATAATGTTTGTATCTACTCTTAAGCTTCTTGGCAGTGGTTTAATAAATATTTGCTTGATTCCGCCTTGGGTCACAATCCAAGCTATGTGTGGAAAAGTATTTGGAGTGCTAAATTTGTGGTACGCGGTGATTACAAATGGAGCATAGGCTCCGGAGAGAGCATTTTGGTTTGGAATCAAAACTGACTGCACGACCGTACCTCCCTGACTAACCCTTGGCCACATGTTCCCGAAATATCCAATTTGAAAGTATCTGATTTACTTAGCTATTATGGTAAGCAATGGAACTCTGATCTGATTTTTCCGTTAGTTGGTGAGGAAGCAGCAAATAAAATTCTTCATACTGCACTTTTCGAGTCGGTTCAGGTTGATAAAATCATCTGGAAATTTGAAAGGAATGTCAATTACTCAGTTTGCAGTGCTTATCTTTTCTGCATTGATGAGGTTATTGATACATCCAATCTCTGAATAGATGCTAATTGAGACTTAATCTGGAAAATTAAAATATCGCCAAAAGTGAAGAATTTTATTTGGAGACTTTGTAGGAATTATGTTCCTACTAGAGTTCGCCTTAAGGATAAAGGTGTAGATTGTCCTATTATTTGTGGCGTGTATGGCGACGAGGAGGAGAGTAATGAACATCTATTCCTGCAGTGTCCGAAAAGCAAGGACTGTTGGAAGAAAGTCGGATTATGGGCAATGATAAAACAGTTGCAGAACATTCATGTAGCGTTGGCTGCTATTATTTTTGTTGTTTTACAGGTATCTAATCAGGACCAGCAAGTGACTTTCGCTACCATCTTGTGGAGTTTATGGAAAAGCAGAAATAATCATGTTTGGAACCAAGTGGTGGAGTCCTCCGATACCATTTGCAGTCGTGCTACGCACCTTATTCAAGGATAGAGAAATGCCCAACAACTGAAGGCTAACAACGCACACCTTCTTCAAACTCCACCAGACACCAAGTGGAGAAAGCCAATGACGGGTCGATTTAAGTGCAACATTGATGCTTCTTTTTCTAATGATAAGGTGGGTATTGGAGCTTGCATCAGAAGTGACACTGGCTCTTTTATTGCGGCCCGTACAGAATGGTTCTCACCCATCACGGAAATTGTGACAAGGGAGGCCCTAGGGTTATTAGCTGCTATAAAGTGGGCGCATGATCTAGGCTACGACAATATTGGTTTCGAGATGGATGCAAAAATTGTCGTCGATAGTGTAAATAGTCATCATCCAAATTATACAGATTTTGGCTCTATCATTAGGGAATGTAACCATCTGTTAGCCTGTTTATTCACGAACTCGCATGTTAAGTTCACTAGAAGACAAGCCAATGAAGTTGCTCATACTCTGGCACAAGTGCCTCCATTTTATGCTAGTTTTCACAATTTTACTGATATTGTATCATGTATCCAAACTCTTATTATAAATAAAATGAATTAAATTTTCTCTTGTAAAATAAAAATACATGTTATAATTTTTAAATAATTACTATTTAAATGTATTTATTTACTTATAATCTTAAATAAAACATTGTGATTGTATTATATACATGGTTGTGATTGTTGGCTTGAACGTAATTAGAGGGGGAAAAATGGATGAACGTTTTATCTTCCTATTGCTGCAAATTTGTAGTGTATTATGATTTTGATAAATGGAGCAGGAGTGTCTGCAAGTTGTATTTTGGAGAGGGAAAAGTTCCTAGCTTCCTTTTCTACTGTTTCCATTTCCACTTGCAAAGCTTTGTAAACCGCACCAACACCAATGAGAAACTTCCATGGATGCTCTCTCTGTGAGCCAAGCAAGGTAAATAATATCATTCCATCCCACGAGATAATGAATAGTTTCATCTTCTTCCTAGAAATTCTTTACACTTCACTAGACAATTAAGGGGACCTAATGCACTAATTCTCACATGACACACATTTCTGTAAATTGTTTTGTTGAGGCTTTGCAAAATCTTTCTGCTATTCAGAATGCGAACACAATCTCCTTGGAAGAGATTTGCCAGAATCGCGTCTCGAGATCCTTGCAAGCCGCTGCAGCAACTTCCATATAGATCACACGCTTCATGATATAATTTTCGATCCTGGTAAGCACAAGATTGTTGCATATTTGCCAAGCCTCATAACTAAGGACGCGACTAGGAATGGTATTTTCTTACCATCCAGAAGATAAGTGACAAGAGGGGCTGAAGTACTTTTAGCAAGATGCTTGTAGTATGCCACTTGTGGAGGCATGGTGAAGAAGGACTCTCTTTGGGCTAAAGTCTTACAATATTAGACCAAAATTAATTTATTTTGATGTGTTAACTAGTAAGTATTGATTTTTAATTTCTTATAATAATTTATTTAAACTTTGTTTTTTTCTTATTGCATAAGATATAACAAGAAACAGGTATTATAGTAATAAAATATCCCATATGCTTTTTTCAGACTAAAAACTTATAACTTGAAACAAAATAAAAACTCATAAATGGTAAGATTTGATCTTAGTTCAGTAACTAGAGAAAAGTTATACATACGAGATTCCAAACCAGCAATATGGTTTATCCATACTTATCTAATTGGATCATAATGGAGGTGACAATTGTGTGTTGGTGTTTAAATTGTTGATCCACTAAGTTAATATAGACCGTGTGCACACATCTCTAACACTAAATCTTAGGAACAAATAAGTCCTGGTTTAGATTTAAATGATTATTATCTTTCACAAAAAATGCTGAGAGTAACTTAATGGTATTTTTCCTTTTCTTCTACGGGATGAATCAATCTCATGTTATCCGAGTCCCACACTGGAATTGTTAGAATGAATAGTACGAAACATGAGGTATAAAATATAAGTGTGTGATACATTGTAACATACTTACCTGGATGGGGTCAATGGGTGATCAAGATGGCCCATGGCCTAGGCAAGTGACCTCCATTGCACTTAGGAGGGGTGCTAGCCTAAGGTCTACCCAAGTGGTGGAGCCTACATCATAATTTGTTGCTGTGGAGGCCTGCGTTCGCGCGGCCTCCTTTAAATTTAGTTTGAATCACTCCAGATTACACGTTAAGCTTTGAAGAGGTAAAAGCACAAAAAATGGTTTGAGTTTTAGTCTGGTTTCATAGGATCCTGTTCAAATAAGGAGACCGATTTGGATACATAAATAATTAAGTCTTGCTGTGCTTAGCAGGCGTTGGAGTAATATAATTGTTTTTGTTGTAACTAAGTTTGGGTATATATAATAGAAAATGCTTCTAACAAGTCCCTTTAATCTTTCCAGATTTTGTTGGTGATGTTACCATTTCAACATGCCGGGGCCAGCATATTCTGGAACACTTGCGGATGAGAAGATTTCAGGGGAAGATGTGGAGTGGTCTTCTTCCCATGTGTAATCTGTGCTTGCACATTTTGGCGAGGGTGTTGTATATCTTCTTTCATTGGCGAGGTTTTTAAAAGATGGAACAAATCAATTACAGTTCCTCTGTTGCAAGGCGAGTTATTACTCTTTGTTGTTTCATGTGATATATTTGCATTGAAATTCAATTGTTGCTAGACTTGGATACTTTAGTTATTTAAGATAAGGTCAATTGAGTGGATAACTAACTTAAGTCCCATACCGTCTATGGCGTAACAGAAACTAAACTACTCTTATATAAAATGAAAGGACCCCTATTGATGGTAACTACGGAGCCGTGTGATGATGACATAGCGAACTATTCTTTCGCCTTTTACTAAAGAATACCGTGTCCGCGTCACAATTAGCGGCATACGCTAGTTTTTGGAAGAGTCTTCTTTAATGAAGGCTCTGCAATTTAGTTCAACTTTATAAATTTTGATTGTGGTCTGTGCATAGTTTTCAGTGACTTGTTTGAATATTTCTCAAACTACATTAATATTCAATGGTTAACATTTTAGAATTTACACTTGATACTTTGTTCTACATAAAAAAGGAATGTTAGGTAGGGTTTACAAGATAAGTTATTTGATATGAGTAGAGATTTATCTGTTTAGAGTAAATAAGTAAAAAAGACATGAGATGAGTAGAGTGTGATAATTATTCTAAGATTTTCATTGTATTTGATTGAAATGTGTGACTATTGAATTGTATGTATCTATACAAACAAAAAATTTCAATCCTCGGCAGATCCCTAAAATTTGGATGCTTGCTCTAGGGAGAAAATAAAGACCCAACAAACTATTTAGTCGTGTTCAAAAGACAAACTCTAGTTTTAACCAAACACCTAAATACACTTTCCAAACCTTTCTCTAGCCCTTCAATTGCACTCTCCAAAGCATCAAAACTTTCATGTGCAATCTGCATCTTGGCAACATTAGAACCTTCGCGTAAAAGGATCCTTAAGGATGCATCCACACACTGCAATTCATTTAAATTCTCCTCACATGATGATGTCCTCTTCTGCACCAACTTTGCCATTTTTAACCATTTGGTTGCCTTTGACTTGGAAGCCAAGAAAGACAAAATGGATTGAAAGATAGACATGTTCATTACTATAACTTCTCTAAGAACTCTTATCACTAAAACAACTTCTTGATCTTGGTTCAAAAGTGTGGAAGCTCCAAATTTACTTTCCATCCGTTTTAAAGATGTGATCAACTTTGCGACATTCTTCTTCATCCTCTTTGTGAAAAAGTTATATTCGGCTACACTTGTTTCAAAGCTTGAATCTCCCTTTCTCCTTCTAAGAGAAGAGTGAAGTGCTTCAACATTTTCCTTAATCTCTAACATGGTGTCTCTTGTGATGCCACAAATATCCAAAATTTTCATTGAACCATCCAACAACTCTTCCAAAAAATTCTCACCTTGATGCTGAGAAATGACCTTCTGTGTTGATGTCATATTGAGAAAATCTTCCATTGAAGTGTACAAATCTTCAAGCAAAGAAAGGCCACTGGTAATTGAATCAGATGTGGATGTCGATGTGGTTTCCCATGTCTTGATTTTGCTTAGCTCTTGTTCTATTCTAGTGGAGTTAGGATGAGATTGAGAAGGAAAACTATTAGAGCGAACATGGTTCTTTGTAGCCATTTTGCTCTTTAATTTGTTCTTATTTTCTTCTAAGATGATTGTAAAGCTCAATGTTTGTGTCATGTTACCAAAGCCTTGAATCTCTCTTTATATAAGAGCTACTCATGATGTTGGTTGATAATTATTAATTTGATATAATAAAGAAATAAAATAGGTATCACTTGTTAATCAAGGTGTAGAGCATGTGGTGCATGCATGAATTTCCCTTTGAATATGGTAAGCTTGTCACATGTCAACCCAACATTGTGAATTTGTTAATGGTATTACATGTGATATTCTGTAAAGATGCTTATAACCTTGAAATGTGTTTGAGGTGCATGATCAATATAGTTGGCATGTCTTCCTAGTGTTGGTTATCAGAAAACATCATTAATCATTGTTTAATTTGCTTCTTCTGCTGACACATAACACTTATAATTGTAATTATAAAAATTGAAGCTGCTTATTGCTACCGCATGCTCACATTGATTAAGAGAGGTTAGTTGCATGTGTCTGTGGATTTCCCTTTGAATATGGTAAGCTTATTACATGTTTATCCAACATTGTGAATTGTTAATGATATTGCATGTGAAATTCTGCAAGATGCTTATGAAATAGAAATGTGTTTGAGGGGCATGATGAATATAGTTGACATGTCTTTCTAGTGTTGGTAATCAGAAAACATCATTAGTAATAAATTAGTTTGCCATATTAGTCTATTATTTTTGTTTTAGTAATGTAGTTTGCCAAAACAACACATTCTTTTTTAATATTAGATGGGATCTTTAATAATGCGTATTGTTTGACACAAGTGTGACAAGTTTACTAATTTAAAAGGAAAAGTCATGTTTGTACCACATGCATGCTCACACATTGATTAAGAGAGGTTGGCTGCATGTGCTGCATTATTATTATTTTTTTGAATGAAGCATGAATTGCTTGCTATTATATATAGAGTGTCAAAGAAGATATTAAGAATTTTAGGAGGTTGATCATATAATGGATGGAGAATTTAGAGTATTTCCATCATTGAATGAAGGTTATGAACTCCCTACTTTTAAGTAGTGTGCTTATAGAAGTTGCTGAAATAAACATTTCTATCTTGTGGAGAGAACTTGGAGAATAGAGATCACTCCACATTCTTTATCGGCATCGAAGTGGCCCGGTCCAAGGCAGTATCAATCAATGGCTCCAACCACTTGTGAGCTTTCTTGGTTGAGATATTTGGTATAAGATATACATGTTCCACATTCTGAAGCAACAAGGATATTTAGTGACAATCAAGCAGTTCTGAACATTGCTGCAAATTCCCATTTACCAAAAGCAGACGAATCATATTGAATTAGAATGTCACACCGTTTGTAAGAGAATCAAAAGAGGAGAGATCAGGAGTTCAGGACAACATATGTAGAGTGAGAATGAGATAGCCGACATATTCACCAAACCACTGCAATCACCGGCGTTTCATATATATCTCACCAAGTTCAATGTCATTGACATCCACACTCCAACTTGATGCATAAGATTTGCTCCCAGCAGGCTACTAATTATCTGCCTTCGCGACCACCACCATCTCGGTGAAGTCTCTACCGCCAGCACCGTTGAACTGATTATATGCATTCCCAAAAAAAGGCTATGAGAAAATTAGTTCAATATGAATTTATGTATGGTTTGAATGTGGATACATTAATTGTATGTTATCTTGGAT
Source organism: Lathyrus aphaca (assembly GCA_963966055.1). Lineage (NCBI taxonomy): Eukaryota > Viridiplantae > Streptophyta > Magnoliopsida > Fabales > Fabaceae > Lathyrus > Lathyrus aphaca. The sequence continues at coordinate 510,803,994 of OZ014523.1, read as the reverse complement.
ATAACCAACTTAGTCTTAAAACTAAATATACATTGAATTGAAAACTAGTTCACTAACTATTGAATGTTAATCTTCCTGTTTCCTTACAACGATAGAAAATGCTTGTATACTGGCTTGTTATCAACTAACTTGTGGAACTGAGTTCTAATTACAATGAAGAGTACTGTTTAAATTCCTGTCGTTTATTTTTCTTTGAAAAAGTTAAATTGATCACCTGAGCAATGGAGAGTACTGTTTGTTTCATCTTTCATTGCGTCAGTACACTAAGGTAAAGCCTCTTTGTCTTCTACATGATTCTTTTGAATGCTATAGCCATGGAAGATTTTGATCAAGAAAATGGTGAGTTTACTTCGATTATGTTATTTTCATGTCAATGTTTGCACAAATGTTAGATTAAGCTTTGGTCAGGATTTATATGGTCGTCAGCGTATCTTGGCTCGTATTTCATGATTCCATCAACACATCTGTCTCCTAAAGATTTTTCCTCTGAAAGGCTTCAGACGTAGAAAAAGTAGGAGTCAAACTGGGAGTTGAAGATTGTCCTTTTGTGGCTGGATTAGAAGTAAGTGAAATTCAAGAACTTTGGTACTTGTTTGATGACTGGGGGCTATTTTTCTACTATTGCTTGTCTTAGCTGTTGCTATTACTTCCTAGTCCCACTTTGCTAATGAGAGGAATTAGATAAGTTTGAAATTATATAAAATGAAAGCTTATTCAAGGTTAAAACCTATCTTTGCGCTTGGGGCAATGACGCAGCTAGTGAGGTACTAACCGAGGCGCGTCTATTGCTGGTTGAAAACTATTTCCAAACCCCCTCTTAGGCTTGGGTTCAACTCAAGCCTTTGAGAATTTCTGGAAGGACTCCCTTTGGGGTAAAGTCCTACAAATTTAGTTAAATATTTGAATTTGGTTAAGAAATAAACTCTTAACATATGAGTCTTGTATATTTATTCTTCCATATTTACAATTTGTTCAAACTATTTTTTCTGTTCAAACTATGGAGAAGGATTAGGTAACTTTGCAGTGTGACTTTGGTAACTTTAAGCACTTTTAACATTTTTTGAAATATAAAATAAAAGAAAAAAGAGAAAAACTTAAGATGAGAGAGAAAATTGTAAGTGAGGTAAAGTTACTGTGCCGTTCGCGTGCTAAAGTCACTGAAACGCAACCCTCAAACTATATCTTAACATAACATTGTAATAGGTTTCAACCCTCAAACTATATCATAACATAACATTGTAATAGGTTTCAACCCTCAAACTATGTCATAACATAACATAACATTGTAATAGTAAAATTGCCCAGCCATAAAATGACAATCTTCAACTCCCACAACCCACTTGGTTTTCTCCTCCAAATCTTTTTCCAGATTAAAAACTTTACTTGGAACAAAATAAAGATTGATGTGAATATTAAAGATTTGATATCATTTAATTTCATTACAAGAGCATAGTTATACATATTAATAACTGTACTAAAAAACATAGAGGGAAAATGAAGACATCATGAAACAAAGATTTCATATGTTCACTTAAGAGATTTCACAACTACAACATGGTTGTAAATACTTTATTAATTTGGATCCTACTGGAGGTGGCAAATGTGAATTTGTGTATAAACTGTTGATCCACTAAGTGAATATAGACCGTGTTCACACAATTCCAGCACCGGATGATATTTTTTCTTTTTCTTCTTTAGAATGAATCGATACAATGTTATCTATGTCCCACATCGGAATTGTTAGAGTGAATAGTACGAAACATAAGGTATAAAATATAAGTGTGTGATTCATAGCAACATACTTACCTGGATGGGGTCAATGGGTGATCAAGAAGGTCCATGGCCTAGGCAAGTGACCTCCATTGCACTTAGGAGGGGTGCTAGCCTAAGGTCTACCCAAGTGGTGGAGCCTACATCATAATTTGTTGCTGTGGAGGCCTGCGTTCGCGCGGCCTCCTTCAAATTTAGTTTGAAAATGTATTTCTTAATTAAAAGCTAAAAATAATATTTTGAAGAGCCACATTCACTAGAAACATTTTGTTCGAATAAAATTACAAATCGCGTGGCCTCCTTCCAATCTAAGTTAATGTATCTTTTATAAATTAAAGACATTGTGTGCTCTATTTCTTGGGATTTTGGATCCTATACTCTGGTCACATCCTTTGGTGGTTTAGTGAAAAAGTAGAGTGTGTATATGCCCATTAATGCATGTGTATAGACCACAGATTTGTCTGGTCAGTATTAGGTTGTTTGGATCTTAATCTATTTAGAGTATGTAGGTAAAAAGCACATATATGATGAGTAGACAATAATAATTATTATAACGTTTTCATTGTAATGTATGACTATTGTATTGTAAGTACAAACAAAAAAAATTCAATCCTCAGCAGATCCTTAAAATTTGGATGCTTTTGCTTTGGGGAGAAAATAGACCCGGCAAACTATTGAGTCATGTTCAAAAGACAAACTCTAGTTTTAACCAAACACCTAAATATACTTTCCAATCCTTTCTCTAACCCTTCAATTGCATTCTCCAAAGCTTCAAAACTTTCAAGTGCAACCTGCATCTTCGCAACATTAGAGCCTTCGCGTAAAAGGGTTCTTAACGATGCATCCACATGCTGCAATTCATTTAAATTCTCCTCCTCACATGATATTGTCCTCTTATGCATCAACTTTGCCATTTTCAGCCATTTGGTTGCCTTTGACTTGGAAGCCAAGAAAGACAAAATGGATTGAAAGATAGACATGTTCATTCCTATGAGCTCTCTAAGAACTCTTATCACCGAAAAAACTTCTTGATCTTGGTTCAAAAGCGTGGAAGCTCCAAATTTACTCTCCATTTGTTTTAGAGATGTGATCAACTTTTTGACATTTTTCTTCATCTTCTTGGTGAAGAAGTTATATTCGGCTACACTTGATTCGATGTTTGAATCTCCCGTTCTTCTTCTTAGAGAAGAGTGAAGTGCTTCAACATTTTCTTTAATGTCTAACATTGTGTCTCTTGTGATACCACAAATATCCAAAATTTTCACCGAACCATCCAACAACTCTTCCACAAAATTCTCACCTTTTTGCTGAGAAATGGCCTTTTGTGTAGAAGCCATATTGAGAAAATCTTCCAATGAAGTATACAAATCTTCAAGCAAAGAAAGACCAATGGTAAGTGAATCAGATGTGGATGTTGATGTGGTTTCCCATGTCTTGATTTTGCTTAGCTCTTGTTCTATTCTAGTGGAGTTAGGATGAGATTGAGAAGGAAAACTGTTAGAGCGGACATGGTTCTTTGCTGCCATTTTGCTCTTTAATTTGTTCTTATTTTCTTCAAAGATAACTGTAAAGCTCAATGTTTGTGTGATGTTACCAAGCCCTTGAGCCTCTCTTTATATAATACCTACTCATGAATCATGATATTGGTTGATAATTATTAATTTCATATAATAAAGAAATTATAGAATAGGTATCACTTGTAATGATGGTGTAGAGCATGTGGTGCATGGATGGATTTCCCTTTGAATATGGTAAGCTTGTCACATGTCAACCCAACATTGTGAATTTGTTAATGATACTGCATGATATAATCTGCAAGAAGCTTATATTATTGAAATGTGTTTTAGGTGCATGATGATTATAACTAGCATGTCTTTCAAGTGTTGGTAATCAGAAAACATCATTAGTATTCAATTTGTTTGCCATCTCTGCTGACACATAGCACTCATAATTGCAATTATAAAAATTGGTGTTTCTTATTGCTTACATGTTATTCATGCACACACAACGGATTAATATATATATTATAAATTGCATATAATTTCGTTTGGTATCCATATTTTGATCATATCCAACAAGATCTGGATCTCATCTTTCTATAATCCATTGTTTAAACTATTTAGCTCCTTAACAATGGAACATGCCAAGTTATTGATACCTCTGAACCAAAACAACACATTCTATTTTATGTTAGAAACGAAGTGATTAAAGAATTTTTCTATTTATCGACATGGCAAATCCATTTAATTATTTTGATTAGATGTTTAATAATGTAAAGGGAAAAAACATGTTTCAACCACATGCATGCTCACATATTGATTAAGAGAGGTTAACTGCATTTTTTATTTTTTAATGAAGCATGAATTGTTTGCTATTATATATAGAGAAGTTACTGTGACTAACATTTCTATTTTTCCAATCAATCTCTTTTATCCTTTGCAAAATTGATGCATAAGAGAATATTGTCTTGTGAAGAGAAGGTGGAGAGTTTGAATGAGTTGCAGTGCGTGAAAGCAACTTCATTCTTTAAGCAGAGTTTGAATGATAGAGTAAAATTACAATCTGACATCATTAAGCAAACTTTTTAATGGCTTTTGTTTTGGCAGCATTAAGGGTAAGATTACAAATTGGTGTTTTCCACCGGATCTCAATATGACATCAACACAAAAGGCTAATTCATGGAAGAGTTGTTCGATGGTTCAGTGAAAATTTTGGGGACACCGTGTTACAGATTAAGGAAAATCTTCAGTCCCTTCACTCTTGTCTTAGAAGGAGAAAGGTAGATTCAAGCATCGAAAAAGTGTAGCCGAATGTAAATTCTTCACAAAAAGATGAAAAGAATGTCACAAAGTTGGTCACATCTTTAAAACAAATGGAAAGTAAATTTGGAGCTTCCTCACTTTTGAATCAATATCAAGACTTTGTTGTTGTAAGAGTTCTTAGAGAGGTCCTAACAATAAACATGTCTATCTTTCAGTCACTTTTTCTTGGCTGTCTCTGCATCAAATTCAAAGACAAACAAATGGTTTAAAGTAGCTAAATTAACGCACCGAAGGGTAGTATCATGTGAAGAGAATGTGGAAGCATCATTGAGAACCCTTTCAAGTGAAGGTTCTAATGTTTCTAAGATGCAGGATGCACTTGAAAGATTGGAAGAGTCCTTTTAATCATGGGTAAGACAAAGTCAATTATACCAAAACTACATAAATGCATGTGAGCATGTGGTAGCTACATGCATTTCCCTTAAAATTTGGTAAGCTTGTCACACTTGTGCCAAACATTGTGTATTTTGTTCGGAGATATATTTTCTGAGATGTTCAAAAGATGCTACAATAATTTTCAGACAATTTTCTGATATATTATTTTTATTTTATTACAATGTCCATTTTCTATTACAAAATAATGGATTAATTGGTAGTGTATGCAGGAGTGGCAATAAGCAGCACCAATATTTATAATTGCAATGATGAGTGTTATGTGTCAGCAGAGGAAGCAAATTAAATGATGAGTAATGATGTTTTCTGATTACCAACACTAAAAAGACATGCCAGTTATATTCATCATGCACCTCAAACTCAAACTCATTTCAATATCATAGCATCTTTGCAGAATATCACATGCAATACTATTAACAAATTCACAATGTTGGGTTGACAAGTGACAAGCTTACCATATTCAAAGGGAGATCCATGCATGCATCCACATGCTCTATACCATTATTAACAAGTGCTACCTATTTTATTTCTCTATTTTATGAAATTAGTAATTATCAACCAATATCATGATTCATGAGTAGCTCTTATATAAAGAGAGTTTCAATCAAATGGTTACATCACACAAACATTGAGTTTTACAAAGAACAAATTTAAAAAGCAATTAAGATGGCAAGCAAGTACCATGTTCGTTCAAATAGTTTTCCTTCTCAATCTCATCCAAACACTACAAGAATTGAACAAGAACTCAACAAAATCAAGACATGGGAAGCCTCATCAACATCTACATCTGATTCAATTACCAATGGTCTTTTCATGCTTGAAGATTTGTATATCCCTTTGGAAGATCTTCTCAATATGACATCAATACAAAAGGTCATTTCTCATCATCAAGGTGAGAAATTTGTGGAAGAATTGTTGGATGGTTCAATTAAAATTTTGGATATTTGTGGCATTGCAAGAGACACCTTGTTAGAGATTAAAGAAAATGTTCAATCACTTCAATCTTCACTAAGAAGAAGAAAGGGAGATTCAAGCATTGAAAAAAGTGTATCTGAATATAAATTCTTCTCAAAGAAAATGAAGAAGAATGTCACAAAACTGAACTCATCTCTAAAACAAATGGAAAGTAAATTTGGAGCTTCCGCACTTTTGAACCAAGATCAAGAAGTTGTTTCAGTGATAAGAGTTCTTAGAGAGGTTATACTAATGAACATGTCTATCTTTCAATCCATTTTGTCTTTCTTGGCTTTCAAGTCAAAGGAAACCACACTCCTTTTAATCATGGGTAAGACAAATTCACAATGTTAGGTTGACATGTGACAAGCTTACACATTCAAAGGGAAATCCATCCATGCACCACATGCTCTACACCATCATTAACAAGTGCTACCTATTTTATAATTTCTTTACTATATGAAATTAATAACTATCAACTAATATCATGAGTAGCTCTATATAAAGAGAGGTTCAATCAAATGGTTACATCACACAAACATTGAGTTTTACAAAGAACAAATTAAAAAGCAATTAAGATGGCAAGCAAGTACCATGTTCGTTCAAATAGTTTTCCTTCTCAATCTCATCCAAACACTACAAGAATTGAACAAGAACTCAACAAAATCAAGACACAGGAAGCCACATCAACATCTGATTCAATTACCAATGGTCTTTCCATGCTTGAAGATTTGTATATCTCTTTGGAAGATCTTCTCAATATGGCATCAATACAAAAGGTCATTTCTCATCATCAAGGTGAGAAATTTGTGGAAGAGTTGTTGGATGGTTCAATTAAAATTTTGGATATTTGTGGCATCACAAGAGACACCATGTCAGAAATTAAAGAAAATGTTCAATCACTTCAATCTTCTCTTAGAAGAAGAAAGGGAGATTCAAGCATTGAAAAAAGTGTATCTGAATATAAATTCTTCACAAAGAAGATGAAGAAGAATGTCACAAAACGGATCTCATCTTTAAAACGTATGGAATGTAAATTTGGAGCTTTCTCACTTTTAAATCAAGATCAAGACGTTGTTGCCGTGATAAAAGTTCTTAGAGAGATCATTGTAATAAACATGTCCCTCTTTCAATCCATTTTGTCTTTCTTGGTTGGATATGCATCAAAGTCAAAGGCAACCAAATGGTTGAAAGTGGCAAAGTTGATGCATAAAAAGGAAGTATCATGTGAAGAGAATTTGGAGAATGTCAATGAATTGCAAAGTGTAGAAGCATCTTTGAGAACCCTTATAAGAGAAGGTTCTGATGTTGCCAAGATGCAGGCAACACATGAAAGATTGGAGGCTTTGGAGAATGCAGTTGAAAGGATAGAAAATGGTTTGGAGAGTGTATTTAGGCATTTGGTTAAAACCAGAGTGTGTCTTTTGAACATCATGACTCAATAGTTTATTCTTTCCAAAGCATCCAAATTTTATGGATCAGCTGAGTATTATTTGTCTTATCAATTTGTATAGATACATACAATTAAATAGTAATACGTCAAGATCAAATACACTGAAAAGTTTATGCTAATTATTACCCTCTCTACTCATTTAAAGTGATTTTTTCTCCAACTTTTCTCGTATTCCTTACAATAAAAAAAAAAAAAAAGGATTGATCAGTGCACAAGATCATGATATTATTTTGAGCATATAAAATTGAACATACTAATGAAATAGATATAAAATGACATGACTCTACAGAAGACAGACCAAACCAGCATACTCCAAATTATCTTATGTACTGTACTCTAAATAGAATAAGATTCAGACTCTACTAGCCGACAATGTCTTTTATTTTTCAAAGCTGGAAACATAGTTAAAGAGGGGCTATGATAATTCTAAGACACCATCTAATTTGTGTCACTCATGTGCTAGATATAGCTCAGTAGCAAGAGACTTGTATGGAATTCAAAGATAAACTTGAACTAAATTTTTAGAGCCCTCGATTAAGAGAACTCTTCCAAAAACTTCGCTTATTGTGACGCTGACACGGTATTCTTTAGTAAAAGGCGAAAGAATAGTTCGCTATGTCATCATCACATGGCTCCATAATTTTAACATATAGAGGTCCTTTCATTTTATAAGTGAGTAATTTAATTTCTTTTGCAAAGTAGAAGATGTGGGATTTTGGTCTGTTACCTACTCTCTTGACCAGACCTTTAATAACTAGCGTACCTCAATCTATCCACAATTGAATTTCAATGCAAATATAGCACATGAAACAACAATGAATAATAACTCACCTGGCAATAGAGGAGCTGCATTGAGCTAATTGATATATTCCATCTAGACTTGAGAGTTACAACAAAATTCATTATATTATTCTCACTCCGGTAAAGCACGGCCTTACTCGAACAGGATCTGCTCTATAGGCTTGTATACTCTGTCCTTGACTAACGCCGGAGTTGACCTCAATATGATGGGCACCATCTTTAGCTGTAGATATTTGTTCTCGATTGGTTTTTCTAAACGGGGTGGTCACACGGTTGTGTGACAGACTCAAACCTTTTACCTTTTTGTTATTGCATTGCAACAAATCAGTAACATCATCAATTACAAAATTTTACGGCAACACACCCAGAAAAGGAAATTTGATTTTCTAAGAAAGGAGTGGCATTTTATTATTTACCTTGCTTCCCGAAGAGAACATGAAAGATTATTGTTGCTTATGCTTTTGGGTCCCTCTCCCTCTTCAAAACTTAACAAGGAGATCTAAGCTCCATAATGCAGAACCAATTTTACTGGGAAATCGAATCATTATCTGAAAGGGATTTTTCTTTCAACTCTTTGAAGGGCTTTTGGGGCCAATTATTAAGACAAAAGCATTCCAGTGAGAGTGACCCTCGTCCAATTAATGGGCATATACACTTTCAACTTTTTCTTTGACTAAAGCATTGAAGATTTATTGAACTTCATCTGGTTAAGTTTCTATTGATAATACATTACCCTTGAAAAGTTGCATAAGAATTATCTTACCTAAACTCTAGACTGCAAAATTCGGCAGAACATAGAGCCATAACCTCAGAAATTTTAATTCATATTAGGAGGGGCTGCGCGAACGCAAGCCCCCACAGCAACAAATTATGATGTAGGCTCCACCACTTGGGTAGACCTTAGGCTAGCACCCCTCCTAAGTGCAATGGAGGTCACTTGCCTAGGCCATGGGCCTTCTTGATCACCCATTGACCCCATCCAGGTAAGTATGTTATAATGTATCACACACTAATGTTTTATAGCTCATGTTCCATACTATTCACTCTAACAATTCCAATGTGGGACATAGATAACATTGTTTCGATTCATTCTAAAGAAGAAAAGGAAAAAATACCATCCAGTGCTGGAATTGTGTGAACACAGTCTATATTCAGTTAGTGGATCAACCGTTTATACACAAATTCACATTAATTGATAAAGTATTTACAACCATGTTGCAATTGTGAAATCTCTTAAGTGAACATATGAAATCTTTGGGTCACACAAACTGTCGGCAAAATCTCGACCATTAAAAAACTCTAAAATTATACCTACCGGGACTTTCAATGGATATGAAATTCCCGATACCAAATTGTACTTTTGATCAATAACCAGATTTATTGAACATACCGAGAATTTAAAATTACCGATATACCGGTAATTTCAAATGAATTATCAGAAATTTTGATCCATACCGATTTTTTTTTATAACTGCCAGGTATTTGTTCCGGATATTGCTTATAAAATATTATGGGGCATTTTTACCATTATAAAAATATGGAGGTGTCAAGTACAATCGAATGGATGACAAATAGATTCCTATAAATTTCAACATAGTGGAGTGTGGCCCTCTACCGATCTAGTTCACCATTAGATCCAAATCCATTACAACATTTGTGAATTCATCGCAATCAAGGTCTAAGACATACTATCGTACGTAAGGAACTGTTTTGTAGTTCAATTGTAAAGTATTTCATTGAAAAAAAAATACAAAGTAGTTCAATATATATCTTGTAATGAATTGTTGTATAAAACAGTGTTTTAAAAATCGGATCGGACCGGCCGGTCGAACCGGGAACCGGCCAGGTAACCGGTCTGATTCAATTGTTGGATCGTTTATGTCATTGAACCGGTGCGAACCGGTAAAAACCGGAAAAACCGAAAAAACCGACGGTTTAATTATAATTTCTTTTAAAAAATAATTTTTTTATTATTTTAATTAAAAAATTAAAATAAAAAATGAAATAAAAATTAAAAATAAATAAATAAATAAAAATAAATAAAATTTAAAACATAGTAATAATATCATCGACGAGGAAATTATTGCGGATGCGATTGATTTTACTACAAATTATTTTAATATTAAAGAAGGAGATCTCAACATTGAAACAATTTTCCCTCCTTTAAACTAAATTTGATACACATTTTAGTTATTTTGTTATAAATTATTTAATTAAATTATATTACAATTAGACCTTGTAATTTTATACTATTTTATTATGTGTGATACTTTTATTTAAAATTTGAATTTAGATTATGAATTTGTGAATTTATGATATGATATTTTAAAAAAGATTAAGTGTTATTTATATTTTGTAGATACTGAATCATCTGATTCGACCAATTTTATACCTATATAGTTTTCTTATAAAAATCGGTCTATTTAACCGGTTTAATCTGGTTTGGTCATACGGTTCGACCAGTGACCCAGTGGTTCAACCAATAAACCAATGACTCAGTATCCTCATCGGTTTGATGACCGCTCCGGTTTTTAAAACACTGATATCAAGTAGCAAATGACTTGTATTAATGAGCATTATGCGAAAAATGATCTTACTATTGTTAGTTATATTTAGTTGTTGCAACATTGAAGGATATTATTAATAAGCTACCTCAATTCTGTGAATGCATATGGCTATGTTGCAACATGGAAGGATATTATCAATAAACTAATTCAATTCTATGAATGCATATGGCTATGTTGCAACATGGAAGGATATTATCAATAACCTAATTCAATTCTATGAATGCATATGGCTATGTTGCATCATGAACTTTACTTAAAATTTTGTAAACTTGTCACACTTGTTCCAAAAACTGTGCATTATTATACTACATGATGATAATAATGAAATGGGAATGAGGTTTTATAATTGACATGTCCTCCGAGTGTTGGTAAATACAAAACCTCAGTAGTCAGTAGTCACTTTGTTTCTAATATACTATATTAAATAATAGGGTGTTGTTTTTTATTCATAGGTATATATTGGCTGGCATGTTCCATTGTTGAGGAGCTAAATGGTTTAAACAATGGATTTTAGAAAGATGAGATCCAGATCTTGTTTGAAATCTGATGAAACCTGAGAAGCTATAAGCAAAACTAATTTTTACAATTGCAATTATGAGTGCTATGTGTCAGCAGAGATGGCAAACAAATTGAATACTAATGATGTTTTCTGATTACCAACACTTGAAAGACATGCTAGTTATAATCATCATGCACCTAAAACACTTTTCAATAATATAAGCATCTTGCAGAATATAACATGCAGTTTTATTAACAAATTCACAATGTTAGGTTGACATGTGACAAGCTTACACATTCAAAGGGAAATCCATCCATGCACCACATGCTCTACACCATCATTAACAAGTGCTACCTATTTTATAATTTCTTTACTATATGAAATTAATAACTATCAACTAATATCATGAGTAGCTCTATATAAAGAGAGGTTCAATCAAATGGTTACATCACACAAACATTGAGTTTTACAAAGAACAAATTAAAAAGCAATTAAGATGGCAAGCAAGTACCATGTTCGTTCAAATAGTTTTCCTTCTCAATCTCATCCAAACACTACAAGAATTGAACAAGAACTCAACAAAATCAAGACATGGGAAGCCTCATCAACATCTACATCTGATTCAATTACCAATGGTCTTTTCATGCTTGAAGATTTGTATATCCCTTTGGAAGATCTTCTCAATATGACATCAATACAAAAGGTCATTTCTCATCATCAAGGTGAGAAATTTGTGGAAGAATTGTTGGATGGTTCAATTAAAATTTTGGATATTTGTGGCATTGCAAGAGACACCTTGTTAGAGATTAAAGAAAATGTTCAATCACTTCAATCTTCACTAAGAAGAAGAAAGGGAGATTCAAGCATTGAAAAAAGTGTATCTGAATATAAATTCTTCTCAAAGAAAATGAAGAAGAATGTCACAAAACTGAACTCATCTCTAAAACAAATGGAAAGTAAATTTGGAGCTTCCGCACTTTTGAACCAAGATCAAGAAGTTGTTTCAGTGATAAGAGTTCTTAGAGAGGTTATACTAATGAACATGTCTATCTTTCAATCCATTTTGTCTTTCTTGGCTTTCAAGTCAAAGGAAACCAAATGGTTGAAAATGGCAAAGTTGATGCATAAAAAGGAAGTATCATGTGAAGAGAATTTGGAGAATGTCAATGAATTGCAAAGTGTAGAAGCATCTTTGAGAACCCTTTTAAGAGAAGGTTATGATGCTGCCAAGATGCGGGTAACACATGAAAATTTGGAGGCTTTGGAGAATGCAGTTGAAAGGATTGAAAATGGTTTGGAGAGTGTGTTTAGGCGTTTGGTTAAAGCTAGAGTTTCTCTATTGAACATCATGACTCAATAGTTTGTGGTTCTTTATTTTCTTTCCAAAGCATCCAAATATTACGGATCTGCTGAGGAATTTTTGTCTTATCAGTTTGTATAGATACATACAATTCAATAGTGATACATTACAATCAAATACAACAAAAAGTTTATACTAATTATTAGTACCCTCTACTCATTTCATGTGATTTTTTTCCCCATCTTTTCTTAGTCTTCCATTCAAACAAAAAGGATTATTCTGTGCACAAGATTATGATACTGTTTTGAGCATATTAAATTCAGTATACTCTTGAAATGGAATATAAAATACAAAGTATTTTAGTGACTTTGTTATGATTTTGTGATAGGTGGTAAAATTATCAATGATAACTCAACTAGTGGAGACCAATAAAGCCACATTCAAAAACGAAAGGCCAGCAGAGGCGAATTAAAGTGATTCGTATGACCTTTTAATGGTAATCGGAAATCAGGCCATACGAATCAGGGGCAATCAAGCCTGATTTTAGGTCCAAGTGTACATAAACGTGTTCTCCATCATATCTCAATCAGACATAGTCATGTGCTAGACTTGGACCGGTATAACCTACCTGGCCCATTAGCTTTTTTAACCCGATCTTGCTCTTTTGGATAGACTATTAGAAGGGGAAAGCTCCACTGGATTTGGGCTGAATCCGTCTCATTCAAGAACCCGACCCATGAAACTGGACATGTACACAACTCCTCAAACATGAGCCGTGTAAGGGCGAGATGCTTTCCTAAGGTATACCTAGAAAACAAATATATATACAACCCCTCAAGCATGAGTCATTTAATGGTGCGATGTTTTTCTAAGACATAACCAAAAAACGGACATGTACACAGCCCCTCAAGTATGAGTCATGTAAGGGGCGACATATTTTCCTGAGATTGTTCAGTCATTATCTGACGTACCTCTACGGATGCTCTTTTTTGGGCGATGTAGCTCTATTTTTATATGTTTGGCGGTCTCGGATTGTGGTCGGCCCATGTCCGTTGTTCGCTTAACTGTTCCACTTCCCCTAACTAAGATGATAGCCAAACGTCTTGAAAATAGGAGCCACTCATAAGTTATCTCTATGCAGCCCTAGTAAGATAGTCTTAAATGTCGCCCTCATTTTGTCTGTCACTCAACAATTTATTGATCCTTAATCTTTGCAACATTAGGACTAATCAAAGTAGTGAGTTCATTATATAATAGCAAGAAATACATGTTTCATTCAAACAATAATACAGCACATGCAGCTAATCTTTCTTAATCAATGTCAGCATGTGGTAGCAATAAGCAGCACCAATATTTATAATTGCAATGATGAGTGTTATGTGTCAGCAGAGGAAGCAAATTAAATGATGAGTAATGATGTTTTCTGATAACCAACACTAGGAAGACATGCCAGATATATTCATCATGCACCTCTAACTCATTTCAGACTCATAGCATTTCTGATTTTCATACTAGTTTCAACTATGATATCACATTTGGTGGTTTTTGAAGCGCATAAATTGTCAACATTGTTCTTTAAAGGTAAAGTCTACATCTTTCTTCTTACTTTTGCTTCCTTAGCTGTTGGGGTTTAAGGAAAGTAGGTTTCTAATATCTTTCATGTTCGAGCTTTCATCGAGGTGAGTCCTTTATCTTACTAAGGAGTACTTATTCCTGAGGAAGATAAGAGGGTGTATAACAAGTATGACGGGTGTGTCATTCCTCTTCATATTGTATTTCTGTCTCCTTTTTAATAATTTCATGGTTGACAGTTCTTAATCCATTGTTAATCGTCCATCCATAATTGCATCGCGTAAGCGTAAGCTAAGCTTAAGTTAAAGTCTTTTAATACTAGTGCAAATAAAATAAAAGTGTGCTAACCCTAACGCTCTTTTTACACCTTTTCAAAGTCCATCGTAGCTCGGTTAATTATTCAAAAGGCATTGGCTTGATATCTTTTCGACATTGTGCCTAAATGTTTGATGTTTATCGGGATATTGTGAAGCACTTCAAGGGCCGATTCTTCCTAGTCATTAATTTTTTGTTAGAGTCAATGTCTTATATTTATAGGATGGACGATTTGACTTAAGAGGACATTTTCTTTAAGAGATAGGTGTTGTCCTTCTTCGAGGCTCTGGGTTCACCAGGGTTGTTATCCATTTTAATGCAGCGTCGAAGAAACAATTAAAGTGGCTCATAGAGACGCATCTACAGGTGAAAGCCAACTTGAAAGATGGCAAAAAGGTTTTTTTTTGTTGAGGAAACTAGGGAATATTCCTTTTTAAGAATATTTCTTGATGATCTGCTCTGTAACCTATATGTTCTTTCCTTAGAGATAAGATTCAATATGAGAAAACAATACAACAAATGAGAAGTGATGGACGTGTGACTCTGAACACAAGAGGAATGAGTGAATTGTGTGATTTAAAATCCATTTTCAAAATAAAATAAGAGGAATCAGATGTCGATTCTCACATAGGGCGTCATTATTCAATTAGTAACTAGAAATGATTGGTGAAATAATGAGACAATGCTTTGGTGCAGTGGACTTCTGCTTACAATGTGGTGGAGAGGAGAGCTGGTCAGTAAGATTAGCACTACGACGCCTAAGTTAATAAGAGAAAATGAGGAGTATTGTATGAGTAGAAATAGATTTGAATATCGTTGTTCCATTTATATAGTGAGAGAAATTAAAATTGTCAGTATGAGGTGAGACGCATTATGTAAATAGTCTTTGAATCTGATCTGATGGTGGCATACGTTACTGGAGAACAAAATTTCCTATTCTTGAATGAATGAGGGTTTATATGCTATATGCATTTTACCACTTAGTGGTGCTTTTGAGCCTTTTACTTTGCATCTTGTGAACAACATGCAATATATTTAATACTAAAATGTTATAAAAAAAATTCTTACGTGATGCGGTTAAAATAGTATTTATTTATAACTTCAAATAATATTTATCAAATAGCCGTCTTAGCTCAGCTGGTAGAGCGCGTGGCTTTTAACCATGTGGTCATGGGTTCGATTCCCACAGACGGCGATTATTATTCCTATTTTTATATTAATTAGTTAGAAAATATGAATATAATTTTTTTGTACCGATTATTTTTATAAACATATGTTTGGATCATATATATTTTTTATGTGAGACTCGACATGTGGAGCATACATATAAATGGTAGATGGCTCAACGGATCTTGATTAGAGTCTAATATCATCTTAAGAATTATGGTTATGTCTAACTTAACCTTACAAATCTGATTTATGAGATGAAGATTGACCTCGCTTATAAACATATATTGACCATATCCTTTTCGATGTGAAACTCCTCAACAGTATTGCATTAAATTAATATTATTATATGAAATTTGTGCAGGTGACACTTTTATCTATTGTCTAAGTGTCTTCAAACACAAGAAAGAAATATTTATGGTTCATTTTAAGAATACGAAGAAAGGTAAAATAAAATAAATAAAGAAAAGTAAATGAATAATAGATAAAAAAGAACACATTATATTTGTTCTTGGTTTCATCCAAAACCACGAGGCATGCGTCCATTCCCTAGAGATTGACCCTTGAAATTTCCAATATCACAAATATTTTACAACCATTACTACAAATAATCTCATTTCATCTCGGACGCGAAGTGGACTGTACCTCGGTTATCCAGGCGAGGTAACGATGGGTGACATGAAATGTTTCCACTTTTTTCCTCGATTTTTTTGAATAACCAAAGGAAAAAACGTTGAATCTGAAGTGAGTTTGATCCCCGACAACTGCATATTTTTAATGTTATAAGGCGCCCTTTACCTCTTGATTATATATAACCGATGGGATAAATAAAATAAATTTGTAGTTACATGATCAGAGATTATGTTAGAAAACAAGCCTTGAACCATACTTTTTTTTCTACACTTTCAATCCATCACATAAATCTTTTACAAAGTAAATACACTATCACAAACCACATATTAAATAAACCTAATATTAAACACAATTCACCGTCTCACGTTACTCCCTTGTAAGGAAACCACCTTGTCCCAAGGCCTTCACTCGGTCGAATCTATGTTGACGTGATCTTGTCTAAAATCTTCAAATCACACTGATCTTGAAGGAAAACCCCACCTTGGTTTTCATATTTAAAACACACAAAGTTCCCAATCCAATATTCTTGGTTACACCAAACCTAATTGGACGTTATCAACCCTAATCGAAAAAATGATTATGTGTAGTTCAATTGTGTATGCATAGAAGAAGGGATGAAGATGATAGGAAACTTTGTAATTTGGTTTCATTTAGGTTTTATTCTCTAGAAAATCCTTAAAATTAGAAGAAGGTGCACGTATGAGTATATATAGGTATGTGAAGAAAAATGAGCAAAAGGAATGCAATAAGTTGGAGCAAAATGAAATTTTTGGGACGGGAAAACGTATAGGTCGGCCTATGTAGGTGTTCAGATCGGCTTATGAAGGTGATGGGTTGGCCTGCGTAGGTATTCAGGTCGACCTGTGAGGCGACCTACGGGCAGAGTCTAGAGGCTTCAATACTGCTCCATGGTAGTCGACCTGAAGGATTTATGTGTCGGCCTATACCGGAGTTAAAAATCGTATAGGTTGACCTGTTCATGCATGGGTCGGCCTGAAATGATTTGTATGCCCAAAAACATGTTTTTCAATACACATATGATGATGACTCCTTTTC
The DNA here is from genome assembly GCA_963966055.1 of Lathyrus aphaca. Taxonomy (NCBI): domain Eukaryota; kingdom Viridiplantae; phylum Streptophyta; class Magnoliopsida; order Fabales; family Fabaceae; genus Lathyrus; species Lathyrus aphaca. Next base: position 510,786,692 of record OZ014523.1, on the reverse strand, counting down.
AAACTCATTTAAATACTTCCTAATGCCAAGATGACAATCTAGAATGGGAGGATACCGTCCAATATACATAACACTACACTATTGTAGTTTTAACATCACTCAAAATACAAAAGCAATCATACCCTTATTTACTTTTATAGTTGGATCAATTCACGAGGGAGGGGGAGAAATAGATCAATTCATGACATTGGATTAATTCATGAGGGAGAGGGAGAAACAAATCAATTCATGAGTGAGAAACCATTCACTGGAGGTTGTGACATTGTTTCTGACATTGATGTGAGCTCCCACATATTCCATGTTTCAGCTTTACTATTCACAATGAAGATTTATTTCAACGTATGCAGGAACATCTTTAGAAAACACATTCCCATTTTGACACAAGTTATAAAAAAATATGTTTGGTAACTGGTATTTATGATTTACTGGGGAATGTAACTTATCGATAATTTATATTAAAAGTTGGAAAAGGGGGATCTCAAATTCCCACATGAGCATCAGTTATTTAGAGACTCAAATATCTATAATTGAAAAAAAACTCTGAACATGAATAAGACAATATGATCAAATATGTGATCAAAGTCTTCAGGGATCCAAGTTTTGCTTCCTCTATAATCTTGAGGAATTGTTTTGGTTTTCCCTTGGGTATTTCGTCAAACACTTTGTGTGTTTCACTCTGGGAATACTGCAAATGTATTGGCTCCTGAAAATGCATCTACTAATCCAATCAACCTTGGTAAAATCCTCCAATATTAGATTCAAACATTGAGAGGCACAAGGAGATATAAATATTATCTCGTAGTTTTGCATTATATGATTACTGATACCAGTGTAGTTAAAGTTATCCATAATAATTTGCATAACATTTTCAGGACCAAACTATTGAATTACAGAATCAAAAATATCAGCGAGCTATTCTGTGTTCTTTAAATATGCATAGCATACATTGTTAGAGAAATTCTTGAAAATTGTTATCCATACTGTCAAAATATGATCAGTGTGAAACCAGAAAAGACAAATAGAAATTAAAGTGAATGAATATAATTGAATTTTTCATTGAGACAAAAAGTATAATATAGTTGGTTTATATAATACTAGATCAGCAATGCATGGCCAATGAAAATAACAGAAACTGTAACGGTTAGTTTGACTAGGTGAGAGAGGAAATGAATGAAAAAAGGATAAGAAAAAAATAGGAAAGCAATTATATTTTAACACCCCCTCAAACTGGAGTGTATGTTGATGAGATCCAGTTTGGAAACCAAGGAGTTGAATGGGCCGAGATGAAGAGGTTTTGTGAATATGTCGGTGACTTGTTTGGCTTATTGAATGGGTTGTAGGTGAACAATTTTGTCTCTAACTAGAGGGAAATCCATTTCTATATGTTTAGTACACTCGTGAAACACCAGATTTTAAGCAATATAGATCACGTTTTGGTTGTCGCAGAAGATTGTGACTGGCTTGGTGTGGATGATGGAGAAATCTTACAAAAGGTGAAGCAGTGTTAGTTTAATGGCAGAAAATAACAAATAGAGAGGTAGAGAAAACTGTTGCTCAAAAGAAAGTAATATTTGATCAATAGAAGCGTTGCAATAAATAATAGAAAGAAAAACTGAAAACTATCCCACGTAACCAGAATTTTAGGGAATTGAATAATTAAACTAATTTGCTCCTAAAGTATAGCAACCACTACTAGCTTGCTCCTAAAGTATAGCAACCACTAATTGACTAAAAACTATTGAATTACACATGCTAAAATAGTAATAATAAATCTAGCAGTTACAAAAGCACATTTAATACTCCTCCTTGCTTTAGGAACTGCAAACTCCAATCAGTTGCCTTAGATATTCAAATTTGCTGATAGATAATGGCTTTGTAAACATGTCAGCCAATTGATCTTCAGACTTGCAGTAAATTAAGTTTACTTCTCCACTTTGTTGCATCTCTCTCAAAAAATAGAGCTTGATATTGAAATGTTTAGTCTTTCCGTGACATACTGGATTGTTTGCAATAGCAATTGCAGCCTGGTTGTCAACAAAAATTTATGTTTTGTTCTTCTGCTACAAAGATAAATCACATAAAATCTTCTTCAACCATAAAGCTTGATTTACAGCAGCTGTTGCTGCTATAAATTCAGCCTCAGCGGTGGATTGTGCTACAGTCTCTTGCTTCTTTGTGCACCATGAGAATACTCCCGAGCCTAGGCTGAAACAGTATCCTGAAGTGCTCTTCATATCATCAATGGATCCAGCCCAATCACTGTCAGAGAATCCATATAACTTGAATTCTTTACACGTATCGAACTTGACTCCATAATCAATAGTGCCTTTGATATATCTCAATATTCTTTTTGCTGCTTGCAAATGAATTTCACTTGGACAGTGCATAAAACGAGACAAGAGACTTACCGCAAATAGAATGTCCGGCCTTGTTGCAGTGAGATACATCAGACATCCAATCAAGCCTCTATAATATCCTTCATCAATTTTTTTCAGCACCATCATCCTTGCTCAACTTCTCCTTTTGATTCATTGGTGTGCTAACAGATTTACATTCCTCCATTTTAAATTTTTTCAAAATTTCCTTTGCATATTTTCTTTGACAAATTAACACTTCATTCTCACTTTGTTTGATCTCAATTCCAAGAAAATAGGTCATGAGACCAAGATCTGTCATTTCAAAAGCTTTCATCATTTCTTGCTTGAACTCGTCAACTAGCCTTGCGTCATCTCCTGTTACTAAAAGATCATCCACATAAAGGGAAACTATGAGAAAATTGTTCCCCTTATGTTTCACATAAAGAGTGGACTCGGATAAGCTTTTTACAAAGCCTATGCTCAATAAGTGATCATTAATCTTGTTGTACCAAGCCCTTGGCGCTTGCTTGAGGCCATAGAGAGCCTTTTTTAGAAGATAGACTTTATCTTCTTCACCTTGCTTCACGAATCCTTCTAGATGGTCTACATATATTTCTTCATGTAGCTCTCCATTTAAAAAAGTTGATTTAACATCTAACTGAAATATTTTCCAGCCCTTTTGCGCAGCAACTGCTAACACCAATCTAATAGTATCTAATCTGGACACAGGTGCAAAAGTGTCAGAATAATCAACACCAAAAATTTGCGCATACCCTTTAACTACAAGTCTGGCCTTGTGCTTGTTGATTGAGCAATCTGCATTAAGCTTTGTTTTGAAAACCCATTTAACTCCAATGACTTTTCTATTTTCAGGCCTGTCAACCAACTCCCATGTTTTGTTTTTTTTGTATCATGGACATCTCCTCCTCCATTGAAGTTTTCCATTTCTGGTCCTTTTGCGCTTCCTCACAGCTAGCAGGTTCACAAACTGCTACATTACATCTTTGATAGATGTCAGATAACAGCCTTTTGCCTCTGACTGGAGGGTCGTCTTCTAATTCATCATGTAACAGCTCTGTTGTTTGCTGTCCCGAATGCTTATCATCAATGTTGCCAAATAGTTTAGTTATTCTTTGTGAGTTCTCCCAATTCCATTGTTGTTCTTCATTAAAGTGCACATCTCTGGTAACAATCATCTTTCCGGTTTGAGGATGATACACTTTGTAGGCCTTTGAAACTGAACTGTAACCCACAAAGATGCCCGGAGTTGCCTTCTTGTCAAGTTTGTCACGTTTAGCCTGTGGAACATGTGCAAAACAAACACAACCAAACACTTTAAGAAACGTTAGTGATGGCTTATACCCATACCAAGCCTCAAATGGAGTTTTATCCTTCAAGGCTTTGGTTGGAAGCCGATTTTGGAGAAAAACCGTTGTGTTAGCCGCCTCTGCCCAAAATGTTTTAGGCAACTCCTTCTCATGTAACATGCATCTAGCCATCTCCATCACCGATCTATTTCTCCTTTCACTAACCCCATTTTGTTGTGGAGTGTAGGGGGCTGTGAGTTGATGTTCAATACCAGCTTCTTCACAAAATTGATTAAATTTTGTTGATGTATACTCTGTCCCATTGTCAGATCTTATACATTGAATCTTGCAGCCACTTTGAGTTTCCACCATTTTCTTGAACTTCATAAATACTCCAGCCACTTCATGCTTAAATTTCAAAAAAAAATATCCAGCACATTCTTGTGAAGTCATCTATGAAAAGAATGAAGTATAGACTAACTTTTAGTGATGGTGTTCTTTGGGGTCCCGCCACATCAGTGTGAACAAGCTGCAACTTTTGAGAAGCTCTCCAAGCTTATTTGGGGAATGATTTTCTTATTTGTTTACCAAATTGACAAGCATTAAAATTTGGTAAATTATCAAAAAGTATTGGCAGACCTCTTGACATGCCTTTTCTTTGCATGTTCAACATTCTTTCAAGATGACAATGGCCGAGTCTCTTGTGCCAGAGTTCTGTGGGACTGACTTGAGTAAAATAGACTGCCTGCTCCTCCTCTGTTGGATCAAACGAGAAGCTTTTACCTCTCATTTTAACCCGTAAAACTTCCCATCCAGCAATGTCGTAGATGAGACATTGTTGATTTTCAAAGGATACTTTAAATCCCTTTTTAATCAACTGACCTACACTTAGTAAGTTTTGGTCAATGTCAGGTACATAGAGAACATCGGATATAATTTTGGTACCTGAACACGTTGAAATTGCAATGGTTCCTTTTCCTTTTGTAGTAATATAGCCACCATTCCCTATTCTAACCTTTGAGACATTTGTGGGCTTCAAATCCTTAAATAGAGTCTTGTCATATGTCATGTGGTTCGTACAACCACTATCAATTAACCAACATTCAGAATTGCTCCTTGTTGAATAGCATGTTGCAGCAAAAATATAGTCTTCTTCATCTTGCTCAACAACTTGGGCATTGGCTTCATGTTGTTGCTGATATTTGCTCCTACAAATTACAGCTTCATGTCCAAGCTGATTGCATTTACTACACTTCGTGTCTGGTTGTTTCCAACATTTGTATGGTGGGTGACCCAATTTCCCGCAGTGCTGACAAGGTGGGTAGTTTTTCTTTTTAACCCTAGCATTTTTTTGGTTGTTTGCACTATTACCGCTGCTTGATGGATGGTCCTTCTTGACATGCTTCTTTCTACTGGTTTCCCCATAATGGTGCTTGGCTCGTAAAGCACCTTCGACTGCACCATCTTGTCTCATCAACCTTCGCTGCTCTTGGGACTGCATAACACTTACAAGTTCTTCCAATGTGATCTTTGAAATATCCTTAGTGTTTTCTAATGAAGTAATAGAAGCTTCAAATTTTTCAGGAGCAGTTACTAGTATTTTCTGAACTATTCTTGAATCAGAAAAATCAGAACCTAACAACCTCACCTTGTTAGCAATGTTAAGAAGTCTGTTTGCATACTCCTTAATTGTTTCAGACTCCTTCATCTCCTTCATATTCTTCCTTGAGGAAATTCCATATCACAAATGCCGAATTAATCGTCATGATTCTGGTGAAAATGTCTTGTGAGACAGCAGCAAACAAAGTAGCTCTTGCCTTAGATTTTCTTCCTTTCTTCTCCTTGTGATTTTTTATCTGAGCCATAGTTGGATTGTTCGGTAAAGGAAGAACTTCATAGTCTTCCTCAACGGCTTCCCAAAGGTCATTTGCTTCTAGGTAAGCCTCCATTCTTGCTGCCCAGATGTGATAATTATCACCGTCAAACACAGGCGGTGCTAGTTTTGTGTAAGGAGTTTCAAAATCCATCTATTTGATGAATTGAAGGAAGGTTTATTATGGTGGGTTTTTTTAATGGGTTCACTCACAGGTTCCTCTAAGAAGAAGGCTCTAGATACCAATTTGTTAGTTTAATGGCAGAAAATAACAAATAGAGAGGCAGAGAAAACTGTTGCTCAAAAGAAAGTAATATTTGATCAATAGAAGCGTTGCAATAAATAATAGAAAGGAAAACTGAAAACTATCCCATGTAACCAGGATTTTAGGGAATTGAATAATTAAACTAATTTGCTCCTAAAGTATTGCAACTACTACTAGCTTGCTCCTAAAGTATAACAACCACTAATTGACTAAAAACTGAAACAATAAAATAAAATAGTAATAATAAATCTAGCAGTTACAAAAGCACATTTAATAAGCAGCCATTGAGCCTCACAGGTTGTGTTGGAAATGGCTTTGTATTCAGCTTTGAAGGAGGATAGGGAAACAACTTGTTGCTTTTTTGACTTCTAGCTAATGAAGCAAAATCTTGTTATGGATCTTCGCGTCAAGCTGCATGATCCCCAATTAGCGTTCAAGAATCCCATGAGAGTAAGGCTTGTGTTTCTTTTAAAGAATAGACCTTTGGATGGAGCATATTTTAAATAGTGTACGATCTGTAAGGCAACATATAAGTGTGTAGGAGTAAGTTTTGCAAGAAACAGGCTCAATCTACATACATAAAAATAAATATCAGGGTGCGAATGAGTGCGATAAATAAGATTACCTAGAAGACGACGGTATTTAGTGGGATTGGATAGAGGTTATTTTGTATCAATTGTAAATTTAAGGGTAGGATCCATTGGTGTTGAAGCCATTTTGGCTCCTAACAAACGTGTCTCTTGTAAAAGGTCTAGGCAGTATTTTTGTTAGCAAAGTGTGATCCTTGAGGATGAACGGGCAACTTCGAGGCCAATTAAATACTTTAATTGGCCTAGATCTTTGATAGTGAATTTCTGGTCCAAAACATTTTTTACATGAGTAAACTCCTTAAGAGATGTACTTGCAAGTAAAAAATCATCTACATACACAAGAATAGCAGTATAATTTAAGTTATTATACTTAATAAATAAAGAGTAGTCAACCTTAGATTGGAAGAAACCTAAGTCATTAAGGGTTGTCATAAGGGTATTGTTCCATTTACGGCTGGCCTATTTTAGTCCGTATATGGACTTTTTCAGTTTGCAAACAAGATTTTTTGATGAGGTAGTTAGGCCATGGGGAAGGTTCATGTAAACTTCATCATCAAGGGTGTCATGAAGGCAAGTCATGTTGATGTCAAGTTGATGCAAGTGCCAACTTTTTATGGAGGCAATTGAAAGAATGGTTCTAATGGTGGTCATTTTGACAAAGGGGCTGAATGTTCCATGGTAATCCAGCCCTTATGTTTGGGTGTAACCTTTTGTGACTAAATGGACTTTGTAGCGCTCAATAGTGAACCGATGCGATTAGATCCAAATTTGATGAAACTTGAAAGAATATTGGGATACCCAAAGCAACTACGCATCAAGCCTCAAAAGTCGTGGATTTAACGCAAATGATTAATCACCTTGGGATTACACGACCAACAAGAGATCCGGTCCACGAAAGTGTAAGTATCCAATTGGATTTTTATTTCGAAGTAGGGACACATTTAGGTCTATGTTAAATAATCGTCGAGTAATTTACAGAGTAATTACCCTACAAATGAGGTCGGCCAAAACCAATTAAAGTTAACGATGTTAGTGCTAATACATGCGAGATAAACGATATGTAAATTTCCATCCAAACTCAATGTCGCACAAATATAAAGATGAATACCAAATTGAGTTATACTTATGGTATTCTTTCATCTTTAAGTTCAATCACTCAGTTTTGTGGATTCAAGGTATGGAAATATATCACTAATTCAAAGCACATAAAGTGAATTAAATAATTCACTTATAGATCGATTTGAACTAATGAACATTAACTCATTTAATCTACACCCAAAGTCCATTAAATTTAAAGAGAAATCATTCCCAAAAATGTCTCCCAAGATAAAAATAAGAAGAGGGGGAAAAAGAGGCAAAACAGTCCCAAAAACAAGTGAAAAATTCAGTTATGTTCCAGAGTAGCCGATTACTACCAGGTTGATAACTAGTTACTTAGTTCAAAAATATAGTTTCTGAAAAAATTAACACTGAGTAACCGGTTACTACCATGCCGGTAACTGATTACTTTGCGCACAATAGCAAAAAATTGGTCAAAATTCAGCATGATCCTCTTTTAAAACAATTTTCAAACACCTTATGATCATGAACTGAATTGGCACGAATTTTAGTGAGAAAAAAAAGTGGAATCCCTGCAATCAAACAATAATTTATGATCCAAAGGATCAACAACCAAAAGCACCAAAGATCTACATCTTGAATGATGATGATGATGATGATGATGATGATGATGATGGTGTAACAATGGAGGAAGATGAATTACCGAGAACAAACTTCAAATTAATCCACTAGCAAGCTTGATCTACTGGAATTGATGAATAAAAATGATAAGGATGAAGGTTTAGCTCAAAGTTATTCAAGAATTCAATTCAAATTCTTGATTACTTTCAAAAGAAGAAAATGAGCTTTAGGTGATTTTTGTGGTTTGAGGATGTATTTTACAAGGGATTTTTTGGCTATCAAAAGCTTGAGAAAATGAATGAAATGAAACCTCTATTTAAAGAGTTTAGGCTTGAGAATTTGGTGGAATTGAGCTAGGTTTGGAAGATCAAGATTATGCTTGGAAATTAAATTTGGAGGGAATTAGTAAAATAGTGTGATTAATGAAGGTGCATGATGGGAATTAATTTTGATGATGTATGGGAATTAAATGGAGATGTTCTAAAATATTTCACATGTGATCAAAATGAAATTGGTGTCAAAATTACAAGATTTGAATTTTGCTGCCATTTTTCAAAATTGCAACCGGTTACTACCAGGACGTTAACCACTTACTCAGTGCAAAATTTGGAAAATTATTATTTTTCTTTGTACTGTTGTGGTTCCGACACGATTCTTTTGCTTGTTTAAGAAGGCATGGAAATAAACACATGAACCTTGGAATTCCTTGAATAAATCAATTAAAACTTGAGAAATCTTTGATCAGATGAATTTGAATTGTTTGCGGATCAACTTCGACTTTGTTCAGATGAAATTCATTCGAGTTATGGAATTGTTTTGCTTTCTTTCTAAAAAAGGTTAGTAAAAGATGGAAAACAAAAAAAAAAGATTTTAATTAAAGGTTAGTAAACATAAAAAAGAATAGAAGAACCGATGTATGATCTTTTTTGTATGTAAATTATGCAAATAAAAATATGAAAAATCTCATAATCAAAAATCAGGGTGCTACAATACCATGTGAAAATATGATCTTCATGATCATTGTGAAACCAGAAAATACAAATAGCAATTAAAGTGAATGAATAATATTGAACTTTTCATTGAAACAAAAAATATAATACATGTGATTTTTATTATACCAGGTCAGCAAGGCATGGCCAATGAAAACAACAAAAACTTTAACGACTAGTTTGACTAGGTGAAAAAGGAAATAAATGAAAAAAGGCTAAGAAAACAAAACGGAAAAAATAGGAAAATCAATTATATTTTAACACATACACTTTCTTTCTAGAAATTATTGATGAACATTGTTCTTGAAGGAATTGAAATCTGAGAAGGATGGAAGTGCTGAGGAGATTAAGCTTTATTGGGTGCATAACAATTGTTTGATGTTTGGTTTCTATGAGCATTGTCTTACATTTTAGAAATAGTTGAGATTACAATTATATTTAATGTGAAAATTCAATTTAAAAAGTTAAAAGTGGATTAGTAGTAAAGTATTTTTCCAACAACCAAGTGGATCAAAGTTCGAATCTGGGTGTATGCAAAATTTTGGGACCTTTTTAATGAACATATACCACATCAGTGTTATGTGTATGCCAAATAGACTCTGATTTGATTTTGACTAACGGATCTCGAGATAAAGATAAGGAACCAAAAAAATATTTTGCCAAAAACAATATGACTCAATCATCTTTTTTTAATGATAAAGACTAATAAAGATGCAAAATAAGAGAATCTTCTAATATTAAAGAAGTTCATCAAACTTTTTTTTACCGAAGATATTTTTGAAAATGATCTAAATAGTAGGGGAAATAGAAATTAACCCTTTATCTTTTTGTTATGACTATTTTATATTAAAATTTTTAAAAATACTAAAATTTAAAGCTAATTAAATAATTTTTCTTGAATTCTTTTTTTATAAATTATATTATTATGACTATAATTTGATTATCAATAATGAATATCCATATTATTAGATGTAAAAATTAATATTTTAATTTATTAAAAAATTGAAATAAAATTTTAATATTTTAAAAATAAACTAAATCTATAAGAAACATATTTTATGTATAACATTTTACATCATAAAAATAATTTTAATTATTTAGGTAAGGGTATAAAATTTTTGCAAAATTATTACTATATTAAAAAAACTTTAACACCCATCTAATTTAAAAGAAGTAGTATTTTAAAAGGTGATAAAGTATGAAAACATTTTTTTTTTTTTGACAGATGCTTAAGAATGAACATTAAAATCAGAAATCATGGGAAGATAGATAGACTATAATTCTAAAACATGAACCTCTCATTCAAACAAGGATTGATTTTTAGTATAACATCATTTCATTCTCTCATTTACAAAAGACATTAATTTTATTAGCCTAAAGAGCTAGCATATTAAGAAATAACACTCTATTTTTCACCAAACATCTAAATAAACAATCTAATCCATCTTCCAAACTATCAACATTACCATTCAATCTCTCTAACAATCTTAGCACCCTTTGACTTTCAATATTTGAATAATCACTACTTTTCTCTCTCCCAATAAGAGAACACAAAGCATTGTTTAGATCTTCAACCTCATTTTTGTCCTTCCCTTCTTTCTCATAAGAAAATAAAGGCTTCAACTTGGAAATCAATGATGACCCTTTTGTTCCAAATGCTGCCATAGACACAAAAAGTAGCACAGAACATAATATAGATATAGTAATTGTATTTGCTTCTCTTAAAACTCTAACCAAAAATGTTAATTCTTGATCATGATCACAAAGAGAAAATGAGTTTACTTTGCTTTGCATTTTCTTTAGCTCCAAAAGATGGTTTGAAACTTTCTTCTTTGCTTTCTTTCTGAAATTTTCATAACAAGAAACACTATTTTCAATGCTTGAATCACCTTTTCTTCTTCTACGTATTGCTGATTGAAGTGTTTGCATGTGTTCTCTAAGAACAGACAATAAATCTCTCGAACACTCGCAAGCATCCAGCAATGTGACAGAGTAATACAGAGAATCTGATATGAGTTTTCCATCGTGGTAGCGTAGAAGACATTGTTTGGTTTGTTGAGAATCAAAGACTTCTTCGATTGAATTGTAAATCTTTGCAAGCTCCACTAAGTCACTTTGAATTTTGCTTGCTTCCAAATGAATGTTGTTTGAGAGAAAGTGTTGGTGATGGTGCTTTAGGTTGTTTAGAACTGATTCAATTGTTTGAGAACTAGGGTTTCCTCTTGTGGGAAAACTAATGGACCTTATTGGTTGATGTGTATAGGGAAGTTTTGAAATGGCTTCCATTTTTTTTCTTTCTTTCTTAGAATAGTGTTGCTATATGATAAGATTATGTTTGAGTGACAACTAGCTTTTGTTCAATCTTATTTATAGGAACATGGTTAGGGGGCCTAAATATGGTATGAGATTTGGGGTGGGGAGGTTCCGCACTTTTTAAATTCGAAAATTACAAAAAATTTATGTTAATATTTGCGTCTGTGAAAGTCCACAAAAATAGACGGAAGAAGACGGATATATTAGAGAGTACATCTCTAAAATTTTATTCTGTCACGAATAAAATAAATGAGTTCAGATTCTCGGTGAGTCCAGATTCGTTTTGTCATCCTTAACTATGTTAAGATATTATGTGTTAGGATATTTTGTGAACGTGAATGAATTAGAAGTATCATATGTGTCCACGTGATGGAAGTTGCGTGGCTTTCTGACAATTTATGCTAACAAGTCGGTAGCTGAAGTCCATTTATTAATCCATGGTCGTAACATGAGCAACGTAGGTTTCAAATAATTGTTGGCAAACATCGTATACAGAACAATGTTGGTGTCTGTTCCCCTGCTATGCGTCAATAATTTCCATCATCACAACTCAACCATAGGATATCTCAAAATTTATCATCTAATATGCTTAGAGTTTAATAAAAAAATGTAATGAACTAAGATATTTTTGATGTGATAGAATAATAAAAACATAAGGCAGGTAATTTCTGTCACTTTGGTTTGGTAGATGGGTGTGTCTAGACTCTAGAGTAGTAACAAGAAAGAGGGGGCCTACTTATATAAGAATCACATGTTGATTTTGACAAATAACTGTTTTTTTTCTTTCATTTGTTTTGTTCTTCAGCATCCTTTGCAACATTACATTTCAAGATCAATGTATCAAGCATCAGATTCTATGACAGGCTTGTGATAGTTGAAGTTGCACATTTTTCTATCAAAATGTTTGCATCTATTGTAGTAATATAATTAATTAAAGAAAAAAATAATAGTTGCATTATACAAAATTCTTTAAAGAATTATATTTTTAGTGTCACAACTTTTTAGGTCAGAATCTTCACAATTTTGTTCATTAAAAAAAACATCTCATTAGATTAAGGTGTACGGATAATCTATATAAATTATTCTTAATTTTAATTTTCAAATAATATAAAATTATTTTGGTTTGTCTGAAACAGTTACCTCAGTAGAGGCTAAGGGACACAATGGACTCCGACTTTCGGCAAAGAGAATTATTGTTTTGGATGAGAACTTTTGACAATATGGTAGCATTTCGTCACGGTAGATTTGAACTTTTGATATGATAGATAAAAAGTTGATATGTAAGGTTAACATTTCAATCCACGGATCAATAAAAAAAACAATGAATAGTGTGTGATTGAGGTGTTTGAATCATACATTTTCTTTAGTATTCAATTTTTTATACATAAGAGTTGATCGGAACATCTCAAATTTTTTATCAAATGTAGGTTTTTTCTCATTGAATATTTGGTTGGTCAAAAATATAAATATACTAATAAAACTAAGAGAATTTTTCATCTCACTTCGTGGGTCTCTCAGACACAATGTGTGTTTTTATTTTTGTCCTCACTGTTTCCGTTGATGTATCTTCGGACGCACCCTTTTTTATTTAAATGTTGATTTGTTTCGTGGATACACCAACGGAACAACCCAGACTTTCTATATCTTGGATGCTTCCGTAAATACACTTGCAGAAGAATTGAACGTTTATTTTTATTTTTTTCGTTGTATCTAAATTTAATTTATTGGTTTGCAGACATTATGTCTTCTTCAGACTCAGAATATCAGATTCCAACAGAGAGACGGATACACGGTCGAATTGTCCAGCATGCCTCCGTCCAAAAGGAGAGGGCCCATGTCCAGCCAGACGTACCGTCTACATCTGGAGTTATAGACACTTCTTCATCCCGGAGGCCACATGATGATTCTGATGGTACTTCACAGTCTTCGCACTCCCAGAGGAGACGCCAGTAGAGTCTGGTTCCACTACCGGAACGCGATGTTGAGGATCCTAAGCAGACCCATGAGGGAGTTGAAGAGACACGGGTGGGTGTTGTTATCAGTGCTCATGAGAGTTATCTGGGGGATCCATCTGATATATCTTTAATGTTGGGTTATACATAGCATGTTGCCCCACATGTTTGGCATGGAGAGGTAACATCATTTTTTTCATTTGGAGGGGTCTGATGCCATGCGTATAGTGGAGGAGATGATTCATGTGGCATTGTAGGGCACACATTACCACAGACATCGCATCAGGACTGGTGGTATAGGCAGCCGAGGAGGACGCAGAGGTAGACGAGGCGGCATAGTGAAAAGGCAGAGGAGAGCGTGCACAGGGGGGAGGCAGAGGAAATGGTGGAGAGGATGTATTCCCGCACACACAGGAACTATATGTATTTACTATTGGATGATAACATTGACGTATTATATATATATATATATATATATATATATATATATATATATATATATATATATATAAAATACTACTTTATTATGTTTGTGCATTATTGTATATGCGTCTCCGACTAATAAAACTGATTTAATTTTTAAAAAAAAAATTGTTCTGCTAAAATTCTGCAGGTGCATCTACAGACTATTTCTGCGGATGCATCTGCGGAGGGTTTAAATGTAAACCAAATAAATTGGTGCGTCCATAAATGTATAAGCAAAAATGGGGGACATATTTGAAAATACACCAAGTGTTTGAGAGTATTATGGGGTGAATTGAGAAATTCTTAATGGCGGATTTAAACATTATTAGTTGTGGAGAGTAAAAAATAATGATGAATTTTTATTACAGAAAAAATTACGAATTTTAACAAAATACAATGAAGTTATATATATATATATATATATATATATATATATATATATATATATATATATATATATATATATATATACATATGTATATATATATATATATATATATATATATATATATATATATGTATATATATATATATATGTATATATATATATATATGTATATATATATATATATATATGTATATATATATATACATATATATATATATATATATATATATACATATATATATATATATATATATATACATATATATATATATATATATATATATATACATATATATATATATATATATATACATATATATATATATATATATATACCAGTTCAACCTTTCCTAATTAGTTGGAGCATGTGAAAGTTAGTTAGTGTTTGGATAACTAACTTTCCTAACTGGTGCAACTTACACTTAACTAACGTTTGCATGCCTCTCTAATTTACTCTAATATCACCCTATTAGATCATAGTTGGACCAAGGAAAAACACCTCAATGGTCACTAATGGTGTCTCTGAATTTACTGAGAACACAATTGATGTACAGAGAGTCGCGAACAAAGAGGTCAAGAAGAAAGAGTTCAAGGTTTCATTTTATAACCAATCGGCAGTAGACACTGCAAACTTTAATCAGATTTCTCATGTTGAATCGGTGAAAGAGGCATGTGATATTTTTGTCAAGTTTCCTGAAGAAGGGTGGAGTGGAAAACGACCATCAGTGAGTCATCTAAAAGTGTTTGGCTCTATATACTACAAGTATGTTCCTGATGCAAAAAGAAGGAAGCTTCATGATAAGAGTGAACTTATAATTTTGGTAGGATATCATAAGACTAGAGCATGCAGGCTATTCAAACCAATGAACAATAAAATTGTGATGAGTCAATACATTTTGATTGATGATCATTCTTCCTAGGATTGGAATTCAAGTGATGCGACTAACCAGCAGAGTTATCAATCCCGACCGCGATCGCCGCTATCCCGGGCGATTCGTCCAGGGCGGCCACCAGCCGCGTGCAAAGAGAGGAGCGTTTCCCAGATACAAATCGCAGGCGATTTCTCCAGGATCATGAATTGTGGGTTGAAAAAATTAAATTATAACAATAATAAAAATAATAATAATTTTTTATATGTATAATTTTTCATATTTTTATGTATAAATATTACTTATTTATATATATTTTTATATATAATTATTCATATAATTATCCCGCTATCCGCTCTCCCGTTATCCCATTTTTAGAGTTTACCGCTCCGCTCCGCTATCCGGGATTAATAACTCTGCTAACCAGTCGTTAATAGGTTATGAAGTTGATGAAGAAAGTAGTGAGCACAAGGAAATTCCAGTTAATGACACTCCGGCAACAATCGAAGTCAAAGATTATAATAGACTAGAAGTCAAAGAAGATAATCGATAGGATGTGGATAGCCCAAGCCAAAGACCTCAGAGAACTAGATTTCCTCCAGTGAGGCTTCAAAACAGTGAAGTGGTTAGTGTAACGTCCGTTTATTTAATTAAATATAATTGTAGTATGTTGTGTTACATCGCGTTGATTTAAGTTGATTTCAAAAATATCGGAATATTATGTTGATAATTATAAGTTGGTTTAAGTCGAATTTAATTAATTAAGTTGATATAAGTTATGGAAGATGATATGGAATATTCTTCGGGTATTGTTGAATATGTTGTTAGAATTGTTTGGACCATTTGGTTGATAATCGAAAGTTAATCGATTAAGTCGGAAATAAGTATTTCGTCGTGAATTATTATTCGGTTGATTTGGCGTTGTGGTGAATTAAGTCGTTAAGTCGGAATATTAAGTCGGAAAGTCGAAGAAATAATATTATAAGTGATATTATTGAATATTGGAGTGTGTTGGTTAATGGGCTTGGATTTCGTCGGAATTAGAAATTAAATGGGGTTTAAGAATTAGGCTCATTAGTTATAATTGGATTATTATTATTAATTTAATAAAAAGAAGTAAAAGAAGAAGTAGTCAAAAGGAATTAGTCAGAGGAGAAAGAAAAATCAGTAAGAAGAGGAAATTGTGAAAAAAAATTGGAGAACGAAGAAAAGTGGAGAAAACGGTTACGAGAAGTCGCCATCAGAAAATCAAATCGGAAAGTCGATCGGAGATTCTAAGCAGCCACCGATTAAGGTAATCATGGGGTTAGATCTTTATAATCAGGTTTGATAAATAATATTGTGATTGGGTAGTTAGGTTGTAGTGCATTTTGTTGATTATTGATGTTGTGTATAAATGAATTTGTGTCTTGGTATTGTCATGATTTATGTGTGAAAATTGGTTGCCCGACTACTGAATTATGTTGATTATAAATTGTTTTGATAATGTTGATTTATTGTTGGAAATTTTACGTTGAAAAGATTCTGGAAAAAAATCGTAAATTGGAGACGAAAGACCGAAATTACAGAGACCGATGGTGTGGGGTGAAACGCCCAAGAGGCGCAAGCCACGTGACCAAGTGGCGGGTGCCACCAAAAGAATTAAGTGGGGTGCTTTTGTTAAGTGGCAAAAGCCACTTTATTTAGTGGCAGGAGCAACTTTGATATTCTAGCCATGAAAAAATTATTTAGGAATGGAGTAATACTTTAGCATATGATTTCATTAATGGTGATACTACATTTCATAAAATAAGTTAATTAAATTATGTTAAATCTATTTAATAAATTTAGGAACTAATATTATTTCATGATTCTAGTTGTATTTAAAAATCAGGAATATATATGTAGTATAATAATAGCAAATGAGTATTAGCAGTAAATTAAATCATTTTCCTTGTAATTCTACTATGATGGATTTTCGTGACAGAAAATAGAGAAGTTTAGGAATTTAACAGAAATAGATTGTTGGCCTATTTTTATGACATATGAAATTATCAGGAAATAGAAAAATGGCAGAAATTGTAATAAACTCGAATTAATCGCAGAATGATAGAATCAGAGTCGATTTAGTTGGTTTAGCCGAATTAGGCAAAAAACTTAGTTGTCCGAAATTTAACGAAAATTGACGGAGTAAGTCGGGTAGTTTAGTAGTTGATTTATGTTATGTTGTTTTGTTGAAAATAAGTTGTAGAGTTGAGTTACAGGTAAAGATAAGTTAGTAAGTGGTTTCGGTTTATGGAAAATCTTAAAGTTGTTATGTTGAAGGCTTTAAAAGCCAAAGTTGATATTAAGTTGCCTTGTCGTATAAGTTGTTTGTGTTGCTTGTTTATGTCGTATGAGTTGCTCATGTTGTCTACGTTTCTTTGTGTTTCCGAAGTTATTGTGTTGTTCAAGTTGAAGGCTTATTAGCCAACGTTGATTTAAGTTGTTCATGTCGTATAAGTTGTTTATGTTGCTGATGTTGATGATGTTGTGTTGTTTATGTTGTTGAGTCGTACATGTCACATGGCATATGTGCATTTCTAAGTCGGAGTCGTTGCTCACACCACGTTGGCCTGGATTGGAAATTAAGTTGAAAGTTGAAGGCTTACGCCTTGATGCCTCAGTAAATTGGCAAGTTATTAAGTTGAAGGCTTATGCCTTGCAGATACCTCGATAACCTGGTATATTTTAAGTTGTGAGTTTTACTCTAATGGTATCACATGCATATGCATAGTTGAGTCACATTGTGTTGCATTGTTGATGTTAGTTATGTGTTTATGTTGTTCAAGTTGATAAGTTGTTTATGTTGTTCAAGGTGATAAATTGTATATGTCGTTCAAGTTGATAGGTTGTTATGTTGTTTCAAGTTGATTAATGAATTGTGTTGATTAGGCTGATTAATTAGTTCTTGCTGAATATATGACTATGTGGTTTATGTAGAAAATATTGATTGTTATAATAGTAATAAAATAGGTTGATAAAAGGTGGATGATTGTTAAGTCGTTGTTTGTTGTTGATGTTGGGATGTGGTGAATTATTTATGATCCTTATATGAGTATTGTTTATCATATGTCGTTTATAATTATTGATATCTCACCCCTTATGTTTGAATGTTACCCCTATGTTGGTAACGTGTAGGTAACTTGCAGGAAGATGGTTATCTTCATTAGTTCGAGTCGGTGTTGGTGCTCTGATATGTAACACTCAGGGAATTGACGCTTAGTTGTTTTAGTTTTTTTAAATTGTTTCAGTATGATTAAGTTATTACTAAGCTGTTTTAAGTTGAATAACATGATATACCATGTTTAGTTGAATAATTGAAAATCCGTTGCGAAGTTGTAAAAGATGTTTTGGTTTAAATAATAAATAAAGTTGTTATTTGTCTCCCGATGTTTAAGTGTTATGTATCCATGTTGAATATGCGATGAATATTAATTGTTGTTTTTAAAGTTGAAAATGTGACATCCTATTTTAAAAGGTGAATTTTGAAACTCTGATTTATGATTTTCCGCCGGGTAGAATTGGGGTGTTACATCAGTGGTATCAGAGCAGGTCGATCTGTCCGACCAGTGTTGTCTAATGTCGTTGATTCCTGTGTACGCGACATGTGTGTGAAACACTGTCGGTACTTGTTTGTTGATTTCTAGTCGTTGTCTGTCGGTGTTAGTTTGGAATAAAGTGGGGGAGAGGATTGCTCCCGGACTGTTGTTGGAATGTAGAAGTTGGTTCAAAGTTGAGGTTAATTGCAAGAGTGAAAGGTGTTGAAGCAATGTTGTGGCAGACTGACGAGAGTATGGACTCCTGAATTCGTATCGATCGATTTTGAGATGCACGTAGATTATGGAAGGTGAAACGATTGAGATTAGGGAATTATTTCAGTGGAAACAATAAGTTGATGGATCAAGTCGGTAGATTAATTGCCTTGAGTATAGTTGGATTAAAGTCGAATAATTTTGGAGTTGAATACAGAGCAAGGATGATGGTGAATTTTGGAATCAAGAGAGAGAGAGAGAGAGAGAGAGAGAGAGAGAGAGATGAAACTTATGTTCATCAATCTCAAATTTTGATTTTTGCAATCTTGGAGCAGCTGTCACGAGAAGTGGCATAACTTTTTACTCGGGATTCGGATTGAAGAAGTTCTTGACTTTTCGGAAAGATTACGAAATTACCTACAGTTTGAATATAAGTTTTGCCTTTAAGAGGTTTGTGAAGTGGAAGATAATTTCGTTTTAATAGTTGAGTCTGTTGTTGATTTTTGGAAAATTCTGCATTCGGGAATTGTTGACTAGTCCCATTGCAAGGAGGATAACTGTTTGCTCGTGAGTCAAATTCAAGCGATTTTTGAAGTTATGGAATATCCAAAAAATTATCTTCATGATGGAATATAATTTTGGGAGTTGGGAGTTTTATTGGAAGAGATAATTGCGTTTGAAGTTGAGAGTTTATTGCTGAAAAATTTGGAAAGATGAAAATGTTGACAAAGAATAAAATGTTGGTATTAGAAGGAATGTGAATGTGTCATAGAATCCATAGAGATGCAATTTATGTCGAATGAGGATGGTTAAAATGCCGATGTTATATGATGGTAATATTGAGAAGAAGACGGATGTTTGATTTGTGTTACTAAGAATTTTAAATTGGATTGTACTCGGTGTTGTAGCAACTTCGGTGTTAGAAAAATATTTAAAGTTGGATTATGCTACGAGCGTGTATAAGAGATTGTGTATTGTATGTTAGAGGATTTGGTATAATTGACGAAGTATGAACTAAGGAAATTAAGAATATGTTGGTAAGCCTTAGAGAATTGGCGGAGCTTTATGCTTACGGACTTTAGGCACAAGTTGAAGTATGTTATTATGTGGGTAATGATGATTTATGTCACTGTTATGATTGTCGGATGTCTATTGACAAATTGAGGAACTGATCACCCTTAATCTATTGTTGATAGTAGACGGAATCATAATTGATGGATAGATGTATCATGCCAACTAGTGTAGTATGTACGTTGAATTGGTTGAAGTCAAGCCGAGTGCTTGAGGATTGTTTGAATTGTCAATGAAGAATTTGTATATGAGAATATTAGTTGGATTTAAAGATGATAGAATGAAGTTGCGTTTGGATTAAATAGTATTGAGGAAACTCATATTTGGACTCTGGATAATTGGAATGTTGTTTAGTGATGAATTAAGTAGCTTGAGACTTGAAGCTTTCTTGAGATAATTAGAGAGGAAAGTATATGGAAATGTAAGGCCATGATTGACAAGGATGTCGGATAGAGTTGAGTTACAAGTATTAGATAAAGTGAAATTATAAGTTGGTTTATTAAAGTGCGGTTTTGGTTGGAATAAGAAGAGTTATTTGGTTGTGCTGATTCGAGTAATAATTATGAAAGATTGTGTCGGTATGAGTAGGAATTGAGGATTCGGTATGATGAATTAGTTGGAAACGAAGAATATGAGTTATCTTATGGAAATTCGTTGGAACCTTGTACATTATGTTGTTGTAACGATGTTGCGTGTTTAAGATAATTTTCGAAGGACGTGTTGTTAAAAGATAAGTAAAGTTGTAGTTGTGTTGAGTATAATTGGGAAGTGTAAGTATATTTTATCCAAGATTGGGAAGTAGTAGTCGTTGTAATCACGTCGAACGTTCAAAGTTGTTGTCTTATGGATTTAAGTTGGAAGTATTCGGTACTACAAGAGTTAGAGTACCTGTTGAAACGAAATTCCAAAGAATTAAGTCGGAGGCTTTGTTGATATGTCAATTTTTGTGATTGTAAGTTGGAGTTAGACTCAGTAAACTTGGTATTTTGCAAGTAATCAGAGTGCGCAGTGAACACGTGGTGTAATGTAGTTGTTCGTATGTGAATAACAAAGATGTTGATAGTTGATTGAGTTGATGTTGTGTTTAAGTTGTGTGTTCTTGTGTTCATGTATTCTAAGTTTTAAGTTGGTTACTCATTGTGTTGTGTTGATAGTTGTCAAGCGTATTGCTTGAGGGATCTTCGTGTTGTTGTTGTCATCGAAGTTGTGAATTATTGTTTGTATTATACGTGGGTTGTCTTCGGAGATAAGAGCTGATTAGTCAAATGGAATAAGTATTTGGAGTAGTTGAATCGGATAAATTTTCGAGGACGAAAATATTCTAAGTGGGGGAGAGTTGTAACACCCATTTATTTAATTTATTATTTAATTTAATATAATTGTAGTATGTTGTGTTACGTCGCGTTGATTTAAGTTGATTTCCAAAATATTGGAATATTATGTTGATAATTATAAGTTGGTTTAAGTCGAATTTAATTAATTAAGTTGATATAAGTTGTGGAAGACGATATGGAATATTCTCCGGGTATTGTTGGATATGTTGTTAGAATTGTTTTGACCATTTGGTTGATAATCGGAAGTTAATCAATTAAGTCAGGAATAAGTATTTAGTTGTGAATTATTATTCGATTGATTTGGCGTTGTGGTGAGTTAATTCGTTAAGTCGGATAATTAAGTCGGAAAGTCGAGGAAATAATATTATAAGTGATATTATTGAATATTGGAGCATGTTGGTTAATGGGCTTGGATTTCGTCGGAACTAGCAATTAAAGGGGGTTTAAGAATTAGGCTCATTAGTTAGAATTGGATTATTATTATTAATTTAATAAAAAGAAAGAAAAGAAGAAGTGGTCAAAAGGAATTAGTCAGAGGAGAAAGAAAAATCGGTAAGAAGAGGAGATTGTGAAAAAAAATGGAGAACGAGGAAAAGTGGAGAAAACGGTTACGAGAAGTCGTCATCGGAAAATCAAATCGGAAAGTCGATCGGAGATTTGAAGCGGCCACCGATTAAGGTAATCATGGGGTTCGATCTTTATAACCGGGTTTGATAAATAATATTGTGATTGGGTAGTTAGGTTGCGGTGCATTTTGTTGATTATTGATGTTGTGTATAAATGAATTTGTGTCTTGTTATTGCCATGATTTCTATGTGAAAATCGGTTGCCCGACTACTGAATTATGTTGATTATAAATTGTTTTGATACTGTTGATTTATTATTGAAAATTTTACGTTGAAAAGATTCTGAAAAAAATCGTAAATTGGGGACGAAGAACCGAAATTACAGAGAGCGACAGTGTGGGGTGAAACGCCCAAGTGGTGCAAGCCACTTGACCAAGTAGCGGGTGCCACCAAAAAATATTATGTGGGGATGCTTTTGTTAAGTGGCACAAGCCACTTTATTTAGTGGCAGGAGCCACTTTGATATTCTAGCCATGAAAAAATTATTTAGGAATGGAGTAATGCTTTAGCATATGATTTCATTAATGGTGTATAATACATTTCATAAAATAAGTTAATTAAATTATGTTAAATCTATTTATTAAATTTAGGAACTAATATTATTTCATGATTCTAGTTGAATTTAAAAATCAGGAATATAGATGTAGTATAATAGTAGCAAATGAGTATTAGCATTAAACTAGATTGTTGGCCTATTTTTATGACAGAAAATGGAGAAGTTTAGGAATTTAGCAGAAATAGATTGTTGGCCTATTTTTTTGACAGATGAGATTATCAGGAAATAGAAAAATGGAAGAAATTGTAATAAACTCGAATTAATCGCAAAATGATAGAATCATAGTCGATTTAGTCGGTTTAGCCGAATTAGGCGAAAAATTTAGTTGCCCGGAATTTAACGAAAATTGAAGGTGTAAGTCGGGTAGTTTAATAGTTGATTTATGTTACGTTGTTTTGTTGAAAATAAGTTGTAAAGTTGAGTTACAGGTAAAGATAACTAAGTGGTTCTGGTTTATAGAAAATCTCAAAGTTGTTATGTTGAAGGCTTTATAAGCAAAAGTTGATTTTAAGTTTCCCTGTCGTATAAGTTGTTTGCGTTGCTTGTTTATGTCGTATGAGTTGCTCGTGTTGTCTACGTTGATTTGTGTTGTCGAAGTTATTGTGTTGTTCAAGTTGAAGACTTATTAGCCAACGTTGATTTAAGTTTTTCATGTCATATAAGTTGTTTATGTTGTTGATGTTGATGATGTTGTGTTGTTTATGTTGTTGAGTCGTACATGTCACATGGCATATGTGAATTTCTAAGTTGGAGTTGTTGCTCACACCACGTTGTCCTGGATTGGCAATTAAGTTGAAAGTTGAAGGCTTACGCCTTGATGCCTCGGTAAATTGGCAAGTTATTAAGTTGAAGGCTTATGCCTTGCAGATACCTCAATAACCTGGTATATTTTAAGTTGAGAGTTTTACTCCAATGGTACCACATGCATATGCATAGTTGAGTCGCATTGTATTGCATTGTTGTTCAAGTTGATAAGTTGTTTATGTTGTTCAAGGTGATAAGTTATATATGTCGTTCAAGTTGATAAGTTGTTATGTTGTTTCAAGTTGATTAATGAATTGTGTTGATTAGGCTGAATAATTAGTTCTTGCTGAATATATGACTATGTGGTTTATGTAGAAAATATTGATTGTTATTATAGTTATAAAATAGGTTGATAAAAGTTGGATGATTGTTAAGTCGTTGTTTGTTGTTGATGTTGTGAAGTGGTGAACTATTTATGATCCTTATCTGAATATTGTTTATTATATGTCGTTTATAATTATCAATATCTCACTCCTTTTGTTTGAATGTTACTCCTATATTGGTAACGTACATGTAACTTGCAGGAAGATAGTTATCTTCATTAGTTCGAGTCGGTGTCGATGCTATGATATGTAACACTCGGGGAATGGACGCTTAGTTGTTTTAGTTGTTGTTTTTAAGTTGTTTCAGTATGATTAAGTTGTTGCTAAACTGTTTTAAGTTGAATAACATGTTATACCATGTTTAGTTGAATAATTGAAAATCTACTGCGAAGTTGTAAAAGATGTTTTGGTTTAAATAATAAATAAAGTTGTTATTTGTCTCCCGATGTTTAAGTGTTATGTATCCATGTTGAATATGCGATAATTGTTAATTGTTGTTGTTTTTAAAGTTGAAAATGTGACATCCTATTTTAAAAGGTGAATTTTGAAACTCTGGTTTATGATTTTCCGCCGGTTAGAATTGGGGTGTTACAGTTAGTGATGATGAACTCAGATCAGATGGAGATTTGGTTCATTTAGTTTTAGTTGTATATGCTGAACAAATCAACTATAGTGAGGCCTTAAAAGATAAACAATGGAGGGAAGCTATGGTGGAAGAATTACTAGCGATCGAAAGAAATATCACAAGGGAGTTAGTCGAATTTCTAACACATACAAAAGTTATCAAAGTGAAGTGGGTGTTCAAGTTGAAGCATAATGATGATGGTCTGATAGCAAGACATAAGGAAAGATTAGTAGCTCGAGGATTTCTTCATGGAGCAGGACTTGACTACTCTGAAGTATATGCACCAGTAGCAAGATTGGAGACTATTTGATTGGTGGTATCCTTGGCATGTAATCAAGGTGGGCTGACATATAACTTAGATGTGAAATAAATATTTTTAATGGTCTTCTAGAAGAAGAGGTATATGTCACACAACCTACTGAGTATGTGATACAGGAGGAAGCTAGCAAAGTATACAGGCTACATAAAGCGTTGTATGGTCTCAAGAAGACACCTAGGGCATGTAACAAGAATATCAACTCATACTTGGTCGAATTGGGATTCATCAAATGCAAATATGAGTATGGTGTCAATGTTAAGGTTGTGGCACAAGATATAACAATCATTTGCTCATATGTTGATGCTTGTTAGCAACTGGAAATAGCTTGGAGAACTTATCAAAGTTCAAAGAGCTGATGAAGAAGGAATTTGACATGTCGGATTTGGGAAATTTTGCGTACTTCCTAGGTATGGAATTTCAAATGTCGAAGAAAGGTATGATGCTACATGAAAGAAAGTATGTTAAAGAGATACTCGATAGATTCAGGATGGAAGACTTGAATCATGCATCCTTACCTGTCAAACCAAATTTGAAGTTGGAAAATCATATAGAGGAAGACAAAGTCGATGTCACTTTATTCAAACAAATTCTCGGATATCTGAGGTGTGTGTACAACAATCGACAGGATATAGGTTTCTTAGTCGGAATAGTTAGTTGATACATGAGTGAACCAAAGGTGTCACACATGAAGGTTACAAGAAGAATCTCGAGATACTTAAAAGGATCGACAAACTATGGAATTCTATTTCCACGAGATTTTGAAAGCAAAGAAGATGAGATCACTTGCTATTCAGATGTTGATTAGTATGGAGATAAGGAGGATCAAATAAGCATAATTGATTACTTCTTTAAGTATTTGGTACCCCAATTTCATTGTACTCGAGAAAGCAACTTGTAATGGCATTATCATCGTGTAGGTTGAATATATAGTAGGGTTTTATGCTACTTGTCAAACAATTTGGATCAGATTTATGGTGGAAAAGATGGAGGTCAGAGTGAAGAAACCTCTAGTGATGCAGATCGACAACAAGTTAGTCATTAGTCTAGCAAAGAATCCAATTTTTCATGGAAGGGGTAAGCACAATGAGGTTGGATTTCATTTCCTAAGAGAGAGGGTAAATTATGGT
Source organism: Lathyrus aphaca (assembly GCA_963966055.1). Lineage (NCBI taxonomy): Eukaryota > Viridiplantae > Streptophyta > Magnoliopsida > Fabales > Fabaceae > Lathyrus > Lathyrus aphaca. Next base: position 510,761,086 of record OZ014523.1, on the reverse strand, counting down.
GAACTTGAAGTGAGACATTGCTCTAGTGAAGCACAATTGGCTGACATTTTCACCAAAGGACTAAAGATCGATTTATTGCTAACTTTAAGAAAGAAATTATGAATAGTTCAGATCAACTATGATTAATTTGTATTCGACAACTTGAATTATAAGGGGTATGTTGTAATATAATCCAAGTTGTAGCTCAAGCCCAAATTAGGGTCAGGGTTTGTTAGTTACTTAAAGTGTGTATATATATATATATATATATATATATATATATATATATATATATATATATATATATATATATATATATATATATATATATATATATATATATATATATATATATATATATATATTAACTGTCTCGCGCATTAAAAATGTCTCACTAAAAGTATCTCACGCACTAATAGATAAAAAGTTGGCATGCAAAATTAACACTTTAATGCACAAATTAATAAATAATAAATAATGTGTGATTAAGTATTTGAATTATACATTTTCTTTCATATTCAATTCCTTATACATGAGAGTTTATTGGAACATCTTAAATCTATATAAGAAGTAGGTTTTTTCTCATTAAATCTTTGGTAATAATTCTCTTAAAAGTGCAAATTGATACATAAAATGCATATTTGAATTTTTCTTTTATGAATTCTAAAAACAATTCTATGCCAATTCAACGTAAAAATTGATTTTTTTTTTTTATATTTGAATTTTTCTCCAAAATCATTTATTCTACTCCAAAAACAATTCTTTTAAAAATAATAATTCTTAATTTTTGAAGTTAGTAAGAATCAATTCTATATTTATTATATTTTAATTGAACCTATGATTTGAATCAAATAGAGATCATAATTTGAGTCATAATGTGTTGTGATTCGAGTTAAGTTTAACTTATGATTCGAATCAAATTAGACAGAGTCTAATTCTAGCAATTATGGATAGTTATGATTCGATTCAAGTTCATCTTGTGATACGAATCAAATCGCTCTGACGCATAATTCAATTTTCACGATTTGTGTGATTCAAGCCATAAAATGTACATGATTTGAATCAAAGAATTAATCACCTGATTCAAGTATTCTAACTTGTGATTTAAACAACACCTGGTAAAATAACAAAAATCACATTGCTAGGCTCAAAGAGGATTATGGACCAACATTCCAATTTATTAAAGTGCAATGCTAAATAGTTGAAATGAACATAATACAACTCATATGTGAAAGAATTACAAACATATGGATATTCAAATAATTACCAAATTACAAACACGTGAATAAATAACACATATACGCAAATTGGTGAAAATATCAAAACTAAAAGTTGATATCTTACAATTACGTGATTGCAATTTCAAAAACTAAAAGTAAATATTTATTTTCTATTGAAACTATACTCTGACAGTAACTCATAATTCAATTCAACATGACAAGACCGAACAAATTAAGATAAACCTTAATTTTATGAAAGAGAAATTAAATATATATTTCATATGAATATCATTTGTAACTTCAACTCAACAAACTATGACATCTTATCAAAAGTTTGGCGACCCACATTTACAGATTTTGTAGGTAAGTTGAGTGCAATAAATGTTTAATCTACCAACTTGAAAAGTGTTAGAGACTAGAGTATCCGCATATTTTTCTTTTTTTATATTTATTTCTTTTATAATAATAATAATAATAATAATAACAATAATAATAATAATAATAATAATATCTTAAAAAATTCTTCTAAAATGTTCTTTAGATGAAACTGTAATCTCTCAATTTATATTCATTATTAAAGAATAACAATAGTATTATTTATTCATTAATAGGAGTCAATTTTTTTTTTTAAATAACCATGTTTCCAAACAATAATCCCAAAATTACTAAGCTTTTCCAATATTTTTTCAAAATATCTATATTTCAAACAAACAAATTCATGCACAGAACTAAAGTCAATTGTATTGGTGCCCCCATTTAACATTTTAGAATACAATTAAGATGAATTGGCGTCTTTAATAGGGCAAGCTAATCCAATTGGTACCTCCAGAAACGCAACTTAATTTCATTGATGCCTATACTTTTATCTTCAAATGGGCGTCAGTTTTTCTTATGCATCCCCTTTTTGAATTTTTCAATTTTTTAATTAAAACAATTAATTGATTCTAAAATTGATTAAGTAGTAATACTATTTAATTTAAATAGGATTACATGTGAGAATATTTTTTACACTAATGATAATGACTAGATTTATCATATATGCAATTGATTCCATACCCCCGAGGTAATCTTTCTCGTACAAGTTTATGTTGATTCATCTGAGATATTTGATATGAGGTCTCTGGAGCATCACCATCACCATCATCTCTAAGAATTTCTTTTAATTCTACGGAGTTTTATATCACCATTAATTTGTTGTCGGAATTGAGTTTGTTGCTCATGTTGTTGTAGTTTGGTTATGTTGTTTGGATGTGGAAAAGCCAAGTCTCGTGTATCGATAATTCGGGTCACCCGCCGTTTATATCCACGTACTAAGCCCAATAATGTTAGGTGTGAGGGGTATATTGAAAAGAAAAAACAAATCTCACATTGGTCAAAGATAGAATTCACAAAGGGTTTATATAGAGTGGCACCCTTCACCTTACCAACCGATTTTGTAGGGTTGAGTTAGGTCAAACTCTAATTCTTTAAGGGTTGATGGGGTTATCAGTTGGTGGCATGGTCGAACTACATAAAGACTGGCGCGCGACTGCGGAAAGTTTCAAGTCTTTAGCATGTCTTGCTCTCATGTCATTACGGCATGTTCAAGTGTTTGCCGGGACTCTTTCTGAAAAAACCGGAATATTGGCCTACATGTCAAAGGGATGTAATTTCCCACAACAAAAATATAAGAAGGAAGAAAAGGGGTCTCCCAAACAACACGCACAACAGAACCGAAATGGATACAACTAACAAATTAAAAAGATGTGGTATATCATCAGACCGGATACACACATAAACATTGTCCCAATGTTGGCACAAACTCTTAATGATAATTTATTATGTTGTTAAATTATTTGTAATCTTAGATTTAATATCGATAAGAATTCTTTGTTACAACAAAATTAATACAAACACGCATAAAACAACAACACAGACAACAAATAAAAAGATTTAACATTACAATATATCTAACAGCATACAACAATCAAAACAATATACTTTGGTACATACATTATATTCCTAACATCATTGTCTTTAATCGGCACTCACATATGTTGGATATCGTCATTGTCATCCGCAATAGACAGTGGCGGAACCAGACTAAAGTATTTGGGATGGCCAACAAAATAGATTAAAAATTATAAATAAATATAAAAATTATGTAAAGTCTAAAACGAGAGAGTCATCAAATCTCTCGTTAGTGTATTATTAAATATTAATATTTTGATTTGTTTAATTAATTGAAAAGTTTAAATTTAAGATTAAATATATTTCTGGTCCTTTAAATATTTTATTTTTATTTTAAGTTCTTCAAAAAAAAATCTTTTAAAGAATGGTTTTTTTCTAAAAACTCATATCCACACTTTTGTTCCTTCCAGCAAACTTAGAGTGATAGATCATAGAAGTATTTTGAATAAAAATAGTTTAATAGACAATCATTAATGGAAACTTATTCAGGTTTGAGAGGAGAGTTTTGGCTTTCAAGAACACTTAGAATAATATCTAATTTTAAGAACTCGTGTCAGCAGACATTGAGGATTAGTTGTAGTCTCCACCCTTTTTAATCACCAAAGCCTCATTAAAAGTTTTAAAGGAAATGGGAAATCTTACTTAGGTCATTAAAACCTTAAAAAATAAGGAAAATATTTGCCCATTAAAGTAGGCAAATCAGGTACTTCAATTTATCTAATAACTTAGTCATTAACTGAATTCCAATTGTTTAAGCATTGGATACATTACAACAAATTGCAGACCATCACAAAAGTGAATCTAGAATCATAAATAATAGTACAAAACATAGTTCACGCAATTCTTCAGCCTGATGCTTTCTCTCAACTTGAAAAGGAAAATCCTAATAAGAAGGACGGAACTGGGATTGCAGAAAGATGAACACGTCAACTTGAATCATTATCCTCAACCTTAGCTAAATTTTTAAGAGCAAGAGAACTTGGGTACTTGAATGGGAGAGTTGTCAAGGGCTTATCATCAGAGAGTCCTTGGATAGCTAAACCTAATGTGTATCCAAGGCCAAGAGCCACTGGAACAGACACTGCATTTCCAACTTGCATGTACCTGCAATTAAGAAAATATAGTTTAGTGCCAAGTTATACATAATGTGTATAGCAAAACATTATAAAGTAAGAAACTACATTTAGTACTCCTTCTAAGCATACCTCTCTTTGATAGGGCCACAAAGTTTATAGCAATCAGGAAATCCCTGTATCCTTGCATTCTCTCGGATACTAAGAACTCTGTCTTGTTGAGGGTGGAGAATGGCCTGAAAATAATTAACTTCAAATATGAATAACTTGCAAAAGGATATATGATCAAAGGGGACAAACTGCTTCTTGCACAAGTCCAAACAATGAACCTCTTGAAAAAAAATTATAGCATTACTCAAATGCAATATTGTCTTGAAAAGACTTTGGAGCTATACAACAACAATTACCTGATTGTGAGGTTCTGCCCTAGTTACAACTGTATTCACAATTTCATCCCACCACAATCTTCGAAAGGGTCTGTTGGTTGTCAAACAGATGCATAAGATGTCTGATTTAGACAGAATAACAAATAAACATGATAACAGACAAAGTAAATTACAAATTTACATACTTTGAAGAGGTCCCACGTACAAATGACATCGCATAATCAGGAATCTACAAACACATACAATTTTAGTGATCAACATAAACTTGCATCAAAATAAACATACTTGAAAAGAAAGAAAAGAAAATTACCAATGGCTTCCCAGATTTAAGCAATACTCGTTCAACTGAAGGATCCCATTCAACCTTGTTGCTTTTAACAAGAACTCCAGGTAGATCTCTAAAGTTTGCTCCCTTAAAAAAGCAACAAAACATAATTAAAATTTAAACAGAGAAACAACAAAAAAGTAAAAGCTTATTATGATAAATCAGGACATGGTACCTTCTTTTTTGGAACTTGGCAAACTCTGTCATAGTCGTCTTGGTTTAACTGGAGAGGACGGTGATCAAACAGCAATCCACTTGGTGCACTTTGAGAATGAGTCGAAAAATTCACCATCTCTAGAAGAAAGAAAATGCAAGATCAGGCACCAGTTAAATGCATGATAGAATAACATCAGACAAAATTGCTCAAGGCATTAAAAACAGATCACACAAATATAGCTCCAAGTGACTTTAAGATGTAGTTTAATGGTGTAAAAATTTGAAAGATTCACTATGGATACAGGGGATAAATCTCAAAGCAATGACAAAAGGTTATTCTAACAGCAGACAACCAAGACATGACATACTTTAAAACTCTATTACTTAGGTTACGCACCACTTCTCTTTAATCTGATATACTTTTGAAAATCAGTACGAGGTTTAGTGCCATAGCTCCTTTCATCCTGGTCCTCAAAATTAGTAATCTGTTTGATAAAATTTTAAAAATTAAAAAAAAATGGAATCTAAGAAAATGTAATTTAACAAACTTGAGAGCAAAATAAACATACTGCAGGAAGATCTTCTAATGCATCTTTAAGCAAAACTGCATCAGCCAGCTGACGCTTTTCTTCAGGAGGATATGTGACTGTAATTTCCTGCATTAACAGCCAAACCTCTTTGATCAAACTTTACATTACAATTAAAAAGCACAGTCTTCATCTAAGAAAATGCACAAACATCTATGATTATATCAGTTCTTACATCAAACTCAGTGGGCACGACTGATCTTGATATCGCGTCATGAGTCGGTAATGGATAAGCAGGCAGTTTCTACAAATGAAACAGTAGATGTATCAATAACCTTCCAGAACATAACATCAATAAAAATAAAAACTAGAACAGATAATGATCTTACTTCATTAGGAAGAGCTCCCCAAAGAAAAACCCGCATCCTGAATTGAGGAACACCATACGAACCTGCAGCCATCATTCCCATTCTAGCTTGATAATTCATGGCCACAAGACGACCTATGGCATAACGGCCCAAAAACCCACCAGAAAATTTCAATAGGTCAACAACATTCTCCATCAGTACATATTTTGGCTTCAAAAAATCAATAATGTCCATATAAACAAGCAACTGCTTGTTTTTAACATCCTTCAATGGCTCTTTATCGTTACGGAAACGATTGAAGCCACTAATCCCTTGGCAAGGTGGTCCTCCACAAATAAAATCAGCTTGACCCTGAACATGCATATAAAACCAGTTGAAAGGGGCTTAGAAGTTATGAATTATGATTAAGAGTAACCTAACATTTAAGAGATGAGACTCACGGGAAGAGGTAACAATTTTTCTTTACAACCATTGGTCACAAAATCTTTTAAAGCATCAGTACAATCTCTGTTACAATATGAATCATAGTTAGAATTTTGCATAGATGTGGCAATAGGCATTAAGTAACAGACAAAATCTAGTAAAACAATTTTATAACTATGGAGTATACCTTAAGCCCTCTATAGGCTCCCATGTATCGTAACTTGAGTCATAGCCTTTCCATTGCACCTGATTAATTATAAAATTTAGCATAAAAATAATAACCACTAATTGAAATAATGCATTTTTTAAGATATAAACTAGGACCAAAAAGATTAGCCAATAAAATGGGAGGGCTAAAATAAATTAAGTAAATTCAATCAATTGGGTTGGAGTATAATAAAGGCAGGGCAAAATCTACAACTGGAGTAGAACACTATAGCACCACTTTCATGGAATAGCATATTGGGAGTAGGGTTCCATGCAATACAATTGGTCCACAAACTTCTATCAACAGGGCAGTTTTTGTGGCTGCTAATTGCAATCACAGCTAATGTTGCAAAGGCTACAAGAATTTTGGGATAAAATCATCAAATGATAATTTTAAAAGTTGGCAATGTTCTTGCCTGCAAATAATTGTTTGTTCTTCTTCCAACTTTAAGTTTAGTTAGTATATTCTTCTACTCTCCTTAATGAATAATTACTCAATTTAAACCAAGTATGATGATTTCTTTAATTGTATATAAATCTATTTTTGAACACTAGCTTATATACAAGATTAACCATATAGGTGCCAATAATTGTTATAAAGCAGTCAAATTGAAGTGCAAGTTTGAAGAAAACATACTTTAAAGTAAACTCCTGGTTTCTGGTCATCATTGGGATCACCATAGCAAACAGCAAGCAATTTTTCAACCTCAAATTCCTCAGAGTCAGATGAGTCATCAGCAGCTTCATCTTTTATGTCTTCAGGTTCATCTTTAACATTTTCATCAGCATCAACATTAGAATCTGTCTTTTCTGATGCCTTCACTACAAACTCCTCATATAGCTTAGCCCACTCTTTCAGTAGACTTAAAAAGTCTTCTGCAGGCTCATTTCTCACCTGAATTTAACATTTTCAGAAACAAAAGTTAGTAAAAATAAAAATGAAGAATTAAGAACAAAGTTACAATGTAAGCATCTATTACTAGATAACAACAAATACATACATGAGTTTCCGGGTGATTTAGCTTCAGACTTTCACAAGCATGTTTATTTATGTCAACGGCCCACCTCTTCAAAGTCAAAAACAAACAATATAAAATCAGTATTGAAAAATTCTGTGAGCAACTTAAAATGAACTGATTATGCAAATCATTCTAAATACCGTAACAAGATTGATGCCAGATATAGAAGCTCCAAAGCAAAGACCAGTGGACATAGCTCCACACCCAGCATACAAATCCAATAAAGTCCACTCTGTCTTTTCAGAGTCTTTGTCTTGAGTTAACCCTCCATCAGCATTACCATTCTCAGCAACACCCTTATTAGACCCAGATTTAGAATCCGATTCACTTGAAAGTGTAGATGTATCACTCTCTATTTTGGACTCTTCTGTATCAATCAGGCCAAACAATAACCAATATAAGAAATTAAGTAGTGTCAACATAGAAAACAAAAACAAATACCACTAAATATAATGAATTGCGTACCATTGACTACATTTGAGAATGTTAAGTAAGGAATAGTGTACTTCATATCATAATATAGCTCACAAGGAGGCATTTTCTTCTTCTGAGCAGCCAAATTTACCTAAGTATAAAAAAAAATACAAATTAGCAAACATTTCAAAAAAAAATTGCAAAATATTCAAACATTTGAACTTTAAATAACAGACCACACTTACATCAGGAGTAATCAGAGCAATTTTCACTTTCCTGACAATGCAATCAAGAGGATTTTCATCTCTTACATCGGAGATAAAAACCCTCTTCTTATCAATTAGCTCCGGATGAATCTTAATAACCTACGAACACACATTCAAAATCTCCAAAATCAAACACAACCCTATAAGTATAGACAACCACACAGAACAAACAATTAAAAAAACATTCTTACAGTATCTTCCGCTCTATAAAACCATTGAGCAGTAAAATAAGGATCTTTGTCTTCACTTTCAAAGAACTCCACAATCCTTGCAATATAGTCAGGTTTATTATCTTCAGCCTAAAAACAACACAGTTCAGAAAATCAGAAAATAACACAGAAAGAAACCCCCAATTAGAAAAAACATATAAACCCTAAAACCCTAAAACCCTAAATTACCTTGACATAGGCAGTGTCATTGAGCTTATAAATAACACCATCAACCTTTGCCTCACGATAATGAAACTTCGCTTTTAAACAATCATTATCCTCCGATCCACTTCAAAAAGTTTAGTTTGGTGAGTTCCCAATTATTCTCAAAAAAAATATTTAATAAATAATAAAAATAAATATATAAAAAACACACTCTTTTTTGGAGTAACGGCGCGGCCATTTAGATCTGGCTTCATCTGCCGGAATAGGCTTTCCGACAAACTTAGCATCATCGGTGTTAGCAGAAGACTTCTTAAGTTTCTTTCGCTCCGACGGAAGAAGCGAAACGATTTCGTTATCTCCGGGCGAAAGAACGTTGTCTTCAAGTTCATCTTGTTCCGGTGTTGCTGGCTGAGCGCGTTTGCTACCAGAGCGAGTTTTTCCCATTTCGTATTTTTGAGAGAAATGAAAATGAGAAGCTCGATAGTAAAAAAGCGAAAGCGGCAAGAAGCGATTGTGTGAGAGAAAATGAAGAAAAATTGGGGGTTTTAACTTCCAATAAGAGCGGGAACTTTTTTTTTGTTTGATTTCAATATTTCGCTAAATTTTAGTTCCCGGGCTACCCGCTCTTAGTAATAATTATAAATGGAAAATAAATATTTTTCGATAGTGTTTGTCTTTACTCTCATTTATTTTAATATTTATTTATTTCGAACCAATGCCTCTATAAATTACACGGTGTGTCGCTTCAAAGACGTGTAGTGATAGTATTAGTAATGTACTTCAGGTTTAATGATTTTTAAGTTGTTTATTAAATTTCAATTTACTCTGTCCACTTACTCCACTCTATATTGTTTACCGTAATTATTATTAAATTTGTCTTGTTTAACAGGTTGTAGAATTTATCATGTCTAATTTTAAAATAATGTATTTTATTTTATATAAAAAATATAAAATAACTTATAAAAGAACATAAAATTAAATTTTATTAATAAATCAATATTTCGATGAAAATCAGCATATAAAAAATTGACAACTTCGCTATTTATCACAAAAAATTGAAAAATATATCTTCAATCAATTGACTAATATAAAATTATTTGTCGAGAATCATTTTATTTTTTTATTTTTTTTGAAATAATTGATCTAGCGTGACTCGTGGTCATTATCAAAAAAATATTATTGTTCCGTTAAATAATCAAAAATACTTGTGAATTGATGGAGTAGAGTCATAACATGAAATAATGAATCTTTTATATGATGGTGCAGTGACTCGTGGTCTGTGTTATGCCTATGTTTGGCTATTTGATGACGATACAGTTAATGTTGATTTCATGGTATGTAAGGTTCTCGGACAGTGTGGTATCAGAGCTTGTATAGAAAGAAGGGGTGCATATGGTATGACTATAATAAAGAGAGTGAGTAAAGGAGAAAATCACCTAAACATGGTGTAACACGGTGGGAGAACTGACTTTTAGTCATGTTGCGGATAGCAAGAGTCGCCACCGACTTTTATTTTATCCAAGAGGAAAGGACATAAAAGAACAGGAATGACCTATTTAAAAAAAAAACTTGGGTTCGGGGGTAGGTTATATAAAGGGAAAGTGTTAGCACCCTTTATATCCATGGTTATCCATGGGCTCTTAGTTACTTAGCTCACTTAATTATTTTGAAAGTGTGAAGTGTGTGATTAGAAAATTTTCTAAGTACTTTGTAATGATCCTCGTATGGATGTATATAAAACCTTGTTTGGAAATGTTTGAAAATAGTGAGGAGTGAAAATTATTTTCTTTTTGAAGTGTGAGCAAGTAACTATGAGGTACCTACCCTAGACTAAGTCATTCATGTTCTTATATGTCCTTTCAAGGGTAAGACCATCCCTATTATTAAGGAATAGGTAGTCATTACCTTGGATTTGTTTAAGGGACAGGCGTAGGGTCATCGTATGGTCAATGAAGGCAACTTAAGGGTGACTTTAGCAATTCGTAGGGACTATCATCATTTATTCGAAGGGACAAGATCATTATTCCGTAGGCAACCTCGAAGGGACTTGATCTTTTAAATTTGTAGAGACTTGATGATTTATACGTGAATGGACTTTGTTTAAGACATCCATATATTCGAGGGACTTGACCATTTTAAACAAGGCAGCCAAAAGGGATACCCTAGAAAGTGCAGACGGCGATCTTAGATCGACTTACGTGTGTGAGTGTTGTTTTCAGATATTTATCTTGTTTAATTAGATTATCTAAGTCAAATTATTCACAAGCAGGTTTTCACACCCTATTTACTAACCATGCAGTTAATTTACAAAGAAAATAAAAACGAGAAAAGAAATTTACAAGTCATTACAAGGCTTTGGGATAGATACAAGTAATAATATAAATAAGGAAAACAATAATATGAATATAAAATAAACAAAGTAAATATAATAGTAAATGAATTAGAAAAATAAATTGATTAATTAGAAGTCATTAGGAGAATTAATTATAATAATAAAAATTGTTACTTATAAATGATTAAAGTTTGATAAAAGGGTTTTTCAATTATATTGACAAAAATTAGAAATTGTTATAAAAATATTTTTAAGTACAATTATAATAATGAGAAAATAATATTTATATTTATAAAATTAAGAGAATTTATTATATACAAAATAATATAAGGATTAATATTTACAAAATAAAATTTTTAAAAAAATAATTATTAAGTTAATTATATGTTAATTATAAAAATAAGAATTTAATTTAGAAAAAAAAAGAAATTTATTATTTACAAGAATTTATAAAGATAATAAGTAACTTAGAAATAGTTAGTATTTATTTACAAAAATATTTTAGAATATGTTATATACAAAAAAAAAATTTGAATTATAATTACATATGTATAAAATAATTATAGGTTTTTATTTGTTTAGAAAAAGTTTTAATTAATATTAATAATTATAATTATAATAAAATATATTAAAATTGTAAAAATAAAAAAAAGGACAGAAAACTCACCTGCTGGAGCCTGGGGTCGAACCCAGGACTCCTGGCTTCCACCATAGGCAGGCCAACCAACTGAGTTATGCGTGCTGCGTATCTATAGGATAGAGCTTGATTATTATATAAAAAAATCTGCAAAATAAAATGAATTTTGAACAAAAAGAATAACCTGGGGATCGAACTCAGGTCGTCTGCCTCATACGCGTACACGCTCACCACCACGCCACTTGCTTCTAACTGATATGAAACACAAAACATTAATTAAATAATAAAACTAAATTTGAAAATAAATTTCGCGCGCGAAGTTATCTTCTTCCTCCAGCCGTCCAGTTAGCCTATAGTGACACTTTGTCCGTCACAAAAGCTTATAGTGACGGTTCTGGTTCGTCACTAAAAGTCCTGCATATTCAAACATTAAAAATACCAACAATAAATTCAGTTTAGCAACCCAGATCATACAAATACAAACCAATAAACTCAAATATGTTCTTAATTTGGCCTAAAATTAGCTTGTGAACGAAATCCCAATTCAAAGTTTTTGAAACCCTAAATATGGTGTTTCACGAATCCGGCAAGGGACCTTCAAGAAACCTGCCCAGAATCACTATATGGATCATCACAAACAATAATATAAGGTCAAATGTGATTGATAACGCATGAGTAAGCAAGATTAGAAAACGAAAAAATCAAAAAAAAATCATCATCGGCTTATGCATATGAATATGTTTTGGATGCAAATGATGATTGGGATAACATCAAGGATGATCAAGGATCATGTTTGGACCTTCAAAGTACCTGAAAAACAACAAAATATGAGAATTCGATTTTGAATTTTTTCTTGAAATTTTTTACTTTGTTCTTGTTCTTGGAGGCAGTGAATTCCTCTCCTTGTGCATTGGTTGACTTCATCTACCTATAGAGAAGTAAATTAGGTCAAAAATCTGATGGATTTGTGGGTTTGTGAAGTAACTTGATCATGAAGAAATCAATCACCATTAAAGTTCAAAAAATCAAATGAATACTTGTTATTTTAGGTCCAATCTGGTTTTAACTGATTTCCAATCATTCTAAATATGTCTTCAATGATTTCCAATCAAATATCTTGACCATTATTTGATTTTTCATATTTAATTCATATTTAAATTGAATTTTAGTAAATAAAATCCAAATAAATAGTAAATAAATAATAAAAATCAGAAATCCTTGTCATTGGATCGTGCTTGATGTTTTTATGAAGATTGGATTACAAAATTACAAGTCCATTTGGAGAAATTTGGATTTAAGACCTCATTTGCTCAATGTACCCCTCAAAAATTTCCCAACTTTGTCAAGGCATAACTCTCTCAATTTTAAGGACATGAAGGTGTTCTTGGACTTTTTGGAAATCTTAAAGAGTCCTATAACCATCCTTTTTGGTCTCATGTCAATATCTTTTACCATTTTCAAATTATGAGCTTTGGAAAAAGTTGACTTTTTGTTGACTTTTAAAAGGACATATAATGTCTTAACTCATACCTTCTAAATGAAGCATTTTTAGGCTTGGTTTGTGAGACACAAAGTTGTATAGAATTCAATTTCCTTCAAAATGAGCTTTGGATGGAAAAAATTGATGAAGTATGTGAAAGTTATGGCTGGTCAAAGTTTAGTGACTTTCCTTAAGAAAATCCTAATTTAGAAACTCCTGATTCTTGATGATCTATAACTTCCTTGATGAATCATGATCGACCCTTGATCAAATTATGAGTTTTACTTAATAAACTTGATGTTGGCAAAAAAATATTGAAGTTTGACTTTGATTTGACCACAGTTGACCTCAGTTTGACTTTTTAACTACTTTGACTGATTTTTGCATATCTGATCATCTGACTGGTCAAACTCTTTGGGAAAGCTTTGAAACTTGACATATGGATTCTTGAAGTCATATGGGATTCCATGAAACTCACTTGAAGCCTTGAAAGTCATTTTAACCTGAGGAAACTCAAAACCCTAATTTTGGACACTTTGCTTAGGAGGAGGCATTGCCTTGGGAAACTTCCACACTTCTTGGTTAATTGGGAGTCTTGAGGATCTTATGATCATTTATGAGTCTTGAGAGAGATTGTCTTGATTATGGGAGGGAAAATTTTGGGGTACAACAGCTGTCCCTATTCAATTTTCTGAAATCTGAGGAGTTAGATTGGCATGTACGCCATTCGTGACTTGAAGGTTGAAGAGGATTGGACACCAAAGCCCAAAAATTTGCACTTGTCGGTGCGTAGAATGATGTTGTTGGTTGGTTGTGATGCTTGAATGGGCTTAAAGATTCCATTCGGATAAAAAGTCTTCAAATATGTTTCTTTGAGAGAGAATCAATCCCAAATATGACGATAGCTTTTTGGGAAGAATAAACGATGACCCAGAATGAGATAACCTTCGGAAAGAATAAACGACGACCCAAGGTAACAAAATAACCTTTGGGAAGAATAAACGACGGCCCAAGTGTCGCTCACACTGAATGACACATAGGGCCAAGAGGGTACAGACGCGAACGGTCGGCGAAAGAGAGAACACACAAGGGTGAACTGAAAAGAAAAGAGTCGCCAGCTAGGCATTTTTATCCCGAGGGAAAGGTAATGCTGCATAAACCTAGAAAGATATGGATAAGACGGTTGCGAACCAGAGAAATTGAGAAAGGGGGTTGGTTACAACCTGGGAAGGTATTAGCACCCAGATTGTCCGCCGTACTCGACGGGATCCACGCTTGAAAGTTTGTGTTCTAAAGGGGTAGTGTCAGTGCTATTTTGTGTGCAAAAGCTGGAAAAGAATGCAAGTGTTAGTGCAAAAGAAATGTGAAGTGAAATAAAAGAGTGTCAGTGTAAAGATAGAGTATGAAGCTCAGGATCACAAGGCTTAAAGAATGATGCTGGAAGGAGGGGGGACATACAAAGACTTTTGTTCGATAACTGTTAAGTTATGCCTACGTATCCTCTCGTGCAATGAGGAAGTCAGAACACCGTAGTTCGACTTAAAAGAGACTGAGAGATAAATTGACTTGTGAACTGCTTATTTATCTATGCTCAAGTGTATGACCTGTCTGGCTCAGGTGCAAACTATCTTGCATTAGACGGAAGAAGCAAATTCTCGTTTATGAATGAGTGTGATGAGAAAAGAATCCCGAAGGAGACGATTATTGTTTGTTGTTTGGTATTTTAAATCTTTTATTGCTTTTTGGGGTTTGCCATAAGAAAATGAGCTTAAGCCTAAACCAAGGGTTAGTAAACTCATCACATCTTCCTTTTGATTAGGGGTAATGAGAATACCTTAAGTATGAAGTAAGCACCTCATACTTAATCACCATGATGTAGGATTAAGATCATTAACCTACTTGCATTTATTTAGATGTTTTTGGAGTTTTGTTTAGTGTTAAGTAATGAGTTTAAGCCATAATCAAAGATTTAATGGACCCATTACACCATCCTAATAAAAGGATAATAGATGAGAACATTTAAGCTGAGGAAGGCTCCTCAACTTAATCCATGATTAGGGATTAACCTCATGACAAAACAAAAGCCTTTATTTAAATGGATTTTAGTTAATGGTAAGATTAAGAAATGGATTTTATGGTTTGTAAGACAACTTGAGGGGGACTTGTCCATTAACACTAGGGTTAGTCCTTCTTAACCAATTAAGGAAGAATTAGAACCCTAATGCAAGGCCCAAGTTACAAGTTTGATGTCTTAGTGATTATTAGATGGATTGGTTAAAGTATTTAAACACATCAAGGGTTTAACACTTAGGATTAAAGTTATACACTCCATCCTAATAGAAGGATGCAGGCATAAGCTTAACCACAAAGCCTTAAAACCTTTAAGGTTTAGTCCTTGATTAAGAGATGAGAAGAGGAGACTCAAAGATGACACAAAGGTAAAACTAATAGGGGACTAATCAAACCCTAATTGTGATCATGCTTGGGTATTCCTAAGGTTTATGAGGCTTGCAAAAGATCTCCAAGAAGAGACCACCATGGAAGAAACAGGATGAAGGAAGGAGAAGCAAAAAGAACAAGACAACTTGCTTCACTTAAGAAGACAAGTTGCTTGAAGAAAGAAAGTGGGGAGGGAACATGAATGAGCAATCTCACTCTAATACAAAAGTAAAATGCAGCAAGGATGCATAAGAGAGATGAGAAGAGATTATGAGAAGTGAAGGCAAATTCACTTCTCAAATACTTACCACCTGAAAAGTTAGCAAAAAGAAATGAAGTGAAGTGAACATGAAATGAATGCAATGATGCAAACCAAAACCAGAAGCATAAACATTATGTTAATGATTCTAAGAGATAATGCAAACATATGACAAGAGTTGTGGATGATCATACAAGGATGAGGATGCAAATGTAGCATGTTTTGAACCATGAAAGTTCATGAAAGTTTATGAAATGAAATGAATGCACAACATGGCAAATGAATGGTGCAATGATCAAACATGATTCTAATATGTCCTAAGATGTCTTAGAAGTCATGTGAATGCATAAAATGTCATGGCAAGTTCATGTATGCAAGCATATGAGATTTGAATGCAAATGAAGGCAAAAATTAGGGTTTATGCACAAGATACAAAGCAAAATTCAAAATCAGAAGCAAATGACAAGATAAAAAATTGAAAATGGGATCAAAGGTACCCTAAACCTATACAAGTTCACTGCGCAAAGGGGGAGACCTAACTCTTAACCCTAAAGAAGTTATGATTTTCTCAAGTTGGCTAGGGTTTTAAGGTACCTTACAATGAAAAATGCCAAACAAAATGAAAATGAAAGATAAATTCAAATCAATTTTATCCTAGAAACTACATGACATGAAGAATGCAATGCAAAAAGAACCATCATCATACTCTTCATGGTTAGGCAGAAGGGATTTTTCTAAGTTAGGGCAAAAATATAGACTTTTAAGAACCCTAATTCCAAAGAAAAATGTCAAAATAGGTCAAGAACCAAAAAGAAATTTGTGTGAAGAGTTTGATAATGTTTCTAAATGTATCAAGATGCAATGTGATTTTTTTGGTGATTTTTAGAAACTTAAATGGTATTTTAATTAATTAATTCTCATTAACTAATTAAAATAAACATTTAAATATTTTAAAAATACGAAAATTATGCAAAAAATAAAATAAAAATTATTTTTAGAATGAGAAAACTATTTTAAGACATGATGCAAAAAATGAAAATTTTTAGAAGTAATTTGCTATTTTAAATAAATTGTGTAAGAAAAATGAACAAAAATGAAAATAAAATTAATTAAAAGTGAAAGTAAGCAGATCTGATGGCCTAGATTTGAACTGAAGAGGAAAAGGTTGACTGCGCGCGCCTTTTAAAGGCTGAGATTCATTTCAGTTTAATTAACCTAATTGTATTTAATTAAATTAATAAAACTAGATTAGGGCTAAATGACTTGATTTGGGCCGTTCGAAAATTAACCTAATCCACATACAATGGTCACGAAGCAAACTGGCTAATTAATTAGGGTTAGGACTTAATCACTTTCAGGTGACCGGAGAGGAGCTCCGGTCATCTTCTCCGGCGTGTCCAAAACCCTAAAACACTCTACAAGCCACCCCACATCAAATTAAACACACAGAAATGATCCTCTACCCAAACCCCGTTCAAATCAACCTTCAAACATCATTTACAAACCAAGAACAGAGAGAATCGAAACAAAATTATTTCACGGGTGAAATTTCAGAGGACCACAAAATACTCAATTCCTCACCATTTTTAATTCTAAGAGCATCAACATGACCAACATAACATATATTTTCAATTTGTAACAAAAGAAACAAGCTCTGAGAAATTTGATTCTTGTGCTTACCTGAGATGATGAAATGCCAAAGTGAGCTTTTCTGGCCTTTCCTTAATGAAAAAAGTATCCCTTGAACCTCCTGAGATCAATGGAGTGCTTCAAAACCTTTGAGGGTGGCTGATTTGGAAGTTTGAGTTCTGGTGTAACAGGTTTTACAGTTGGTGTATGTGATGCTTTTGGCTGTTTTAATGGTGGATTTTGGTTCTATGGAGGATGTGTGATTTGTTGGTGAAGAGGAAATCGAAGTGTGATGGCTGTGGGAGGAGTTTCGAAGAGATGAAGGAAACTTGCAGTTTTTGTGAATCTGCTTGTGTGTGTGTTTCTAGCCCATGTCCAGCCTGTTTTATGATCCATAACATATCCCTAAACTATTGGAAGAAGTCTGAGGAAGTGACATGCACTGTGGGAATGGCATGGGGCAATTGGCCAAAAAGTCAGTGGTAGGTGTACCTCAAGTATTGGCTGTGGAAGAGGCTATCCTAGGGTTGCTCTGAGTTCTTCTGGCTTCAAGGGTGGCCATGGGATGTTCTGAGGTGATCTGAAATGGATGGAGGGTGAGATGTCACATGTTTTGCCTTTTTACAACTTGTTGCATTTTGAAGTTTTTGGTCATGGATATGTGACATCCCTTGGGAAATTTGCAGCAAAATGGACCATATGAAGTTGTCATAATGTTTTGATATCACTTAGCAACCAATCCAATCAATGGAAGTCCCTTTTGCAAAAAATTCATTCTTGAAGATTCATGAGAAATGCCTTATGGTGACTTGTAATTCAAGGCATGAAAATGGGAAATCTCTTGGGCAATTCTAAATTTTGGACCATGTATGATGTTTGTGCAATGTTTAGAAGTTAATTAGAGGTCACATTTGGCTTTGGCAAGTGTTTTTGCAAGTTTCCTCTTTGGCACAAAAGTGAAAATTAAGTGATTTTTCCCAACTTTGCAAGGCCATAACTTGAGTTCTAGAATGAATTAGATCAAGTTCTTGTACTTTTTGAAAATGGGAGGATCCAATCTACAACTTTAATGACCAAGAATTTTTCATTTGAAGCATTTTTGAATCAAAAAGAGGAGGTTGAAAAACTTTCCCAAAATGGCAAGTTTGCATTATAAGTCACTTTCCCAAAATGGCAACTTTGCAGATGGCTTGAAATTCTTCAATTTTGTTAACTTCTAACTTCTTCTAAGATCAAATAAAGATCATACACATTAAAAATGATGGAGAAGACCCTTTGGTTGGATGATTGGGGGCCTCAGATGCCCTGATTTTGCACTGACTTGTTCAAGAAGTCATTTATTGATCAGATGCCTTCCCCATTGGATTTCTTCATGAAAATTGGTATGCATGATCCTCATATCATATAGAGACCCATAGAAACAAGAATGGCCAAAAAATTTGGAGTTATGGCCTCTAAAACCAAAACCCTAATTTTAGGTCATCTGTATAGTTAAGCTTGGCTCTGCTTCCATGCCTTTCTCAGTTCTTGTGATTTTCTGACTTTCTTGATCTTGGGAGGATATGATATGATGTTTGAACATACATGGATCATCTTGTGATGATTTAAGACCTTTGGAGTGGCTCAAATGGCTCAGGGATTGCTCAGATCACAAACCCTAGATGCAGATGACTTTGAATCAATGCAGTGAAAAAAAATGCAATATGAGGTGATATGATTGAATCTATGCATATGCAAAGTACCACAAGCCATGGTGAAATGAGGGAGGAAAAATTTGGGGTGTTTACAGCTGCCCCTATTCAAACATGAGTTAGCTGTGTAGGATGTAAGCGACGGCTTAACAAACAAACAAGATAACTTGTGGTTGAATACCAAAGACAGTCCAAAAATTTGCACTCACTGAATGAAGAAGAAAAGGGATATAGATTGTAAAAGGAAGTAAAGTATGATTATAAAGTGCGGGCGACGGAGGACGACCATCGAGCAGAGGACGACTGCTGGGGATAAAGCAATGACGGGGACGACCGACATGCTAGGGAAATAGAGGGATCATGATGGGGACGGCCGTCAGGCAAAGAAATAAGACTCTCTAGGGATTTAAGGTTAAAGGCAATGATGGGGACGGCCATCAGGTTTGAAATGAATGATGAGGGACGGTCATCAAAGGTGAAGGACGATCACCTAACAGGGGATGGCTGCTCTGTTGAGGATAAGATGAGGGACGGTCATCTAAGGTGAAGGACGATCACCTGGCAGGGGACGGCTGCTCTCGGGTTTTATCATGACATAGGACGAATGTCAGATAAAGATCAACGATGGGGACGACCATCAGATAAGAATGATGAAGGACGATCATCAAGAGGGTGAAGGACGATCACCTAGCAGGGTACGGCTGCTCTCGGGCTTTATCATGACATAGGATGAATGTCAGATAACAAGATCGACGATGGGGACGACCATCAGATAAAATGATGAAGGACGATCATCAACGGGGTGAAGGACGATCACCTAGCAGGGTACGGCTGCTCTCGGGCTTTATCATGACATAGGACGAATGTCAGATAACAAGATCGACGATGGGGACGGCCATCAGATAAAATGATGAAGGACGATCATCAACGGGGTGAAGGACGATCACATGGCAGGGTACGGCTGCTGGAGGTATCATGACATAGGACGAATGTCAGATAAAAGAGAAATTTTGCTAGGGATTCTTCTGGGGAAGGGTGGACACAGAAGAGTGTCTAATTTCAAGAAAAAGGTATAAATATTTGACGCTGTGTATAGATTAAAGATGCGGACGAGCATCCTTAAAACTAAGATACAGACGAGTATCGGTAGAAACAAATGCTGACGCATGTTCAGAGATGATGATACGGATGAGTATCAACTGGTTAACAAAGAACACGGACGAGTGTCGTCTCTGAGGGGAAAATAGGTATATACAAGATACAGACGAGTATCTATATAAGTAAAAAGGTATGAGTAAGACACAGACGAGTGTTCAACTTGCTGGGGAGAGCATGATACAGATGAGTATCATAAGAGAAAGTGTATAAATAGATATTCTGACGCTCTGTGGGATAGGATGACACAGACGGGTGTCGGAAGATATAATAAGCAAGTTTTAGGCAACTGTGCTGGGGATAGGTGACACGGATGGGTGTCAGGAAAGTGTAGTAACATGTTTTTGTGAGTGCAAAGGGGACGCTTTGGCTTTCTGCTGGGGATATGACACAGACGAGTGTCAGGGGAGTTATCTGTTATGTATAAGTATCTGTTTGTGGAAAGTGTTCCGGCGACTTTCTGGGGAAAGATGACACGGACGAGTATCGAAACGGGCATGTATCTGTATCTGGGAAATGCGAAGAAACTGCTTTGACATTCTGCCGGGGAATTTGAGTGGTATCCTGTATGCTGTTGATGGTATGTCAGTATTCACAGGGGATTGATTCAATCATGGCTTGTGACTATCCAATATGTTTGATTTTTGCCGTATTGCTCCGTATTAGACGGAATGCTATGCTCTGGGGGGAGATATGATGTGAATGCTATGATTGTGCAAAGATACCGATCCGGGATTCGGATCCCGTTGCGGTGAAGATCTCTGGCTGATCTGCTTGAAGGATATTCCCAGCTGGGTATGAGATCATTGGTAGGTCTGATATATATGGCTCTGTTTGGGGGAATAAGTCACTGATAGATCTATTCTTGGTGATGAGGAGCCCAGTTGGGGTCTGTGGAAGCTTTCATCACTTTGTTGTGAGATCTTCAGATATTGCTCTTCTGGATAGAGGTTGAGACTCTGCCGGGAGATGGTTCCCTGTCTAACACTTGGCTGAGGGGGAATGATCACTGAACGACCTTCCTAGAGATTTTTGCGGAGATCCTGTCGAGGATGATGATGTCTGGCAACTCAGCTGGGGAGAGGGCACCCCTGGTGCTATTTGGGATATGGGCTGAGTAAATAGTGATTTGGCAGCTTGCTGGGGAGAAGCTTTCATGCCCCATGTTGCATTTTGACTACCTGCAATCCTATTATGACAAAGAAACATACAAGTATCCCGAGGTATCCCTTACTGGATTCCATCATAGGAATTTAGACACTCCTAGAGCGAATATATTTCCTGTAAGCCTGTAATTTTAGAAAAGACGCATCTGTATTTATGCAATCATTATATTAAGGACATCAGACATTTTTGCATATGAAAATAGAATGTACGAGACGAAACATGACTGGAAATATGATTTTATTAATTTGCGTGCCCTGAATTGGCAAATACATTCAAAGAAACAAATCCCCTGAAATGAGGAGATTGTTACAAATTGAGGAACAAAAAGACGCTGACAATGTTGATGACGCTTCGGTGCTTCCCTTTTGCTATGACTTGTACGACATTGACGTTCTTCTCATCTTGTTTTTTTGAAGAAGGCTGATTCTGACCGATGCTTTATACTTTCGAAGCTTGTCGTGTTGTAAGTGATACAGACGAATCCAAAATGCAGTTGTTCGCTTATTCCCTGATTTTGCGTGGATCGCCCTTTCGGGTTTTCAATCCACCGGGATACCCTTTTTTTTGCCTGAGCTGTCCAATGCGGCTTTTCAACTCAGCGGGTGTACACATTTTTTATTATTTTCCCTTATTTTTGCCCGAGTCTTTTATTCTGTTTTTGACTCGCCGGGATGCCCTATTTTTGCCTGGACTTACATTCTGTTTTCATGTCCAGCGGGTCATTTTATGCGAAGTATTTTTTAACTGCATCTGAATTCACAGGGGACAGGAAGTCTTCACCATCCATAGTACTGAGCATCAGTGCTCCACCAGAGAAAACCTTCTTTACTATGAACGGACCATCATAATTCGGAGTCCACTTGCCCCTGTGGTCTGTATGAGGAGGAAGGAGTCTTTTCAGCACAAGATCTCCTACTTGGTACTCTCGAAGCCTGACTTTCTGATCGAAAGCTTTCTTCATTCTTTTCTGATAAAGCTGCCCATGACAAATTGCAGCTAATCTCTTTTCTTCAATCAGACTCAGTTGTTCGTATCGGGATCGGACCCATTCTGCTTCGTTCAGCTTGACATCCATTAGTACCCGTAAAGAGGGCAATTCAACTTCAACATGTAGGACTGCCTCCATACCATAAACAAGCTGATACGGTGTTGCCCCAGTGGATGTTCTGATTGAGGTACGGTATCCATGCAAGGCAAATGGTAGCATTTCGTGCCAGTCTTTATAGGTGACCACCATCTTCTGCACAATCTTCTTGATATTCTTGTTAGCTGCCTCCACAGCGTCATTCATCTTTGGCCTGTAAGGAGAAGAACTGTGGTGTTGGATCTTGAAGTCCCGGCACAGCTCTGCCATCATTTTGTTGTTTAAGTTGGAACCATTATCAATAATGATTCGCTCGGGCACTCCATACCGACATATGATGTCTCTCTTCAGGAATCTGGCTACCACTTGCCTGGTAACATTCGCATACGAAGCTGCTTCGACCCACTTGGTAAAATAGTCAATGGCTACCAGGATGAATCTGTGGCCATTTGAAGCAGTCAGTTCAATCTTGTCAATCATATCAATGCCCCACATGGCAAAGGGCCAAGGTGAAGACATCACATTCAAAGGATTTGGAGGCACATGCACTTTATCTGCATAAATCTGACATTTATGGCATTTCCTAGCATAAGCACAACAGTCTGCATCCATTGTGATCCAGTAATAGCCTGATCTTAGCAACTTTTTAGCCATAGCATGCCCTCCAGCATGGGTACCAAAGGATCCTTCGTGCACCTCGTGCATCAACAAATTTGCTTTTGTCTTATCAACACATCTGAGAAGTGCCATGTCAAAGTTTCTCTTGTACAAGGAGCCATCAACATTCAGGAAGAAACTACCAGCTAGCCTTCTTGACGTCTTCTTATCATTGGAAGATGCCCCTGGTGGGTATGTTTGGTCTTTCAAGAAGCATTTGATGTCATAGAACCAAGACTTATCATCTTTAGCAAGGTCTGCTGAGAAAACGTATGCTGGTCTGTCAAGTCTGGACACTGAAATCCGTGGTACAAAGTTGGCAGCTTGAACTTTGATCATGGACGAAATGGTAGCCAGAGCATCTGCAAACTGATTTTCATCTCGAGGGATATACTCAAGTTTGACAGTTGTGAAGAAAGTCAATAACCTCCTTGTATAATCCCGGTAGGGTATCAGATGATCCTGGTGAGTGTACCATTTGCCGTTGGTTTAATTGATCACCAGAGATGAATCTCCGAACACAGTTAAAGTCTTGATCCTGAGGTCAATGGCTTCCTCAAGACCCATAATACAAGCTTCGTATTCAGCTTCGTTGTTAGTGCAGTTAAAGGTGAGCTTTGCCGAGAAAGGCATGTGAACTCCCTTAGGTGTAATGAGTACTGCACCAACACCACGACCATTCATATTAACAGCCCCATCAAACATCATAGTCCATTCTTCTTCTGGGTCAGGCCCTTTAGTGTGAACAGGCTCTTCATGATCTTTTGCTTTTATGAACATGATGTCTTCATCGGGGAAGTTAAATCTCATAGGCTGGTAATCATCGATGGGTTGCTCAGCAAGATAATCAGACAACACACTGCCCTTGATGTCTTTTTGAGATGTGTATTGAATGTCATATTCTGTGAGGATCATTTGCCATCTTGCAACCCGTCCGGTAAGTGTTGGCTTCTCAAAAATGTACTTGACTGGGTCCATCTTTGAGATCAATAAGGTAGTATGGGTCAACATATACTGCCTTAGTCGGCGAGCAGCCCACGCTAAAGCACATCAAGTTTTCTCGAGCAGTGAATAACGTTGTTCACAGTCGGTAAACTTTTTGCTTAGGTAGTATATTGCATGCTCTTTTCGACCAGACTCGTCATGCTGGCCCAACACACACCCCATTGACTCTTCTAATACTGTCAAGTACATTATTAGAGGTCTTCCTTCAACTGGAGGCATAAGAATCGGAGGCTCTTGTAAGTATTCCTTGATTTTGTCAAAAGCCCTTTGGCAGTCTTCGTTCCACCTGACCGTTTGCTATTTTCTTAACAACTTGAACAAAGGCTCGCAGGTTGCCGTAAGGTGAGATATGAACCGTGAAATGTAGTTCAATCTACCTAGAAACCCCCGAACTTCCTTTTCAGTCTTTGGTGCAGACATTTCTTGAATGGCTTTGACTTTGTCAGGGTCTACTTCAATCCCTTTCTCACTTACAATAAATCCCAGCAGCTTACCAGATCGCACCCCGAATGTGTATTTGTTGGGGTTTAACTTCAATTGGTACTTCCTCAGACGCTTGAATAGCTTCAACAGATTCACCAGGTGGTCTTCTTCTGTGAGGGACTTGGCAATCATGTCATCCACATAACATTCAATTTCTTTATGGATCATGTCGTGGAATAATGTTACCATAGCCCGTTGATAAGTGGCACCAGCATTCTTCAGTCTGAATGGTATCACCTTATAACAGAACGTGCCCCAGGGTGTGATGAAGGTTGTCTTCTCCATGTCTTCAGGTGACATTTTGATCTGATTGTATCCTGAAAATCCATCCATGAAGGAGAACACCAAGAACTGAGTCGTATTATCGACTAATACATCAATGTGAGGTAAAGGGAAGTCATCTTTCGGGCTGGCTCTGTTCAGGTCCCGGTAATCCACACACATTCTCACCTTGCCATCTTTCTTAGGCACAAGTACAATATTAGCAACCCACGGCGGGTAACTAGTTACAGCAAAGAAACTGGCATCCCACTGCTTTTGTACCTCTTCTTTTATCTTCATTGCCATATCTGGGCGAGTACGGCACAACTTCTGTTTTACTGGCGGATAGTTTTCCTTCAGAGGCAGCTTGTGCATGACAATATCGGTGTCCAACCCTGGCATATCCTGATAAGACCAAGCAAAAACATCCACATACTCTCGAAGCATGTCAATAAGTTGCTCTTTTACTGAATCTTGTAGACGGGCTCCGATTTTAACCTCTTTCAAGTCTTCTTCTGTGTCAAGATTAACCGTCTCAACTTCCTCCTGATGAGGAGTGATAACATTTTCCTCTTATCTCAACAACTTGGCTAACTCCTCAGGTAGCTCATAATCTTCTTCAACCCCTTCATCGGCTTGATAGATCGGATTGTCAAAGTCATACAAAGTCATAGTAGTGTTGTTGTCGGTGCAATCTGGAGGGCACTCTCTGCAAGGGTTTAGATTTGTTCATTTTAGTGATCAATTTTATCTTGCTTAGAAAAAGTGAGAATGAAGTTATTTATTTTGAAAAGCATTGCCATTTTATTTTTGTACAAAAAATGAAAAATGAAAAACAGTGAGCGAAAAAGAAAAGACTCGTTTGCAAAAGATGTCCTGATATTCATTAATTGATCTTTGCACAAAATACAAGATGGCCCGATTACAAAATGAGTCCTGACATCTTGGGCAAGATGCAGGACTTGATACATGCTTCAAAAACACAGGAAATAATAATTACTCTGCAGGAGTAACCCTTATAATTTCCTGGGAAGACCAGTTTGAGACATGGCTCCCCGGGATCCTTGGACGTATCCAGCTTTCTAGGTTGCGCTCGTCTTCTGACTCATCTTCCAAGCTATTCACAGCATCCGGGGTAAGCATCCACCCGCTGCCAAACTTGGGCTCCTTTGTAACCTCTGGTTGATCTTGTCGAGTTGGTTTGTAACCCAACCCAAATCGGTCATCCTTCTTCTCCACGGGCAGCAGCTTGCCCCAGTCTTGGGCGGTACCTTCCTCAATAACCTTTCGGGCTTGTTGATATGATGTGATGGAGTGTTGCACCCTAAAATTTGCCCTCACAATACAAGACTTTGTGTTCTAAGAAGGTTCACAAGGTTCACAAGTTCTCCAACACTTGCATAACCTTTCATGAGGTTCATGAAGTCTACAAGTTACTTTATGAAGGTTCACAAGGTTCACAAGTTTCTCAATGCTTATATAACCTCTCATGAGGTTCATGAAGTCTACAAGTCACTTCTTGAAGGTTCACAAGGTTCACAAGCTTCTCAACATTTACAAGACCTTTCATGAGGTTCATGAAGTCCATAGGTTGCTTCTTGAAGGTTCACAAGGTTCACAAATTTCACAATGGTTACAAAGCTTTCCTGAGGTTTATGAGGGCTACAAAGCCACTTCATGAGGGTAACAAGGTTCACAAGCTTCACAATACCTCCCATGAGTATCACAAGACATCTTATGAAGATTCACAAGGTTCACAAAGTTCACAATTGGTCAAAGAAGTTGACAATTCCCTCAGACAATGCACCTCCTAAGCAGTGCATCCAAAACTAGGGTTTTGACTTTAATCAGGCTAAGTGGACTTCCAATACCTCAAGTGAGTTTCATAACATCTTATATGTGTGTAAGAACCCCCATGTCAAGTTTCAAGACTTTTCTCAAAAGTTTGCTCAGTCAGATGATCAGATAAGTCAAAATCAATCAATGCAGTTAAAAAGTCAAACTGAGGTCAACTGTGGTCAAACCAAAGTCAAACTTCATAATTTTTTGCCAACATCAAGTATATGAAGTAAAATTCATAATTTGATCAAGGGTTGATCATGATTCATCAAGGAGATTCCAGATCATCAATAATCAGGAGTTTCTAAATTAGGGTTTCCTCAGTAAAAGTCAACTGAACTTTGACCAGGCATAACTTTCACATACTTCATCACCAAGTCTCCATCCAAAGCTCATTTTGAAGGAAATTGAATTCCCTACAACTTTGATGTTGAAGGTTAAGCCCAAAAATGCTTCATTTGAAAGATATGAGCTAAGACATTATAGGTCATTTCAAAAGTCAACAAAAAGTCAACAACTTCAAAAGGGCATAACTTGAGATTGGTAAATGATATGGACCTGAAACCAATGGGGTTGTTTAGAGGACTATTCAAGCTTTCCAAAAAGTCCAAGAACACCCTCATACCTTTAAAATTGAGGGAGATGTGCCCTTGCAAAGTTGGGAAATTTTGTGATGGTTTATGTTGAAAATGGAGGCTTAAAAGTAATTCTTTCCAAATGGGCTTGCTAAATTGTGACCCAATCCACTTCATAATAGCTTGCACGAAATTTCCATGATATTTTCATAATTTTTATTTTATTTAATTAATTTATTATGATTTTTTACACTTAAAATCATTTTAAATTTAAATAAAATATTAAAAATGAAGATATATTTTTGTGATTGATTCTAGAATTTCATAATTAGTGATTGAAACTTAAAGAGAAAGAAATCATGTGATCTCTCCAAAAATATCAAGCATTCAAGAGCAAATATTTGACTTTTACAACTTGATCTTTTTCAATCTTTTTTGATCCAAATTTTCACATAACCAAGTCATATTTCTGACCTAATTCACTCATGTATATATGCTTAACACAAACCTAACACTCATTCACGATTTCCACAGCCCAAGAGTAAGTTCACCATTGTTCAAAAACCTCTCCACAAGTCACATTCGGATTTTTGGATTTAAGGCATTTGAAGGTAAAACAAGCACATAGCAAGCTTCCTGGGACTTCTCTGATCATGAACCATCCATCATATGCATCCATACCATGCTCTAATGCCTTACCCGAATCAAACTTGGCCATGGATTTCAAATATTTGATTCTGTTTGTTTATGCATTATTAACAAATTTTGTTTGTGTTTTTGTGTTTATGGTGATCCAAGGAACAATTCTGGACAAATCAATTGGATTTCCCTTGCTTAGAACCGATTCGGCCATGTTAGGGTTCATGACCTCCAATTAGGGTTTATCATTTGAATGCATATAAATAAATTATGAAAACATAGAACTGTTGTGTGAATCGTGAGAATCATAAATCACTAACCAATTTCATGAATCAATGTGGTTTTGGTTGAGTTTCGTTTTCGCAGGTTTTGTTAGGGTTTCAATTTCGCAGGAAAATTCGTGGAGGATTTCGCAGCAAATTTTGAAGGTCTTGAGGTTGAAGATGAAGCTTCCCGCGCCCTGGAAATTCAAAAATTTGTTTAAAATATTTTATGAATTATTATTAGTTTACTTATCACAAGCGTGCCTGTGGTCTGGTGGTAAGGCTGGAACGTATATGCTATAAAGGCCTTGGTTCGATTCTTGGCCATGGCATTGTTTTATTTTATTTTTGCAGGAATAAAAGACAACATAATATATAATATGTTATTGCCGTTCCATGACCAGAAGGGCTCTCCCAGCCAGGCGGTCAAGCATGCGCATGAATATCCCTAAGGTCCTGGGTTCAACTCCCACCCCAGGCCTTTTGTGTTCTTATTTTTTCTGGATTTTTGCAAGGCAAGGCATAAAACAAACTTGATTCATTCTTCTACTACCTGCGCTGGGTTAGCCTAGTGGTATGCTTTGTGGCTTGCAAGTTGGGTGTCCTGGGTTCAAACCCACCCCAGGTAAGTTCTCTTTTTACCATTTTCTTCTATTTTTATTTCTTTGATTAATTAGCTTAATTGTTTCTTAATATTAATAAAAAAGGAATAAATTGTATACGTATGTATGTTTAAAATAACCTTCATTTTTTTTCTAAAATCCAAACTTCTATTTTTCTCAACTTAAAATATTTTCTTTGTTATATGATTAAATTATAAGATATTTGTTTATAATTTGTATAAACCCTAAAAGCTATTTTCAAAAATAAAGCCTAATCCTATTTTTTCTAAATAGTTTTATTCCTTAATTGTTAATATAATTGTATTGTAAATTTATTTATTCTCATATTGTAAATATAATTATAAATTATTTTTCTCATATCAAATATAATTATGTTTCATGCTATTAAAAATTTAATTTTGTAAATAAAAATAATTGCTTGATCATATCTCTTTTTAATATAATTGTTCATATAAAAATTCAGTAATTTCTTATAATTTTGAAAAAAATTTGTTTATTGTTACTAACTAAATTATTATGTATTATTATATTATATTTTTATTTTGTTTATTCTAATTATTCTTATTCTTATTTACTAACCATATTATTATTATTATATTTTTATACTTCTAACCTTGTTTATTATTTCTAATTATTCTTATTGTTATTTTCACTAACTTTATATTTCTACTAACCTTATTTATTTTTTCTTATTATTTACTAACCCCAATATTTTATTATTAATTATTTGCTTATTATATTTATTTTGATTATATTTTGCTATTTATTTTATTTTGTTGTAATTGCTTCCTTGGTGTAATTTTGCAAATATTTTAATTATTTAATTATTGTTATGGTTAGTAATTAGGGAGTGTAACAACATGTATGCAATATCAAAATAAATTTAGATAATTTTTAATAGAAGATAATTAAAATAAACATGTCACACACGTAAGTCGATTTTAATCGCCGTCTCACTTCCTAAGGTTATCCCTCAAGTTGCCTACGAATAATGGTCAAGTGGGGTGTATAAAGCAAGTCCCTTAAAATAGAAAATCATCAAAGTCCCTTATGGTTGCCTTTACGAATCGAGTCCCTTTCGAAAAATGATGATAGTCCCTCCAGTTTGCTTATTACACCCCACAATGGCTTTCAAAATCAGAATGTCCCTCATATGTCCCTTAACATCCAAGGCAATGACTACCTACTCCTTAATAGTAGGGATAGTCTTACCAAGGAAAGGATAAAGAATAAGAAAGACCTTAAACATTAGGGCAGGTTACTCCTAGGTACTTGCTCACTTCAAAACTTTTTCACACTTAAACAAATTTTCAACAAATTTTCAAACAAGTTTTTAACACATCCTTACATGGATTATTTATTAACTATTCTGAAAATTTTTATTCACACACTTCACATTTTCAAAAACATTTTAAAGTGAGCTAAGTAACTAAGAGCCCATGGATAACCATGGATGTAAAGGGTGCTAACACCTTCCCTTTACATAATCTACCCCCCGGACCCAAAAATATCTCTTAAGGTCTTTCCTGTTCTTTTATATCCTTTCCTTATGGATAAAATAAAAGTCGGTGGCGACTCTTGCTATCCGCAACATTACTTCAAGTCAGTTCTCCCACCGTGTTACATGGAGGTCCCTAGCACAACAGATGTTTCATTAATATTAAGGGCCTCAAACCCTTGGCTCATGGTTTCATGGATCTCCCCATCCATTTCAATGTATTTGAAAGTAGCCAGCTGGCTAACAAAAATATCCTCCTCCCCACAAATAGTAATGACTTGGCCTTCCCACTCGAATTTTAACTTCTGGTGAAAGGTTGATGTCACGGCGCCAGCGGCGTGTATCCATGGTTTACCCAATAGACAGCTGTAGGCAGGCTGTATATCCATCACAAAGAAGGTCGTTTTGAAAACTTGTGGGCCAATCATTATTGGTAATTCTATCTCTCCCAGAACTGATCTTTTAGAACCGTCAAAGGCTTTCACTACCAAGTTACTTGGGCGTAGTGCCAATCCGTCATACTCCAGCTTCACAAGGGCTTTCTTGGGTAAGACATTGAGGGATGACCCTGTGTCTACCAGTACGTGAGAAAGAACTGCACCCTTACACTCCAAGGTAATGTGCAAAGCCTTGTTGTGATTGCGACCTTCCGTTGTTAGATCAGTGTTGGTAAATCCCAGTCCATTACTAGCGTTGACATTTCCAACCACAACCTCTAACTGATTGACGGTAATCTCTTCCGACACATAAGCTGCGTGTAGGACCTTTAATAGTGCGTTCCGATGAGCCTCGGAGCACATTAGCAACGATAGTATGGAGATTTTGGAAGGTGTTTGGTGAAGTTGGTCTACCACCTTGTAATCACTTTTCTTTATGATTCTCATGAATTCATCAACCTCTTGATCAAAAGGAGTCTTCAAAGCTTCTTTGACAACTTGTTCTTCTTGTACCATGCTCTTTCCTTTTGCCTTGGCAGCAGCTTCTGCTTCGGCAATGGGTCTTGGAATTCGCGAGGCAAAGAGACGTCCGCTTCTAGTGAAGCCTCCGCCTCCCCCCATATTGTCTATCTGAGGTGAAGAAGTTGATGATTCTAAAGTGATTTTCTGCCCCTCGCAGTATAGATCTGAGCCATAATGCCAAGGGATGGCATTATAGCTTTCGTAAGGAACTGGCCCAGGCACTGTGATAGTGACTGGACTGATAGCAGCTGCAGAGGGGACCATAATGGTGTGTGGATCATAGTATATGGTAACTGGTGCTCTGACAGGAGTAACATTTTGTTGTGAATTGTTGGTAGGAACATTTGCGGGATCGTAGTATATTGTAACCGTTGAGACACTTTCATCAATTGCTGCTGATGTTGTAGGAGGTACTATTAACTGAATGGGTGTTGAAGTTGTAGAAGGAATGGTGACTGAACTTGTATCCATTGAAATGATTGATTGAGCGGTTGTTAGAGTTGTAGTAGAATCCGTAGGAACAATGGTTGCTGACGTTGTAGGAGTATCTGTGATTGTTGATGAAGGAATTGTTGGAGTTATAGTCTCTGCTGTCGTAATCTGAAGGATACCATCCTTAATAAGACCATTTATGCCATTTCTCAGCCATTCACACCCATTGACTGCAATATTGCAATACCCACAGCCGAGCTCACACCCGGGGAACACTTGGCATTCTAAAAGCTGAGCTTTGATTTCAACCAAAGGTGTTCGAATTTGTGCAACACTGGTGATTAAGGTGGATGGTTTGCCTTCCTCAATAGCATTAATCCTAGGCCTGTTGTGACTAGGCATTGGATTCCTTGTGACATTTGGAGGAGGTGCAAAGTTGAGAGCTTTTGAGTCCACCAGATCTCGAACTTTCATCTGTAGGGCCCTGCATTTTTCAGTGTTATGTCCCAGTGCATTCGAGTGGAACACACACCTGGCATTTGCATCATAGTTCTTTGGCATATTGGTGGGATCCGGAGGCGCCAATGTCCTTAACTCAACCAGGTTGAGCTTCAGGAGTTGTGGCAAGAGTGCGGCGTACGACATTGGAATTGGGTCAATCACCCTGTTTGCTTGTGATGACCTTTGTTGGAAAGGACGTTGTTGTTGGTTGTTATTGTTGTTGTTGTAGGTTCTCTGTTGCGGATAATGAACTTGTTGTTGATACTGTGGTTGTTGTTGTTGAGGATATGCTGATTGTCGAGGGATCGGAGCTGGAATGGTAACTACTGCTACTGACCGGTGTACATACTGAGGCCTGCCCCTGCTTGCACGAATGGAATTTGTTTCACCAGCTCTTCGGGGTCCCACAAAAGGCTTTCTGGGATTGCTGGATGAACTTGCACCACTGTCGGAGATTTTGCCCATTTTTAATAGACTTTCAATTCTTTCACCAGCTATGACCACATCAGCAAAACTGGTAGAGGAGAAGGCAACCAATCTATCAATATAGGTTCCCTGCAATGTATTCATGAACATGTAAGCCATTTCCCTTTCTGACATGGGTGGTTGGACAGCAGCAACAAGTTGTCTCCACCTTTGGGCATATTCCCTGAAGCTTTCTTGGGAAGATTGAGACATTCCCATTAGGAGGGTCCTATTGGGAGCCATGTCCAAGTTGTATTGATATTGACGGATGAAAGCCTCAGCCAAATCCTTCCAGCATCTTATGGTGGCTCTAGACAAATGTGAATACCACTCTCTCGAAGCCCCAGTCAGACTGTCTTCAAAGTAGAACATCCACAGCTTTTCATCCATAGTATAAGCTTTGAGTCTTCCCAGGAAAGACTGCATGTGAGTGCGAGGACAGGAGGTACCATTGTACTTTTCAAAGCAAGGGGGTTTGAATTTGTGGGGAATTCTCACCCCATCCACTAGCCCCATGTCCATCACATCAAAGCCCAAAGAATTCTGGGACTCCAAAGATCTTAATTTCTCAGCAATTTCGTCCAATCTCCGGTCATATGCTTCATCTCCAGCCCCCATAACAGTAAACTGTTCTTCCTGGGGATCTTATTGCAAGATTCTCCCTCCAGCAGTATTGCCTTGCACATTTCTCGGGATATTAACTTCCGGATCCAGATGAGGTCCAAATACTGGTGGGTCAATACGAGGCTGGCCCCGTTCATTGTTGCTAGTTCCCCCTGTTCCAAGATGAGGCTCCTCAGGAGTTTGTCTTTCCACCAGCTCTCTTAACCTTTCTTGACTCTGGGCTAAGCCAGTCATCACTGCCATGAATTGAGACATCTGGTTTCTCATCTCCACTCTCTCATTAGCCATCTGATTTCTGACCTCAGTCAGATCCTACTGTACTTGTTCCATTTGAATACCGGGAAGGTTGTTACGAGTCGGGTACCGGTGTGCGCGGTTGACAGGGAACACTCGGCGACGAGCAATGTTTCCTGAGATCACAACAAAGTTAGAAACAAAATAATAAACAAAACCTACAAAACAAAGAAAAAGTTAGTATGTAATGCAGTATGCTTATTTGTTTTCCAAGGTATCCGGTTTGGTTCTTGGTTTTGACCTTTCCCGACCTCGAGGAAGATGTTTGATATTGTTGAGAGAAAAGCCCAAATGGAAACAAACTAAAATATATTACAAATGGGGAATAATACATAGTTTGTTTTACAACACATGCCCATGGAGGGTCAAAATACAATAAAAGGAAAAGTACATCAAATGGGAACAACAACAAACAAAGAATCAGACATCCAGTCCAAACTCATCCTCTCTGACCTCCTCCAGGAGTGCCTCAGTCACTGGACCAGCTGGGTGCTCTGTAATGGTCCTAATGAGGAGGTTCCTAGTAGCAATGGCAGTGGTCAGCTTCTTATGCCTGTCCTGGTCCTTTGATCTCTTCAATCCTGCTCTGAGCTTCAACTCTGAAATCTCCTTCTGGGCTGCCAACAAAGCTTCCTGCTTCTTCTTCTCACTGGCCTCTAGCTGTTCAATCTTGGCTTGAGTCTTCTGGTCTTCTTGTGTACGGGCTTCAGTGATCCTGACCCTCCTAGCCTGACTCTCTTGTAGATAGAGCTCAGTCCTAGCCTTCTGAATTTTGGCCTCTTTACAGGCATTCTTCAATATTTGTTCCCCAACTCTTGCTTTCCTGATGTAGTCCTCTGTCTTCTCAATTTTGGCAAGATGCTCCACCCTAAGCTTCTCCAATCTCTCAATGTCCAGACTACCATCACTTATTTCCCAAAGAGTCTTCTTTAAAGCTTGAGATAAGTTCTCATTTCTTTCCTTCAGCTTCTCAAATTCTTCTAGGCTGACAGTTGCTGCAGGTTGTACTGTAGATGGTCCAGGTATGTCCTCCAAGATGAAAGGACTTCCAGTAATTTGAGCTCTAGTACGGGACCAGTCATAGTATTGAGTTGAAGCAACATTATTACATCTTCCAAGGATAGCTACCCCCTTTGTCTGGATGTTGTCCCAAGCCCAAGATGCTTGTCTGACAGCAGCTGAATTAGGTTTTACTTCACAATACAGGGTCTCAGCTAAATCTTGCCCTCTGGGAGGGTGGACCAAAGCATAGCCTAGTTGTCTCTTAAACAGTAAGGGGTTGTAGTTGATGCAACCCTTTACTCCTATCAGAGGCACATTTGGGTATTGTCCACAGCTGGTGATAATGTCCTTGCCTTTGGTGCTCTGGGTGCACCATCTAATATCATCTGAAGTCAAGACAATGAGCCTCTTAGCCCAATTCTTCTGTTGGTGGGGATTCAAGAAAGCATCTGACTTAGGCAGGTGTCTAAGCAGCCATGTGTAAAACAAAGGAGTACAACATCTTACTAACTTCCCCTTTTGTTTCTCATTCCTCTGATGAATGGAGTAATAAAAATCTCCTAGCAATGTGGGCACTAGGTTCTTTAGGAGAAACAAATGGATGGCATTCTTGCTGACAAATTTGGGCTCATCTGCAAACAGTATAACCCCATATATGCTGAGGGCTAACAGTGCACAGACTGCCCTCCATTCTCCCAATGAAGCTTTCAGGATGGCCTGAGAAATCAAGAAGTCTAAATGCAAACCAGGGATCCCAGCTTTTGTTGTCATACTTTGCTCAATCAGGGCAGGCTCCAGGTTCAGTGCTTTTGCTATCTCTTCATTTCTGGGAGCAGTCATCTCTGGGTTGAAAGGGATTCCACCCCTGATAGGTACTCCAATCACTGAGGAAAACTCTTCCAACAGAGGCCCTAGCTGAAAGTCTGGGAATGTGAAACATCTCAAAGGAGGGTCATAAAACTGCAAGCATGTGTGGATCATGCTCCTCTGAGAAGGGTCAAGGTCCATAACCATATCCAGGATACCTCCATAATGCTCTCTAAATAAAGGGATATAATCAGGTGTGATAAGTGACTGGACCTGCCTGATACCAGTCAACACAGGCTCAAAGAAATGGTAGGATATGTTGCTCTTCCTGAGAGTAGTCATGAGTGCTGCTGAAGAAGCTGAAGATAGGTACTGATGAAGATCACAGACTGATGCTGGAAATGAGCCACTGACAGGCTGATGCTGGTGATGATGAAGAAGCTGAAGCAGATAACTGATGAAGACAGCTAAAGCAGAGGTCTATGCAGAAGAAGGGGTCAAAACCAAACCAGATATGATATGGATACCCTGAAAAGCAAATAAACAAATTTTAAATGATGCAATGACGATATATGCAAATGATATGCAAGGGTTTGTGATCAAGCTGGATCTGATTATCTGTCTTGATATAGGCCCATGTATGTTCAAAAGTCCAGAAGAAGGCTTAGAAATCCAGTAACCAGAGTGGGGGACTCAAATAAAGAGTCACATGTCTAGGGTTTAATCACAAGAACTGTCCAAAATGAGGTACTCTTAAACAAAACAAAAACAGGGTATGATGTGGCTAAAGGTTCCTGCAAACCTGTAAACAGCCCGACCCCCTCACATGTAGTGTTCTAGAATAAGGATCCTCAGACTTGGATCAGTTATGGGAAGTGTAAACACTTCTAACCCGAAGGTACAACGTTTACAATAACCATAAAATATCCTCCTCTAATTCACCTCAGATTCTGAAGGTCATAATAAAGGTCATCTAGACTTAACAGGCTTCCCATATAGCCCTAGCACTACAGGAAATCTGTAGCACATAGTTCTCAAGAAGAAACCCACATCTGAACCGTGTTTCATATTCTCGCACCAGACCGAAATGGAATGGGAAAGAACATGAATCACTCTAGCCTAGGTGTCACTCAGGTCCCAGGTATAGGACCTTAAACTCTCAATGGAACCCCACCCACCAAAACAGAAACCAGATCCAGCAATGATAATGACAGTATGAAATATGAAAACTGTAAAGGAAAGCAATAAATAAAGCTGTACATAAAGCAATAAATAAAGCAAATAAATAAACAAAATTAGCACATAACACCCCAGTAAACACAAATCAAACAAGCACTAGGAGGAACCTACAAAAAGAACCAGAAGTCCTGATTGCAATATAAGGGTCCCCAGCAGAGTCGCCAAGCTGTCGCTCCCACCAAATGACACATAGGGCCAAAAGGGTACAGACGCGAACAGTCGGCGAAAGAGAGAACACACAAGGGTGAACTGAAAAGAAAAGAGTCGCCAACTAGGCATTTTTATCCCGAGGGAAAGGTAATGCTGCATAAACCTAGAAAGATATGGATAAGACGGTTGCGAACCAGAGAAACTGAGAAAGGGGGTTGGTTACAACCTGGGAAGGTATTAGCACCCAGATTGTCCGTCGTACTCGACGGGATCAACGCTTGAAAGTTTGTGTTCTAAAGGAGTAGTGTCAGTGCTATTTTGTGTGCAAAAGCTAGAAAAGAATGCAAGTGTTAGTGCAAAAGAAATGTGAAGTGAAATAAAAGAGTGTCAATGCAAAGATAGAGTATGAAGCTCAGGATCACGAGGCTTAAAGAATGATGCTGGAAGGAGGGGGGACATACAGAGACTTTTGTTCGATAACTGTTAAGTTATGCCTACGTATCCTCTCGTGCAATGAGGAAGTCAGAACACCGTAGTTCGACTCAAAGAGACTGAGAGATAAATTGACTTGTGAACTGCTTATTTATCTATGCTCAAGTGTATGACCTGTCTGGCTCAGGTGCAAACTGTCTTGCATTAGACGGAAGAAGCAAATTCTCGTTTATGAATGAGTGTGATGAGAAAAGAATCCCGAAGGAGACGATTATTGTTTGTTGTTTGGTATTTTAAATCTTTTATTGCTTTTTGGGGTTTGCCATAAGAAAATGAGATTAAGCCTAAAACAAGGGTTAGTAAACTCATCACATCTTCCTTTTGATTAGGGGTAATGAGAATACCTTAAGTATGAAGTAAGCACCTCATACTTAATCACCATGATGTAGGATTAAGATCATTAACCTACTTGCATTTATTTAGATGTTTTTGGAGTTTTGTTTAGTGTTAAGTAATGAGTTTAAGCCATAATCAAAGATTTAATGGACCCATTACACCATCCTAATAGAAGGATAATAGATTAGAACATTTAAGCTGAGGAAGACTCCTCAACTTAATCCATGATTAGGGATTAACCTCATGACAAAACAAAAGCCTTTATTTAAATGGATTTTAGTTAATGGTAAGATTAAGAAATGGATTTTATGGTTTGTAAGACAACTTGAGGGGGACTTGTCCATTAACACTAGGGTTAGCCCTTCTTAACCAATTAAGGAAGAATTAGAACCCTAATGCAAGGCCCAAGTTACAAGTTTGATGTCTTAGTGATTATTAGATGGATTGGTTAAAGGATTTAAACACATCAAGGGTTTAACACTTAGGATTAAAGTTATACACTCCATCCTAATAGAAGGATACAGGCATAAGCTTAACCACAAAGCCTTAAAACCTTTAAGGTTTAGTCCTTGATTAAGAGATGAGAAGAGGAGACTCAAAGATGACACAAAGGTAAAACTAATGGGGGACTAATAAAACCCTAATTGTGATCATGCTTGGGTATTCCTAGGGTTTATGAGGCTTGCAAAAGATCTCCAAGAAGAAACCACCATGGAAGAAACAGGATGAAGGAAGGAGAAGCAAAAAGAACAAGACAAATTGCTTCACTTAAGAAGACAAGTTGCTTGAAGAAAAAAAGTGGGGAGGGAACATGAATGAGCAAGCCCACTCTAATACAAAAGTAAAATGCAGCAAGGATGCATAAGAGAGATGAGAAGAGATTATGAGAAGTGAAGGCAAATTCACTTCTCAAATACTTACCACCTGAAAAGTTAGCAAAAAGAAATGAAGTGAAGTGAACATGAAATGAATGCAATGATGCAAACCAAAACCAGAAGCATAAACATGATGTTAATGATGCTAATAGATAATGAAAACATATGACAAGATTTGTTGATGATCATACAAGGATGAGGATGCAAATGTAGCATGTTTTGAACCATGAAAGTTCATGAAAGTTTATGAAATGAAATGAATGCACAACATGGCAAATGAATGGTGAAATGATCAAACATGATTCTAATATGTCCTAAGATGTCTTAGAAGTCACGTGAATGCATAAAATGTCATGGCAAGTTCATGTATGCAAGCATATGAGAGATGAATGCAAATGAAGGCAAAAATTAGGGTTTATGCACAAGATACAAAGCAAAATTCAAAATCAGAAGCAAATGACAAGATAAAAAATTGAAAATGGGATCAAAGGTACCCTAAACCTATACAAGTTCACTTCCCAAAGGGGGAGACCTAACTCTTAACCCTAAAGAAGTTATGATTTTCTCAAGTTGGCTAGGGTTTTAAGGTACCTTACAATGAAAAATGCCAAACAAAATGAAAATGAAAGATAAATTCAAATCAATTTTATCCTAGAAACTACATGACATGAAGAATGCAATGCAAAAAGAACCATCATCAAACTCTTCATGGTTAGGCAGAAGGGATTTTTCTAAGTTAGGGCAAAAATATGGACTTTTAAGAACCCTAATTCCAAAGAAAAATGTCAAAATAGGTCAAGAACCAAAAAGAAATTTGTGTGAAGAGTTTGATAATGTTTCTAAATGTATCAAGATGCAATGTGATTTTTTGGTGATTTTTAGAAACTTAAATGGTATTTTAATTAATTAATTCTCATTAACTAATTAAAATAAACATTAAAATATTTTTAAAATACGAAAATTATGCAAAAAATAAAATAAAAATTATTTTTAGAATGAAAAAACTATTTTAAGACATGATGCAAAAAATGAAATTTTTTAGAAGTAATTTGCTATTTTAAATAAATTGTGTAAGAAAAATGAACAAAAATGAAAATAAAATTAATTAAAAGTGAAAGTAAGCAGATCTGATGGCCTAGATTTGAATTGAAGAGGAAAAGGTTGACTGCGCGCGCCTTTTAAAGGCTGAGATTCATTTCAGTTTAATTAACCTAATTGTATTTAATTAAATTAATAAAACTAGATTATGGCTAAATGACTTGATCTGGGCCGTTCGAAAATTAACCTAATCCACATCCAATGGTCACGAAGCAAACTGGCTAATTAATTAGGGTTAGGACTTAATCACTTTCAGGTGACCGGAGAGGAGCTCCGGTCATCTTCTCCGGCGTGTCCAAAACCCTAAAACACTCTACAAGCCACCCCACATCAAATTAAACACACAGAAATGATCCTCTACCCAAACCCCGTTCAAATCAACCTTCAAACATCGTTTACAAACCAAGAACAGAGAGAATCGAAACAAAATTATTTCACGGGTGAAATTTCAGAGGACCACAAAATACTTAATTCCTCACCATTTTTAATTCTAAGAGCATCAACATGACCAGCATAACATATATTTTCAATTTGTAACAAAAGAAACAAGCTCTGAGAAATTTGATTCTTGTGCTTACCTGAGATGATGAAATGCCAAAGTGAGCTTTTCTGGCCTTTCCTCAATGCAAAAAGTATCCTCTGAACCTCCTGAGATCAATGGAGTGCTTCAAAACCTTTGAGGGTGGCTGATTTGGAAGTTTGAGTTCTGGTGTAGCAGGTTTTACAGTTGGTGTATGTGATGCTTTTGGCTGTTTTAATGGTGGATTTTGGTTCTATGGAGGATGTGTGATTTGTTGGTGAAGAGGAAATTGAAGTGTGATGGCTGTGGGAGGAGTTTCGAAGAGATGAAGGAAACTTGAAGTTTTTGTGAATCTGCTTGTGTGTGTGTTTCTAGCCCATGTCCAGCCTGTTTTATGATCCATAACATATCCCTAAACTATTGGAAGGAGTCTGAGGAAGTGACATGCACTGTGGGAATGGCATGGGGCAATTGGCCAAAAAGTCAGTGGTAGGTGTACCACAAGTATGGGTTGTGGCAGAGGCTATCCTAGGGTTGCTCTGAGTTATGCTGGCTTCAAGGGTGGCCATGGGATGTTCTGAGGTGATCTGAAATGGATGGAGGGTGAGATGTCACATGTTTTGCCTTTTTACAACTTGTTGCATTTTGAAGTTTTTGGTCATGGATATGTGACATCCCTTGGGCAATTTGCAGCAAAATGGACCATATGAAGTTGTCATAATATTTTGATATCACTTAGAAACCAATCCAATCAATGGAAGTCCCTTTTGCAAAAAATTCATTCTTGAAGATTCATGAGAAATGCCTTATGGTGACTTGTAATTCAAGGCATGAAAATGGGAAATCTCTTGGGCAATTCTGAATTTTGGACCATGTATGATGTTTGTGCAATGTTTAGAAGTTAATTAGAGGTCACATTTGGCTTTGGCAAGTGTTTTTGCAAGTTTCCTCTTTGGCACAAAAGTGAAAATTAACTGATTTTCCCAACTTTGCAAGGCCATAACTTGAGTTCTAGAATGAATTAGATAAAGTTCTTGTACTTTTTGAAAATGGGAGGATCCAATCTACAATTTTCATGACCAAGAATTTTTCATTTGAAACATTTTTGAATCAAAAAGAGGAGGTTGAAATACTTTCCCAAAATGGCAAGTTTGCATTATAAGTCACTTTCCCAAAATGGCAACTTTGCAAATGGCTTGAAATTCTTCAATTTTGTGAACTTCTAACTTCTTCTAAGATCAAATAAAGATCATACACATTCAAAATGATGGAGAAGACCCTTTGGTTGGATGATTGGGGGCCTCAGATGCCCTGATTTTGCACTGACTTGTTCAAGAAGTCATCTATTGATCAGATGCCTTCCCCATTGAATTTCTTCATGAAAATTGGTATGCATGATCCTCATATCATATAGAGACACATAGAAACAAGAATGACCAAAAAATTTGGAGTTATGGCCTCTGAAACCAAAACCCTAATTTTAGGTCATCTGTACAGTTAAGCTTGGCTCTGCTTCCATGCCTTTCTCAGTTCTTGTGATTTTCTGACTTTCTTGATCTTGGGAGGATATGATATGATGTTTGAACATATATGGATCATCTTGTGATGATTGAAGACCTTTGGAGTGGCTCAAATGGCTCAGGGATTGCTCAGATCACAAACCCTAGATGCAAATGACTTTGAACCAATGCAGTGGAAAAAATGCAATATGAGGTGATATGATTGAATCTATGCATATGCAAAGTACCATAAGCCATGGTGAAATGAGGGAGGTCAAATTTGGGGTGTTTACACCAAGGTATCAATATGGCTTTTGGGAAGAATAAACGACGGCCCAAAGTGAGATAACCTTCAGGAAGAATAAACGACGGCCCGAGGTAATAAGATAACCTTTGGGAAGAATAAACAACGGCCCAAAATGAGATAATCTTCGGGAAGAATAAACGACGGCCCGAGATGACAAGATAACCTTTGGGAAGAATAAACGACGGTCCAAGGTATCAATATGGCTTTTGGGAAGAATAAACGACGGCCAAAAATGAGATAACCTTCGGGAAGAATAAACGATGGCCCGAGGTAACAAGATAACCTTTGGGAAGAATAAACGACAGCCCAAGGTATCAATATGGCTTTTAGGAAGAATAAACGACGGTAAAAAATGAGATAACCTTCGGGAAGAATAAACGACGACCCGAGGTAACAAGATAACCTTTGGGAAGAATAAACGACGGCCCAGGGTATCAATATGGCTTTTGGGAAGAATAAACGACGACCCAAAATGAGATAACCTTCGGGAAGAATAAACGACGACCCGAGGTAACAAGATAACCTTTGGGAAGAATAAACGACGACCCAAGGTATCAATATGGCTTTTGGGAAGAATAAACGACGGCCCAAAATGAGATAACATTCGGGAAGAATAAACGACGGCCCGAGGTAACAAGATAACCTTTGGGAAGAATAAACGAAGGCCCAAGGTATCAATATAGGTTTTGGGAAGAATAAACGACAACCCAAAATGAGATAACCTTCGGGAAGAATAAACGACGG
This sequence comes from Lathyrus aphaca, assembly GCA_963966055.1. Classification (NCBI taxonomy): domain Eukaryota; kingdom Viridiplantae; phylum Streptophyta; class Magnoliopsida; order Fabales; family Fabaceae; genus Lathyrus; species Lathyrus aphaca. Next base: position 510,718,339 of record OZ014523.1, on the reverse strand, counting down.
CCCAAGGTAACAAGATAACCTTTGGGAAGAATACACGACGACCCGAAGTGAGATAACCTTCGGGAAGAATAAACGACGGCCCGAGGTAACACGATAACCTTTGGGAAGAATAAATGATGGCCCAAGGTATCAATATGGCTTTTGGGAAGAATAATCGACGGCCCAAAATGAGATAACCTTCAGGAAGAATAAACGACGGTCCGAGGTAACAAGATAACCTTTAGGAAGAATAAACGACGACCCAAGGTAAGTTATTGATGAAGTTTACCTGCTGGAGAATTAACCTGAAAAACAAGGTTAGTTCGGTGCAAATATAATGATATATATAACATTCTGCAAGATAATATTTTAGGAGAATGCGTATAATATGATATGATATGATATGATGTATGTATGAATGAATTATGTAGCTGAAGCGTATAAGTAGCTTCATAGAACAACTGCCGACTGGGGAAAATAAATCTTGATTCGTTGTTGAGGAGTATGAAGACTTCGTTCCTGTCTTGTTTAAGAACATCATACTTAGAACCTCCCGTTTTTCGTTCTTCGTACTTTATTGAAGGATTAAGTTCCTGAAGGTCCTGACTGTGGATAAAAGAGATGGACATAGATCTGGGAGACTTATTCGGTTACGTATAAATTCTTCAGAGGATATGAAACTTCTTGAAGACTTTGTTGGGTTGGAAGTATAAGATATTACTTGAAGTATTCCGTAAGGATATCCATAAAGATTACTCTATGGGGATGAATCGGCGAAGCTTCGTTGAATTCTTACCTCCGTTCGTTCTTAGTAAATGCTATTATTGTATTTTATGCATTTCTGGTAAACATCAATCATATTCAAAGGCATATATACATTCAAACATAACCAACCGACGTTTTTCGCTTTAGTAAAAGGTGTAACACGGTGGGAGAACTGACTTTAGTTATGTTGCGGATAGCAAGAGTCGCCACCGACTTTTATTTTATCCAAAAGGAAAGGGTATAAAAGAACAGGAAAGACCTTAAGAGATATTTTTGGGTCCGGGGGGTAGGTTATGTAAAGGGAAGGTATTAGCACCCTTTACATCCATGGTTATCCATGGGCTCTTAGTTACTTAGCTCACTTTTGAATTGTTTTTGAAAGTGTAGTGTGTGAATAGAAAAATTTTCATAATAGTTAATAATGATCCATGTACGGATGCGTAAAAACTTGTATTTGAAAATTTGTTTGAAATTGTGAAAAGTTTGAAAAGTTTTGAATGAAGTGAGCAAGTACATAAGAGGAACCTACCCTAAAGTTTAAGTCTTTTCTGTTCTTTATCCTTTAAGTGGTAAGACTATCCCTATTATTAAGGAATAGGTAGTCATTACCTTGGATGTGAGGGACATATGAGGGACATCTGTTTATGAAGGCAACTGTGGGGTGTATTAAGCATTTAGGAGGGACTATCATCATTATTCGAAAAGGGACTTGATCTTTAAAGGTAACCATTAGGGACTTGATGATTTTTCTTTTAAGGGACTTACTTTATACACCCCACTTGACCTTATAGTTAGGCAACATGAGGGATAACCTTAGAAAGTGTAGGATGGCGATTAAAAAACCGACTTACGTGTGTGAGTGTTCAATATTATTTGTCTTACAATTAAAGTGATCTAAATTTATTTTAAATAGAATACATGTTTTGCACTCCCTAAATTACTAACCATAACAAAAAATTAAATATTTACAAAAATTTACATCCAGGAGCATTTACATAATTATTATAATAAACAATTAAAAATAAATAGCAAAAAATATAAGAGCAACATATAAATAAATAAGTAATAATAAATAATCAATAAATAAATAAATAGGGGTTAGTAATAATAATAATTAAAAATAGGGTTAGTTAAAATAATAATGAAAAAAAATTAAATAGTATTAGTGAAATAATAATAAGCAAAAGTTAGTAATAATAATAAAAATAATTAAGTAAGGTTAATAATAAAAAATAAATAAAGTTAGTGAAATAATAATAATGAATTAGTGAACAAAATAAAATAGCAAATGAGAATTAGACATTATTAAAAAAAATATAAACAATTTAATTATAAAACTTTAAAATTATATGCAATTTATTAATTCTAAATATAAAAAATTGTAATTATAACATTAGCATAAATTTAATTAATTTTAAACATATATATATATCAAAAGAGTAAAAATTTAGATTATAGACAATTTATAATTACATAAAGAAAAAGCTTGATTATATTTATATTTATTAAAATTAATTATACTAAATAAATATGTACAAAAATTATAAAATAAAAATTAGGTTTTAATGACTATTTAGAAAAAGAAACTAGGATTTTTTTACAAGATTAGGGTTTTGTTAGAAAAATATTTAGGGTTTAATTTAATAATTATGATTTACTTAAATAGTACATATACACATTTTACATTTGAAATTTATAATAATGAAAAATAAATTTTTAGAAACTAGAAAACATATTATATATATTTTATAATATAGAAAAATAGTAAAATTTATTTATTTGAATTTATGCAATATTAGTTAAATTACAAGAAATAAAAAAAATGAGAAAAACAAAACCTGATGGGGCTGGGGTTTGAACCCAGTCCCCTATGCTTGCCAACATCAGACTCCACCACTGGGCCAACAGCATGCGCGTGCCATCATAGAGAGAGGGATTGGTTTTGTTCTTTGCAAACCTGAAAAATTAGAGAAAAATAAGAAGCAGAAAAGGCTTGGGGTGGTGTTGAACCCAGGACCTTTGATCATTCACACGCACGCCTATCCGCCTGGCTGGGAGAGCCCTTCTGGTAGTATGATGACCAAAGTTAATTATATATTAAGCCTGTAAAATAATCAAAATAAAAGAATAAAATGCAGCAAACGGGGAATCGAACCCCAGACAAATCCTTATACACGCACACTTCCAGCCACTGGGACAACATAGCTGTTGTGATTTAAAACAACAACTAATTGATAAAATATAATACAAATTATTTGAATTCCAAAACGCGCGGGAGGCAGTCTTCTTCTTCCTTGAGATTCGTAGGATTTTCCTGCGAAATTCCCTGCCAATGTACCTGCAAAAATCAAATTCGCAGCAATACCTATGGATCTCATACATGGCCAAAACTGCAAAATTCCAACAAATTAACGGTTCAAACATGATCACAAGAACATTGGGAATTGAATCACGTTTCCAGAATAAATTTATATTGCCTTGAACGTAAAACCCTAATAGAGGTCCTAAACCCTAACTATGGCAAAACCTGTATGGAGTCACGAAAATCAAATCAAATTATCCAGAATTCTTCCAAAGCTTCAAATAACATCAAATCAACACACAAATTTCATTAATAATGATTAAATGATAGAAATCGAAAAAAATATTTTCAAGAACAACCAAGCTTCGGGTTGTTCATATATGCATGATATTGATGCATATGAGCATTGGTTTTGCTTCATGGATGATCAAAGAACATGTCTATGCCTTTATTTTACCTTGAAACCTCTTGTATGAAGGAACCCGAATGTGACTTTTGGATGAATTTTTGAACAATGGAACTTACACTTAGAGGCAGAAAATTCGTGTCTTGATGATGGCATTATGTTTAGTACTTATAGGAGATGGAATTTAGGTCATAACATTGATTGATCATGTGGAAATTTTGATTTGAAAAGATTGAAATTGATCATGTCTTAAAATTCAAATATTTGTGCATGAAGGCTTGCTATTTTGGGATCAATCTCATGATTTTCTTCCCTTTCAACTTCAATCAATATTGAAGACCTTCTAGAAACCAAATCTCCATTAAATAATATATTTTCATATTTTATTTCTATTTAAAATGATTTTTTATGAATTAAATCAAAATAAATAAAAATAAAATAATAAAAATTCTGATTTTTAATCATTTGGGTCGTGCATGATGATATTGTATGGATTGGATCACAATTTGGCCAGCCCATTTGGAAAGAATTGGTTTTAAACCCCCATTTTCATCATAAACCATCACAAAATTTCCCAACTTTGCAAGGGCACATCTCCCTCAATTTTAATGCTATGAAGGTGTTATTGGACATTTTGGAAAGCTTGAAGAGTCCTCTAAACAACCCCATTTGTTTCATGTCCATATCATTTACCAATCTCAAGTTATGCCCTTTTGAAGTTGTTGACTTTTTGTTGACTTTTGAAATGACCTATAATGTCTTAGCTCATACCTTCCAAATGAAGCATTTTTGGGCTTGGCTTGTGAGACACAAAGTTGTAGAGAATTCAATTTCCTTCAAAATGAGCTTTGATTGGAGACTTGGTGATGAAGCATGTGAAAGTTATGGCTGGTCAAAGTTCAGTTGACTTTTACTGAGGAAACCCTAATTTAGAAACTCCTGATTCTTGATGATCTGGAATCTCTTTGATGAATCATGATCAACCCTTGATCAAATGATGAATTTTACTTCATATACTTGATGTTGGCAAAAAATCATGAAGTTTGACTTTGGTTTGACCACAGTTGACCTCAGTTTGACTTTTTAACTGCATTGACTGATTTTGACTTATCTGATCATCTGACTGAGCAAACTTTTGAGAAAAGTCTTGAAACTTGCCATGGGGGTTCTTATACACATATAAGATGTTATGAAGCTCACTTGAAGTCTTGGAAGTCCATTTAGTCTGATTAAAGTCAAAACCCTAGTTTTGGATGCACTGCTTAGGAGGTGCATTGTCTGAGGGAATTGTCAACTCTTCTGACCAATTGTGAACCTTGTGAACCTTGTGAACCATCATAAAATGTCTTGTGAACCTCATGGGAGGTATTGTGAAGCTTGTGAACCTTGTGAACCTCATAAAATGGCTTTGTAGACCTCATGAACCTCAGGAGAGCTTTGTAATCATTGTGAATCTTGTGAACCTTGTGAACCTTCAAGAAGTAACTTGTAGACTTCATGAACCTCATGAAAGGTTATATAAACATTGAGAAACTTGTGAACCTTGTGAACCTTCATAAAGTAACTTGTAGACTTCATGAACCTCATGAAAGGTCTTGTAAATGTTGAGAAACTTGTGAACCTTGTGAACCTTCATAAAGTAACTTGTAGACTTCATGAACCTCATGAAAGGTATTGAAAGCATTGTGAATCTTGTGAACCTTGTGAACCTTCTTAGCACACAAAGTCTTGTATTGTAAGGGCAAATTTTAGGGTGCAACAGCTGCCCCTGTTCAATTTTCTGAAACCTGAGGGGTTAGATTGGTATATTTGCCAGTCGTGACCTGGAAGGTTGAAGGGGATTGAACACAAAAGCCCAAAAATTTGCACTCACCAGTGCATGGCTAGTTGAATATGATTGAGTGGGCTTAAAGATGCCACTTGGAAGAACTGGAGATGGGCTTAGAGATGCCATCCAAAGTATCAGAATATGATGATGTCTTTATGTTGATACTGGATATCAGTACTAGGTCTTTGTATAGGCCGTCTCTGAACATGATTTGAGTTGTGGATGGACCAGTAGAAATAAATCTTGTGATGATTATCTCTTCTGGAAATATTTTGGATCAGGGAATGGATCTTTGTACAGACCGTTTGCCTATTCTCCAAGAGCCAAAAGAACGTCAGGATTTGTTCTTAAGGATCAAAAGAACGTCAGGATTTGTTCTTCTGAGTAAAATGTCTTGAACAAGGGGCCAAAAGAGCGTCAGGATTTGCTCTTAAGGGTCAAAAGAACGTCAGGATTAGTTCTTCTGAAAAATGTCTTGAACAAGTAGCCAAAAGAGCGTCAGGATTTGCTCTTAAGGATCAAAAGAACGTCAGGATTAGTTCCTCTGAAAAATGTCTTGAACAAGTAGTCAAAAGAGCGTCAGGATTTGCTCTTAAGGATCAAAAGAACGTCAGGATTAGTTCTTCTGAAAAATGTCTTGAACCAGGGAATGGATCTTTTTACAGACCGTTTGCCTGCTATTCGAGGACATCTTGAGTAGTGTATGGATCATTTCTGACCTGTTGTGAATTGTTGATGTTGTTTTATCTGTATGTAACTATCCTGCAAGGAGAATGTTAGTTTATGTTATATGTATGCATGCATAGTATGATGCACCTAAGTAAATGTATTGTGTATTTATGGATATGTATGTTATGGTATGATGTAAATGATGTATTTACGATATGATGCTGCCTGAAGCGTCTGGATATCTTTGTATAACAACTGTTGGCCAGGGAAAATAAATCCCGATTCATTGTTGAAGAATATATTATACATAACCTTCCGTCTGCTGGGGATAGCAAGGTATATATAACCTCCCGGATGCTGGGGATAATAAGGTATATATCACCTCCTGTATGTTAGAGATAGTAAGGTATACATAACCTTCGTCTTCGTCTGATGGTAGGATAGATATAACATCCCGTCTTCGTTCGTCGTACCCTTATTGGAAAGTAAATTCCCGAATATCCGTATGAGGATAAAAGAGATGGATATAAATTCCAGGGGAGATAAGACTTTATGAAGATGGATTCGTCCTACTGAGGGTTTGTAACTGTCTTGTAAAGGTGAACCGGAGAAGCTTCGTTGAAATCCTTCCCTCGTTCGTCCTTAGTAAATAATATTACTGTATTTTCATGTATTTCTGGTAAACATCAATCATATTCAAAAGCATACATACATTCAAACACAACCAATGGACGTTTCGCTTATGTAAATAGGGTAAAAGTAAATCTGGATTCAAAAGATGGAATTTATTTATATCAAAAAGTGACCCATACACGGGTAAGTTTGTACAAGGAGACATAAACCCTAGTAAGAGGATTTTGCCATAAAGTTTTTACAAAACAAAAAAATCAGCTATGTGGGAAATAATCCTATTGAGTTTCAATTCTACTATTGCCATTATCTTCAAGTATCTCATCTTCTGCTGTTGGGACGGAAACGATTGGATTGAGCTTTATCTGTCCGAGCTTGAGTAAGTAGTACAACTGGTTGCAGTTTCATGGGTGATCCAAACGAGACATAGTCATACGCTTTAATCCCTAACTTTTGCCTGGATTGCCCTTTCAGGTTTTCAATCCACCGGGATACCCTTTTTTGCCCAAGCCGCCTTTTCAGGTTTTCCACTTGCCGGGTGTGCATCTTTTTATATATATCCCTAATTTTTGCCCAAACCCTTTTGGTTTGCCGGGATGCCCTTATTTTTGCCTAGGCCTATCAACCTAGCGGGTCTCTTTTTATGCGTAGTATTTTTTAACTATGTTTGCGTTTACAGGTTGTGGGAAGTCTTCACCATCCATAGTAGTGAGTATCATGGCACCTCCTGAGAACACTGTCTTGACTACAAATGGTCCTTCATATGTTGGAGTCCACTTGCCCCTAGGATCACCCTGTGGTAATATGATACGCTTGATTACCAAGTCACCAGCCTGATATACCTTTGGCTTAACCTTCTTGTTAAAAGCTTTGATCATTCGTTTCTGGTACATCTGGCCATGACAAACTGCTGCTAACCTCTTCTCATCAATCAAATTTATCTGGTCAAGTCGAGTCTGAATCCACTCATCTTCATCCAAGCCTGCATCCTTCATAATTCTCAAGGAGGGAATCTGAACTTCAATGGGCAGAACTGCTTCCATACCATAGACTAAGGAGAATGGGGTTGCCCCTGTTGAAGTACGTATTGTGGTACGATAACCATGAAGAGCAAATGGTAACATCTCATGCCAATCCTTGTAAGTAACAGTCATCTTCTGTACAATCTTCTTAATGTTCTTATTAGCAGCTTCAACTGCCCCATTCATCTTTGGACGATATGGAGAAGAGTTGTGATGCTTAATCTTGAACTGCGTGCAGAGATCAGTAATCATAGTGTTGTTCAGATTAGAGCCATTGTCAGTGATAATCCTTTCAGGGATGCCATACCTACATATGAGATTATTCTTAATGAATCGAGCCACAACATTCTTAGTAACAGATGCAAATGAAGCTGCCTCTACCCACTTCGTGAAGTAATCAATAGCAACTAGGATGAAACGATGCCCATTAGAAGCAGTAGGCTTGATCTCACCAATCATATCAATGCCCCACATGGCAAAGGGCCAAGGAGCAGTCAACACATTCAATGGTGATGGAGGTACATGGACTTTATCAGCATAGATTTGACACTTATGACATGTTTTGGAGTGTTGATAGCAATCAGCTTCCATGGTAGACCAATAGTAACCTGCTCTCAATATCTTCTTTGCCATAGTATGACCACTAGAATGAGTGCCAAAGATCCCGTCATGCATATCTTCCATAATCTCGGTTGCTTCCTTCTTATCCACACAACGAAGCAAAGTTGAATCATGATTGCGCTTGTACAAAATGCCATTGCTCAAAAAGAACTTAGCAGAGAACCTTCTCAGAAATTTCCTATCTTTGACAGATGCCCCTTCAGGGAACTCCTGAGTTTCAAGATATCTTTTCACTTCATAGAACCAAGGCTTCTCCTCTGCCCCTTCTGTATCAATCTCATTGCAATATGCAGGCTTTTCAAATCTATCAATGGTAATCTTAGGAGCTTCATCATCCCAGCTGATCTCAAACATGGATGCCATGGTGGCTAAAGCATCTGCCAACTGATTCTCTCTTCGTGGAATATGTTCAAAGGTAATCTCTTTGAAATGTGGGATCAAAGATAACACATGCTCTCTGTAAGGAATGAGGTTATCATGCTTGGTATCCCAATCCCCTTTGATCTGACTTACTACCAGGGTTGAATCTCCATATACGTCAAGGAACTGGATTTTCATATCAATAGCAGCTTTAATACCCAGGATACATGCCTCATACTCAGCCATGTTATTGGTACAATAGAAACAAAGTCTGGCAGTAATCGGGGTATGACAACCTTCAGGGGAACTAATCACAATACCAACACCATTACCAAGTGCATTAGAGGCACCATCAAAAACCATAGTCCATCGGGATCCTTGTTCAGGTCCGTCATATTGTCCAGGTTCTTTGGTAATAATCATAATATCTTCATCAGGGAACTCAAAACTCATTGATTGGTAATCATCCACTGCTTGATGAGCCAAATGATCAGCAACAACACTTCCCTTAATGTCCTTCTGAGTAGTATACTGTATGTCATATTCTGTCAAGATCATTTGCCATCTTGCAATTCTTCCGGAGAGAGCAGGTTTCTCAAATATGTACTTGATTGGATCCATCTTTGAAATCAATAAGGTAGTATGGGTCAACATATACTGTCTTAGTCGGCGAGCAGCCCATGCCAAAGCGCAACAAGTTTTCTCGAGCAGTGAGTATCTTGTTTCACAGTCGGTAAACTTTTTGCTAAGGTAGTATATTGCCTGCTCTTTTCGACCAGACTCGTCATGTTGCCCCAACACACACCCCATTGAGTTGTCTAACACTGTTAAGTACATAATCAAGGGTCTTACATCAACTGGTGGCATCAAAATTGGTGGTTCTAACAGGTATCTCTTGATTTCATCAAAGGCAGTCTGGCACTCATCATTCCATTCCATCACCTGATCTTTCTTTAACAACTTGAAGATTGGCTCACAGATGGCAGTTAATTGGGAAATAAATCTTGCAATGTAGTTCAATCGTCCCAAGAAACCTCTAACCTCCTTCTCAGTACGGGGAGCTGGCATCTCTTGTATAGCTTTTACTTTTGCAGGATCCACTTCAATACCTTTTCCACTGACAATGAAACCCAGGAGTTTACCGGATCTAACTCCAAAAGTACACTTGTTTGGGTTCAACCTCAACTTGTATTTCTTCAACCTCTCAAACAACTTGTGCAGATGATCAAGATGTTGCTCTTCATTCTGAGACCTGGCTATCATATCATCTACATATACCTCTATCTCATGATGAATCATATCATGAAACAAAGCCACCATAGCACGCTGATATGTTGCCCCTGCATTCTTCAAACCAAATGGCATTACCTTATAGCAAAAGGTGCCCCACTGTGTCACAAATGTTGTCTTCTCCATATCTTCAGGTGCCATCTTGATCTGATTGTAACCAGAGAAACCATCCATAAAAGAGAATACCTTATGCTGAGCAGTGTTGTCTACCAGAATATCAATATGAGGGAGTGGAAAGTCATCTTTAGGGCTAGCCTTGTTCAAATCTTTGTAGTCTACACACATACGTACTTTACCATCTTTCTTAGGAACTGGTACCACATTTGCAACCCACTAAGGATAAGAAGTCACTGCTAAGAACCCTGCATTGAACTGTTTCATTACCTCTGCCTTGATCTTTTCTGACATTTCAGGACGCATACGACGAACCTTCTGCTTCTTCGGACGACAATCTTCTTTCACTGGTAAACGGTGAACCACAATGTCTGTATCCAACCCTGGCATATCTTCATAAGACCAAGCAAAGATCTCCACATAGTCACGTAACATCTGAATCAACCTGTTCTTGACACTGTCCTCTAAATCAGCCCCTATCTTGACCTCTTTTCTGTTTTCTTCAGTTCCCAGATTCACAACTTCGACTGGCTCTTCATGTGGCTGTATAGCTTTCTCTTCTTGTTGTAACAACCTAGCAAGCTCTACAGGTATTTCACAATCGTCCTCATTTCCGTCTTCAGTTTGATAGATCGGATTCTCGAAATTATAATTGGCAATAGTAGAACTGTTATCAACAGGATCCAGAGTGGATGAGGATCTGCATTTTAGTGATGTGGGTGTGTGTAAGAACACATAGCTGATAAAACAAAAATAAAAGAAAAGAAAGACAAGGAACACAATATTTACGAAAACGAAACGTCCACTGATTTTATTGAATGAAGTATGCAAATCAAATGACAGCCCTTAACAAGCACACCATTGTGCCCCAGGTAAGGCACATGGCTTGAAAGTTTTATTGTTCAAGAAATTACAAATTTAAAATATAACAACACAGTAATAGTATTTACTCCTGACTAAAGGAGATAGGGATAACATCTTCAGCTTTCCAATTATTGAGTCCAGCACCCACAGTAGGAAAAATCCAAGCATCCAGATTGTAGTCTTCATCATAGTCTCCCACAGCGTTGATCTGATCTTTCACAACCCCTTGATTAGTGATACGAGCAGCACGAGCACTACGAACAGCTTTCTGGGACTCTGCAGTGAAACCCAAACCAAACTTGTCAGACTTGAATGGAATATCAGGAAGCTGACCCCAAATAGTACAACCACCTTCATCCACCACAGCTCTAGCATCATTGAGGGAAGCTATTGCCATTGTTGGATGCTTTCTGGTGACCACAGGAACTTTCTTCACAACAGGAGGAGCTATATAATCATTAACAACCCAGGGAACCACTTCAAATGTCTGACACGGAGTCTCAATGTATTCACCTTCCATTTCCAGATACTTGAAAGTGTTTACATGGCTGACAAAGTATTCTTCTTCTCCATAGACAGTAACAACCTTTCCATCCACCGGATATCTCAACTTTTGGTGCAATGGAGAGGTTACAGCACCTGCCCCATGGATCCAGGGACGACCAAGCAGACAAGAGTACGAAGGACGAATATCCATCACAAAAAATGTAGCAGTAAACACCTGGGAGCCAACTTTGATTGGAATATCAATTTCTCCATGTACTACTCTTCTAGAACCATCAAAAGCCTTCACCACAATGTTATTGGGCTTCAGCACAGCATCTTCAGGACTCAGCTTGTTCAGGACTTCCTTAGGCAACACATTCAAAGAGGAACCATTGTCTATCAGCACATGTGACAGGGTAGTGCCCCTGCATTCAATTGAAATATGCAAGGCCCTGTTATGATCCCTCTTGGCAGGAGTCAAATCAGCATCAGAAAACCCTAACCCATTGTCATAGGTCAGGTGGGCAACACAGTTCTCAAATTGGTCAACAGAAATTGCACTGGGTACATGAGCAGTCTTCAGAAACTTGATCAAGGACTTGGCATGAGCCTCAGAACATAACAACAAGGACAGCATAGAAATCTTTGAGGGAGTATGCCCCAACTGATCAACAATGTCATAATCACTCTTGCGAATGATTTTCAATACTTCTTCCATCTGCTTAGAGAGATCATCAGCAGCTGGCACATCAGTAGATACAGGCTCAATAACAGGACCTTTGCCCCGAGCATCAGTGGTGGAAGTAGCAGCAGGAGTAACTGCATTCTTAGAAGCAACTGGAGGAGAGAAGACTCTTCCACTACGAGTGATCTTGCTAGATCCAGCAATATTATCAATGTCAACAGGCACATTAGCTAAAGACTCCTGCTTAACACCATGGATGTAAACATCAGACCCATAGTGCCAAGGCACAACTTTGTCAGACGTATATGGGATAGGACCAGGAGTAGTAATGACCACCGGAGCTACTCTGGCTTCAGCAACAACTTTCACGGGACCTTCAGCAGTAATTTTGATTGGACCCTGATGAGTGATTTTAATGGGGCCCTTTGAAGTGATTCTTATTGGTACTTTGTCAACCATGTCAACCTCTTCAGTCTTCTTACCCTGCGTAATATGATCTACCATACTCTCCACAGAAGACGGTCTTCTTTCAAACACTATAGTATACTTATCCATGAGACGCTGAATTCCATCTTTCAATCTGAAGCACTTCTCTGGATTATACTCACAATAAACACAATCTTCACGACAACCCGGAAAGAACCCAGCTTGTACCAACTTCTTTCTGATGACAGACAATGGTGTGGTCAATTCATCAACTGAATGGATATGCAGATCTTCCTCAATGGCATTGACAGTCTTCTCGTGGTTTGGCATTGGAGCAGTAATCACATTGGGAGTACCCGGAGGATCAAACTCAATTTCTCCAGCATCAATCATATCTTGAATTTTATTCTTCAAGATCCAGCAGTTATTAGTATCATGTCCCTGACAGTTTGAATGATATGCACATCGTGCATTGGGATTGTACCTGGGAGAGGTAATATTAGGATTCTGAGGAGCCTCCTTCAAAGTAATAAGTTCAGCCTTCAACAAGTGTTGCAATGCCTGAGCCATTGACATGTTGATCTTCGTGAACTGCCTTCTAGCCCTCTGTTGGTTGCCCTGTGGCTGCTCTGTTGTTGCAGGAGTTGGATTTGAAATATGAACTGCACTAACAGACTGATGCCTTCTGTTACGATCAGGTTGACCATAAACAACATTAGATTCTTTCTTCCCAGTGGGAGGCTTCTTTGCAGCACCTGATGAGGAAGTACCCACTTGGATCTTACCATTCTTTATACCATTCTCTACTCGCTCTCCTGTCATAATCAACTCAGTGAAGCCAGATGATGAGCTTCCAATGAGATGACTGTAGAACGGACCATTCAGCGTACACATGAACATATCAACCAATTCCCTGTCAGTCAAAGGGGGTTGAACTCTTCCAGCTAAATCTCTCCACTTCTGAGCATACTCTTTAAAACTTTCTTTGGCACCCATAGACATGCTCTGAAGCTGCATGCGAGTGGGGGCTAAGTCATCATTGTATTGGTACTGCTTATAGAAAGCTTCAGCAAGATCATTCCAGTCTCTGATGTTGACATTCTCCAACTGATAATACCACTCCAATTGAGCTCCAGATAAGCTCTCTTGAAAAAAGTGGATCCACAACTTCTTATCAGCAGTGTGGGGTTGAATTCTTCTAACATAAGACCTCAGATGCAGTTTGGGACAAGAGACCCCATCATAGACAACAAATGTAGGAACCTTGAACCCAATGGGTATGACTACCCCAAATATCAGACTCAAATCCTCAAAATCCAGCCCAGATGACTTCTGCAACTCCATGGCATCCATCCTATCCACCAGCATCTTGAATTTGTCTTCGTTAGGCTCATGGTAGTAATTAGCCTCAGAATCAGAGTCCCCCATAGTGTTGTGGAGACTGCCTCCCTCTTTTTCAGATTCCTCATATTCATAGTCCTCAGCTGGTTCTTTGGTCTTGGCAAGACCTTTGAACCTTCTTCCCATGTTGATCAAACCAGCAGACCTTCTAGTCTTCTTAGTCTTCTTGGCCAACAGTGCCTTCAATTCATCCTGTCCCTTGGACAGGTTCAATATCAGCTCTTGGAATTGTGCATTTTGTGCCTGGAGATCCTTAACTGATTGTTCAAGAGCCATTGCTGAAATAAACAGCGAGAAGATGAGAAACCTGTGCACAAATATAAACCTGTGATGCAATGAAATGATATGGGAATGCATATGCAATGTTTTCAAGGACCGCAGGATTTAAATTTGCTTAGACAAACAAGAAGGTAAACTTTTATTAGTAATAACTTTGTTTTGCCTTTTAGGCTTACAAAAAATGAAATAAAATAAGTACAAAAGATGGGGTTTTAAGTCTCCCATGGACGTTTCCTCTTTGTGTTGAGGTATGAGTTGAGGTTTCGTTCCTCGTGAAGTTGCTTCGTTAGTTCTAGGATTCTTTCTTGGCTTGCTTTGTAATGAGCCTTGAAAGTATCCCTTTGCTCCTTCAGTTGGATCCATGATCTCTGCAAGTCTTCCATATCAGTAGGCATGTCTGGGTGAAGGATGGTATAAGCTGTGTCTCCTTCAGCAACAGGTTCCATGGTAACTGGTAGGACGGCAGGATATGGCATCGTGAGAGTCTGAGCACGGGATCGTACCCATCTGAGATAAGCTTCCATAGGAATAGTGTACTTAGGCTCCAGTGTCTTGCTGTCAACCTTGTTCACTTTTCCCCATGCTCGTATGAATCTCTGACGGTAACCTTGAAGATCGTTGTCATAGTCAAACACAATGCCCTGAATCAACATGTCATGTGGGCCATCACTCCGAGCGTAGCCAAACTGTCGTAAAGCTAGAGAGGGGTTGTAGGTGATGCCTCCTCTTATGCCTAGAAGTGGCACATTAGGAAACTCCCCACAACGGTCAATGATAGTGACATTCTCCATAGATCTGGAGCACCAATGAATATCTGAATGCGTGAGTGACATGATCCTCTTGGACCATCTGAACCCTTGTTCATTCTTCATCACTGATCGAGGAAGGTGAGAAATAAACCACCTAGAAAGCAAAGGTATGCAGCACATCAAAGTTCCTCTTGCCCTTGTAGTACGAGTATGAAGAGAATGCAGGATGTCTCCAAGTAATGTAGGTACTGGATTGTGACTCAGGAATATGTTGATGGCATGAACGTCTATGAACTGATCTGGATTGGGGAACAACACTAAGCCATATATCAGCAAGGCTAAGATCTCCTCAAAAGCATCATAGCTCATGGCCTTCAAGAGCGCCTGAGCCTTATCCATTAGTACCTTAGCAAGAATACCCTTAACTCCGCTTCTCGTTTCTAGAACAATGTCAGACTTCTTTAAATGTAGGGCTGTAGCAATAACTTCTGGTTTAAACTCCTTCTCCAAGCCTGTGAAGGGTCTTTGATCAAGAACAGGTATACCCAGAAGTTTAGAGAACTCCTCCATGGTAGGAACCAGCTGGTAGTCAGGGAATGTAAAGCAATGGTGCTTAGGGTCAAAGAACTGAAACAGGACACTCATCATGTCTTCATTGAACCCTGAAGTGACTAGATCCAATAGGTGACCATGTCTCTTGATGAACTGGGAGTGATCAGACACTTGAGAAACCAACTCTTTAAGCTTGGGAGGTATCCCCACAAAGTTGATCCTGATGGTGTTTCTACGAGCAGAAGCCATGACCTACAACAAAGAACAAAGATAAATCCCTTGGTCCTTGAAATGGTTAGTGAAAATGTTATGCTTATGATGCATGATGATGTCATGATGTTATGCTCAATCACAAACATGTGGCACACACAAACAAGTCACACAATAGCCCTAGGTTTAAAGGCTTGCATGAGGTTCAAAGGTAAGTACCCTCCCCTGAAGTTAGATGGTTCATCCTGTCCTACAAAAGTAACCAGGTTCTAAGGGATCTCAATATCATTGATCCTTCACAAGGGTGGTTGTTCAGAAGGCAACTTACTTGCCAACCAAAACCCTCCAAGTTTAGAATCTCAATGAGCGTAGTATCGAGTGTCAACCAACTTCAGTCTGCACCAAAGCCGGTTACCTCACTACTTTTCTAAAGGCCAAGATGGGATAACTAGGGTTCTAAAAGTTAGTTAGTGCATTGACAACATATGGCAGCCTCATATTATCCTCAACTTGACTTAAGGAACATAAGCACCAACCAAGAAGTCACACTAACTATGGCCACCAGATCAACCATATCGATATACGTCGTACAGTTTCCTTGGTCTATTGCCATTTACCTATGGTACACTAGATCCGGGTTAGGATCTTTCACACATGAGAGCCCAACAGATAAACATAAAGCAAACAAGGCAAACAATTTAAAGTGATCTAATTCCTAAGGGTACCCCTCTTTAATTTAAGTCCCCAGCAGAGTCGCCAGTTCTGTAACACGGTGGGAGAACTGACTTTAGTTATGTTGCGGATAGCAAGAGTCGCCACCGACTTTTATTTTATCCAAAAGGAAAGGGTATAAAAGAACAGGAAAGACCTTAAGAGATATTTTTGGGTCCGGGGGGTAGGTTATGTAAAGGGAAGGTATTAGCACCCTTTACATCCATGGTTATCCATGGGCTCTTAGTTACTTAGCTCACTTTTGAATTGTTTTTGAAAGTGTAGTGTGTGAATAGAAAAATTTTCATAATAGTTAATAATGATCCATGTACGGATGCGTAAAAACTTGTATTTGAAAATTTGTTTGAAATTGTGAAAAGTTTGAAAAGTTTTGAATGAAGTGAGCAAGTACATAAGAGGAACCTACCCTAAAGTTTAAGTCTTTTCTGTTCTTTATCCTTTAAGTGGTAAGACTATCCCTATTATTAAGGAATAGGTAGTCATTACCTTGGATGTGAGGGACATATGAGGGACATCTGTTTATGAAGGCAACTGTGGGGTGTATTAAGCATTTAGGAGGGACTATCATCATTATTCGAAAAGGGACTTGATCTTTAAAGGTAACCATTAGGGACTTGATGATTTTTCTTTTAAGGGACTTACTTTATACACCCCACTTGACCTTATAGTTAGGCAACATGAGGGATAACCTTAGAAAGTGTAGGATGGCGATTAAAAAACCGACTTACGTGTGTGAGTGTTCAATATTATTTGTCTTACAATTAAAGTGATCTAAATTTATTTTAAATAGAATACATGTTTTGCACTCCCTAAATTACTAACCATAACAAAAAATTAAATATTTACAAAAATTTACATCCAGGAGCATTTACATAATTATTATAATAAACAATTAAAAATAAATAGCAAAAAATATAAGAGCAACATATAAATAAATAAGTAATAATAAATAATCAATAAATAAATAAATAGGGGTTAGTAATAATAATAATTAAAAATAGGGTTAGTTAAAATAATAATGAAAAAAAATTAAATAGTATTAGTGAAATAATAATAAGCAAAAGTTAGTAATAATAATAAAAATAATTAAGTAAGGTTAATAATAAAAAATAAATAAAGTTAGTGAAATAATAATAATGAATTAGTGAACAAAATAAAATAGCAAATGAGAATTAGACATTATTAAAAAAAATATAAACAATTTAATTATAAAACTTTAAAATTATATGCAATTTATTAATTCTAAATATAAAAAATTGTAATTATAACATTAGCATAAATTTAATTAATTTTAAACATATATATATATCAAAAGAGTAAAAATTTAGATTATAGACAATTTATAATTACATAAAGAAAAAGCTTGATTATATTTATATTTATTAAAATTAATTATACTAAATAAATATGTACAAAAATTATAAAATAAAAATTAGGTTTTAATGACTATTTAGAAAAAGAAACTAGGATTTTTTTACAAGATTAGGGTTTTGTTAGAAAAATATTTAGGGTTTAATTTAATAATTATGATTTACTTAAATAGTACATATACACATTTTACATTTGAAATTTATAATAATGAAAAATAAATTTTTAGAAACTAGAAAACATATTATATATATTTTATAATATAGAAAAATAGTAAAATTTATTTATTTGAATTTATGCAATATTAGTTAAATTACAAGAAATAAAAAAAAATGAGAAAAACAAAACCTGATGGGGCTGGGGTTTGAACCCAGTCCCCTATGCTTGCCAACATCAGACTCCACCACTGGGCCAACAGCATGCGCGTGCCATCATAGAGAGAGGGATTGGTTTTGTTCTTTGCAAACCTGAAAAATTAGAGAAAAATAAGAAGCAGAAAAGGCTTGGGGTGGTGTTGAACCCAGGACCTTTGATCATTCACACGCACGCCTATCCGCCTGGCTGGGAGAGCCCTTCTGGTAGTATGATGACCAAAGTTAATTATATATTAAGCCTGTAAAATAATCAAAATAAAAGAATAAAATGCAGCAAACGGGGAATCGAACCCCAGACAAATCCTTATACACGCACACTTCCAGCCACTGGGACAACATAGCTGTTGTGATTTAAAACAACAACTAATTGATAAAATATAATACAAATTATTTGAATTCCAAAACGCGCGGGAGGCAGTCTTCTTCTTCCTTGAGATTCGTAGGATTTTCCTGCGAAATTCCCTGCCAATGTACCTGCAAAAATCAAATTCGCAGCAATACCTATGGATCTCATACATGGCCAAAACTGCAAAATTCCAACAAATTAACGGTTCAAACATGATCACAAGAACATTGGGAATTGAATCACGTTTCCAGAATAAATTTATATTGCCTTGAACGTAAAACCCTAATAGAGGTCCTAAACCCTAACTATGGCAAAACCTGTATGGAGTCACGAAAATCAAATCAAATTATCCAGAATTCTTCCAAAGCTTCAAATAACATCAAATCAACACACAAATTTCATTAATAATGATTAAATGATAGAAATCGAAAAAAATATTTTCAAGAACAACCAAGCTTCGGGTTGTTCATATATGCATGATATTGATGCATATGAGCATTGGTTTTGCTTCATGGATGATCAAAGAACATGTCTATGCCTTTATTTTACCTTGAAACCTCTTGTATGAAGGAACCCGAATGTGACTTTTGGATGAATTTTTGAACAATGGAACTTACACTTAGAGGCAGAAAATTCGTGTCTTGATGATGGCATTATGTTTAGTACTTATAGGAGATGGAATTTAGGTCATAACATTGATTGATCATGTGGAAATTTTGATTTGAAAAGATTGAAATTGATCATGTCTTAAAATTCAAATATTTGTGCATGAAGGCTTGCTATTTTTGGATCAATCTCATGATTTCCTTCCCTTTCAACTTCAATCAATATTGAAGACCTTCTAGAAACCAAATCTCCATTAAATAATATATTTTCATATTTTATTTCTATTTAAAATGATTTTTTATGAATTAAATCAAAATAAATAAAAATAAAATAATAAAAATTCTGATTTTTAATCATTTGGGTCGTGCATGATGATATTGTATGGATTGGATCACAATTTGGCCAGCCCATTTGGAAAGAATTGGTTTTAAACCCCCATTTTCATCATAAACCATCACAAAATTTCCCAACTTTGCAAGGGCACATCTCCCTCAATTTTAATGCTATGAAGGTGTTCTTGGACATTTTGGAAAGCTTGAATAGTCCTATAAACAACCCCATTTGTTTCATGTCCATATCATTTACCAATCTCAAGTTATGCCCTTTTGAAGTTGTTGACTTTTTGTTGACTTTTGAAATGACCTATAATGTCTTAGCTCATACCTTCCAAATGAAGCATTTTTGGGCTTGGCTTGTGAGACACAAAGTTGTAGAGAATTCAATTTCCTTCAAAATGAGCTTTGATTGGAGACTTGGTGATGAAGCATGTGAAAGTTATGGCTGGTCAAAGTTCAGTTGACTTTTACTGAGGAAACCCTAATTTAGAAACTCCTGATTCTTGATGATCTGGAATCTCTTTGATGAATCATGATCAACCCTTGATCAAATGATGAATTTTACTTCATATACTTGATGTTGGCAAAAAATCATGAAGTTTGACTTTGGTTTGACCACAGTTGACCTCAGTTTGACTTTTTAACTGCATTGACTGATTTTGACTTATCTGATCATCTGACTGAGCAAACTTTTGAGAAAAGTCTTGAAACTTGCCATGGGGGTTCTTATACACATATAAGATGTTATGAAGCTCACTTTAAGTCTTGGAAGTCCATTTAGTCTGATTAAAGTCAAAACCCTAGTTTTGGATGCACTGCTTAGGAGGTGCATTGTCTGAGGGAATTGTCAACTCTTCTGACCAATTGTGAACCTTGTGAACCTTGTGAACCATCATAAAATGTCTTGTGAACCTCATGGGAGGTATTGTGAAGCTTGTGAACCTTGTGAACCTCATAAAGTGGCTTTGTAGACCTCATGAACCTCAGGAGAGCTTTGTAATCATTGTGAATCTTGTGAACCTTGTGAACCTTCAAGAAGTAACTTGTAGACTTCATGAACCTCATGAAAGGTTATATAAACATTGAGAAACTTGTGAACCTTGTGAACCTTCATAAAGTAACTTGTAGACTTCATGAACCTCATGAAAGGTCTTGTAAATGTTGAGAAACTTGTGAACCTTGTGAACCTTCATAAAGTAACTTGTAGACTTCATGAACCTCATGAAAGGTATTGAAAGCATTGTGAATCTTGTGAACCTTGTGAACCTTCTTAGCACACAAAGTCTTGTATTGTGAGGGCAAATTTTAGGGTGCAACAGCTGCCCCTGTTCAATTTTCTGAAACCTGAGGGGTTAGATTGGTATATTTGCCAGTCGTGACCTGGAAGGTTGAAGGGGATTGAACACAAAAGCCCAAAAATTTGCACTCACCAGTGCATGGCTAGTTGAATATGATTGAGTGGGCTTAAAGATGCCACTTGGAAGAACTGGAGATGGGCTTAGAGATGCCATCCAAAGTATCAGAATATGATGATGTCTTTATGTTGATACTGGATATCAGTACTAGGTCTTTGTATAGGCCGTCTCTGAACATGATTTGAGTTGTGGATGGACCAGTAGAAATAAATCTTGTGATGATTATCTCTTCTGGAAATATTTTGGATCAGGGAATGGATCTTTGTACAGACCGTTTGCCTATTCTCCAAGAGCCAAAAGAACGTCAGGATTTGTTCTTAAGGATCAAAAGAACGTCAGGATTTGTTCTTCTGAGTAAAATGTCTTGAACAAGGGGCCAAAAGAGCGTCAGGATTTGCTCTTAAGGGTCAAAAGAACGTCAGGATTAGTTCTTCTGAAAAATGTCTTGAACAAGTAGCCAAAAGAGCGTCAGGATTTGCTCTTAAGGATCAAAAGAACGTCAGGATTAGTTCCTCTGAAAAATGTCTTGAACAAGTAGTCAAAAGAGCGTCAGGATTTGCTCTTAAGGATCAAAAGAACGTCAGGATTAGTTCTTCTGAAAAATGTCTTGAACCAGGGAATGGATCTTTTTACAGACCGTTTGCCTGCTATTCGAGGACATCTTGAGTAGTGTATGGATCATTTCAGACCTGTTGTGAATTGTTGATGTTGTTTTATCTGTATGTAACTATCCTGCAAGGAGAATGTTAGTTTATGTTATATGTATGCATGCATAGTATGATGCACCTAAGTAAATGTATTGTGTATTTATGTATATGTATGTTATGGTATGATGTAAATGATGTATTTACGATATGATGCTGCCTGAAGCGTCTGGATATCTTTGTATAACAACTGTTGGCCAGGGAAAATAAATCCCGATTCATTGTTGAAGAATATATTATACATAACCTTCCGTCTGCTGGGGATAGCAAGGTATATATAACCTCCCGGATGCTGGGGATAATAAGGTATATATCACCTCCTGTATGTTAGAGATAGTAAGGTATACATAACCTTCGTCTTCGTCTGATGGTAGGATAGATATAACATCCCGTCTTCGTTCGTCGTACCCTTATTGGAAAGTAAATTCCCGAATATCCGTATGAGGATAAAAGAGATGGATATAAATTCCAGGGGAGATAAGACTTTATGAAGATGGATTCGTCCTACTGAGGGTTTGTAACTGTCTTGTAAAGGTGAACCGGAGAAGCTTCGTTGAAATCCTTCCCTCGTTCGTCCTTAGTAAATAATATTACTGTATTTTCATGTATTTCTGGTAAACATCAATCATATTCAAAAGCATACATACATTCAAACACAACCAATGGACGTTTCGCTTATGTAAATAGGGTAAAAGTAAATCTGGATTCAAAAGATGGAATTTATTTATATCAAAAAGTGACCCATACACGGGTAAGTTTGTACAAGGAGACATAAACCCTAGTAAGAGGATTTTGCCATAAAGTTTTTACAAAACAAAAAAATCAGCTATGTGGGAAATAATCCTATTGAGTTTCAATTCTACTATTGCCATTATCTTCAAGTATCTCATCTTCTGCTGTTGGGACGGAAACGATTGGATTGAGCTTTATCTGTCCGAGCTTGAGTAAGTAGTACAACTGGTTGCAGTTTCATGGGTGATCCAAACGAGACATAGTCATACGCTTTAATCCCTAACTTTTGCCTGGATTGCCCTTTCAGGTTTTCAATCCACCGGGATACCCTTTTTTGCCCAAGCCGCCTTTTCAGGTTTTCGACTTGCCGGGTGTGCATCTTTTTATATATATCCCTAATTTTTGCCCAAACCCTTTTGGTTTGCCGGGATGCCCTTATTTTTGCCTAGGCCTATCAACCTAGCGGGTCTCTTTTTATGCGTAGTATTTTTTAACTATGTTTGCGTTTACAGGCTGTGGGAAGTCTTCACCATCCATAGTAGTGAGTATCATGGCACCTCCTGAGAACACTGTCTTGACTACAAATGGTCCTTCATATGTTGGAGTCCACTTGCCCCTAGGATCACCCTGTGGTAATATGATACGCTTGATTACCAAGTCACCAGCCTGATATACCTTTGGCTTAACCTTCTTGTTAAAAGCTTTGATCATTCGTTTCTGGTACATCTGGCCATGACAAACTGCTGCTAACCTCTTCTCATCAATCAAATTTATCTGGTCAAGTCGAGTCTGAATCCACTCATCTTCATCCAAGCCTGCATCCTTCATAATTCTCAAGGAGGGAATCTGAACTTCAATGGGCAGAACTGCTTCCATACCATAGACTAAGGAGAATGGGGTTGCCCCTGTTGAAGTACGTATTGTGGTACGATAACCATGAAGAGCAAATGGTAACATCTCATGCCAATCCTTGTAAGTAACAGTCATCTTCTGTACAATCTTCTTAATGTTCTTATTAGCAGCTTCAACTGCCCCATTCATCTTTGGACGATATGGAGAAGAGTTGTGATGCTTAATCTTGAACTGCGTGCAGAGATCAGTAATCATAGTGTTGTTCAGATTAGAGCCATTGTCAGTGATAATCCTTTCAGGGATGCCATACCTACATATGAGATTATTCTTAATGAATCGAGCCACAACATTCTTAGTAACAGATGCAAATGAAGCTGCCTCTACCCACTTCGTGAAGTAATCAATAGCAACTAGGATGAAACGATGCCCATTAGAAGCAGTAGGCTTGATCTCACCAATCATATCAATGCCCCACATGGCAAAGGGCCAAGGAGCAGTCAACACATTCAATGGTGATGGAGGTACATGGACTTTATCAGCATAGATTTGACACTTATGACATGTTTTGGAGTGTTGATAGCAATCAGCTTCCATGGTAGACCAATAGTAACCTGCTCTCAATATCTTCTTTGCCATAGTATGACCACTAGAATGAGTGCCAAAGATCCCGTCATGCATATCTTCCATAATCTCGGTTGCTTCCTTCTTATCCACACAACGAAGCAAAGTTGAATCATGATTGCGCTTGTACAAAATGCCATTGCTCAAAAAGAACTTAGCAGAGAACCTTCTCAGAAATTTCCTATCTTTGACAGATGCCCCTTCAGGGAACTCCTGAGTTTCAAGATATATTTTCACTTCATAGAACCAAGGCTTCTCCTCTGCCCCTTCTGTATCAATCTCATTGCAATATGCAGGCTTTTCAAATCTATCAATGGTAATCTTAGGAGCTTCATCATCCCAGCTGATCTCAAACATGGATGCCATGGTGGCTAAAGCATCTGCCAACTGATTCTCTCTTCGTGGAATATGTTCAAAGGTAATCTCTTTGAAATGTGGGATCAAAGATAACACATGCTCTCTGTAAGGAATGAGGTTATCATGCTTGGTATCCCAATCCCCTTTGATCTGACTTACTACCAGGGCTGAATCTCCATATACGTCAAGGAACTGGATTTTCATATCAATAGCAGCTTTAATACCCAGGATACATGCCTCATACTCAGCCATGTTATTGGTACAATAGAAACAAAGTCTGGCAGTAATCGGGGTATGACAACCTTCAGGGGAACTAATCACAATACCAACACCATTACCAAGTGCATTAGAGGCACCATCAAAAACCATAGTCCATCGGGATCCTTGTTCAGGTCCGTCATATTGTCCAGGTTCTTTGGTAATAATCATAATATCTTCATCAGGGAACTCAAAACTCATTGATTGGTAATCATCCACTGCTTGATGAGCCAAATGATCAGCAACAACACTTCCCTTAATGTCCTTCTGAGTAGTATACTGTATGTCATATTCTGTCAAGATCATTTGCCATCTTGCAATTCTTCCGGAGAGAGCAGGTTTCTCAAATATGTACTTGATTGGATCCATCTTTGAAATCAATAAGGTAGTATGGGTCAACATATACTGTCTTAGTCGGCGAGCAGCCCATGCCAAAGCGCAACAAGTTTTCTCGAGCAGTGAGTATCTTGTTTCACAGTCGGTAAACTTTTTGCTAAGGTAGTATATTGCCTGCTCTTTTCGACCAGACTCGTCATGTTGCCCCAACACACACCCCATTGAGTTGTCTAACACTGTTAAGTACATAATCAAGGGTCTTACATCAACTGGTGGCATCAAAATTGGTGGTTCTAACAGGTATCTCTTGATTTCATCAAAGGCAGTCTGGCACTCATCATTCCATTCCATCACCTGATCTTTCTTTAACAACTTGAAGATTGGCTCACAGATGGCAGTTAATTGGGAAATAAATCTTGCAATGTAGTTCAATCGTCCCAAGAAACCTCTAACCTCCTTCTCAGTACGGGGAGCTGGCATCTCTTGTATAGCTTTTACTTTTGCAGGATCCACTTCAATACCTTTTCCACTGACAATGAAACCCAGGAGTTTACCGGATCTAACTCCAAAAGTACACTTGTTTGGGTTCAACCTCAACTTGTATTTCTTCAACCTCTCCGGCCAAGTTGAAGGTGGCAACTGGGTAGGCTGAGGTTCGACAATAGCGTTTTCAACCTCTTGGATCACTGTCCTCTGAGGTGGCTCTCCTCTGGAAATCAAAACTTGAAGCATTTTAGTCAGCTTCGTCACACTCGTCTTCAACTCCTCAATTTCCATTCGGACCTCAGCATTATGAACCTCTTATTCTGACATCCTGCGTCTGTGGTACGCTCTGGTTCTGTATCAGCTACGAAGAATCAGCTTGACGGTTGATAGATGACTGAAAGACAGAGACAGTTGAAATGAGGTGACAGACAACTTGGATGTATGCATGAATCAATGCAAATGATGCAAATGATATACAATGTCATGCAACACAGGATGCAATTACATGCAACAAGATCAAAGGTTCGAGATCATATGCGTGGAGTCTGGGTAAAGAACCAACCACAAGGTGTGTACTAGGGGTAAAGTACCTACACAACGGATTCTAAGAGTTCCCAGAATCACTGGCCCATCTTTCGGATATTACCGACTTCCCGACTCAACTCGGTAATCAATAATATTCTCAAGAGAGTCTCATCTGAGTGTAGCATCGCGTATCAACTATTTTGGATTTAGACCCTCATAGTCATCGCACTACATCCTAAAAAAAAGGCCAAGAGGGGTAAATGGGTTCTACGGTCCTCAGCATTAACGACTCTCAAGTCGAAAGTAGTAATGTTTTCACGACTGAACTCGATCAACAAAACTATATCCGAGGAGGCCTCTACTGAGTGGTGGATTCTCGATTCAGCTTATTTGGGACTCAACTCCCTATAAGCCTACTCGAATATACCACAGTCCTATCATAAGAGCACTCAAGTCCGGGTTAGGACTTATCTCACCACACATGTATCGTCAAACGCTGAAAAACAGAAAAAATCCAAACAGATAGCAAACAATAATAATAGCACAAAAAACACAAATAAAACAAGTTAGGCTTAACTCTCTTGGGGTGTCCCCAGTGAAGTCGCCATTTCTGTCGCGGTGAGAATCGGATATCAAGCTATCAATTAACTTGTATCGCAAATTATAAAATTCACCACCGAACTTTAATTTATCCAAGGGAAGGGAAAAAGATCGAGAAACCCTAAAAATATGCTAAGCTAAAAGATGAGGCTAAAAGCTAAGCAATCAGAGATCAAAGGTACGGGGGTTGATTATACCTAGGGAAGGTGCTAGCATCCTAAGTATTCGTAGTACTCTACGGGAACCTCTTGTAATATCTATGTTTGTGCTCAATTGTCTGCTAACTGAATAGGAACTAAAACGGGAATGATGAAAAAAGAAACAAATGAAAGATGAAGAAAATAAAAATGTGAAAGAGAAAAGAATGTGGAAAAGAAAATTGTGCTCGCCAAGGATAAACCTCGTGCCTACGTATTCCCTCGTGCAATGGGAAAGTCAGAGCGTCGTAGTTCGGAAGACTACGGGTAAAAAAGAAGAAAAAGCTTGAATTGCAAAGCTTGTGAAATAAGATTAAAAGGCGAAGAGATTAATTGCCATCTATTATGAAGGAAGAAATGAAGGGTCTAAAAATGAGAAGACTGGGACAAAATACGCGAGCGATAAACGATGTGACAATAAGTCAACAAAGCGTCCACCTTCCCTTGGATTGGGTCAAAAGCGTCAGGAAGAAGTCAACATATAAATGACAAAGCATCGTGGTATCAAAGAATGATCGAGAAAAAAATGCCGCTAAAATTCGAACATAAGTTGAAACATCCGCGAAGGAAAACTAAAGGAAGAAACTAAAATCTAACTAGTATTTTTGGGATTTTTAATATTTAAAATAATAAAATAACTAAACTAAAACAAATAAAAGTCTAATGAACTAAAACAAATTAAAATATTTTTGAGTTTTTGTTTAAAATATTTTTACTAACCATACTAAATATTATACTAAAAATGATTCTAAAAATAACTAACTAGTTAATTAATCTAAATATAACTAAATTAAATTATTCGAAATCCTAAAACTATGACAAACACATTTTTTTTAATTTTTAATATTTGACAAAATAAAAAAATTAATTAAACTAAAAGGAAAACATTTCATATATATATTTTTTATTTTTTATTTTTTAGATTTTTCAAAGAAAAAGGTAAATTGAAAATAAATTCTAAAACCTTAAGTTTGAAATAGGATAAAATTGATTTTGAAAATAATTAGACAAAATAGAAGAAAATATTTTTTATTTTTATTTTTTAGATATACTTAAAGAAAGTAATAAATTAAAATTAAAATGATAATAAAAATAATAACAATTTTTTTTAATAACAAAAGTTTAATAAAGATAAAGAAATGTTTTTTTTAGAATAAACAAAAATTAAGAAATAAATAAGAATTTTTTTTTTTTTGGTTTTTTTAAGATATGTTAAGTGAAAGTTAAATAAAATAAAAGAAGGTTTATAAATAATTTTTTTGGGTTTTCTATAACAATATATAAAAATAAAGTAAGGTGAAAGCTAAAACTTGTTTTTTTATTTATTTTTCTCTAACAAATATTTAAGAATAATAAAATGAGATAAATGACATAATTTTTTATTTTTTATAAGAATATCTAATAATAATAAAAGGAGATAAATGCTATGAATTTTTGATATTTTTTTAATAAGACCCAAAAATAAGGAAAGAGAATAAAATATTAACTTTTTTTGAATTTTTTTTAACAATATCTAAAAATAAGGAAAGAGAATAAGTATATTGATTTTTTATTATTTTTAACAATATCTAAAAATAAGGAAAGAGAATAAGTATATTGATTTTTCATTATTTTTTACAATATCTAAAAAAGAAGAAAGAGAATAAATATATTGATTTTTGATTTTCTTCTAAATGTATTTTTACTAACTATTCTATATAATATCCTAAAATAAATTAGCTAACTAATTAAAAAAAACTAAAAGAAAATAAAAAAAGGACCATGTTTAAATAGCAACGATAAGGGTGTATGTTAGTATTAGCAAATGGACTTAAATAAAAATATTAAGAGTCAAACCCTAATCTTAACTAAAAAATTAGAAATTTATTAACTAAAGTTTATTTAACTAAAAACAAAACTAAGTAAAATCTATCAAATAATATTACAAACTAAAAATTAAACTAAAATTTTCTTTAACATTTCAAATAAACTAAACAAAGTAATCAAACTACAAATTCCTAAACCTAATTAATCACTTAATTAATTAAACTTATTAAAACTAGATTAGAGCCAAATTAAATAAAATAAATAAACAAACTAAATATAAAATAAGATATAGTATAAATGAAAAAGAAAGAAAAAAGGTTCGGATGAGATAAACCCAATGTAACATTATAATAACAATTAGGTTAATAAAATGACATTAAAAATAAAAGTGAAAAAGTAAAGAAACAAAATGGTTGGCAGAGAAACTCACGATCAACTCTCTCCTTCACAGTCGCTATCTCTGCTCTCTTCTCTCAAATCGGTCATTTTTCCTCTCTGAAATCGGTCGTTCTTCTTTTCAAAAAAATCGGTCTATCTCTCTCTGTTATTCGCGGTGGTGGGTCCGGCGGTGGATTGGGGTGAGGGTGGTGGCGGATCCGGTCGTCAGGAAGAGTGTTAGGGGGGATTTTTTCGTGTGAAGTGAGGTTTTGTTGTGTATACTATTATGGTGAAAAAAAAAGTGGTTGTTGAAGCTCACAACGGAGGTTTCATGGTGGATAATGAAGGTATGTTGTGTTATTGTTGAAGTTGAATAAAATGGTGGAGAGGGCGATGGAGATGTGGTGGCGGTTATGAGGAGGATCAGGGGATTCTTAAAGGTGTTGAAACTGTTGTTATTTTCTGAAGCAAAATTTGTGTGTTAATGGAAATGTTTTGAAGAATGAAACTATTTTTTTTAAATATTTTTTTCCCCAATTCATGAAAGTTCTCTCCTTACGAGTGTCGCTCAATTCAAATTTTATTTTTGTGATTGGTCTCGTGACCCCATTTCCAATATGCAGGTCTTATGTAGCTTTGTTTGTGAAAAGTTGTTTTTTATTGCAGATTTGTGTTTGGTTAAATTTGTGTATGTTTTGGAGTGGAGGAAGTGGAGCAGAGGTAGCATGCTGTATATCTTAGGCGGAACAGTGATGTAGTGGGGGATATGCAGACAATGTGGGATGTAGTGGAGCAGACTAATTTATGGCTTCTAGTGGTACAAATACTACTTAAAATAGTAAACTAATCTAAAGAAATTAAATTAATTCAACTAATAAACTAGATTGCAAAATTAGACTATTTAAACTATAAACTCAAGTAAAAAAAATAAAACTATTAAACTAATTAACATATAAGACTAAATTAAGACTAAAACTATTAAATTAATTAAAAAACTAATTAAAACTAATTAAAAATACAACCTAAATACAAATTAAACTAACTATAAATAATTGATCAAGACTAATCTAACAAAAATCATCTAATTAAAATAACTTAATTAAAATGTTAAACTTAAATTAAAAATAAACTTAAAATAAAGCTAAACATAAATTAAAATTAAACTAATATCAAAATTAAATTAAAATTAAATCTAAAAAATCTAATATAGTTAATTAACTAGAAATTAAAATTAAATTATAAAATGAGATTAAAAAACCTATTATTAAACCGAAACAAATTCTAAAAATCAAGAATACAAATAGAATGACGTGAAATGATGAAATCGATTAAAATGCAGTGATTAATGAAATATTTAACTAAAAATGCAACGACGACTGACTATCGATACTACGATAAAAATGCGATAGGTGAATGAAAATTATTAAAAAAAACCAGTCAAAATTTAGGGTGTGACAAAAGTGCTTTCAACTCTTCTTGCCCCTTGGACAAGTTCAGGATCACCTCTTGAAATTGAGAAAACTGGGTTTGGAGATCTTTGACAGATTGTTCGAGAGTCATTTCTGCTGAAATAAACAGCGAGAAGATGAGAAACCTGCTTATAAGAAACCTGCGATGTAATGATATGGTATGTATATGTTTATGCAATGTTTTCAAGGACCGCAAGATTTAAATTTGTTTAAAGAAAACAAAAACAAAATTTTATTAGTAAATATTTAATATAAGTTTTGCCCCTTGGGCTTACAAGGAAATAACAATAAAGTACAAAATATAAATATATGGGGTTTTAAGTCTCTCATGGACGCTTCCTCTTTGTGTGGAGGTACTTGTTGAGGTTTTGCTCCTCGTGAAGTTACCTTGTCAGCTCCATAATTCTTTCTTTACCAGCTCTGAAATGAGTCTCAAAAGTATCCTGTTGCTCCTTCAACTGAATCCAGGACTTATGCAATTCTTCTAAATCAGTGGGCATATCCGGATGAAGGATGGTATAAGGAACATCTCCTTCAGCAACAGGCTCCATAGTGATTGGTAGAACAGCAGGATATGGCATCATAAGAGTCTGAGCACGAGATCGCACCCATCTGAGATAAGGCTCCATAGGAATAGAATACTTTGGCTCCAAAGTCTTACTATCAATCCTATTTACCTTGTTCCAAGCTCGTATAAACCTTTGACGGTAACCCTGAAGATCGTTGTCATAGTCGAACACAATACCCTGAATAAGTATGTCATGAGGACCATTACTCCGAGCATAACCAAACTGACATAGTGCTAAAGAAGGGTTGTATGTAATGTAACAGTCCGGGCCCCTCGCAAGGCAATCCCGGCACTGCCACCTCACGATCTTCTTTACTCCCCTCACTAGTAGAGTTTTTGCCTTCCGTGGGAATCGAACCCTGTACCCTGGGGTTCAAGTACATGTTCATTCCATTCCCACTACCACTTGAGCTAGCTCATTTGGTAGTGGGAATGGAATGAACATGTACTTGAACCCCAGGGTACAGGGTTCGATTCCCACGGAAGGCAAAAACTCTACTAGTGAGGGGAGTAGAGAAGATCGTGAGGTGGCAGTTCCGGGATTGCCTTGCGAGGGGCCCGGGCTATTACAAAAAAAAGGCGCCTTTTTTTTGTAACAGCCCGGGCCCCTCGCAAGGCAATCCCGGCACTGCCACCTCACGATCTTCTCTACTCCCCTCACTAGTAGAGTTTTTGCCTTCCGTGGGAATCGAACCATGTACCCTGGGGTTCAAGTACATGTTCATTCCATTCCCACTACCAAATGAGCTAGCTCAATTGGTAGTGGGAATGGAATGAACATGTACTTGAATCCCAGGGTACAGGGTTCGATTCCCACGGAAGGCAAAAACTCTACTAGTGAGAGGAGTAGAGAAGATCATGAGGTGGCAGTGCCGGGATTGCCTTGCGAGGGGCCCGGGCTGTTACAGGTAATGCCCCCTCTTATGCCTAGAAGTAGCACATTAGGGAACTCCCCATAACGGTTAATGATAGTAACATTCTCTATAGATCGAGAGCACCAATGAATGTCTGAATGAGAAAATGACATAATCCTCTTAGACCACCTTAACCCTTGGTCATTCTTCATCACTAATCGAGGAAGGTGAGAAATAAACCACCTAGATAGCAGAGGTACGCAACACATCAGGGTTCCTCTCGCCTTAGTAGTACGAGTGTGAAGAGAATGTAAGATGTCTCCAAGTAATGTAGGCATTGGGTTGTGAGCCAGAAATATGTTGATGGCGTGCACGTATATGAACTGGTCTGGATTAGGGAACAACATCAAGCCATAGATCAATAGGGCTAGGATATCCTTAAAAGCATCATAATTCATAGCCTTCAAGAACATTTGAGCTTTCTCCATCAATACCTTAGCAAGAATACCCTTAACTCCGCTTCTCGTTTCTAGGACAATGTCTGATTTCTTTAGATGTAGGGCTACAACAATGACTTCAGGTTTAGGCTCATTCTCTAAGCCTGTGAAGGGTCTCTGATCAAGGATAGGTATACTCAGTAGTTTGGAGAACTCCTCTATTGTAGGAACCAACTGATAGTTGGGGAATGTGAAACAATGATGTTTAGGATCAAAGAACTGGAATAGGACACTCATCATGTCTTCATTGAACCCTGAAGTGACTAGATCCAGTAGGTGACCATGTTTTTTGATGAACTGAGAGTTTTCAGAAACTTGAGAGACCAATTCCTTAAGCTTAGAAGGTATTCTTTCAAAGTTGATCCAGATAGTATTCCTACGAGCAGCAGTTATGACCTGCAATAAAGAACAAAGATAAATTCTTTGTTCCTTGAAATGGTTAGTGAAAATGTTATGCTTATGATGTCATGATGTCATGATGTTATGCTCAATCACAAACATGTGGCACACACAAACAAGTCACATAATAACCATAGGTTTGAAGGCTTGCATGGGGTTTAAAGGTAAGTACCCTCCCCTAAAGTTTAGTTGGTTCATCCTGTCCTACAAAAGTAACCAGGTTCTAAGGGATCTCAATATCACTAATCCTTCCCAAGGGTGGTTGTTCAGTAGGCAACTTACTTGCCAACCAAAACCCTTCAAGTTTAGGATCTCAATGAGCGTAGTATCGAGTATCAACCAACTTCAGTCTTCACCAAAGCCGGCTATCTCACTACTTTCTAAAGGCCAAGATGGGATAACTAGGGTTCTAAAAGTCAGTTAGTGTATTGACAACATATGGCAGCCCCATATTATCCTTAACTTACTTAAGGAACATAAGCACCAACCAAGAAGTCACATTAACTATGGCCACCAGATCAACCATATCGATATACGCCATACAGTTTCCTTGGTCTATTGTCATTTACTTAGGGTACACTAGATATGGGTTAGGATCTTTCACACAAAAAGCCCAACATAGAAGTAAAGCAAACAAAGCAAACAATTAAGTGATCTAATTCCTAAGGGTACCCCTCTTTTACTTAGTAATTCCCCAGCAGAGTCGCCAGTTCTGTAACACGGTGGGAGAACTGACTTTTAGTCATGTTGCGGATAGCAAGAGTTGCCACCAACTTTTATTTTATCCAAGTGGAAAGGACATAAAAGAACAGGAAAAACCTATTTTAAAAAAAAGACTTGGGTTCGGGGGGTAGGTTATATAAAGGGAAGGTGTTAGCACCCTTTATATCCATGGTTATCCATGGGCTCTTAGTTACTTAGTCCACTTAATTGTTTTGAAAGTGTGAAGTGTGTGATTAGAAAATTTTCTAAGTACTTTGTAATGATCCTCGTATGGATGTATACAAAACCTTGTTTGAAAATGTTTGAAAATAGTGAGGTGTGAAAAGTATTTTCTTTATGAAGTGTGAGCGAGTAACTATGAGGTACCTACCCTAGACTAAGTCATTCATGTTCTTATATGTCCTTTCAAGGGTAAGACTATCCCTATTATTAAGGAATAGGTATTCATTACCTTGGATTTGTTTAAGGGACAGGCGTAGGGTCATCGTATGGTCAATGAAGGCAACTTAAGGGTGTCTTTAGCAATTCGTAGGGACTATCATCATTTATTCAAAGGGACAATATCATTATTCCGTAGGCAACCTCGAAGGGACTTGATCTTTTAAATCTGTAGGGACTTGATGATTTATACGTGAAGCGACTTTGCTTAAGACATCCCTA
Source organism: Lathyrus aphaca (assembly GCA_963966055.1). NCBI lineage: Eukaryota > Viridiplantae > Streptophyta > Magnoliopsida > Fabales > Fabaceae > Lathyrus > Lathyrus aphaca. The sequence continues at coordinate 510,684,503 of OZ014523.1, read as the reverse complement.
TATTTGAGGGACTTGACCATTTTAAATAAGGCAACCAAGAGGGATACCCTAGGAAGTGCAGACGGCGATCTTAGATTGACTTACGTGTGTGAGTGTTGTTTTCAGATATTTATCTTGTTTAATTAGATTATCTAAGTCAAATTATTCACAACCAGATTTTCACGCCCTATTTACTAACCATGTAGTTAATTTACAAAGAAAATAAAGACGAGAAAAGAAATTTACAAGCCATTACAAGGCTTTGGGATAGATACAAGTAATAATATAAATAAGGAAAGCAATAATATGAATATAAAATAAACAAAGTAAATATAATAGTAAATGAATTAGAAAAATAAATTGATTAATTAGAAGTCATTAGGAGAATTAATTATAATAATAAAAATTGTTACTTATAAATGATTAAAGTTTGATAAAAGGGTTTTTCAATTATATTGACAAAAATTAGAAATTTTTATAAAAATATTTTTAAGTACAATTATAATAATGAGAAAATAATATTTATATTTATAAAATTAAGAGAATTTATTATATACAAAATAATATAATGATTAATATTTACAAAATAAAATTTTTAAGAAAATAATTATATGTTAATTAAAAAATAAGAATTTAATTTAGAAAATAAAAGAAATTTATTATTTACAAGAATTTATAAAGATAATAAGTAACTTAGAAATAGTTAGTATTTATTTACAAAAATATTTTAGAATATGTTATATACAAAAAATAAAATTTGAATTATAATTACATATGTATAAAATAATTATAGGTTTTTATTTGTTTAGAAAAAGTTTTAATTAATATTAATAATTATAATTATAATAAAATATATTAAAATTGTAAAAATAAAAAAAAAGGACAGAAAACTCACCTGCTGGAGCCTGGGGTCGAACCCAGGACTCCTGGCTTCCACCACAGGCAGGCCAACCAACTGAGTTATGCGCGTTGCGTGTCTATAGGATAGAGCTTGATTATTATATAAAAAACCTGCAAAATAAAATGAATTTTGAACAAAAAGAATAACCTGGGGATCGAACCCAGGTCGTCTGCCTCATACGCGTACACACTCACCACCACGCCACTTGAATCTAACTGATATGAAACACAAAACATTAATTAAATAATAAAACTAAATTTGAAAATGAATTTCGCGCGTGGAGTCATCTTCTTCCTCCAACCGTTCAGTTAGCCTATAGTGACACTTTGTCCGTCACAAAAGCTTATAGTGACGGTTATGGTTCGTCACTAAAAGTCCCGCATATTCAAACATTAAAAATACCAACAATAAATTCAGTTTAGCAACCCAGGTTATACAAATACAAACCAATAAACTAAAATATGTTCTTAATTTGGCCTAAAATTAGCTTGTGAACGATATCCCAATTCAAAGTTTTTGAAACCCTAAATATGGTGTTTCACGAATCCGGCAAGGGACCTTCAAGAAACCTGTCCAGAATCACTATATGGATCATCACAAACAATAATATAAGGTCAAATGTGATTGATAACGCATGAGTAAGCAAGATTAGAAAACGAAAAAAAAATCATTATCGCCTTATGCATATGAATATGTTTTGGATGCAAATGATGATTGGGATAACATCAAGGATGATCAAGGATCATGTTTGGACCTTCAAAGTACCTGAAAAACAACAAAATATGATAATTCGATTTTGAATTTTTTCTTGAAATTTTTGACTTTGTTCTTGTTCTTGTAGGTAGTGAATCCTCTCCTTGTGCATTGGTTGACTTCATCTACTTATGGAGAAGTAAATTAGGTCAAAAATCTGATGGATTTGTGGGCTTGTGAAGTAACTTGATCATGAAGAAATCAATCACCATTAAAATTCAAAAAATCAAATGAATACTTGCTATTTTAGGTCCAATTTGGTTTTAACTGATTTCCAATCATTCTAAATATGTCTTCAATGATTTCCAATCAAATATCTTGACCATTATTTGATTTTTCATATTTAATTCATATTTAAATTGAATTTTAGTAAATAAAATCCAAATAAATAGTAAATAAATAATAAAAATCAGAAATCCTTGTCATTGGGTCGTGCTTGATATTTTTATGAAGATTGGATTACAAAATTACAAGCCCATTTGGAGAAATTTGGATTTAAGACCTCATTTGCTCAATGTACCCCTCAAAAATTTCCCAAATTTGCCAAGGCATAACTCTCTCAATTTTAAGGCTATGAAGGTGTTCTTGGACTTTTTGGAAAGCTTAAAGAGTCATATAATCAACCTTTTTAGTCTCATGTCAATATCTTTTACCATTTTCAAATTATGAGCTTTGAAAAAAGTTGACTTTTTGTTGACTTTTAAAAAGACCTATAATGTCTTAGCTCATACCTTCCAAATGAAGCATTTTTAGGATTGGCTTGTGATACACAAAGTTGTAGAGAATTCAATTTCCTTCAAAATGAGCTTTGGATATAAAAAAATTTGATGAAGTATGTGAAAGTTATGGCTGGTCAAATTTCAGTTGACTTTCGTTAAGAAAACCCTAATTTAGAAACTCCTGATTCTTGATGATCTGAAACTTCCTTGATGAATCATGATAAACCCTTGATTAAATGATGAATTTTAATTCGTAAACTTAATGTTGGCAAAAAATCTTGAAGTTTGACTTTGATTTGACCACAGTTGACCTAAGTTTGACTTTTTAACTACTTTGACTGATTTTTGCATATCTGATCATCTGGCTGGTCAAACTCTTTGGGAAAGCTTTGAAACTTGACATAGGGATTATTGAAGTCATATGGGATGCCATGAAGCTCACTTTAAGCCTTGAAAGTCATTTTAACCCGAGGAAACTCAAAACCCTAATTTTGGACACTTTGCTTAGGAGGAGGCATTGCCTGGGGAAACTTCCACACTTCTTGGTTAATTGGGAGTCTTGAGGATCTTATGATCATTTAGGAGTCTTGATAGAGATTGTCTTGATTTTGGGAGGGAAAATTTTGGGGTACAACACATGGAAACACCTGAACCAAACACTCAACATATTACTACTATTTCTTCTTTATCGCTTCCTAAACTCTGTAAAAAGACTAATTCCCATAAAATAGAGAACCTTATTGAGTACTCTCATGTTCCAGAAGATGCTCAAATTGCCGAAATAATACCTCCTCTATTAAGTCCGTACAACATCTTCAAAAGACAACAAAGTGTTACCAGATCTATCCGAAATCTCATCTCTACAAACCACCCTCATATGAAAGAATACGTCCAGTTGTCCAGACTAGACCAATGTAGCCTAAGAGCTACAAACCAGGAGCAGTATGTAGTTCTGGAGATTCCTTAGTGTCTCATAAACCATTGGAAGACCTAAGGATACACAACATTACACTTTGGGGCTGTCAGGCTCATCATTTCCCTTCATGGAAGGAAGAACCAACCCGTCTTTTGTATAATAGCTCTACTGGACTCCAACTACCTCCACTATGAAAATGATGTGATAGGGATTGTCCTAACTACACTTCATGCAAGAAGTGTTGTCCTCGCCATTTTCCCAAACTATAATGTATGTTTTAATGATAATAATTTATCTACAAGACTTAAAGTACAAGTCCAGATCACTGGAACTGACCAAGTACCATAAGCTATGTCAGCTACCCTTCATCACCAAATAATGTACCGCTAACAGAATCACTCAATAGATCTTCCGATCTTAGGATGCTCTTCTGATTCCCTATTGGTTGTTACCAATAGAGAAGAAGACATACCCTCAATAGTCCAAATTCCGAGAAGAACCACATGGGAAGAATTGACTCAGCTAATTCCCCTTGAATGGATAACCAACTATGAGAGACTCCATGTTGATATATGACCTATCCAATCCCAATAGGCTACTTTTAGAAGATCTGTTGACAAGACAGTCAAAACGTTTTTCAAGAAGCCAGACGAAGGGTCGAGCTCAATATCTCAAATCTTCCAGACAATGATGATCCAACCGGTTCTCAAAGAAGATCGGTGCCCTGTCCATGTTGTTACAATAGATGGAAAACCCATCTACACTGACAAAATAGATGGCCACTCCATCTGGGATGTTGATCCAACAAGATGTGATCCAGATTGCGACTGTTGGATGCACGATAATGATATCGATCGAGATATCATTCTTCCCAAAACAAAGAAAAAAGGAAAGTGCAAACCTCATCCACCTCCACAGAGGAGATCTGATCCAGACAACAGTCCATGGGTAGGAATCCATGGTAAGAAGAAACCCCTCAATATCTATGAAGAAGGACTTAAGATTCTTTAGAAAGAAGGATTGTTACCACCTGATGATCCGACTCTTATTACATGGTCACCGACAGATCACTGTAAACCACTACATCCTCTAGATGTTGTCCAACCAATTCCTTGCTTTATGTACTCATCCACAAATTCAGAGTATGATCGATAATTTCCTGCTTAGGAAAGAAAGATGGATTCAATCATAGGCCAGACATTTAAGCCATTCATTCATCCAAGTGAAGTTCAGCCAGACGGGAAGCTTAAACCTTTAAGTCAAGTTGAAGAAGTTCTAAACTGGCAATCTGAAAACATGGTTTCTCAAAATGAGATTCTCCAAAACCTTGACAAAAAGGTAGACAATATTGAAGGGAAAATGGATGAAACATATGAGTACCTCAAGTTCTTATCCCAAAAAATGCAGAAACACTACAGGAGCTTGAAAGCCCAAGTATCCCAACTAGATCGTGATTTGCGGAAGATGTTTGATAGAGGAATTTTGGCCAAACTTTTGACCAAAAGGAGAGAGAAATCAAAATTCTACAAGACCAGGTAAAAGAATAGATGATTTCTTAAGAGCCTCTCATGAAAGAGACACCAAGCCTGTTGAAAACTCTTTCTTAGACCCTCTTGCTTTTCCTACATATTTCAAACTACCAGAAAGGCCTTCTCCATTTCTACCATTCTTATGTTTCATCACCACCAAACCTAGTCAAATACATACTTATAACACATACCAAAATCCACCAGAAATACCACTACCTCAACCTCCAAGAAAAAAGAGAAAGTTATTTGTTTGAGTGCCTCATCATCAGAATCTCAAGATATCCCTGAAACACCTCCTCCAAAAATCCAAAAGGAGGAAGAATTCCATGATAAAGGTTTCCAATCCTTGGCAATCACTAGAAATTACGAATCTTCCCAAATAAATTACTCTGAATCATCAACACAAAAGGAAGACGAATCTTCTTCAGATGGTGACAACAACTCTGATCAAGAAACGTCCTCTGATGAAACACCGAGATCCTTTTCATCTATACCAGAATCTGAAGACCATCATATCCCAAGACACTTTATGAAAAATATAAAAGAGGAAGAATCCTTTTTTGAAGAGGAATCCCCTGAAGAAACTCTAGTCCCTGAAAGGACTAGACCAAATGGCGTTCCCTGGTTCACTTTTGATTATATACCACCTAGCTGATGGAGAAAGAGACTATTGGAATTTGGAGTTTGGCTTGACACCCAAACGATGAAGACAAGTGCAGATAACTATAAGATCATTGAAGAATTTTGTTGTAGAATGACCGACACGATGAAAGAATGGTATCATAATCTTGGAGATTTCAAACAAGATGAGCTGCATCGTTTAGAAACTAATGCTAATGTTCTTGGTGTGCTTCACCGTGAATTCATTGGTGACATGGAGATATTTGATAGAAAAAACAGACAAAAATTCTTTGAGATGAAATGTTGCTCTCTCAAAACAAAGGATCTTGACAAACATTATCATAGGATGGCACAAAGGTATTATGTACTTAATGGATACAATGACCCTAGTCTGAAGAATACTTATGTATCCTCTCTACCACACGAACTCCAACCAGAAATTCACAGGATGTTAGCCACAACTCAAAGGGATATTAAAACAACGAGTCTTGGCCAAATCCACCAGGTGACACTAAAAGCACTTGAAAAGCTCTCAGTTTCCATCATCAATTCTCTGAAGTTATAGAACAAAAGTCCAAGTTCACCCAAGCATGTAAGAACCCCTACCTGGAGATTAAGTGTAAAGACAAAAGATGTAGTTGTGCAACAAGAAATAAACATCATCATAAAAAATACACCAAATCTCATAGGATATTCAAGGGAAAGAAAAGAAAGAATATGAAGTTCTTTAGGAAAAAACCTTTCTGAGGAAAAGGAAGAAATCAAAGATGCTTTATTTGTGGAAAAAATGGGCATTTCTCTAAAGAATGTCCTAATAACACTCATAAAGTTGCAAAACTTATTAATTCTCTTCAGCCTCTAGAAGGAGACTTAGAATCTTTATATTCTGAATAAAGCTCTGCTGATGAAGAAAAAAAATTTACCCTTCGAGACTCTTCCCCTGATGAAGCCTCGTTTTCAGAAAATTACGATGGCAAATATCTCACTATTTACTCCTTCAAAGAGATAAGCAGCTCTCTTCCTACTACACCACTTCCTTGTGTTGAAGCCCATATCCCTACAACAAAGTTTTCCCGTCCAAAAAAAGTCATAGCTTACATGGTGTTGCACCCCATTTTCCCTCACCTAGACAAGACATTGTGTACTAAGGTGTCCCCAGAGGTTCACAAGGTTCACAAGGTATCTCAAGAGGTTCACAAGGTTCACAATTAGTCAGAAAGTTTGACAATTCCCTCAGACAAAGCATCCTCTTAAGCAATGCATCCTAAACTAGGGTTTTGAGTTTCCTCAGGCTAAATGGACTTACAAGGCTTCAAGTGAGATTCATAGCATATTATATGTCTTCAAGAATCCCTATGTCAAGTTTCAAGGCTTTCTCAAAAGGTTTGCTCAGTCAGATGATCAGATATGCAAAAATCAGTCAAAGCAGTTAAAAAGTCAAACTGAGGTCAACTGTGGTCAAACCAAAGTCAAACTTCATGATGTTTTGCCAACATCAAGTTTATGAAGTAAAATTCATCATTTGATCAAGGGTTGATCATGATTCATCAAGGATATTTCAGATCATCAAGAATCAGGAGTTTATAAATTAGGGTTTTCATAGGAAAAGTCAACTGAACTTTGACCAGTCATAATTTTCACATGCTTCATCAAAAATTTCCCATCGAAAGCTCATTTTGAAGGAAATTGAATTATCTACAACTTTGTGTCTCACAAGCCAAGCCCAAAAATGCTTCATTTGGAAGGTATGAGCTAAGACATTATAGGTCATTTTAAAAGTCAACAAAAAGTCAACATCTTCCAATGGGCATAATTTGAAAATGGTAAAGGACATGGACATGAGACCAAAGAGGTTGGTTAAAGGACTCTCTAAGCTTTCCAAAATGTCCAAGAGCAACTTCATAACTTTAAAATTGAGGGATTTGTGCCTTTGCAAAGTTAGTGAATTTTTGGGAGGTATGTGAAGCAAATGAAGTCTTAAAACCAATTTTTGCCAAATGGGCCTACCAAATTTCAATCCAATCTCAAGGATAAGGTCATACACGGACCGTTGACTATTTTTCCATATTTTTATATTTTATATTTTATTATTTTAGATTTTATTTAATAAAATTCAATTTTAATGAAAATAAAATACAAAAAGTCAATTTAAAAATCTGATTTTGGTTATAGAATGATTGAAATATCATTTAAAGTTGATTGAGAAGATTAAATTTCGTGTAAAGTCTTTGAGGCATAAAAATATTTGATTTTTTCTCACTTTGAATCATATCTTTCTTCATGATCAAGCTATCCAAAAGCCCAAAGAAGAGATTGGTTTTTGACCTAATTTGCTTTTACTATATGTACACAAGTGATCACAAGCATAAGGACACGATTTTTCAGCCTCCAAGAACAAGAGCAAAGTAAAAAAAAATTGAACAAAAAGTGAGATTCAGTTTTAGAGTTGGAGAGGATTTTTGGTCATTCTAAAGGTTGCAATGCATTCTTCAATGATCACTGAACATGTATCAATCATTTGCATCATCAAGAACACTCTCATATGACCTAACCGAATCACATTATCTTCTTATTTTCAATTTTTCGATTCTCATTATATATGTATTATCAATGAATTCTAACTTGATATTGTTAATCCTGATGTTGTTTAGATTGATTCTGCATGTTTTCTTGGAAGTTTCGAAGCCGGATGATGTAATTGCCATTGTTAGGGTTTGATAGCTCGTTTTAGGGTTTCACGTGTGAGGCAATATAAATCCTTTAAAAGACCATGGCTAGACTATATACATCCTAAGGATCACATTAACCAAATTAATTTGATGAAATTATAGGCCTGGCTATGAGATACGATTTTCGCAGGTTATGAATGAGGGAAAATTCGGAGGAAAATTTGTATATAATTTCGCATGTACATTCGCAGGGACGGAGGAAGAAAATGATGAAATTGGCGCTGAAAGTTGAAATTCAAAAACTTGTTTTATCTTATAATGTTTTATTGTTGATTATATGTTGAACGCGCCCCATGTGGCTCAGCTGGTTTGAGTGTTTATGTGTTATTGTAATGGTCCTGGGTTCGAATCCCCCCCAGGCCATTTTGTTTTTTTTGCATTTTATTTGATTTTTTACAGGTTATAATAAAAGGATTGCCACTCACCTCATAAACGCCAAGACACGCATTGCCTGGTGGTAGTGTTGTCAGACTAGATGGTGGAAAGCCTAGGGCCTGGGTTCGAATCCCAGCCCAAGTATGTTATTTTTCTTCAAATTTTTTGTCTTTTTATTTACTTATATTTACTTAATTCATTTAATTTCTTAAAAAATAATTTCTAAACAAATACTTATAATGTTTTCTTCTATAAAAACTTATATTTTAAAATTCAGAATTTATTTTCTTAAAATCAAATTGTTTATATTTATTTTATAATATATTTATATTTTATTATTATTATTATGTATATATTTTTGTAAATAAATTAATTAGGTTTAGATTGATAATCAAAACCCTAATCTAGCTAACCCTAATCTTCATAACCCTAACCCTAATTTTTTTAAACCTTAATATTTAACCTAATTTTTTTTTATAAACTATAATTAATCATTAATCATTTTTTTTAAATATGTGAATAGTTTATTATTTGTTTATTATTAAAACTTATTTTCTTAATTAATTCTTAAAAACTTTTTTCTAATATTAATTTGTCTTGCCAATTTCTTATTTCTTTTATTTTAATTATTCTAACCTTTATTCTTATTTATTATTATTACTAATATTTAATTATTGCTTATTTATTATTATTCTATTTATTATTATTATTATTTCTCGATTATATTGTAACTGTCCCAAAGCCTTGTAATATTTTTAGGTTTATATTTTTGCTTTATTTATTTGGAATATATTTATTGTATGGTTAGTAATTTAGGGTGTGTATAACATGTTTGTAATTAAAAATTAACTTAGAATAATTAACTTAAATAAGAAAAATATTTGAATATGAACACGCACACACGTAAGTCGATTTTTGATCGCTATCTTGCACTTCCTAGGGTTACCTCTCTGTTGCCTTATACAAAAGGTCAAGTAAGGTGTCTTAAGCAAAGTCCCTTCATAAATATCATCAAGTCCCTTCAGTTTATAATATCAAGTCCCTTCGAGGTTGCCTACGATAAATGATCTTGTCCCTTCAAATAAAAGATGATAAGTCCCTACGAATTGCTAAAGACACCTTACAGTTGCCTATATACAAATGTCCCTACACATGTCCCTTAAACATCCAAGGTAATGACTACCTATTCCTTAATAATAGGGATAGTTTTACCCTTGAAAGAACATATGAGAACATGAATGACTTAGTCTATGGTAGGTACCTCTTAGTTGCTTGCTCACATTTCAAAATACTTTTCACACCTCACAATATTTTCAAAACATTTTCAAACAAGGCTTTGTATACATCCATACGAGGATCATTACAAAGTACTTAGAAAATTTCTAATCACACACTACACTTTTCAAAAACAATCTAAGTGAGCTAAGTAACTAAGAGCCCATGGATGACCATGGATATAAAGGGTGCTAACACCTTTCCTTTATATAACCTACCCCCCGAACTCAGAATCTTTTTAAGGTCTTTCCTGTTCTTTTATGTCCTTTCCTTTTGGATAAAATAAAAGTCGGTGGCGACTCTTGCTATCCGTAACATTTATAGAAAGTGTTGCACCCCAAAATTTGCCCTCACAATACAAGACTTTGTGTGCCAAGAGGTTCACAAGGTTCACAAGACCTTTCATGAGGTTCATGAAGTTTACAAGACACTTTATGAGGTTCACAAGCCCTTTCATGAGGTTCATGAAGTTTACAAGACACTTTATGAGGTTCACAAGGTTCACAAGACACTTTATGAGGTTCACAAGGTTCACAAGACCTTTCATGTGGTTTATGAAGTTTACAAGACCATTCATGAGGTTCACAAGGTTCACAACACCTTTCATAGACCTCCCATGAGGTTCACAAGGTTCACAAGACATCTTATGAGGTTCACAAGGTTCACAAAGTTCACAATTGGTCAGAAGATATGACAATTCCCTCAGACAATGCATCCTCCTAAGCAGTGCATCCAAAACTAGGGTTTTGACTTTAATCAGGCTAAATGGATTTCCAAGACTTCAAGTGAGCTTCATAACATCTTATATATGTTTAAGAACCCCCATGACAAGTTTCAAGACTTTTCTCAAAGGTTTGCTCAGTCAGATGATCAGATAAGTCAAAATCAGTCAAAGTAGTTAAAAAGTCAAACTGAGGTCAACTGTGGTCAAATCAAAGTCAAACTTCATGATTTTTTACCAACATCAAGTATATGAATTAAAATTCATAATTTGATCAAGGGTTGATCATGATTCATCAAGGAGGTTTCAGATCATCAAGAATCAGGAGTTTCTAAATTAGGGTTTCCTTAGGAAAAGTCAACTGAACTTTGACCAGCCATAACTTTCACATGCTTCATCACCAATTTTCCATCCAAAGCTCATTTTGAAGGAAATTGAATTCTATACAACTTTGTGTCTCACAAGCCAAGCCCAAAAATGCTTCATTTGGAAGGTATGAGCTAAGACATTATAGGTCCTTTTGAAAGTCAACAAAAAGTCAACAACTTCAAAAGGGCATAACTTGAGAATGGTAAATGATATGGACATGAAACCAGTGGGGTTGGTTAGAGGACTATTCAAGCTTTCCAAAATGTCCAAGAACACCTTCATAGAATTAAAATTGAAGGATTTGTGCCCTTGCAAAGTTGGGAAATGTTTGGGAATTTTATGAAGCAAATAAGGCCTTAAAGTCAATTTTTGCTAAATGAGCCCACCTAATTGCCATTCAAACCTTACAAACTCATCAAGCACGACCCAACCCACTCATTTTCTGATTTTTTATTTTTTATTTCATATTTATTTGAATTTTATTCATTAAAATACAAATTAAATTGAAATAAAATATAAAAGTCATATATTTGATTTGATTTTTTGGTTCTAGAAAGTTTTAACACTCATTTAAACTTGATTAATACCATTTAAATTCAGATCATCCAAACATGGCAAGGCTAGATCAAGAATATTCAAAATTTAAGATCACATCTTTTTCAATCTCCCAAAGTCCAAATATCCACAAATTTGTTAAAGTCTTGACCTAATTTCATCAAGTGGTATATATACAACATGAAGACAAGCATTGCACACGAAATTCTGGCCTCCAAGAGTAAGTTTGCATCTTCAAAAATCTCACAAAAAACTCAAATTTTGTTTCCATACTACAAGGCTTGTTAAGGTATTTTAAGGACATGAGAATGATCCTTGGACTTCACTGATCATGTACCAATGCTCATTTGCATCCAAGACACCCTATAATGCATAAACCGAATCACTTTTGTTCATGTTTTACATTTTTTTCGATTCCATACTTTCATGTGTTAATAGTTGATTTTGTTTGCTGATTTGTGTTTGTGTTGATGTATAGAAGCTTTCTGGACAAATTAATTGGAGTTTCATGGCTTAAATCGATAGGTGCCATTGTTAGGGTTTGAGATTCAAATTCGGGATCTTAATGTTTAAAGCATCAAAACGAATTTTAAGAACATGGATATCACATATAAACTTCATATAACAGATCTGGGTTGCTAATTTGTGTTGATATTAGTGTTTGCTTGATGTTTCAAAAACCTAGGATTTCTGGTTTATGAACACAGGAAATTTCGCAGGAAATGTGGAAAGAATTTTCGCAGGAAATTCAAATGGAGAAGATGAAGTCTGGGCGCGAAATCCAGAATGAAAATACTTGCTTATTTTATATTCTATGTGTTGTGTTTATGTTTCACAATGAGCAGGTAGCTCAGCTGGTTTTGGTGCGCGTATATTGCTTGAAGGTCCAGGGATCGAATCCTGGCCTCAACAATTTTTCTCATTTTTTCAGTTTAATCATGAAACTTCATATATTATGTATTATAGTCATTATGTTAACAGATGCGCCCTCCCGGCTGGAATGGTAAATGCGTTTGTGAATTGAGTAAAGGTCCTGGGTTCGATCCCCCCAGACCTTTTGTTTTGTTTCTTTTTCATGATATTTTCAGGAACAAACAACAAAACCAATTGGACCTCTCTCCTTAGCACCTGCGCGCGCTGGCCCAGTGGTTAGTCTTGCTGGCTGGAGTTCATGAAAGCAAAGGGGCTGGGTTCAATTCCCAGCCAAGGTAAGTTCTTTTTCTCTTTTTTTCATTATTTGTTTTGTTTGTTTATTAATATTATTAATTTTAATTAAAACCTTAATTTAATAAAACCCTAAAAATATTTTCATAAATCCTAATTTTCTATTAATTGTAAATATCATTTATTTGTTTATTTTAATTCTTGCTTATATTTTAATTGGTTTATAAATCCTAAATAATTTTCACAAAAACCCTAATTTTCTTCTATTTGACATTTAATTCTATTATGATTTTTAATTTTTAATTTATCATTTAATCATGTACATATTTTATAATTTATTTAAATCTTGTTTAAAATAATTAAAATTTTGTAAATATAATTATAATTAATACTATTTTCATAATATGTAATATTCTATAAATTGTTTATAATTTAATTTTGTATGTAAATAATTTTTATTATATGTTTAAAAATAGTTAAAAATTGCTAAATTAATTTTGTAATTATAATTTTATTTCTATAATATGTTTATCATTAACTTATTTTTTTTATAATCTACATATAATTTAAAACTTTATAATAATTAATATAATTGTTCATATTTTTTTTTATTAATCTTAAATAATTGTTTATATAAAAATTTGATCTTTTAATTATTATAATGTTTTTGTTTATATTATGTTTATTTTCTTATGATATTATTACTAACCCCATTTAACTTTATATTATTTTTGTTATTATTATTTTTCTACTAACCCAATTATTATTATTATTTAATATTTTGCTTATTTATTTAATTTGTGTTTATTATTATGTAATTGTTCCTGGATGTAATATTTTAGTAATAATGTTTATTATTTATATTTTATGCTATGGTTAGTAAATAGGGAGTGCAACATGTTTGTATGTGTAAAATAAATTTAGATCACTTAATTTAAAAGATAAATATTAAAATTGTACACTCACACACGTAAGTCGATCTTTGATCGCCATCTCACTTCCTTAGGGATACCTCTCATGTTGCCTAATCAAAAGGTCAAGTAGGGTGTATAAAGCATAAGTCCCTCAAATTCACATCATCTAGTCCCTTAACAGATAAAAGATCAAGTCCCTTTCGAATGTTGCCTTCGTAATGATCTTGTCCCTTTCGAATAAAGATGATAGTCCCTTTCGAATTGCTTATACACCCCACAGTTGCCTAAATACCAGATGACCCTTCACTTGTCCCTTACATCCAAGGTAATGACTACCTATTCCTTAATAATAGGGATAGTCTTACCATTTAAAGGACTCAAGAATAGAAAAGACTTAAAACTTAGGGTAGGTTCCTCCTAGATACTTGCTCACTATTCAAAAACTTTTCAAACACTTCACAATTTCAAACAAATTTTCAAAACAAAGGTTTATACGCATCCGTACATGGATCATTATAAACACTTAAGAAAATTTCTATTCACACACTTCGCATTTCAAAAACATTTTAAAGTGAGCTAAGTAACTAAGAGCCCATGGATAACCATGGATGTAAAGGGTGCTAACACCTTCCCTTTACATAACCTACCCCCCGGACCCAAAAATCTTTTAAAAGGTCTTTCCTGTTCTTTTATGCCTTTCCTTTGGATAAAATAAAAGTCGGTGGCGACTCTTGCTATCCGCAACATAACTAAAGTCAGTTCTCCCACCATGTTACAGAAAGTCAGTTCTCCCACCGTGTTACAGAAATGGCGACTCTGTTGGGGATTTAATAAAAGAGGGGTACTGTAACACCCTAATTTTTGCCCTAATATTGTTTCGCATATCATCTGCATTTTGCATACAAACAAGATCGCACTGGCTTTCGAGTTTCTTCTCAGATTTAGGGTCTATGCTTCGCAGAGGATCACCATTATTTTTACTGTCTTATGTTTGTTTATATTTACTGACTTCTAACCAAAATACAAAAAAATATGTTGCAGTGTTCTTCTTCTTCTCTGTGTTGCAGGTTTGCGAAGATGAGACAGTAATTCCATTCAAGATGCATTTGTTCAGTCACAATTCGATTTCAAGTGGATGTTTGACCTAATTTGGTCAAACTATTAAAAGACTGTGTTGACTGCAAGTTGTATGTGCCAAGGGTTCATTTCTCAGGCAATGCGTTTGCAAAGCACAAGTTGGGTTGCGTGACAGTGTTTCTTGTGCGAAGTTATTAGGCTGTATTTTGTGCGAAGTTTGGTTTGAATCTTCAGTGTTTATCAGTTCATCAGCGATTCATCTGAGGATTTATTTTCCTCAGTATGAATTCGGTTTATCAGATAATAATCAGACAGTTTTCAGTTGGCAAGTTGCAAGGTATTTGGGCTGTGTTCAGAGGCTTGTGAAAGAATAATCGAGATTTGTTGCGGGCTTAAAAAAAATCAAATTTCATCCATCATCCTTTTTTTTCGATTAAACCATTTTATTTCCTAATCCAGTGACCATTTTTTTTCCATTATCCAATTCATTTTTTTTATTCAATTATCCAAAGTACATTTTTTTATTCCATTTCCATATTCACCAATATCCATTTTTATTTTAACTCACAAATATTCATGAACCCCATTTTTTTATATACAAGCCCATATATTTTTTTTAAGCCCATTCATAAAAAATTACATTATCATTGTTTTCCCTTTTCTTCATTATATGTTCATCTCATTGATACAAAATAATAAAAAAATACAACTTTATACAAGCCATTTGAACAAGCCTCTCACAGCAAAAAACCGTACAAGCCTAAGCCAATACTTCCCAAGCTGTATCCGTACTCCTTCAAGCCATACGCCTAGCACTTCAATCACCTGCCAGCATCACGTGCAAATACTTCATGCCAGCCACACAAACTAGCTACGCCGCACGCCCTAACACACCAGCTTCAGGCTCGTATTCACAAATCCTCCAAATACAACAAGCTGTATCCTAGCCACAAACATCAGTCTCGCATATCCCGCAACAGGCCTCAAGCAAACAATAAGCCTTGTCACAGCCAACACTTCAAGCTGCAAGCCAACGCTTTCAAATCCGCAAGCCGCAGGCCCAAATGAACAACAATCAGCTTGCCAAAGCACGTGGAACACACCTGAAAAAGCAAAAATCAAAACGCACAGCAGCTATCCATAAAACGCAGAGAACACGAGCAATACACACGCACGCATCCTGCAAACTATCAAAACGCAAAGCCAAAAAGAGTAAAACGCAAAGCCAATTCAAAATCAAAACTCAGCTCACACGAGAATTTCGTGAAGCCTCAAAACGCGTCCGAATCCTTTTCAAAACGGCAATCACCTTCAATTACTCTTCTCCTATAAATTGAGACTCCCATTCTCATTTATCTCAAGCTTCGAGAGCATACACAAACTCTGCCGAATCAATCCCAAAATCCCAAATCCCCAATTCAAATCCCTAATTCCCCAATTCTTCTCACCTTCAATCTTTAAAATTCGTCACCAATCTTTCATGGAAAGGGAAAACAGAAGCCATTGAGAGTGAGAGAATGGATTCACCGATTTGAAACACGGAACTTGCGAAGAAGAAGAAGAAATTCGCGTACGAGAGAGAAGAAACATCGTTTGTTCGTTTGGATTTTTGTTGTTGAAGGTGAGAGAGAAGACCTGGCCGCTGCTTCTGATTTGTTTTTGCCGTGATTTTTCTCTTGTTTGTACCCTGTTTCCGTTTGTGCATTGAGGGAGGAAGAAGAAGTCATTTGCTTCTTTTTGTTTTTATTTTTTTATTTATTTTTATTTGATATTTGTTTAATAATAAGAATGAGATAGAGTTTAGGGCCTGGATCTTTTAGATCCATTTGGATCTACTATCTGCACCATGACCCGCGCAGATCCACCTTCCCTCTCTTATTTCTATTCTTTTTTTTGTTTCTTCTTTTCTTTATTTTGTTTTAAATGTTTTAAATGATTTTGCTAAAAAAGGATTGTAGAAGTATTTCAACATTGAAAATATATTTTTAGAATATCTTCTTAAGAGAAATCTTAAAAAATATATTCTAAAAAAGAGATTTAAAAAAAAGGATATTAGAAGAGAATTTTAGAAAAAGTTTTAAAAATATTTTAAGTACCTTTTATGGATCTACTTTTGGATTTATTTTTTCTTCATCTCTTTTTAATTTTGGTCGATGACAATCTTCCGATTCGGGATTGTTGATTTCCGATTAAGTTTAATCTTCATTATTTCAAATCTATGGATGAATGATCATTTGGATCATTCTCCATACTTTGAGGTCGTGATAGGTTGCTTTTCGATGAAATTCAACGATAATCTCGATTAAGATTAGACCTTCCTTTTTCTTTTAGTGTGGCATGTTTTCGGAGAACGATTCGTTATATCGTTTCTCTAACATGTATTAACACTGATATTTTCCACTTTAATTAGTGGTGGCCGGCCTCATTTGTAGGGTAATTACTCCGTAAATTACTCAGCGATTGCTTAACATAGACCTAAAGTTGTCCCGATTCGATTAAAGATCCACTTGGATCCGTTTGCCTCGATCTTATTTTTCTTTTTGTGGTGGTGCTTGATTAAGTTCATCATACCACCTTATATTGTAAATATTATTATAATGTGAATATAATTGTTTAAATTTAATCTCTCGCACCTTATCCTTTTATTTTAATCTCTTGCTCCCTTATCTCCATATTATATCTTGTCATATTATATCATATATCATTGTTTATATTCATATTGTGCTTGTTTATATTCATATTGTGCTTGTTTTTATTTTGTCCATTTGGATATCAAAACACTTAATAAAGGCTTAAACTCTTAAAGAAAAACTTGTGACTTATAATTGTGGACTATGGTTACTATCCCTTTGCTTTTGGAGAATGGGCTTAGACTCCTAGGATCTCCCTTTGCTCAAGTTGGAATGGATTAGAAACCTCGGCCTCAAGTTACTTCATTAACCTTTGAAGAGGAAATTCCGATCTTTGAAGAATTGTACATATTGTTTTGGTAAATTCTTTCCTTATCTTTTAATTCAAGCATTAGGACTAGTCTCTTCATCTCCTCCCCATTCTTTAATTTTCAAAACTTCTTCCTATTTCAAAACCTTCTTGTTTTCTAAACTCCAAACACTTTCATAAACAAACCTTGACTTAGGTCAAGCGATTTTTAATCTTTTTCCTTTTATTTTCTTAATCAAATATCAATCCATGTAAATATATCAAAACCATTTTCTCATATCCTTTAAAAAATGCAAACCCACTCATTTGTTTTTGTGCCTTGTGCACCTTTTCTTTTCCCACATGTTTAGATATGATTCATCCCTTTTAGCGGAATTATTCGCTAAGGGATGACGATTTATCTCTACATTCTAAAATCAATTCAACCCACTTATTCTTTTCAAACTTTGTACCACGAACTACGAGGTTTTGATCTCGCATTGCACTTTGTGGGTACGTAGGCATAAGGCTTTAAAACCTTATCAAACACAAAATCATTAAAAAATATTCTTCTTCTCATCTCTTCCATCATTTTAAACAAACCAATTTCAGACCAAAAAGCAATAAGTATTTCAAAGGGCTCCCGTGGAGTACCACGGATGAGTCGGGTGCCTAAAACCTTCCCGGTTCATAACCAATCCCCTTACCCAATCTCTGTTTATTTCTTTTAGCCTTTGCTTTTAGAATTCTAGGTTTTTATTCGTTCTTTTACCTTTTTCCATTCGGAAATAAAGAAAAGCGCGGTGGCGACTCTGTGTTAATCGAGTTAAGTTAATCAATAGCTTACACTCACGATTTTACCGCTACAGGTACCCTTAGGAATTAGATCACTTTAAATTTGTTTGCTTTGTTTGCTTTACTTTACTTGTTGGGGCTCTTATGTGTGAAAGATCCTAACCCGGATCTAGTGTACCCTAGGTAAATGACAATAGACCAAGGAAACTGTACGGCGTATACCGATATGGTTGATCTGGTGGCCATAGTTAGTGTGACTTCTTGGTTGGTGTTTATGTTCCTTAAGTAAGTTAAGGATAATATGGGGCTGCCATATGTTGTCAATACACTAACTAACTTTTAGAACCCTAGTTATCCCATCTTGGCCTTTAGAAAGTAGTGAGGTAGCCGGCTTTGGTGAAGACTAAAGTTGGTTGATACTCGATGCTACACTCATTGCGATCCTAAACTTGGAGGGTTTTGGTTGGCAAGTAAGTTGCCTACTGAACAACCACCCTTGGGAAGGATCAATGATATTGAGATCCCTTAGAACCTGGATATTTTATAGGACAGGATGAACCATCTGAACTTCAGGGGAGGGTACTTACCTTTAAACCTCATGCAAGTCTTCAAACCTAGGGCTATTGTGTGACTTATTTGTGTGTGCCACATGTTTTTGATTGAACATAACATCATAACATCATCATGCATCATAAGCATAGCATTTTCACTAACCATTTCAAGGACCAAAGGATTTATCTTTGTTCTTTGTTGCAGGTCATGGCTTCTGCTTGTAGGAATACTATCCGGATTAACTTTGTAGGGATACCTTCTTTGCTTAAAGAATTGGTATCTCAAGTTTCTGAAAACTCCTAATTCATCAAGAGGCATGGTCACCTACTGGATCTAGTCACTTCAGGGTTCAATGAAGACATGATGAGTGTCCTATTTCAGTTCTTTGATCCTAAACATCACTGTTTCACATTCCCCGACTATCAGGTGGTTCCTACAATGGAAGAGTTCTCCAAGCTACTGGGTATACCTATCCTTGATCAGAGACCTTTCACAGGCTTAGAGAAAGAGCCCAAACCTGAGGTTATTGCCGCAGCCCTACATTTGAAGAAATCAGACATTGTTCTAGAGACAAGAAGTGGAGTTAAGGGTATTCTTGCTAAGGTACTGATGTAGAAAGCTCAAGTGTTCCTGAAGGCTATGAGTTATGATGCTTTTGAGGGGATCTTAGCCATATTGATCTATGGTTTAGTGTTGTTCCCTAATCCAGACCAGTTCATAGACATACACGCCATCAACATATTTATGACTCACAACCCAGTGCCTACATTACTTGGAGACATCTTACATTCTCTCCATACCCGTACTACGAAGGCACGAGGAACTCTGATGTGTTGTATACCTCTATTGTCTATGTGGTTTATTTCTTACCTTCCTCGATCAGTGATGAAGAATGAACAAGGGTTAAGGTGGTCCAAGAGGATTATGTCACTTTCTCATTCAGATATTCATTGGTGCGCTCGATCTATGGAGGGTGTTACTATCATTGACCGTTGTGGGGAGTTCCCTAATGTGCCACTCCTTGGCATAAGAGGGGGAATTACTTACAACCCTTCTTTAGCTCTACGTCAGTTTGGTTATGCTCGGAGTGATGGTCCTCACGACATGCTTATTCAGGGTATTGTGTTCGACTACGACAACATCTGCAAGGTTACCGTCAAAGGTTTATACGAGCTTGGGGTAAAGTGAACAAGGTTGACAGCAAGACTCTGGAACCAAAGTACTCCATTCCTATGGAACCTTATCTCAGATGGGTACGAGCACGTGCTCAGACTCTTATGATGTCATATCCTTCTATCCTCCCAGTTACCATGGAGCCTGTTGCTGAAGGAGATACTTCTTATATCATCCTTCATACAGACATGCCCACTGACATGGAAGAGTTATAGAGGTCCTGGATCCAGTTGAAGGAGCAAAGGGATACTTTTGAGACTCATTTCAAAGCTGGTTAAGAAAGAATCCTGGGGCTGACAAAACAACTTCACGAGGAGCGGAATCTCAACTCATACCTCAACACAGAGAGGAAACGTCCATGGGAGACTTAAAACCCTATCTTTGTATTCATTTCATTTTTGTTGTAAACCCAAGAGGCAAACAAGTTTATTGATTATTAATAAAAGTTTACTTTTTGGTTGTTTAAACAAATTTAAATCCTGCGGTCTTTGAAAACATTGCATATGCATCTACATACCATATCATTGCATCACAGGTTTCTTATAAACAGGTATCTTATCTTCTCGTTGTTTATTTCAGCAGAAATGGCTCTTGAACAGACTGTCAAAGAACTCCAAGCTCAGAATGCACAATTCCAAGAGCTGATCCTGAACTTGTCCAAGGGACAAGATGAGCTGAAGACACTGTTGGCTAAGAAGAAGAAGAATACTAGAAAATCAGGAGGCCTTATCAACTTGGGAAGAAGGTTCAGAGGTCCTATCAAGACAAAGGAACAGATTGAGGATTTTGAGTCTGAGAATTATGAGAAAGAGGGAGGTAGTCTCCATGATACTGTGGGAGGTTCTGATTCTGAAGCAAATTATTATCATGATCCTGCTAGTGAAGAGAAGTACAAGATGCTGGTATACAAAATGAATGTTATGGAATTTCAAAAATCTTCTGGGCTTGATTTTGAAGATCTGAGTTTAGTTTCTGGAGTGGTTATACCTATTGGCTTCAAGGTTCCTGTTTTTATGGTGTATGATGGTGTCTTATGTCCTAAGCTGCACCTGAGATCCTATGTTTGGAGGATTCAACCACATACTACTGACAAGAAACTGTGGATTCATTTCTTCCAAGAGAGCTTATCTGGAGCTCAATTGGAATGGTACTATCAAGTGGAAAGTTTTAATATTCGTGACTGGAATGATCTTGTTGAGGCCTTTTATAGGCAATACCAATATAATGCTGATTTAGCGCCAACTCGCATGCAGCTCCAAAGCATGTCTATGGGTGCTAAGGAGAGTTTCAAAGAGTATGCCCAGAAATGGATAGACCTGGCTGGCAGAGTTCAACCTCCTCTGACTGACAGGGAGCTGGTGGATATGTTTATGAGTACGTTGAATGGTCCTTTCTATAGTCACCTCATTGGAAGCTCATCATCTGGTTTCACTGAGTTGATAATGACTGGAGAACGTGTGGAAAGTGGTATAAGAAGTGGTAAGATACAAGTGGGTGCCTCTTCATCAAGCACTGTTAAGAAGCCCCCTAGTGGGAAGAAGGATTCTAATGTTGTGTATGGTCAACATAGTCGTAACAGGAGTCACCAATCTGTGGGAGCAGTTCACATCTCCAATCCTGCTCCTGCAGCACCAGAGCCACAATAAAGCAATCAACAGAAGCCTAGAAGACAGTTCACCAAGATCAACATGTCACTGGCCCAAGCCTTGCAACACATGTTGAAAGGGGAACTCATTACTTTGAGGGATCCTCCTCAGAATCCTAATACTTCCTCTCCTCGATACAATCCTAATGCAAGATGTGCATATCATTCTAATAGTCCGGGACATGACACCAACAACTGCTGGGTGTTGAAAAACAAGATTCAAGACATGATTGAAGCTGGGGAAATTGAATTTGACCCTCCTGGGACCCCAAATGTGATCACTACTCCCATGCCCAATCATGAGAAGACTGTTAATGTTGTTGATGAGGTTTTGTATGTTTCCTCAGTTGCAGATGTGACTACTCCTCTATCCATTATCAAGAAGAAGCTGGTGCAGGCTGGTTTCTTTCCAGGTTGAATGAAGACTGTTTTTATTGTGCCTATAAACCTGATAGTTGCTGGAAGTTGAAGGATGGTATTCAACGCCTCATGGATAATTACACTATATTGTTTGAGAAGACTCCTTCTGTAGAAAGTATGTGTGAACATCTGATTCGAAGCACGAAGCTTGAAGATGTAGCTATGGTTGATAAAGTACCAGTTAAGATTACCTCCAAAGGCCCAGTCAGGATCACCTCTAAGGGTCCTGTCAGGATTACTGTTGAAGGCCCTGTAAAGACTGTTGCTGAAACTAGGGTGGCTTCCATGATCATTACCACTCCTGGTCCTGTTCCATATACTTCTGATAAAGCTAAACCCTGGAATTATGGTTCTGATGTTTATATACATGGTGTTAAACAAGAACCTGTGACTGATGCACCTGTTACTGATGATAATCTTGATGTTGATAATATTGCTGGATCTAGTAAGATTACTAGGAGTGGGAGAGTTTTCTCCCCTCAGGCTACCTCCAAAAGTGCAGTTACTCCAACTACTACCTCCAATTCTGGGCCAAGTACTGATGCCCGGGGCAAGGGGCATGTGATTGAACTGGTACAAGCCGAGGCACCGACTGCTGAAAATCTTTCTAAACAGATGAAGAAGTATTGAAGATCATTCGCAAGAGTGATTATGATATTGTTGACCAGTTGGGGCATACTCCCTCCAAAATCTCCATGTTATCTTTGTTGCTATGTTCTGAGGCTCATGCTAAAGCCTTAATCAAGTTCTTGAAGACTGCTCATTTGCCAAATGAGATTTCTGTGGACCAATTTGAGAATTGTGTGGCACATCTGACTAGTGATAACGGTTTGGGATTTTCTGATGCTGATTTGACTCCTGCCAAGAGGAATCATAATAGAGCTCTGCATATCTCCATTGAATGTAAGGGCACTACCTTGTCTCATGTGCTGGTGGACAATGGTTCTTCATTAAACATGCTCCCTAAAGAGGTTTTGGACAAGCTCAGTCCTAAAGATGTTGTGTTAATACCAAGTGATGTAGTGGTGAGAGCCTTTGATGGTTCAAGAAGAGTGGTACATGGAGAAGTAGACCTTCCAATCAAAGTAGGCTCTCAAGTATTCAACTCTACTTTCTATGTGATGGATATTCATCCTGCGTATTCTTGTTCGCTTGGACGCCCCTGGATCCATGGGGCAGGTGCTATGACTTCCACCTTGCATCAGAAGTTGAAATATCCAGTAAAAACAAAATTGTCACTGTCTATGGTGAAGAAGATTACATGGTGAGCCATGTGAATACTTTCAAATATGTGGAAATAGAGGGTGAGATGGTTGAAACTCCATGTCAAACATTTGAAGTGGTTCCTTGCTCTGATCATGTTCCTCAGTCCGTCCCTGCTTCAGAAAGAGTTCTTGTGGTTACTATAATACCTCCTGCAATGGCCTCCCTCAAAGATTCTAAGGCTGTGGTTGCAAAAGGTGGTTCTGCTATTTGGGGTCAGCTTCCCAACATCCCTTATAAGTCTAACAAGTTTGGTTTGAGTTTTACTGCAGAATCTCAGAAGGCTGTTCGTCGTGCTTGTGCTGTTCGTATCACCAATCAAGGGGTCATAAGAGATCTGATCAATGTTGTGGGTGACTGTAATGAAGACTACAACCTGGATGATTGGATCTTTCCTACCATGGGTGATGGGCTCAACAATTGGAAGACTGAAGACGTTATTCCTATCTCCTTTAGTCAGGAGTAAATACTTTTACTATGTTTTTATTTTAAGTTTGTAATTTCGAACAATTAAACTTTTAAGCCTTGTGTCTTTCCCGGGGCACAATGGTATGCTTGTTTCGGGATGTCATTTCATTTGCATACTTCATTCAATAAAAATCAATGGACGTTTCGTTTTCGTAAATATTGTGCTCCTCGTCTTTCTTTTATTTTTATTTGTTTTATCAGCTATGTGTTCTTACACACACCCACGTCACTAAAATGCAGATCCTCATCCACTCTGGATCCCATTGATAACAGTTCTACTATTGCCAATTATAACTTCGAGAATCCGATCTATCAAGCTGAAGATGGAAAGGAAGAAGATTGTGAATTACCCATAGAGCTTGCTAGGTTGTTACAAAAAGAAGAGAAAGCTATACAGCCACATGAAGAGCCAATCGAAGTTATGAATCTGGGAACGAAAGAAAACAGGAAAGAAGTCAAGATAGGGGCTGAATTAGAGGATGATGTTAAGAACAGATTGATCCAGATGTTACGTGATTATGTGGAGATCTTTGCTTGGTCTTATGAAGATATGCCAGGGTTAGATACAGACATTGTGGTTCACCGTTTACCGGTAAAAGAAGACTGTCGTCCGAAGAAGCAGAAGGTTCGTCGTATGCGTCCCGAAATGTCAGAAAAGATTAAGGCGGAGGTGATGAAATAGTTTGATGCAGGGTTTTTAGTTGTGACTTCTTATCCTCAATGGGTTGCAAATGTGGTACCAGTACCTAAGAAGGATGATAAGGTATGTATGTGCGTAGATTACATGGATTTGAACAAAGCCAGCCCTAAAGATGACTTTCCACTTCCACATATTGATGTTTTGGTAGACAACACTGCTCAGTATAAGGTATTCTCTTTCATGGATGGTTTCTCTGGTTACAATCAGATTAAGATGGCACCCGAAGATATGGAGAAGACTACATTTGTTACACAGTGGGGCACTTTTTGTTATAAGGTGATTCCATTTGGTTTGAAAAACGCCGGGGCAACATATCAGCGTGCTATGGTGGCTTTGTTTCACGATATGATTCATCAGGAGATAGAGGTATACGTGGATGATATGATAGCCAGGTCCCAGAATGAGGAACAACACCTTGATCATCTGCATAAGCTGTTTGAGAGGTTGAAGAAATACAAGCTAAGATTGAACCCAAACAAGTGTACTTTTGGAGTTAGGTCTGGTAAACTCCTGGGTTTCTTTGTCAGTGGAAAAGGTATTGAACTGGATCCTGCAAAATTGAAAGATATACAAGAGATGCCGCTGAGAAGGAAGTTAGAGGTTTCTTGGGACGACTAAATTACATTGCAAGGTTTATTGCCCAGCTAACTGCTACCTGTGAGCCCATCTTCAAGTTTTTGAAGAAAGGTCAGGTAATGGAGTGGAATGATGAGTGCCAGATAACCTTTGATGAAATCAAAAGATATCTCCTAGAACCTCCGATCTTGATGCCACCAGTTGATGGAAGAACCTTGATTATGTACTTAACAATATTAGACAACTCAATAGGGTGTGTGTTGGGGCAACATGACGAGTCTGGTCGAAAAGAGCAAGCAATATACTACCTTAGCAAAAAGTTTACCGACTGTGAAACAAGATACTCACTGCTCGAGAAAACTTGCTGCGCTTTGGCATGAGCTGCTCGCCGACTAAGACAATATATGTTGACTCATACTACCCTATTGATTTCAAAGATGGATCCAATCAAGTACATATTCGAGAAACCTGCTCTCTCCGGATGAATAGCGAGATGGCAAATGATATTAACAGAATATGATATACAATACACTACTCAGAAGGCCATCAAGGGTAGTGTGGTAGCTGATCATTTGGCTCATCAAGCAGTGGATGATTACCAGTCAATGAGTTTGAGTTCCGTGATGAAGACATTATGATTATTACCAAAGAACCTGGACAATATGACAAACCTGAACAAGGATCCCGATGGACTATGGTTTTTGATGGAGCTTCTAATGCGCTTGGTAATGGTGTTGGTGTTGTGATCATTTCCCCTGAAGGTTGTCATACCCCAATTACTACAAGACTTTGTTTCTATTGTACTAATAACATGGTTGAGTATGAGTCATGTATCATGGGTATCAAAGCTGCCATTGAGATGAAGATTCAGTTCCTGGATGTTTATGGAGATTCAGCCCTGGTAGTTAGTCAGATTAAAGGAGATTGGGATACCAAGCATGAAAATTTCATTCCTTACAGAGAGCATGTGTTGTCTTTGATCCCATATTTTGAAGAGATTACATTTGGACATATTCCACGAGGAGAGAATCAGTTGGCGGATGCATTAGCCACCATGGCATCTATGTTTGAGATTAGCTGGGATGATGAAGCTCCCAAGATCACTATTGACAGATTTGAGAAGCCTGCATACTGCAATGAGATTGACACTGAAGGAGTAGAAGAAAAGCCTTGGTTCTATGAGGTAAAGAGGTATCTTGAAGCTCAGGAGTTCCCTGAAGGGGCATCTGTCAAAGATAAGAAGTTTTTGAGGAGGTTTTCTGCTAAGTTCTTCTTGAGTAATGGAATTTTATACAAGCGCAATCATGATTCAACTTTGCTTCGTTGTGTGGATAAGAAGGAAGCAACATAAATTATGGAAGACATGCATGATGGGATTTTTGGCACTCATTCTAGTGGTCATACCATGGCAAAGAAGATATTGAGAGCAGGTTACTATTGGTCTACCATGGAAGCTGACTGCTATCAACATTCCAAAACATGTCACGGGTGTCAGATTTATGCTGATAAAGTGCATATACCTCCAGCTCCATTGAATGTGTTGACTGCTCCTTGGCCTTTTGCTATGTGGGGCATTGATATGATTGGTGAGATCAAGCCTACTGCTTCTAATGGGCATCGTTTCATCCTTGTTGCTATCGATTACTTCACAAAGTGGGTGGAAGCAGCCTCATTTGCATTTGTTACTAAGAATGTTGTGGCTCAATTCATTAAGAATAATCTCATATGTAGGTATGGCATCCCTGAAAGGATCATCACAGATAATGGCTCTTATCTGAATAATACCATGATTACTGATTTCTGCATGCAGTTCAAGATTAAGCATCATAATTCTTCTCCGTATTGTCCAAAGATTAATGGGGCAGTAGAAGCAGCTAATAAGAACATTAAGAAGATTCTACAAAAGATGACGGTTATGTATAAGGATTGGCATGAGATGTTACCATTTTCTCTTCATGGTTATCGTACTACAATACGTACTTCAACAGGGGCAACCCCATTCTCCTTAGTCTATGGTATGGAAGCAGTGCTACCCATTGAAGTTCGGATCCCCTCCTTAAGAATCAAGAAGGATGCAGGCTTGGATGAAGATGAGTGGATTCAGACTCGACTTGACCAGATAAATTTGATTGATGAGAAAAGGTTGGCAGTTGTTTGTCATGGTCAGATGTACCAGAAACGGATGATCAAAGCTTTTAATAAGAAAGTTAAGCAAAAGGTATATCAGACTGGTGACCTGGTAATCAAGCGTATCATATTACCACAGGGTGATCCTCGGGGCAAGTGGACTCCTACATACGAAGGACCATTTGTAGTCAAGAGATTATTCTCAGGAGGTGCCATGATGCTTACTAATATGGATGGTGAAGACTTCCCACAGCCTGTAAACGCAGACATAGTTAAAAAATACTATGCATAAAAAGAGACCCGCTAGGTTGACTGTCCTAGGCAAAAATAAGGGCATCCCGGCGAACCAAAAGGGTTCGGGCAAAAATTAGGGATATAAATATAAAAAATGTACACCCGACAAGTCGAAAACCTGAAAGGGCGGCTTGGGAAAAAAAGGGTATCCCGGTGGATTGAAAACCTGAAAGGGCAATCCAGGCAAAAGTTAGGGATTAAAGCGTATGACTATGTCTCGTTTGGATCACTCATGTAACCCCAACCGATTGTTCTACCTGACTCAAGTTCAAACGGATAAAGCTCAATCCAATCATTTCCATCTCGACAGCAAAGGATGAGATACTTGAAGATAATGGCAATAGTGGAATTGAAACTCAATAGGATTATTTCTCACATAGCTGTTTTTCTTTGTTTTTGTAAAACTTTTACGACAATTCCTCTTACTAGGATTTCTGTCTCCTTGTACAAACTTGCCTGTGTATAGGTTACTTTCTAAAATAAATAAAATCTCGTCTTTTAATCCAGACTTACTTTTACCTTGTTTACTTAAACGAAAACGTCCATTGGTTGTGTTTGAATGTATGTATGCTTTTGAATATGATTGATGTTTACCACAAATGCATAAAATGTAGTAATAGTATTTACTAAGGACGGACGAAGGTAGGAATTCAACGAAACTTCGCCGGTTCATCCCCACGGAGTAATCATTTCAATCACTTCAAGTAATATCTCCCCTCAGATTTATGTCCATCTCTTTATCCTCAGTCAGGATACTTAGGAACTTACTTCTTCAATAAGAAGTACGACGAACGAAGACGAGAGGTTATAAGTATAGTACTATGAAACAAGACGGGAACAAAGTCTTCATGTTCCTCAGCAACGAACCTGGATTTATTTTCCCTAGCCAGCAGTTGTTATAGAGATACCCATACACTTCTAGCTACATGATTCATACATACATCATTTACACCATATCACAACATACACATCTATAAATGCATAAAATTTACTTAAGAGCATCATGCCATACATGCATACATGTTGCATAAACTAACCTTTTCTTGTCAGTATAGTTGCAGGCAGATAAATTCTATCAATAACTCAAAACAATTCAGAGACGATCTATACGAAGATCTAGTACTGATACTTAATTCAGAGATAATCGCTACGAAGGTTCATTTCTGATGATCAATACTCAAGTTATCCTTGGAAGGGTATGTAAATGATCTATACGAAGATTTAGTGCTTAATCCAGGATATTTCCAGAGGAGATAATCGTTACGAAGATTTATTTTTGATGGTCAACTATATTTGGGATAGTGTGTAAATGGTCTATACGAAGATCTAGCACTTAATCCAAGAGATTCTTTCAGAAAAGGTTCAGGGACAATCGCCACGAAGATTTAATCCTGATATTCTTTTTGTCCTTGGGAAGGTATGTAAATGGTCTATACGAAGATCTATTACCTAATCCGGGATATTTCCAGAAGAGATAATCGATACGAAGATTTATTTCTAATGGTCTATTCAGATAGGATCGCCACGAAGATTTGATTCTGATGCTTAAATTAAAGTATGTTCCTAAAGATGGTTCAGAGCCGATCTATATGAAGATCTAAACACTGACACCTAATGAAGAATATTCTTTTCCCCCATAAATAATGCAAAGACGATCTATACGAATATCTAGTGCTGACATTCAACTCAAACCATGTTACAAGAATGATTCAGAGACAGCCTATACGAAGACCTAGTACTGATATCCAATGACAACATAAAGATACTATCACCTTCTGATATTATGGGTGGCATCTATAAGCCCATCTCCAGTTCCTCTAAGTGTCATCTTTAAGCCCACTCCAGCATATGCAACCAATCAGCAGTATTATCTTACGCACCGGAGAGTGCAAATTTTTGGGCTTTTATGTTCAATCCCCTTCAACCTTCCAAGTCAGAATGGCACACAGGCCAATCTAACCCCTCAGGTTTCAGAAAATTGAACAGGGGGCAGCTGTTGCACCCCAAAATTTGCCCTCACCTAGACAAGACATTATGTACTAAGGTGTCCCCAGAGGTTCACAAGGTTCACAAGGTATCTCAAGAGGTTCACAAGGTTCACAATTAGTTAGAAAGTTTGACAATTCCCTCAGACAAAGCATTCTCCTAAGCAATGCATCCTAAACTAGGGTTTTGAGTTTCCTCAGGATAAATGGACTTCCAAGGCTTCAAGTGAGCTTCATAGCATCTTATATGTCTTCAATAATCCCTATGTCAAGTTTCAAGGCTTTCCCAAAAGGTTTGTTCAGTCAGATGATCAGATATGCAAAAATTAGTCAAAGTAGTTAAAAAGTCAAACTGAGGTCAACTGTGGTCAAACCAAAGTCAAATTTCATGATTTTTTTCCAACATCAAGTTTATGAAGTAAAATTCATCATTTGATTAAGGGTTGATCATGATTAATCAAGGAGATTTCAGATCATCAAGAATCAGGATTTTCTAAATTAGGGTTTTCACAGGAAAAGTCAACTGAACTTTGACCAGCCATAACTTTCACATGCTTCATAAAAAATTTCCCATCCAAAGCTCATTTTGAATGAAATTGAATTCTATACAACTTTGTGTCTCACAAGCCAAGCCCAAAAATGCTTCATTTGGAAGGTATGAGCTAAGACATTATAGGTCATTTTAAAAGTCAACAAAAAGTCAACATCTTCCAAAGGGCATAATTTGAAAATGGTAAAGGATATGGACATGAGACCAAAGAGGTTGGTTAAAGGACTCTCTAAGCTTTCCAAAATGTCCAATAGCACCTTCATAGCTTTAAAATTGAGGTATTTGTGCCTTTGCAAAGTTAGTGAAGTTTTGGGAGGTATGTGAAGCAAATGAAGTCTTAAAACCAAATTTTGCCCAATGGGCCTACTGTCACACCCCAATTTTTACCCCTAACTTTTCATATCATACATATCATTGGTTTTATCTTTCAAAAGGCATGAAGTCAGGGGATCCTCAAGGGGCGGTTTTCAGAAATGTGCGAGACTACCTTATTCAAGTTTGGAAGCCAAGGTGCGAGTTCTTGTCATCACAATATGTGTATCACGCTTCATCAAATACTAAGGCGAATATGTGTTACTCAATATCAAGAGGATAACCTGATCACCAAGTTAAAGTTTTGTCATCTAATGTGTTGAAGGAATTTTTATTATGACCAAGGCTTTTATTTCTCTTGCTACTCGATATACGAGTTCGGATTGGGTTGAAGATTCGAATTAAGATTATGCCATAATCAAAGGATTTGGAATGAAGATGTTAAAACTCAATCAATTGGTTTTAGATTAATTTCAAGCTACAAACACATGATTGGTTCAGGACGACGTAGGGTCATTTTTTTTAAAGTTTTTCTCAAAATGATTGTTAGGCTATTCTCTAATTGGTGGGGATCATCTCTAAATTCATTCTTTTCTAAGTTTAAAGATTATGATACGAGATGAACTTCAAGGGTGCATATTGGGCTTTGGTCTTAAGGCCAAAATTCTTAAAGAAATCATGATCATGCTGCATTTGAGTCACAAGGAAAAGGTTTCGAGAATGAGCTTCAAAGGAGATCTTATTACATTCAGAGTTGCATATATAATACCACTGTTACAAAAAACTTTTGAAAAAAAAGGGGACGACCTTGCCATGTTTTTCACGTAAAATCCTACATCATCAAAGTCCAAATTAAGACAAATGAATACATAAGGACCTTTTCATTTCTTTATAACATAATAGATGGTTACAACATAAAAAAAGGTAGTTGACATTTTTTTCGCTCTAAATTAATTCAGCCGAAGGTTTAATTAACAAGTCCGCGCTAAAACAAGGTAAGCCTCCCCAAGTTTCGTAACCTCCATGCTAAGCTTGTCAGGTGCTCCCAGTCCACAACCTGCCAAAAAAAGAAAGATCAGGTCAGCCAAATGTCCAGTCGCCTATCATCAGAATATCACATATATGTTGACAAGGCCAAAGATTTAAATAGACAGGCTCTGATTCGAAAATGGGCCCTTGTTGCTATTGTTTTTGGAGTTGTCTTTCTTCTTTTCTGGCTTAAGAACAAAATGTGGTGATCGTGCTTAGCATGACGTCGTAAACCTGGATTGTATGGCTATGACTTCCACATATACAACTATCAAAGTTTGCTCAGTTTTGTGGAAACCTTACATAAACTAGGTGATGTCTACTTTTTGTAGACGAATTATGAAAAAAACACTATCCTGTGTTACTTCTGAGAAAGGGTGGACCTAGATCTGACTTTCTGGTATAAAAACCTTTTACCTTTATATTAAGGAGCCAAGACATGAGAAAACTAGATCCTCTTGGGGGACCTGCTGTAGCAGGGCCAAAGCCTGCTGCAGAAACAGGGTTGCAGATTGCAGCAAACATAAATTTGTCCTCTTTTCAAGCCAAGGTCAACAACTATTAAGCACCCCAGACAATGATGATATCAGTCCAAAATCAAACCTGCAACAAAGATTAAAAAGGAATCATGAATACAACAAAATGTCAGTGGTTCACAAGTATACCAACAGGGTTTAAGAAGGAAATGTAAAAGGAAATTAGAGCCCTAACCTGCTATGAGAAAGGGGGTCACAGGCTGCTTTTTTTAAAGATACCACAGCAAACACAGATTTGGTATTTTTACAGGTCAACAACCAAGAACGTCAGCTGGCTTATGCCCGAAAGTGTGAAAAATACTCCTTGCTTGATAAACAGGCCCTGCAATGGAAACAGACAGGACATCAAAAGCAAACAAAACTTCTGACTTTCTTAGGAAAACTCAGTCAAGCAAGTTATCAGTTTAATTTAAAAAAAATAAATAACAACCTTTTTCTTTGAGTTTAAAAGGGACGGGAAGGCATCACAAAGAGGGGACCCCAAATTTTCATCCAAAGACCAAATAGGGAGAACTGGAGGAAATTGAAAAGAGAAAAATCATTCATCAATCTCAGTTTTTTCCAACTTACTATGAAAATAAAATAACAAACCTTAAGATAACTTTCCTCCCACCGTCATTCCGTTTGATCCATTGTCCTTAACAATCACCTGAAATCGCAACCAACAATAATCAAGACCACACAGAACGGAGTTGCAATGAGATAAGCGAGAAACCGAAAGAGTTTTGAACAAAGAAAACTTACCAGATTCTTCGAAGCCTCGTCGGATCGCCACCATAAACCGTTTCCGCAGGTAAATTCTTCTCTCACTTTTTTTTTCGTTTTGTGAGTGTTTGTTGCTTCACCTTTTGATTTTCGCAGCGAAGAGTGAGGAGAGGCCATGGGAGAGAAGCGATTTGAGAGAGACGTTTTTTCTGAGAGAGAGAGAGAGGTACGAAGAAAGAGGGTTTGTGCGAGAAATGTGATTGAGAAGGGGAGGGATTGAGGGAAAGTTTTTTCTAAGTTGTGTAAATATGAGCGTTGTTTTGGAGCTGATGATGGTAGCGTGAGTTTTGTTCCTTTTTTTTTCAAACGGCGACATTTAGGGTCACTTTGAGCCCCTTTGTTTCTCAACCGAACCGGGTCGACCCGTGACCCGACCGGTTTATGCCCAGAGCCTCCTATGGGCCTTCTTCTTTTTCTTTTCTTTTCCGCAGCTTGTTTATTTTTCTTTCTTTTGGGTGATTTGTTCTCAATAAACTATTTCTTTGTTTTTATGAGTTATGATTTAATTTTGTCATCTTTATTTTATTAGTTTGATAGTATTTTTTGTTTAAAATATTCTGTAAATAAGAAAACATATTTCATATTAATTTATTAATTTATTTCATGTGATCTATTTAATTAATTTATTAAGTCATTGTATAATTCTACTTGATTTAGTTAGTTAATTGTTTACCTTCCGATTAATTTTACTTGTAGGATGTATGATTACTCTTTTTTTTCTTTTTTTTGCCTATTATTTAATTGTACAATGTTGATGTATGACTTGCACAAAACTTGTTCGTGTTTTCACTTTTGGGTCATAAGTTGTAAAAAGCAATATAATAATAAAAACAACCACCGCGAAATAAATCGTTTCAAAAAATAATTAATCCTAGTCTTGGTTCAACGTCAAGCAAATAATCTCGCCTACACTTCACACACACGTAAGTCGATTAGCAAACGATCGCCGTCTGCGCGACTTTTTGCATATCTTAATTAATTAAATAAGGAACAGAACTCCGGAGTCTAGCATTCCGCACGTTATAGAACGAACTACAACTGGGCTAGCCCCACGCGTATTGTTCCGTTCACTCCTTCGCTTATTTGCATCGATTTCTAAAACGTCTAAAAATACAATTATTCAACTTTTAATTAATTTAATGCGGAACAGAGCTCCGGAGTCTAGCACTCCACACGTTCTAAAATGGACTGCAGCTGGGCTAGCCCCACGCAACGTGGTCCATTCGACTTCCGTATTTCGAAATAAATAATCGCGTAAATTAACGTACGAAAATAGAACTCCGGAGTCTAGCATTCCGCACGTTCTAGTTTGGACCGTGTAAACACCCCAAATTTGCCCTCACCCATTCACACCATGGCTTGTGATCATCTCATATGCATAAACTCAATCATACCATCTCATACCACATTTTTTATTCACTGCATTGGTTCAAAGTCATCTGCACCTAGGGTTTGTGATCTGAGCAATCCAAGAGCTTCTTGAGCCACTCCAAAGGTCATCAATCACTTCAAAGGGGTCTATGTGTGTTCAAGCATCATATCACATCCTCTCAAAGTCAAAAATGCCAAAGAATCACAAGAACTGGGATTGGTATGGAAGCAGAGCCAAGTTTGACTGCACAATTGACCTAAAACTAGGGTTTTGGTTTCAGAGGCCATAACTCCATTTTTTTTGGTCATTCTTGTTTCCATTGGTCTCTATATGGTATAGGGAGTATGCATATCAATTTTCATGAAGAAATTCCATGGGGAAGTCATCTGATCAAGAGTTGACTTTTCAGACAAGTCAGTGCAAAATCAGGGCATCTGAGGCCCCCAATGACCCAACCAAGGGGTGATCTTCATCATTTTGAGTGTATATGATCTTTATTTGATCATGAAAGAAGGTTGAAGTTCACAAAATTCAAAAATTACAAGTTTTTGCAAAGTTGACTTTTTAGGGCATGGTTGACTTTTAAAGAATATGTCATTTTATGCCACTTTTCAAGCCTTGCTTTTTGATCCAAAAATGCTTCAAATGGAAAAACTTTGGTCATGAAAGTTGTGGATTAGATCTTTCCCTTTTCAAAAAGTACAAGAACATGATCTAATTCATTTTGGATCAGAAGTTATGTTGTGTTAAAGTTGGCAAAAATCACTAATTTTCAAGTTATGCACTAAAAGGAAAACTTGCAATTTCATGTACCAAGCATTCTAGTGACTTCAAAATGACTTCAAAACTTCATCATATGATCATACATGACCCCAAAAACAGAATTGGCCCAAGGAATTTTACATTGCTTGCCTTGATTTTCAAAGTTCCATAAGGCATGTTTCATGAGTATGCAAAAGGGGATTCTTGGCAAAACCATTCCTCAAGGAATTATGTGATCACTAGCTGATCTCTAAACATTGCCATGACTAAATGTAACATTGTGCAACAAAATTCAGCAAGAGTTTTTCATGTACATAGCACAAATTCATGAGGAAACATCAAGTTGTCAAGTTGCAAGATCACTCTCAATTCATGATCCATATGTTGCAGTCAGCTACAAACAATCCAAGGGCCCTCCTCAACTCAAGCTGGAGCAAGACATGACCTCACACAGTTACTGCCATGGCCCATACTCTCAAGGACACAAACTTGACTTTTTTGCAAAAGGCTCCCATACTCTTGGCACAGTAAACAGCCACCCTACTAACCTGCCCCACAGGCTATCCACACAAGTTGGAGATGATATAGCAAAGCATTGAGCATTGAAACTGGCCAGAACTCAACATACCAAAAAAACTGTCACCAAGCTTTCCTTCTTCGAATCACCTTCCACAGCCACCAAACATTCAAACTCTTTTCACCAACAAATCAAACACATCAAAAGGAACCAGAATCAGCCATTAACAGAGCTTGAAACCACTCACACACAGAACTCATTTTCTGATACACCAGAACTGGACTCCTCAAACTAGCTTGTTTAAGCTCATTCCAAGTCTTCCATTAGCACCAGGGGAGTCAGTGGAGCAAGCTTGCACCAAAGAATAGCTCTGAAAGCCCAGAAACAGGAGTCTCCAGCTCAGGTATGACCATGGATTCTTTTTCTCAGAACTTGCATTTTGAGTTATAAATTGGTTGCTTATGTCTTGTTGGTCATGGGGATGCCTTTAGAATCGAAAATAGATGAGAAATGAGTTTGTATTGTTACTCTGAAATTTCACCCGTGAATTTTATTTCCTTCGATTTGCCTGATTCTTGATGTTTAAATGATGTTTGAGAGTGGATTCGTGTCCTAGGATGTTAGAGGATCATTTGGCTGTGTTTAATTTGATGTTTAGAGGCCTGAATCATGATTTAGGGTTTTGATGCTGCCGGAGAAGATGACCGGAGCTTCCCTCCGGTCACCTGAATGTCATTTGCCCTAATCCCAGTCATTAACTTCCATTTGAATCTGGAGCGTAGGATTAGTTGACCCCATTGACTTGCCGCGTGAATGACTGGCCCAGATTCACTCAGTTAGCCCTAATCCCTTTAGTTAGTTTTAATTAATCATAATTAATTTAATTTAATCAGGACCAACCACAGCCCTTGGATAGCGCGCTAGTCAACCTTTTCAAACCCAGTTCAAATCTCCACCATCAGATCTGAATACTTTCCATTTATTTACTTTTATTTTCATTTTCTTTGTATTTAATTTCCATAATTTATTTAAAATAGTAAAAATTGTTTAAAAATTATGAAACTTTTTGTCAAGAGTTTCATTAATTTTTAAAACACAAAAATATTTTTAATTTTATTTTTAGCATTTAAAAAGTATTTTAAAATATTTAAAAGTTTATTTTTAATTGATTAATGAAAATTAATTTATTAAAAATACTTTTAGGTATTTAAAAATCACCAAAAAATTCATGAAATGTTCTAAGACATTTAGAAACATTGTCCAACCTTCAAACCAAATTTATTTTTTGATCTTGATGCATTTTGAGAATTTTTCATTGAATTAAAATCATTTTTATGCATTAATTTGATCCAAAGTTCCAAAAATCATTTATGCCTATCCATGAAGAGTTGGACATTGATTCTTTTTGCATTGCATTGTGCTTAACATGTAGTTTGTGAGATTAAATGGCCATGATTTGATCTTTCATTTTCAATTTGTTTGGTAATTTTCTTGTTTAGGAACCCTAAAACCCTAGAAATCTTAAGAAAACCATAACTTGAAATTGGTTAAGAGTTGAAACCTCTCCTTTGGACATTGGGTTATTATAGGATTAGGGGTCCTTTGAGTGGCATTTTCAATTTTTTATCTTAGGGTTTGCTTCTGATTTTGATTTTTGTTTGATGTATTGTTCATAAACCCTAATTTGGGCTTCCATATGCATCCATCTTACATTCTCTTGCATAACATGACTTGCCATGGCATTTCAAGCATCCATTTGATTCATTTGACATCATAAGACATATTGAAAGCATGTTTGATCATTGCATCATGTATTTATCATGTGGTATGCCATGTGCACTTCATAACTTTTCATGTATGTTCTTGGTTCTTAACTTGCTTCATTTGCATTCATGAGCTTGTATGATCATTTCCATGTGCTGCCTCATGTTTGTAGCATCTCATAGCATCATTAGCATCATGTAATTGCTTCTGGTTTTGTTTCTCATCATGTCATCTCATCCCATTTTGCATTGCATTGCATTTCTTTTCTAACCTTTCAGGTGGTAAGTGACTTTGAGAAGTGAATTTGCCTTCACTTCTCACAACTTCTCTTCATCTCCTTCTCTTGCATCCATGCTGCATTTTGTATGTGCTTGAGTTTGAGCTTGCTCATTATTCTTCTCCTTACTTTCTTTCTTCAAGTGACTTGACTTCTTGAATGAAGCAAGTTGCTTTGCTTCTCCTGATCCTTTCATCTGCTTCCTGGTGGTTCCATTGAAGGCTTCTTCTTGTTAAACCTCACAAACCTTAGGAACAACCAAGCATGACAATGATTAGGGTTTTGATTAGTCTCCCCTCTTAGTTTTACCTTTGTGTCTCTTTGAGTCTTCTCTTCTCACCTCATAATCAGGGACTAAACCCTAAAGGCTTTAAGGCTTTGTGATTAAGCTTATGCCTGCATCCTTCTCTTAGGATGGAGTGTATAACTTTAATCCTAAGTGTTAAACCCTTAATGTGTTTAACTCCTCTAATCAATTCATTTAATAATCATCAAGACATCAAACTTGTAACTTGGGCCTTGCATTAGGGTTCTAATTCTTCCTTAATTGGTTAAGAAGGACTAACCCTAGTGTTAATGGACAAGTCCCCCTCAAGTTGTCTTACAAACCCTAAAAATCACTTCATTACCATATCATTAAACAAAATCCACTTAATAAAGGCTTGTTTTGTCATGAGTTTAATCCCTAATCATGGATTAAGTTGAGGAGCTTTCCTCAGCTTAAACATTCTCATCTGTTATCCTTCTATTAGGATGGTGTAATGAGTCTGTTAAATCCCTGATTATGGCTTAACATCATTACTTAACACTAAACAAAACCACAAAAACACCTAAATAATCACAAGTAGGTTAATGATCTTAATCCTATACCAAAGGTGATTAAGTGTGAGAATCTGACTTCACACTTAAGGTATTCTCATTACCCCTAATCAGAGGGAAGATGTGATGAGTTTACTAAATCCATTGGTTTAGACTTAAGCTCATTAACTTATGACAAGATCCAAAAACCATAAAAGACTGAAAATACAAAAAAAAAACAATAATCGTCTCCTTCGGGATTCTTTTCTCATCTCATTCACTCACAAACGAGAACTTGCTTCTGCCGTCTGATGCAAGACAGTTTGCACCTGAGCCAGACAGGTCATACACTTGAGCATTGACAAGCAAGCAGTTCACAAGTCAATTCACCTTTCAGTCTCTTTGGGTCGAACTACGGTGTTCTGACTTCCTCATTGCACGAGAGGATACGTAGGCATAACTTAACGGTTATCGAACAAAAGTCTCTGTATATTCCCCCTCTTTCCAGCTTTATTTTCTTAAGCCTCATGATCTTGAGCACCTCATTCTTTGTTCTTACACTGACACATCATTTATACACTTCACACTTCCTTTACACTGACACCTGTACATTCTTTTCCAGCTTTTTATACACAAATTGCACTGACACTACCCCTTTAAAACACAAATCTTTTAAGCGTGGATCCCGTCGAGTACGGCGGACAATCTGGGTGCTAATACCTTCCCAGGTTGTAACCAACCCCCTTTCTCAGTCTCTCTGGTTCGCAACCGTCTTATCCATCTCTTCCTAGGCCCATGCAGCATTGCCTTTCCTCCGGGATAAAAATGCCTAGCTGGCGACTCTATTCATCTTCAGTGAGTTCACGGCTGTGTGTTCTCACTGTCCCTCTCGCCGACCGTTCGCGCTTGTACCGGGATGCAAATCTTTGGGAGCGACAGACCGCTACTGGGCTAGCCTCACGTGATGTGTTCAATCACCGTTCGTATATCAAAATATTCAAATCTTTTAAATTAAATTACGGAAACTGAACTCCGGAGTCCAGCACTCCGCACGTTCTAAAATGGACTGCAGCTGGGCTAGCCCCACGCAACGTGGTCCATCCACTCTTTCATCTCTCAAAACAACTTAAAACTTACTAACCAATTTAAATCATTTTCATAATTAATTACCGAAATACGGAACTCCGGATTCCAGCACTCCGCACGTTTTGGAATGCAATCACTCCTGGGCTAGCCCCACGCGACGTGGTTCATTCGCCCTTTCGTTTAAAACATCTTAATAAAAGTCAAACACTTTTCTCAAAAACGAACATTGTTTAAATCATTCTATCTCGAAAGCAAGCTAGCGCTTCAGCCTCCACCGCGAGTATAAGCCAACGCTTAGCAGAAGAATGCGTTTTAAACAATCGTTCAATTAAAAACCACAAATCGTAGTAGCACGAACTACGAAGCTCTGACTTTCCCATTGCACAAGGGAATACGTAGGCACGGGGATTTTTATCCTTCGCGAGCACCCTAAAAAAAAATTGATATTTTTTCCGTCACAATAATTAAAATAAAAAACTTTAATCTTTTCTACGTCTTAATATTAATTTAAAAACTTTTCTTTAAGAATAAACATATTAACAATCATTTAGAAGACAAAGACTTAAGATCAAACATTTAATCGCATAATTAGCTAAGAGGTTTCCGTTGAGTACAACGGACGCGAGGGGTGCTAATACCTCCCTTGCGTAACCGACTCCCGAACTTAGAATTTGGTTTCGTAAACCATTTCTTATCCTTTATTAGGTTGTATCTATATCTCCCTTTTCTCTCGTAGAATAAATAGAATTAGGTGGCGACTCTGTTGTTTATTTTAAGATCGTATTTTTCGAGGTACGACACCTACCAAATTCCAATCCAATCTCAAGGATAAGGTCATACACGACCCGTTGACTATTTTTCCATATTTTTATATTTTATATTTTATTATTTTGGATTTTATTTAATAAAATTCAATTTTAATGAAAATAAAATACAAAAAGTCAATTTAAAAATCTGATTTTGGTTCTAGAATGATTGAAATATCATTTAAAGTTGATTGAGAGGATTAAATTTCGTGTAAAGTCTTTGAGGCATAAAAATATTTGATTTATTCTCACTTTTTGAATCATATCTTTCTTCATGATCAAGTTATCCAAAAGCCCAACGAAGAGATTGGTTTTTGACCTAATTTGCTTTTACTATATGTACACAAGTGATCACAAGCATAAGGACACGATTTTTCAGCCTCCAAGAACAAGAGCAAAGTCAAAAAAATTTGAACAAAAAGTGAGATTCAGTTTTAGAGTTGGAGAGGATTTTTGGTCATTCTAAAGGTTGTAATGCATTCTTCAATGATCACTGAACATGTATCAATCATTTGCATCATCAAGAACACTCTCATATGACCTAACCGAATCACATTATCTTCTTATTTTCAATTTTTTGATTCTCATTATATATGTATTATCAATGAATTTTAACTTGATATTGTTAATCCTGATGTTGTTTAGATTGATTCTACATGTTTTCTTGGAAGTTTCGAAGCCGAATGATGTAATTGCCATTGTTAGGATTTGATAGCTCGTTTTAGGGTTTCACGTGTGAGGCAATATAAATCCTTTAAAAGACCATGGCTAGACTATATACATCCTAAGGATCATATTAACCAAATTAATTTGATGAAATTATAGGTCTGGCTATGAGATACGATTTTCGCAGGTTATGAATGAGGGAAAATTCGGAGGAAATTTTGTATATAATTTCGCAGGTACATTCGCAGGGACGGAGGAAGAAGATGATGAAATTGGCGCTGATAGTTGAAATTCAAAAACTTGTTTTATCTTATAATGTTTTATTGTTGATTATAAGTTGAACGCGCCGCATGTGGCTCAGCTGGTTTGAGTGTTTATGTGTTATTGTAATGGTCCTGGGTTCGAATCCCCCCTAGGCCATTTTGTTTTTTTGCATTTTATTTGACCTTAATATTTAACCTAATTTTTTTATAAACTATAATTAATCATTAATCATTTTTTTAAATATGTGAATAGTTTATTATTTGTTTATTATTAAAACTTATTTTCTTAATTAATTCATAAAAACTTTTTTCTAATATTAATTTGTCTTGCCAATTTCTTATTTCTTTTATTTTAATTATTCTAACCTTTATTCTTATTTATTATTATTACTAATATTTAATTATTGCTTATTTATTATTATTCTATTCATTATTATTATTATTATTTCTCGATTATATTGTAACTGTCCCAAAGCCTTGTAATATTTTTAGGTTTATGTTTTTGCTTTATTTATTTGGAATATATTTATTGTATGGTTAGTAATTTTGGGTGTGTATAACATGTTTGTAATTAAAAATTAACTTAGAATAATTAACTTAAATAAGAAAAATATTTGAATATGAACACGCACACACGTAAGTCGATCTTTGATCGCCATCTTGCACTTCCTAGGGTTGCCTCTCAGTTGCCTTATACAAAAGGTCAAGTAAGGTGTCTTAAGCAAAGTCCCTTCATAAATATCATCAAGTCCCTTCAGTTTATAAGATCAAGTCCCTTCGAGGTTGCCTACGAATAATGATCTTGTCCCTTCGAATATAAGATGATAAATCCTTACGAATTGCTAAAGACACCTTACAGTTGCCTATATACAGATGTCCCTACACATGTCCCTTAAACATCCAAGGTAATGACTACCTATTCCTTAATAATAGGGATAGTCTTACCCTTGAAAGAACATATGAGAACATGAATGACTTAGTCTAGGGTAGGTACCTCTTAGTTGCTTGCTCACATTTCAAAATACTTTTCACACCTCCCAATATTTTCAAAACATTTTCAAACAAGGCTTTGTATACATCCATACGAGGATCATTACAAAGTACTTAGAAAATTTCTAATCACACACTACACTTTTCAAAAACAATTTAAGTGAGCTAAGTAACTAAGAGCCCATGGATAACCATGGATATAAAGGGTGCTAACACCTTCCCTTTATATAACCTACCCCCCGAACTCAAAATCTTTTTAAGGTCTTTCCTGTTCTTTTATGTCCTTTCCTTTTGGATAAAATAAAAGTCGGTGGCGACTCTTGCTATCCGCTACATTTATAGAAAGTCAATTCTCCCACCGTGTTACACATGGACACTAGAGCCCAGATTACAATGATGAATCCCAACATTCTCCCTACAGAATCATGGGTGACACATGCTGCATACTTTATAGCAGCAAATGGAAAAGTTTTCAAAACGAATTTAATGACCAAAGACAAAATAGGAATTAAATTCTTCCCGTACTGCATAGTCTGGACTAGGGTCATTGGCAGTAATCCTCCAAACAAAGATATTGTAGTAGGAATGGATGTCTATTCAGCAGCAAGTAGACTTCAAATTCTCCCCACAGGAATTAAATACAAAAGAGAATTCAAAGCTTATTCTGGGATGTTGAAACTATAATCACTTTCCAAAATCCCTGCTGGCTATGAAGAAATCAAGTCCAACCTACTCAAATTATGTGCTGACAACCATGAAAATTTTCGTCACCCAAAACCTCTATGGAAGACTAAAGACTTATTCATTCAACTTCCTTTTAAGCTTAATGAAGATGTTAATCCAACCAAGGTCACTCATCCAGGAATGAGTCCATCAGATTATACATTATCCAGGGAAGAATGCAACCAGCTTCTCAAGTAAGGTCTGATAGAACCCACTAAATCACAATGGGCTTGCCAAGCATTTTATGTGGAGAAGAGATCTGAAAAGCTGAGAGGAAAGAAGAGGCTAGTAATCGATTACAAACCTCTAAATCATTTTCTCAAAGATGATAAATTTCTCATTCCAAAGGTCTCGTCATTAAATGTTTTCATCAAAGATGCCCAAATATATTTTAAGTTTGATCTCAAGTCAGGTTTTTGGCAATTAGGCATTGACCCTGAGGATCGTCACAAAACAACATTCTGCATTCCTAACGCCCAGTACTAATGTACGGTGTTACCATTTGGACCTAAGGTGGCTCCATATCTCTTTCAAAAAGCCATGACTATAATTTTTGAACCCATTCTCAATAGTATCCTGATCTATATTGATGACGTGCTATTATTCTCAAAAGATGAAAAAACCCATAAACAATTATTGGGCCGGTTCATTCAAATAGCCCAACATCATGAAATGATGCTCTCTGAAAATAAAAGTCAATTAGGGCAAACAGAGATTGATTTTCTAGGGATGCATTTTTCCCAAGGAAAATATCAACCCCAACCTCATATTGCCCAAAAACTATAAAACTTTCCTGATGAAAATCTCACAGTTAAGCAAATCCAACAATTTCTGGGTATAATTAATTATATCTGATATTT
Source organism: Lathyrus aphaca (assembly GCA_963966055.1). Taxonomy (NCBI): domain Eukaryota; kingdom Viridiplantae; phylum Streptophyta; class Magnoliopsida; order Fabales; family Fabaceae; genus Lathyrus; species Lathyrus aphaca. The sequence continues at coordinate 510,640,913 of OZ014523.1, read as the reverse complement.
CCTGCCGAAGCTGGCGAGATACACAAGTCCCTTATCCCAATTGTTGAAGAAAAAACCTCCACCATGGGGAGCAAAGCAAACTGAAGCAATAAAAGCCTTGAAGAAAATCGCACAAACTCCACCTGCCTTAAAGATTCCTGGGAATGGAAAGAGAATCCTGCAAACCGATGGCAGTGATCATTATTGGGGAGCAGTTATGATAGAAAAACTTGTGGAAAAAGATATTATTGTGGTCATGTCGGTGGTCAATTCAAAGAAGCTGAAAAACACTACCACACCACCTACAAATAAGCTCTCGTCATGAAAATGGGAATCCAAAATTTTGACTCTCATCTAAGAGGCTACCAGTTTGAAGTACAGATGGACAACTCCTCTTTTCCTAAGATCCTTGAATTCAAGAATAAGATGCCTCCTGATCCTCAAACTCTCAAGCTCAAAGATTGGTTTTTTAGATATGATTTCTCTGTAAAATATATCAAAGGAAATCAAAATGTAATCCCTGATTTGCTATCTAGACCTATGAAACCTATCCAGATCATCACAGCCAAACATACTTTTCCTATGATTCTCATGGTCAAGCCATTACCAACCCATGCATCCAAAACCAAAAATCTTCCTCCAGGAGTAACACTATCTTTTTCATCGTCCCAGCTCATGCAGTATGCCAGGAACAATCTCTTGTACTACATGACAAAAATCATAAGGAATAAACTACCTGACCATAGTCCTTATTTCCCAGACACACCTTTTCTCCTACCAATTTTAATAAACCCAAATGTTAAATTCACAACAAAAAAACATTTGTGGTATATCTAGTGTGCCACCTGTTTGTATTTTATGACTATTCTTATTCCCATTGAGGCCATGTATCAACACATAATGGATCCCAAGAACCTCAAATCTTTAATTTGGACTACTATCCCTTACAATGGTGGAGAGATCAATTAAAACTGATCATAGACGAGGTCCAAACGCAGATATTATCCTCTGAAGATATTAGCAAATTCAAGTCTGTTTTCTTTCTACACATGCCTTATATGACGGATCCTGTAACTAAGCTGCTTGATCGTAAGAGTTATGTTCATCTTTGGGAAACTATTAATGAATATCCTCTGAGTCTAAAAATCACAAGGGAATTATTGGAGTATGTTAATTTCATTAATTTGTATGATCCAAAGAACCTTGATGATAGTTCAACCAGCATAAGTCATGAATAGTTCAGAAGACCAGAAGTAGAAGAAAGCTCGACTCAAGCCACACAATAGAAACCAGATTCTCTGATGGAAGCTGAATTCTCAGAAGGACAAGTGGCAGACGCTGATACAAAATTAGCAGATCACGCTTACATGATGGATGACACCTGGCAGCGTGATTCATCTCAGTATAAAGATTGCTTTTCTGATGAAAATTTATACGATCATAACATGTCCCCCTCTCATGAACCCATTTGCAAAGACTAAATGGACAAGTGTCCTTCAAAGATCATAAGCATGTTTGTGAATAGTGAAATTTCGTCCTTTTGTGTAATAAAACTACAATAATGTAATCCATAAGGGATAAGTGTGTCAGGTGGTTTGAAAAAAGCATTTATATAGTATAAAGAATGTCATGCTTGTAAATAGTGTTGCCTTTGTCTTATTTGTACCTCCTTGGCAAAAAGGAGGGTTCTTGTAACATATTTTCATCAAGCAATCACAAATAAACTCTCTTGCGTGCTTAAGAACAAACATGTTCTAAAAATATCTTATTTCTCTCTCAAAGCTTTAGTTATTATGTTCATATCATAAATCCCATCAAAGATGCAAGTATGCTCTACACATGCCTCTAAATGAGGATCTTGTGTATCAGAAAACATTTGACCATTTATCCATACTACGGTATTTGCTATCATGAAATTTCAGTTTTAACTGTTGGTATGTGTAATGCCTATGTTTAGCTATTTGATGACAATACAGTTAATGTTGGTTTCATGGTATGTAAGGCTCCCAGACAGTGTGGTATTAGAGCCTGTACAGAAAGAATGGGTGCATATGGTATGAATATAATAATTTGGTTCAACTTATTAGATTCATCTTGTTATGTTCAACTCGTTAGATTCACGTATTTAAAAGACGATTTTTTAAGTATATATTTTTTTTTTATATTTGATATTTTAAATTAATATTTTTCTTAAAAAAAATATTGATATAATTTTTTATTTATAAAATTAGTAACTATTGCATATTTGAATCCTTGAATTTAAATTAATTAAAATGATTTCTAAAAATAATATAAAAGATATATGATACGAATTTTTAAAAAATATTAATTTTTTAAATATAGTTTAAAGTAAATTAAATATTTTTTATATATAATGTAGATTTCCTTATAAGATGTTTTTTAAAATAAAATAAAATATAAATATATCTTTGATTTTTTAAATTAAAAAAAAAATAGAAGATATTTTTTGAATTCGAACAATATATGTTAATTTTTAAATTGTTTTTTATAAGAAACATAATTTACATTATGTTAATTTTAGTTGTATAATTGTTTTTAGAAATATTTTGCTCGCTTGAAAATAAAACTTATCAATTAAAATCATTAGTTAAAAGAAAATATAGGGTTGAGATTTAGAGTACATCTTTAAACTTACTTTTAAAGACAATATAATCATTCTCGTATGTAATTTTGTTGACTCGTGAACCTAACAAGTCGAATTATATATAATTCTGGTTAAACTTATTATGCTAAGTTCATCGCTTAGAGGGTGGGAAATATTTGGAAACCAACTTGAGTGACCTTGGGAACAGACTCATCAAATATCAGTTTCATCATTGAAACATCTCGCATAATCATTCTTACATGGGGCCCTATTTTCTAATACTAATGTATGGCGCTTCTTATATGGCGATCAAGTGTACTTGAATGTCGTTACAATATTGAGGCAAATCAGACAATTGTTTTTCATCTGCCATTTTTCTTTTATTTGGGACTACTGAGTTACATATCCCTATGATGTATAAAGGTCATTTCACCTTTCTAGCCACATTTCCATTATTTACGCAAATTGTAACCATTTTCCTTTTTTTACAAACCCGTGTTATTTTCCCCCGAGCTATGGTGATTTGTGATATATTCATTTTTATTGTGTCAGGTTAAGATTATTGTGTCGCCTTCATCACTCAAAAGGGTGAAAAATATTTGGGAACTAACTTGAGTGACCTTGGGAACAGACAAATCAAATACTAGTTTCATCATTGAAACGTCTCGCATAATCATTCTTACACGAGGTCTTATTTCCTTATACTAGGGCATGCAAATGAAAAAATTATTGATGGAAAGTATCGACATCCGGCTGATTCACCATAATGGTCGAAAATTGATAATGATTATCCTGGCTTTGGAGAAGAAGCAAGAAACCTTCGCTTGGCATTATCTACTGATGGAATGAACCCACATGGTCTTCAAAGTATCTAACATACCACATGGCCTGTGATTCTTTTGATTTATAACTTACCTCCATGGCTATGTATGAAGCGTAAGTACATGATATTATCTATGTTAATCTCTGGGCCTAAACAATCAGGTAATGGCATAGACAAATACTTGACACCTTTGATATAAGATTTAAGGATTTTTGGGAGAACGATGTGGAGGTTTATGATGGATATAGGAAAGAAAGTTTCAATTTGAGGGCGATGTTTTTTGGCACAATTAATGATTTTCGAGCATACGAGAATCTATCTGGGTATATCATTAAAGGTCAACGTGCGTGTCCTGTTTGTGAAGATGGAACCGATACGATGCGATTGGAACTTTGTCAGAAGAATGTGTTTCTCGGTCATCGTAGATTCTTACATTCTAAACATCACTACCGTGGGTGGAGAAAAACATTCAATGGAGACACCGAACAACATAAAGCTCCACCCGCATTGTCAGGTGACCAAGTTTTTGAAAAGGTGAAAGTTGTACGTACTGAGTTTGGCAAGCCTTTTGCACATAAGGTTGTCAAAGGTGGGTGGAAGAAGAGGTCGATATTTTTTGAATATCCATATTAGAAGTCTTTTTATGTGAGACATTTTCTCGATGTTATGCATATTGAAAAAAATGTATTTGAAAGTGCTATCGGTATGTTACTAAGTATAAAAGGAAAGTCTAAGGATGGCTTTAAAGAAAGGGATGACATGTTAAAAATGGGAATGAGAACTGAATAAGCATGTGTGAAGAAAGGAAGACGAACATATCTACCACTTGCTGCTTTTACTCTATCTAGAAAGGAGACAAAATATTGTGTAAGTTTCTAAGTGAAGTTAAGGTTCCAGAAGGATACTATTCAAATATTAGAAGACCTGTGTCTATGAAAGACCTCAAGTTGAAGAATTTGAAGACACATGATTTCCATGTTATAATGAAACATTTTCTACCAATAGGTATACGTTATATTTTGCCAGAAAAGTAAGAAGTGTCATAACTAAATTGTGTTTTTTCTTTAGGTCAATTTGTAGTTAGGTGATCGATCTCGAGATCTTACCAACACTACAAAAAGAGATAGTAATTACCTTGTGTGAGCTTGAAATGTATTTTCCTCCCTCTTTTTTTTTGACATAATGGTACATCTAGTTGTTCATCTTGTGAAAGAGACACAGTTGTGCGGACCAGCTTATATGAGATGGATATACCCTGCTGAACAGTATATGAAAATATTAAAAGGGTACGTGAAAAACCGAAGTCGAGCAGAGGGTTTTATTGTTGAACGATACATTGTTGAAGAAGCTGTTGAGCTTTGTACTGAATATTTGTCCAACGTTCAATCGATTGGACTCCCCAAAGCTCATATTTTCGAAAAAAAGGAAGGTAAAAAATTAATTTGAAATAAAATTGTGACAATATCAAGGGATGAATGGGATCAAGTGCATTTGTATGTTCTGCACAATGATAATGGGGTTGAGTCATATGTTGAAATGCACAAGGATGTACTCTGAAGGTTAAATCTGAACATAAATGAAAATTGGATAATACGATAGCACAATCAAAGTTTCATACAATGGTTAAAGGATCATATTTATTCGAAGCGCTCTTCAGATCCTGCTTCGGTAACAGAAAGGTTGAGATGTTTGGCATATGGTCCAAGTTTGCATGTGTTTTCTCATAGCGCATACGCAATTAATTGATACACATTTTATACCATAGAACAAGATGATAAGAGTACTATGCAAAATAATGGTGTCACCGTGCTATCTGAAGCAATGCATATATCAAGTATGAAGGACTTAAACCCCAAATATGCAAATTTGTCATATTTTGGAGTTATTTAGCATATTTGGGTGTTTGATTACGATAAGTTTCAGATTCCCATTTTTGGTTGTAAGTGGGTAAATAGTAGTGGTATACAAATGGATAAGTCTGGATTTTTGCAAATGGATCTTACTAGGGTGGGGTCCAAAGATGAGCCTTTTATTCAAGCATCTCAAGCTAAACAAGAGTTTTATATCAATGACCCGACGAGTACGAAATGGTCTATAGTGCTTTTATCTAACAAAGTGGTTGATGATAGCGGTGTAAATCAATGTGATATTGATGTTGAGAATGAGTCATGCATTAGACGGAATAAGTTGAATAGAAATGATCAAGATGAGGATCTTATAGAGGATGAGTCATATATCAGAAATGATCATAACAAGGGAATTTGGATTAATTCATCCGTCCTCATTGCTAAGAAATAAGTAATTAATATTCCAACCAAGAAAAGAAAGAGATGTTAGTAAAAGAGGTAATATAATAAAATGTTATATATTATGTCATTTTCAATAAATTTATATGTTTTTCATTTTCAATTGTTTTCATTATAATTTATATTTGTTATCCTTGGTTTCTTTATTTTTCATTTTCAATTGCTTTCATTATAATTTACATTTAATATCCTTGGTTTCTTTATTACAAATTATATATGGCCACTAACGATGATCACCCACATGATGATGATTCTGCGCATGAAGGAGGTAATAAAATGGTATCTACGGAAAACGAGATTTGAAGAGGCATAATAGTGATGAAGAAAGTGATTCATGGTAGAGACCGAGGCATCATTTCAGATGTGCATTGGAGCCCACATGGGCAGCTTATAGAACCTAATGGTGATACCTTGACTAATTTCATTGGTGCACTAGTAAGGAATGAGATTCCTAATACTTGTGATGATTGGAGAAATAAACATTTGAAAGAAGCTAAAGACAAACTCTGGAGTGAGATAAAGGTACAATAATTATGTCTTTAATTATGCGAACTAATTATGTCTTTTAAATTACTTGTACTAACGCACAATGTGTATGTTTTTCTTAGAGGTGTTTCAACATCGAAGATGATAGAAGAATTAGGCGTCAATGTTGTCAATACATACGTGAGTTATATCCAATATACTTTGTTATATTAATTGCACAACTTATTTACTTTATGTTTCAAATGAATAGTCTAATGTTAATGATGTTTTTATTTAAGGTTTTTGTATGACAAAGTGATGAGCCCAATTGGATTGAACGAAAGATTTGCATTCCTAAGCCTCGCGGCCGTCAACTTAAGTTTAATATTAAGTAAACCAGATGAGGTCATGGTGTGTGTACGCAACCTCTTCATGACCAACAAAGATACGAAAAAGTTGTTCTTTTTACCATTTAATACCGAGTTAGATTTTCATTCTAAATTCATCTATTATAATTTTTTTTTGTATTTTGACATCGTGTAGAAAGTTTCCATCTAACATTTGTTTAATCTTACAGTGGACATTGGTTGTTGGTCGCAATTAATCCTATAAGAGAATTTGTTTATTATCTTGACTCGTTAGGAAATGATTGGACAACATACCCGGATATGAAGAACATGATTGACACTTAAGTGAGATTGTTCTAAATATTCATGTGTGTGTTTATTTATTTATGTAAATTGTTCTAAATTTTCATTTATATTTTATTAGCATTATACAAGCTTTTCGAGCCCAACGAGATATCCAAGTATCAAAGAGGAGAGTCAACAACATTACATGGATAAAAGTGGCGGTATATATAATTATCACATTTTTTATTATATTAGTGACAGTACTTTATAAAACTTAGGATTTATCCATATTTTATTTTCATGTGTAATGTCATCGGCAACGTAATTGTATAAGTTGCGGATATTTCATGTTGAGGTTTATGAAAGAAACTCTTTTTTTGGATTTATTAGATATTCCAATCGAAGTATGTATTTCTAACTTATGAGTTATTTTAATATTTAACACATATTTCTCATATAATTAAATAGTTGAAACTAAATCAAACTATGTTATATTATTATGTATTACTTTGATGAATTCAAATGTGCATGTTATTCAAGAGATAATTTGGAAGAAATTAAAGAGGATTGGTGTCAATTCATTATGAAACTCAGAGTGTTAAGGTATATTGTACTCTTACTTTAATTGATGAAAATTTTGAGTATGTGTATGTAACTATAAACATATTGATTATGACTTGTTTTAATTGATTAATTACAATATTTTTGTGTTGTTTCAGGTTATATTATAGTTGGATGAAAATGTATAGCTCAGAGTGTTATCAAATTTTTGTTTATGTAGATTTCATTTGAAGAAAAATATATAGTTGGATGAAATGATTTGTAAAAACTATGTTGTATATTTAAATTGGTGCGTAAATTGGTACGTTTGTATAAATTGTTTCGTAGATATTGGTTTGAAAATCTGATTGTTTTGTATATATAAATCGGTGCCTAAATTGGTACGTTTAAATAGGCAAATTTGGTGCAAATTCTGGTAGGAATGAACAAGTACAAATTATGGTTTGAAAACCAAGTGAAAAATATGGATACAAAATAGGTGCCTATAATTTGGCAAATCCAGACAGCGCTTTTTAAAGTAAATTATTTTAAAATTTTTGTATACCTTAGACAACGCTTTCAACAAAAAGCGTTGTCTAAGGTGGATTTAGAAAGCGCTTTCACTAAAAGCGTTGTCTAAGGTGGGGTTTAGACAACACTTTTAGTGAAAGCGTTGTCTAAGGTATACCATAAAAAAAAAAAAACATTGTCTAAGGTATATTAATAAAAGGCAAAAAACGCTGTCTAAAGTGGGGTTTAGAAAGAACTTTTGACAATAAAAGCGCTGTATAAAGCACCTTTAGACAACGCTTTTGACATTAACCAAAGTGTTGTCTAAACCTTTAGTAGCGCAGGTTTAGACAGCGCTTTAAAGCGCTGTCTAAGGGCAAAAAAAGCGTTGTCTAAGGTCTTGTTTGACATAGTGACACCAGAAACAACACAAAACAAATACTAGATGATGGAGCAGAAAAGCAGTAAATAACATGATAATTGTTTACCCAATTCCGTGAAACCATGCCTACATCTAGGAGGATGAGTCCACAACCCAAGAAAGGAAATTCATTATTAATAGCTTAGTACAATTAGACTTACAAGCAACAAAAATCCATATCTTATTTAATGCCTCTTCCTAACACTAACCAGTGGCTTTCTATTTATAGCCTCCCCCTAAATACGAGAACCTACTAATTTTCTTCTCAATCACACAAACCGTAATTAGAGAATATAACTCAATAATCAATGTTGAATACTACCACTCAAGTTTAAACAAACTTTTTATGGTAAGTTACTGGAACATATAGGTGTACATAACAATATTGAATTTTCAACTCATCTAGACAAACTTTCTATGTCAAGTTACTGAAACATAAAGGTGTACATAACAATGTTGAGTTTTCAACTCATCTAGACAAACCTTTTATGCCAAGTTGTTGAAACATAGAGGTGTACATAAAGATTATACACTAATATTATTAGGGCATTAACGTGGAATAAAAGACACAAAATCCAGCACTCTAAAATCTTCAATATGAATGCTTGAATTCTAATGAGCTTTTGATCTACTTATGTAGAATAATAACTCTGAGATTTTCTTCATAGATTAGAGGTTGGTTTTTGTCCAGAATTAATATAGAATATGTTGGATATTATTTGTTACTTAAATATCTCCACCAAGATAGAGTTTGTTTCAATTTGAATTCAAATATAAATTTGAATTAATCTTCGTCCAGGTGTCAAACAAATCACCTAATCATATTGTCAATCCAATTAGCAATAAAATAAAACATAATTTTATCAAATATTCACCAAAAACGCATCAATATTGTGTATGTTGCAAGGCCCGTATGTCATACCAACTTGCTTGAGCCTCACACCCAACACATGTCCCATTTACAACTTAAGCAAGTTAGACCAACATTGAATACTTGGACACTACTCCATATTGTTGTTTTTCTAAATGCAGTCAATCCAAATAGTTAATCCAATATAAACTACAATTTTTTTTATCTACTATTAGACAAGCACAATAGAGATATGTTATAACATTAAAATAGAAACAACATGCAAAGCAAAAACCAGATAGTAGGAAAAGTCTTAATTTCAATATCTGAATTAAGGGTCTAGACTGTATAATCTGGACTACATGCAAACCATAACTAAAACAAAGCACAAACCCTATAAGTTATAATCCTCAAAAGCATGTTGCAATACAACTCAATATGAGTGCACCAATCATTTATATTGCATTTAAACATAAGCTATCATACATATAGTTTAGTTAGGCAATGCATGCATGAGAAATCAAAAAACAAAAGAGAATAACCAACTTATCAATACAATGGATGTGATATTCAAATAAGTATAATGCAATGAGTTGAACTTCAATGCAATGGATATAAGCTATGAGAATAAAATGAAGAGAAATTTCTATGTAGTTGCTTTCAATTACTCTATCTTCGTATTCTTTATTTTTGCTCTTTTACAAAAATGGAAATGTCAAGGGAGAGGGAAAGACACAAATTACTTAAACAAAAACGTTTGAATTCCATTTCTATATTAAATTGGGACTTTGGAGTCTGAATTAGTTCAAAAATCATAGGTTATTATTCCATTGTGGATGGTATATTTTAAGCACATCCAGAATTCAATCTGAAATAATTCAACAACACACTTTGAAAGTTATTTCAAATCTCCATAATTTGATTGTGATTTCTAATCTTCATAATTTTTCTTTTTAAATTTCCATAAGATCTGTAAGTAACACATGAGGTGCATTGAATAACCCCTAAATCTACTATGGTCCAATTTATTACACGTTGCTCTTTACACCCTTAGAGGCTCTCCCACACCATTATGAAAGGACTAAAATATGCCCAACATCCAGAGATGTATCTCCAGGCGCACATTTCCCACACACAACTAATATGAAAATAGTGAGAAACCCTTATTATGTTAAAATTTGATTCAGAGATGCATCTATGTATGCACGTAAGGTTGATTCAAAGATGGATCTTTGTATCACCCCCTAGTTCATTTGTCTGTGAGTGTTTTGAGATACATCTTCAAAATATGCTTTGTTATATCAAAACATAAATAGGCGGAAATAATGTCAGAATGAAAAACCAACATAAATTAACTCAAAAATAAACATTACATAAATTTAACATTACGTAAAAATAGGTGGTTCGGGGCTAGGAGGGCACTTGTGCCAACTCCTATAGATTAGTTTGGGTTCCTTTTTGTATGAGGTTTGATCCCTGGTCCTTGTTTGGTTTTGTTGCTTTGAAAAGTTTTGTGATACTTGCCTTTGGAGTTTCTCACAAGTGTATGCATGTTCACTTCACCTCCTTTGTCCATCCCTTTTCTTTGATGCTTGTTGTTGCACCCCAAAATTTTCCCTCACAATACAAGATTTTGTGTGCTAAGAAGGTTCACAAGGTTCACAAGTTTCCCAATGTTTACAAGACCTTTCATGAGGTTCATGAAGTCTACAAGTCACTTTATGAAGGTTCACAAGGTTCACAAGTTTCCCAATGTTTACAAGACCTTTCATGAGGTTCATGAAGTCTACAAGTCACTTTATGAAGGTTCACAAGGTTCACAAGTTTCCCAATGCTTACAAAACCTTTCATGAGGTTCATGAAGTCTACAAGTCACTTTATGAGGTTCACAAGGTTCACAATACCTCCCATGAGGTTCACAAGACATTTTATGATGGTTCACAAGGTTCACAATACCTCCCATGAGGTTCACAAGACATTTTATGATGGTTCACAAGGTTCACAAAATTCACAATTGGTCAGAAGAGTTGACAATTCCCTCAGACAATGCACCTCCTAAGCAGTACATCCAAAACTAGGTTTTGACTTTAATCAGGCTAAATGGACTTCCAAGACTTCAAGTGAGCTTCATAACATCTTATATGTGTGTAAGAACCCCCATGACAAGTTTCAAGACTTTTCTCAAAAGTTTGCTCAGTTAGATGATCAGATAAGTCAAAATCAGTCAATGCAGTTAAAAAGTCAAACTGAGGTCAACTGTGGTCAAACCAAAGTCAAACTTCATGATTTTTTGCCAACATCAAGTATATAAAGTAAAATTCATCATTTGATCAAGGGTTGATCATGATTCATCAAGGAGATTCCAGATCATCAATAATCAGGAGTTTCTAAATTAGGGTTTCCTTAGTAAAAGTCAACTGAACTTTGACCAGCCATAACTTTCACATACTTCATCACCAAGTCTCCAATCAAATCTCATTTTGAAGGAAATTGAATTCTCTACAACTTTGTGTATCACAAGCCAAGCCCAAAAATGCTTCATTTGGAAGGTATGAGCTAAGACATTATAGGTCCTTTTGAAAGTCAACAAAAAGTCAACAACTTCAAAAGGGCATAACTTGAGATTGGTAAATGATATGGACATGAAACCAGTGGGGTTGTTTAGAGGACTCTTCAAGCTTTCCAAAATGTCCAAGAACACCCTCATAGCATTAAAATTGAAGGATATGTTCCCTTGCAAAGTTGGGAAATTTTGAGTTGGTTTATGATGAAAAAGGGGGTCTAAAACCAATTTCTTCCAAATGGGCTTGCCAAATGATGACCCAATCCATACATTGACTTCATGCACGACCCAAAACATTAAAAATCAGAATTTTTATTATTTTATTTTTATTTATTTTGATTTAATTCATTAAAAATCATTTTAAATAAAAATAAAATATGAAAATGTAATATTTGATGGAGATTGAGTTTCTAGAAGATCTTAAATGATGATTGGAATTGAAGAGGAATGAAATCACAAGATTGGTCCAAAAATAGTAAGCCTTCATACAAGAATATTGGATTTTTAAGGCACGATCAATTTGAATCTTTTCATATCAAAATTTCCACACAACCATTCAATGTTATGACCTAAATTCATTTACCTATAAGTACTAAACACAACTCAATCACCAAGAAAAAAAATTTTCTGCCTCCCAAGAGTAAGTTTCATAAACCAAAAAACCTCTCAAAAACTCACATTCGGTTTCAATCTTCCAGGACATTTGAAGGTAATTTGAGAACACAGGCATGATCCTTGGACCTCATTGAGTGGAAACCAACACTTATTTGCATCCAAAACACTCCATAATGCATGAACCGAATCATCCATGTGCTTCATATATATTTTTTCGAATCATCATATTTACTTATTGATAATGAATTTTAATGATATATTGATGTTTGTTATTGGCTATAGATGAAGTCTGGATAGTTTGGTGAAGAGTTATGGCCGAATCATGAGTATACCATGTTTAGGGTTTAAAGCTCTAAATTTGGGTTCTTCAATTTACACAATATAAATGAATTTGGTTGACATGATTGGATTGTACAGGTTGCAAGGAAGTTAAAAATGTTTTTAATTTGATAAAATTGTGCTGTTTGAATAGTGTTTGATGTTCGCAGGTTGTATTGGTAGGAATAATCGCAGGAAAAGTTGTAGATAAATTCGCAGGAAAACCTGCGAACCCAAGGTTGAAGATGAAGATCTTCGCGCGCTTCAGATTTTTGAATTTTGATTTGTATATTTATTGTATTGTTTGTATATTATTTCATAGGATGATAAGTGGCCTGGTGGTTGGTACGCGCATGAAAGAAGCTAAGGACCCTGGTGGTATGGCATGGGTGTTGTCAAGCAAGGCATCCTGGGTTCAATTCCCAGCCAGGAAAGTTTCAATTTTTTTTTATGATTTCATTGTTTTGTTAATTATATTATAATCATGTAAATGTTTTCTAATTCTAAACTTAGTTTTTTATAATTATACATTTAAAATTAAAAACATGTATATAATAATAATTAGATTTATATTTTGTTGTATATAAAATTTAATTTATTTTTGCAAACTCTAATTTAATCATAATATCTTTTTAAAACCCTAATGCAATTTTATAAATTATTAAATCCTAATTATTTTCAAAACCCTAAAATATTTTTCTAAAAAAAACCTAATTGTAATTCTTGTTTATATTTTAATTAGTGAATAAAATTTTATTATAATCTTTAAATTTGTAAATATAATTGTATGATCATATCTTCATTCATGTATCTATCTTATTAAATTTTGTAAATATAATCATAATTGATCCTATTTTTATAATATGTAAATATGACCTACATTGTTTATAATTTAAAATTTTGTACATAAAATCTAAAAATTAAAATGTTTAATTTTTTTTTAATAATATGTAAATATTCTATAATTGTTTATAATCTAGTTATGTATGTAAATAATTTTTTTAATATATGTTTTAAAAAATAATTAAAACTTGTTAATTTAATATAATTTATTTTCATAATATGTTTATAATTAACTTAATTTTTATAGCATTTAAGACTTTATGATAATTAATTGTTTATATTTTCTTCGCAATCTTAAATAATAATTGTTCATAAAAATTTGATCTTGTAATTATTATGATAATATTCTTATTTATTTTATCATTAATGCTATTTATTTTCATATTTATTATTATTATTACTAACCCCATTTATAGATATTGTGATTTATTATTATTATTATTATTACTAACCCCATTTATAGATATTGTGATTTATTATTATTATTATTACTAACCTCATTAAATTTGATATTATTTTTATTATTATTATTTTCACTAACCCAATTATAATTATTTATTTATTTTGCTATTTATTTAAATTGCTTTTATTATTATTATTGTAATTGCTCCTGGATGTAATATTTTGTAATATTTAAATTATTTATTTTTATGTCATGGTTAGTAAAAATAGGGAGTGTAAACATGTATGTTATTTAAAATTAATTTAGATCACTTAATTCAAAAGATAAATATTTAAAATTGTACACTCACACACGTAAGTCGATCTTTGATCGCCATCTCACTTCCTTAGGGATACCTCTCATGTTGCCTAATCAAAAAGGTCAAGTAGGGTGTATAAAGCAAAAGTCCCTCAAAATAAAGTCATCTAGTCCCTTAACAATAAAAGATCAAGTCCCTTTTCGAATGTTGCCTTCGTAATGATCTTGTCCCTTTCGAATAAAGATGACAGTCCCTCCAAAAGTGCTTAATACACCCTACAGTTGCCTACATTAAACAGATGACTCTTACTTGTCCCACACATCCAAGGTAATGACTACCTATTCCTTAATAATAGGGATAGTCTTACCACTTAAAGGATAAAGAACAGAAAAGACTTAAACTTTAGGGTAGGTACCTCCTAGTTGCTTGCTCACTTCATTTCAAATTTTCAAACACTTAACAAATTTCAAACAAATTTTCAAACACAAGTTTTTACGCATCCGTACATGGATCATTATTAACTCATATGAAAATTTTCTATTCACACACTTCACATTTTCAAAAACAATTCAAAAGTGAGCTAAGTAACTAAGAGCCCATGGATAACCATGGATGTAAAGGGTGCTAACACCTTCCCTTTACATAACCTACCCCCCGGACCCAAAAATATCTCTTAAGGTCTTTCCTGTTCTTTTATACCCTTTCCTTTTGGATAAAATAAAAGTCGGTGGCGACTCTTGCTATCCGCAACATAACTAAAGTCAGTTCTCCCACCGTGTTACAGAACTGGCGACTCTGCTGGGGATTTAATATAAAAGAGGGGTACCCTTAGGAATTAGATCACTTTAAATTGTTTGCCTTGTTTGCTTTATATTATCTTGTTGGGGTGCTCTTATGTGTGAAAGGTCCTAACCCGGATCTAGTGTACCTTAGGTAAATGGCAATAGACCAAGGAAATTGTACGACGTATATCGATACGGTTGATCTGGTGGCCATAATTAGTGCGACTTCTTGGTTGGTGCTTATGTTCCTTAAGTCAAGTTGAGGATAATATGAGGCTGCCATATGTTGTCAATGCACTAACTAACTTTTAGAACCCTAGTTAACTCATCTTGGCCTTTAGAAAGTAGTGAGGTAACCGGCTTTGGTACAGACTGAAGTTGGTTGACACTCGATACTACGCCCATTGAGATTCTAAACTTGGAGGGTTTTGGTTGGCAAGTAAGTTGCCTACTGAACAACCACCCTTGTGAAGGATCAATGATATTGAGATCCCTTAGAACCTGGTTACTTTCATAGGACAGGATGAACCAACTAACTTCAGGGGAGGGTACTTACCTTTGAACCTCATGCAAGCCTTTAAACCTAGGGCTATTGTGTGACTTGCTTGTGTGTGCCACATGTTTGTGATTGAGCATAACATCATGACATCATCATGCATCATAAGCATAGCATTTTCCCTAACCATTTCAAGGACCAAGGGATTTATCTTTGTTCTTTGTTGCAGGTCATGGCTTCTGCTCGTAGAAACACCATCAGGATCAACTTTGTGGGCATACCTGCTAAGCTTAAAGAGTTGGTTGCTCAAGTGTCTGATCATTCCCAGTTCATCAAGAGACATGGTCACCTATTGGATCTAGTCACTTCAGGGTTCAATGAAGACATGATGAGTGTTTTGTTCCAGTTCTTTGACCCTAAGCACCATTGCTTTACATTCCCTGACTACCAGCTGGTTCCAACCATGGAAGAGTTCTCTAAACTTCTGGGCATACCTGTTCTTGATCAAAGACCCTTCACAGGCCTGGAGAAAGAGCTTAAACCAGAGGTTATTGCTGCAGCTCTACATCTGAAAAAATCTGACATTGTTCTAGAAACGAGAAGCGGAGTTAAAGGTATTCTTGCTAAGGTGTTAATGGATAAAGCTCAAGTGTTCTTGAAGGCCATGAGCTATGATGCTTTTGAGGAGATCTTAGCCTTGCTGATTTATGGCTTAGTATTGTTCCCCAATCCAGATCAGTTCATAGACGTTCATGCCATCAACATATTCCTGAGTCACAATCTAGTACCTACATTGCTTGGAGATATCCTACATTCTCTTCATACCCGTACTACAAGGGCAAGAGGAACTTTGATGTGCTGCATACCTTTACTATCCAGGTGGTTTATTTCTCACCTTCCTCGCTCAGTAATGAAGAATGAGCAAGGGTTCAGATGGTCCAAGAGGATCATGTCACTTTCTCACTCAGACATCCATTGGTGCTCCAGATCTATGGAGAATGTCACCATTACTGACCGTTGTAGGGAGTTTCCTAATGTGCCACTTCTAGGCATAAGAGGGGGCATCACCTACAACCCCTCTCTAGCTTTACGACAGTTTGGTTACGCTCGGAGCGATGGTCCACATGACATGTTGATTCAGGGCATTGTGTTCGATTACGACAACGATCTTCAAGGTTACCGTCAGAGATTCATACGAGCTTGGGGAAAGGTAAACAGGGTTGACAGCAAGACACTGGAGCCTAAGTACACTATTCCTATGGAAGCTTATCTCAGATGGGTGCGATCTCGTGCTCAGACTCTCATGATGCCATATCCTGCCGTCCTACCAGTTACCATGGAACCTGTTGCTGAAGGAGACACAGCTTATACCATCCTTCACCCAGACATGCCTACTGATATGGAAGACTTGCAGAGATCATGGATCCAACTGAAGGAGCAAAGGGATACTTTCGAGGCTCATTACAAAGCAAGCCAAGAAAGAATCCTGGAACTAACAAAGCAACTTCACGAGGAACGGAACCTCAACTCATACCTCAACACAAAGAGGAAACGTCCATGGGAGACTTAAAACCCCATCTTTTGTATTTATTTCATTTCATTCTTATTGTAAGCCCAAGGGGCAAACAAATTTATTACTAATAAAAGTTTACTTTCGTGTTTGTTTAAGCAAATTTAAATCCTGCGGTCCTTGAAAACATTGCATATGCATACCATATCATTGCATCACAGGTTTCTTGTGCACAGGTTTCTTATCTTCTCGCTGTTTATTTCAGCAATGGCTCTCGAACAATTTGTCAAAGATCTTCAAGCTCAGAATGCCCAATTTCAAGAAGTGATTCTGAATTTGTCCAAGGGGCAAGAAGAGTTGAACGCACTCCTCTCTGAGGACATGAAGAAGAAGAATCCTGAGGACAACAAGGATGATCAGCTGAAACAACTACAAACTGAGATGGCAGAGATGAGGATCCAGATGAATGGCCAAATGGCTCTTATCCAGAGTTTGGCCCAGGGGTAAGAAGAGCTGAAAAGCTTTGTCAATAAGCTTCGGCATAACGGAATTAGGAATCTAATCATCAGTCAACCTCCATTGAAACAAGCCGACTTGGTTGAAAGGAAGATAATGATAAAAGAAGGAAAGAGACAGGCTACTCATGATCATCCTTCAATTGAAGAAAGAAGACCTTGTAAGGATAATCCACTTCGATACAAGGAATGTAGAAGACAATTCATCCGGTTCAGCACAAAAATGTCACAAGTTTTGCAATGCCTGTTGGAGATGAAGCTGATTTCCTTGGAAAATTCTCCTAAAAATCCTAATACCTCTTCTCCTCGCTATAATCCCAAAGCAAGCTGTATGTACCACTCCGACAGTCCCGGACACGACACAAATAACTGTTGGGCATTGAAGAATAAGATTCAAGACCTAATTGACGAAGGAATACTCGAGGTTATGCCAGAAGGCCAGGTTGAGTTCTTCTATCGTCCATCAAGCATCAAAGCTTCCAGATAACTGGAGTGACAAGTTTAGAGGAAGAGACTTTGAGAACATTTGAATTTTCATTTGTAATTTCTTTTATTTGTTTGAACACTTATTATTATGTTAAAATTTTGTTTTCATTAATGCATTGCATATATTTGTCTTGAATTAATCCATTCGTTCCACTGTATTTTGAATTATGCTTCTTATTTCTATCTTGTGATATTTAACTCCTGATAAAGCTATAAGCCTGTAGAGGGAGGATGACGAAAACAATACCATAATATTAGGCAGTATGCTTTTGAACAGACTATGCTGACGATGTACAGGCATTGTTTCAATTCCTAAACAGTGGAGATATAAGGAAGTTAATCCCTAGTCAACCCTTTTGAGCCTATGAAGTAGGAGCTTTTATTCTCGCACAAATCAAAACCTTTATTCATAACCCGGGGCAGGGTAGTTACTCGGTTAACTCAAATATGCCAATTATTTGTGTTGTACACAACTAATGATGGTTCTCTATAATCATGAAACCTGACAGTCAATATCCAGCAAAAAGAAAAACCCACTAAGTCAAAACCTATGAAGGAGACTTAGTAAAAAAATTAAGACATCCCGCTAACTGTAACTTTGAAATAAACAGTTCAGGCAAAAAGAAGGGATAACAAAGTCAAAAGAAAAAAGGAGGTCACTATGAATCCTCAACAAAGAAAGATGACTGGATGTTCAAATAAATTTTTGGTTTCTGAACCATCACAAATGTCAGTGTTATAATTCCAAACTCCTTTGAGCCTCAATGCATAAGTTAACTGAGCATAGGACTGAAGAACATCATGGAGATTGGGTTGGGTACAAATAAAATTTGAGCCTTTATCCTTTGTTTCTTAAACCGTGAACCAGGCCACGTTACAATCCTTTAAAAGTCCTAACTGAAGCATGGTTAGTTCGAAAGCGTACTGCTACAAAAAGGTATCCTGACTCTTTTAGGGCTTATTATAAAACTTGAGTTAATATCACAGTTTTCATAAAAATTGTTTTTCTAAAATAACTTTTTTCAAAACATCAAGACAGACATAAGCATTGCATTTTGAATATATTTGTTTGCATATACCTGAGTGTTTGATAAACAGAGAAACTTACATGATGAATGTTCAATAAACCAAAGTCCTTCCAATAAACAAAGTTGCTTCCTGGATCAAAGTCCACGTATACAAAGGGGCATAGTCATTATCTCCCAATCAAGGGGGCAGGCCATGATACTGCCTAACTCATTTGGGGCAATCAGGATAGGATTCAACTATGTTTAAGTAGCCAGGGGAAAATCTCCTCAACTATCTAAGTTACCAAGGGTAACATTATAGAGTTCATAATGCCAGGGGCGTAGTCACTGCTTCCCAATAAGGGGGCATACCAAGCTACTGTTCAAATCATTCAGGGCAACCAGTTCCAGATCCAACAGTGCTTAATAGCCAGAGGCAACTTTTCTCATATATTTGAATTACCAAGGGTAACACTGCAAAGTTCATAATGCCAGGGGCATATGCTTATGGGGCATTCTGCTTGTTTCTCTCGAGGTAGCTCATTTCAGATACTTCCATCATGGTATAATTCATCCTCAACCAAGGGGCAATGCTTTCTCTTCAAATCTAATACCCGGAGCGCATATGGTCCATCACAATTTGAAGACACATTCCTCTCGTTGTATTACCTTGATATTGGATTCTCAGCTGAAACCATGATGGAAATTAATTGTCTACGCCAGTAGTATCAGATGGTGTCAGTATCATGTCTTCAGATCCAGCTATGAGGATTTCAGGGAAGGTATTCAGGAAAGTTAAAAATTTCAGGAGCTCCAAATCCAATTGGTTATACACTCTCGAAGTTGAAACGTTTCTGTTCTCAAGTTCAGCTTTACTTTTCCCTCTGAATCCAGATTTACTTTTACCCTATTTTGCATAAGCGAAACGTCCATTAGTTGGGTTTGAATGCATGTGTGCTTAATATGATTGATGTTTACCAGAAATGCATAAAAATGCAGTAATAGTATTTACTAAGGACGAACGAGGGAAGGATTTCAACGAAGCTTCACTGGTTCATCTTTACAAAACAGCTACAAACCCTCAGTAGGACAAATCCATCTTCATAAGGTCACATCTCCCCTGGAATTTATATCCATCTCTTTTATCCTCATACGGATATACGGGAATTTACTTTCCAATAAGAGTACGACGAACGAAGACGGGAGGTTATATCTACCCTACTATCAAACGAAGACAAAGGTTATGTATACTTTACTATCCCTAGCAGACGGGAGGTTATCTATACCTTGCTATCCCCAGAATACGGGAGGTTATGTATAATATATTATCAAACAAGATGGGAATAAGTTCCTCATATCCTTCAACAACGAATCGGGATTTATTTTCCCTGGCCAGCAGTTGTTATACGAAGATATCCAGACGCTTCAGGCAGCATCATTTCATACATACATCATTTACATCATACCATAACATATATATCCATAAATACATAATACATTTACTTAGGTGCATCATACTATGCATGCATACATATAACATAAACTAACATTCTCCTTGCAGGAAGGTTATATGCAGATAAAGTTATATCAACAATTCACAACAGATTAGAAGTGATCCATACACTACTCAAGATGTCCTTGAATAGCAGGCAAACGGTCTGTAAAAAGATCCATTCCCTGGTTCAAGACATTCCTCAGAAGAACAAATCCTGACGTTCTTTTGAACCTTAAGAGCAAATCCTGACGCTCTTTTGGCCCCTTGTTCAAGACTTTTTCAGAAGAACAAATCCTGACGTTCTTTTGACCCTTAAGAGCAAATCCTGACGCTCTTTTGACCCCTTGTTCAAGACTTTTTCAGAAGAACAAATCCTGACGTTCTTTTGACCCTTAAGAGCAAATCCTGATGCTCTTTTGGCCCCTTGTTCAAGACTTTCTCAGAAGAACAAATCCTGACGTTCTTTTGACCCTTAAGAGCAAATCCTGACGCTCTTTTGGCCCCTTGTTCAAGACTTTTTCAGAAGAACAAATCCTGACGTTCTTTTGACCCTTAAGAGCAAATCCTGACGCTCTTTTGGCCCCTTGTTCAAGACTTTTTCAGAAGAACAAATCCTGACGTTCTTTTGACCCTTAAGAGCAAATCCTGACGCTCTTTTGGCCCCTTGTCCAAGACTTTTTCAGAAGAACAAATCCTGACGTTCTTTTGACCCTTAAGAGCAAATCCTGACGCTCTTTTGACCCCTTGTTCAAGACTTTTTCAGAAGAACAAATCCTGACGTTCTTTTGACTCTTAAGAACAAATCCTGACGTTCTTTTGACCTTGGAGAGTAGGCAAACGGTCTGTATAAAGGTCCGCTCCCTAGTCCAAGATATTTCCAGAAGAGATAATCGCCACGAAGATTTATTTCTACTGGTCCATTCAACAAGTCAAATCATGTTGCATAAATGATTCAGAGACGGCCTATACAAAGACCTAGTACTGAGATCCAGTATCAACACAAAGCTATCATCATATCCAGTTCTTTAGATGGCATCTCTAAGCCCATCTCCAGTTTTTCCAAGTGGCATCTTTAAGCCCACTCAAGTATATTCAACTAGCCATCTGTATTACTCTACGCACTGGTGAGTGCAAATTTTTGGGCTTTTGTGTTCAATCCCCTTCAACCTTCCAGGTCACGACTGGAAAATATACCAATCTAACCCCTCAGGTTTCAGAAAATTGAACAGGGGCAGCTGTTGCACCCCAAAATTTGCCATCACAATACAAGATTTTGTGTGCTAAGAAGGTTCACAAGGTTCACAAGTTTCCCAATGTTTACAAGACCTTTCATGAGGTTCATGAAGTCTACAAGTCACTTTATGAAGGTTCACAAGGTTCACAAGTTTCCCAATGTTTACAAGACCTTTCATGAGGTTCATGAAGTCTACAAGTCACTTTATGAAGGTTCACAAGGTTCACAAGTTTCCCAATGCTTACAAAACCTTTCATGAGGTTCATGAAGTCTACAAGTCACTTTATGAGGTTCACAAGGTTCACAATACCTCCCATGAGGTTCACAAGACATTTTATGATGGTTCACAAGGTTCACAATACCTCCCATGAGGTTCACAAGACATTTTATGATGGTTCACAAGGTTCACAAAATTCACAATTGGTCAGAAGAGTTGACAATTCCCTCAGACAATGCACCTCCTAAGCAGTGCATCCAAAACTAGGTTTTGACTTTAATCAGGCTAAATGGACTTCCAAGACTTCAAGTGAGCTTCATAACATCTTATATGTGTGTAAGAACCCCCATGACAAGTTTCAAGACTTTTCTCAAAAGTTTGCTCAGTCAGATGACCAGATAAGTCAAAATCAGTCAATGCAGTTAAAAAGTCAAACTGAGGTCAACTGTGGTCAAACCAAAGTCAAACTTCATGATTTTTTGCCAACATCAAGTATATAAAGTAAAATTCATCATTTTATCAAGGGTTGATCATGATTCATCAAGGAGATTCCAGATCATCAATAATCAGGAGTTTCTAAATTAGGGTTTCCTCAGTAAAAGTCAACTGAACTTTGACCAGCCATAACTTTCACATACTTCATCACCAAGTCTCCACTCAAAGCTCATTTTGAAGGAAATTGAATTCTCTACAACTTTGTGTATCACAAGCCAAGCCCAAAAATGCTTCATTTGGAAGGTATGAGCTAAGACATTATAGGTCCTTTTGAAAGTCAACAAAAAGTCAACAACTTCAAAAGGGCATAACTTGATATTGGTAAATGATATGGACATGAAACCAGTGGGGTTGTTTAGAGGACTCTTCAAGCTTTCCAAAATGTCCAAGAACACCCTCATAGCATTAAAATTGAAGGATATGTGCCCTTGCAAAGTTGGGAAATTTTGAGTTGGTTTATGATGAAAAAGGGGGTCTAAAACCAATTTCTTCCAAATGGGCTTGCCAAATGATGACCCAATCCATACATTGACTTCATGCACGACCCAAACCATTAAAAATCAGAATTTTTATTATTTTATTTTTATTTATTTTGATTTAATTCATTAAAAATCATTTTAAATAAAAATAAAATATGAAAATGTAATATTTGATGGAGATTGAGTTTCTAGAAGATCTTAAATGATGATTGGAATTGAAGAGGAATGAAATCACAAGATTGGTCCAAAAATAGTAAGCCTTCATACAAGAATATTGGATTTTTAAGGCATGATCAATTTGAATCTTTTCATATCAAAATTTCCACACAACCATTCAATGTTATGACCTGAATTCATTTACCTATAAGTACTAAACACAACTCAATCACCAAGAAAAAAAAATTTCTGCCTCCCAAGAGTAAGTTTCATAAACCAAAAAACCTCTCAAAAACTCGCATTCGGTTTCAATCTTCCAGGACATTTGAAGGTAATTTGAGAACACAGCCATGATCCTTGGACCTCATTGAGTGGAAACCAACACTTATTTGCATCCAAAACACTCCATAATGCATGAACCGAATCATCCATGTGCTTCATATATATTTTTTCGAATCATCATATTTACTTATTGATAATGAATTTTAATGATATATTGATGTTTGTTATTGACTATAGATGAAGTCTGGATAGTTTGGTGAAGAGTTATGGCCGAATCATGAGTATACCATGTTTAGGGTTTAAAGCTCTAAATTTGGGTTCTTCAATTTACACAATATAAATGAATTTGGTTGACATAATTGGATTGTACAGGTTGCAAGGAAGTTAAAAATGTTTTTAATTTGATAAAATTGTGCTGTTTGAATAGTGTTTGATGTTCGCAGGTTGTATTGGTAGGAATAATCGCAGGAAAAGTTGTAGATAAATTCGCAGGAAAACCTGCGAACCCAAGGTTGAAGATGAAGATCTTCGCGCGCTTCAGATTTTTGAATTTTGATTTGTATATTTATTGTGTTGTTTGTATATTATTTCATAGGATGATAAGTGGCCTGGTGGTTGGTACGCACATGAAAGAAGCTAAGGACCCTGGTGGTATGGCATGGGTGTTGTCAAGCAAGGCATCCTGGGTTCAATTCCCAGCCAGGAAAGTTTCAATTTTTTTTTATGATTTCATTGTTTTGTTAATTATATTATAATCATGTAAATGTTTTCTAATTCTAAACTTAGTTTTTTATAATTATACATTTAAAATTAAAAACATGTATATAATAATAATTAGATTTATATTTTGTTGTATATAAAATTTAATTTATTTTTGCAAACTCTAATTTAATCATAATATCTTTTTAAAACCCTAATGCAATTTTATAAATTATTAAATCCTAATTATTTTCAAAACCCTAAAATATTTTTCTAAAAAAAACCTAATTGTAATTCTTGTTTATATTTTAATTAGTGAATAAAATTTTATTATAATCTTTAAATTTGTAAATATAATTGTATGATCATATCTTCATTCATGTATCTATCTTATTAAATTTTGTAAATATAATCATAATTGATCCTATTTTTATAATATGTAAATATGACCTACATTGTTTATAATTTAAAATTTTGTACATAAAATCTAAAAATTAAAATGTTTAATTTTTTTTTTATAATATGTAAATATTCTATAATTGTTTATAATCTAGTTATGTATGTAAATAATTTTTTTAATATATGTTTTAAAAAATAATTAAAACTTGTTAATTTAATATAATTTATTTTCATAATATGTTTATAATTAACTTAATTTTTATAGCATTTAAGACTTTATGATAATTAATTGTTTATATTTTCTTCGCAATCTTAAATAATAATTGTTCATAAAAATTTGATCTTGTAATTATTATGCTAATATTCTTATTTATTTTATCATTAATGCTATTTATTTTCATATTTATTATTATTATTACTAACCCCATTTATAGATATTGTGATTTATTATTATTATTATTATTACTAACCCCATTTATAGATATTGTGATTTATTATTATTATTATTATTAACCTCATTAAATTTGATATTATTTTTATTATTATTATTTTCACTAACCCAATTATAATTATTTATTTATTTTGCTATTTATTTAAATTGCTTTTATTATTATTATTGTAATTGCTCCTGGATGTAATATTTTGTAATATTTAAATTATTTATTTTTATGTCATGGTTAGTAAAAATAGGGAGTGTAAACATGTATGTTATTTAAAATTAATTTAGATCACTTAATTCAAAAGATAAATATTTAAAATTGTACACTCACACACGTAAGTCGATCTTTGATCGCCATCTCACTTCCTTAGGGATACCTCTCATGTTGCCTAATCAAAAAGGTCAAGTAGGGTGTATAAAGCAAAAGTCCCTCAAAATAAAGTCATCTAGTCCCTTAACAATAAAAGATCAAGTCCCTTTTTCGAATGTTGCCTTCGTAATGATCTTGTCCCTTTCGAATAAAGATGACAGTCCCTCCAAAAGTGCTTAATACACCCTACAGTTGCCTACATTAAACAGATGACCCTTACTTGTCCCACACATCCAAGGTAATGACTACCTATTCCTTAATAATAGGGATAGTCTTACCACTTAAAGGATAAAGAACAGAAAAGACTTAAACTTTAGGGTAGGTACCTCCTAGTTGCTTGCTCACTTCATTTCAAATTTTCAAACACTTAACAAATTTCAAACAAATTTTCAAACACAAGTTTTTACGCATCCGTACATGGATCATTATTAACTCATATGAAAATTTTCTATTCACACATTTCACATTTTCAAAAACAATTCAAAAGTGAGCTAAGTAACTAAGAGCCCATGGATAACCATGGATGTAAAGGGTGCTAACACCTTCCCTTTACATAACCTACCCCCGGACCCAAAAATATCTCTTAAGGTCTTTCCTGTTCTTTTATACCCTTTCCTTTTGGATAAAATAAAAGTCGGTGGCGACTCTTGCTATCCGCAACATAACTAAAGTCAGTTCTCCCACCGTGTTACACTTGTGATTGAGTTTGTGTGTTTCTTCCCCATGCTTACTCATGCTTCTTAGGCACCTTTTAACATGATTAGGTCCCTGGTTTTTCACATGATGCTTATGCTTTGATTTGGTTTGGTTTGTGTTAGCTTGTCCTTACACTTGTTCACATGTCCACTTCACTTCCCATTTCCTATATTGTTTGTGTTTGAACTTGTATGAACCTTTATTCGGTCTCTTGGGTTGTTTGTGCACATTCTTGTGATGATATGGTTCTGGTCTTGATGATTGTGAAGCATGTGTAACTTGTGTGATCTTTTCTACTCCATGTTTGCTTTTGTTTCTTCCATGATAGCTTGTGTTGCTTTATTGTGATTTGAGGGATCCACTTCTCATCTTATGTTGTATGCTTGATCTTGGCACTTGAGGTTGACACTTCACTTCTGCTTGTGATGTTTTAATGTGATCTTTTGTTCATTTGTATCTCATTTGATTTCACTTGCTTTTGTCTTATCAATTGTTTATGCTTATAATCATTTCAGGGGCTTTGGCAAGTGAGAGGTGTGGATGAGATTCCCACATCTCCAACTCTTTTCTCTTCGTCTTTCAATATGCTTTCTCACTTGTGTTTAGGATGGGCCTTATGCCATCACTTGCTTAACTTATTTCCATCCCTCTTAGAGAACAACTTAACTTCTTTAGGAGAAGTCAGTTGATTCTCTACTTCTTATTTCTTCTTCTTCTTTTTCTCCTTCTTCTTTTCTTCCTTTTTCTTAGGATATGGTTCAAACCCCACTAACCATAGGATCACATTTGCATGATAACATTAGGATTTATTAGCCCCCCTTAGTTGTTTTACCTTTAAGATCCTTTTGGTTCTTTCTCTTCTCATCTCAAAACAAAAATCATAAAAATCATTATCCATATGAGGTACGTAGGCAGCGAGGTAGGGCCTATTCGAGCACAATCTTTATTTTCCCTACATTTTTCAGTTTCATTTCTTTTTCAATTCCCTTTTCTTTTCTTTTATCCAGTTCAGTTCCTTTTCTTTGCAACAACTTTCATTTCTTCACCCTTTGAAACATTTTCTTTGCAAGCATGGATCCCGTCGGGTACGGCAGACGATCTGGGGTGCTAATACCTTCTCAGGTCGTAACCGACTCCCGAACCCAGTCTCTTTGGTTCGCAGGATCGTGTCCTTCCTTTTCTTTTCTTCTGGTTTGTGCACCATTACCATTCCCGTTTCTTCGGGATAAAAATGTCTGGCTGGCGACTCTACCTTTTCCGCGCCACTTTCACGTTTGTACCAGGATGGAAATCCGGGGAGCGACAACTGGCGACTCTGCTGGGGACTTCCTAACCAGAGTGTCTCTGGTTCCCTTGAGAGTCTCTCCTAGCGCTTGTTTGTTTCTGTCTTATTGGGTGTTGATTGTTTTTTGTTGTGTGTATATCTTGTTGTTTGTTTACTTACAGTTTATTTACAACTTTATTTACAGTTTTAGTATTTATTTTCATGTATCATATATTATTGGACTGTCTGGACTGGTTTTTCTGTTTGGCGGGACTTGGGTGTTATTTGTGTGTGGTGAGATGAGACTAGCCAAATACCCGGCTTGAATGCACCATAGGATTTAGCGTGGACAATCACTTTGGCCCTATGTCATCTTGTTATGGGGGTATTAGTGCGTTCACACCCAGATTCGCAACCGTCTTGGAAATGTCTTGATATAGGGATCTTCCCTACTTCATTACACAAACTTGATAGTCATATGCGGCTGGGGACCGATCATTGAGAACCTTGTGGAAACATCCCTCTCCAGTGGTGACAGTGGCAGACCACATTTTGTGCCAAACCCATTTGCACCCGAGGGCCCACTTGGAACTTGCATAGGATGGCCTGGTTCTCTTATAGGAACTCAGTCAAAAGCATATGGTCGTATGACAATAGTACGGTATCCTACAGGCTGAATGTACTATTGTTTCTCGATTTCAGCGCTCGAAGCTGGGGACTTATAAGGGATGCTTGTTTTTCCCGGACTCAGCTGAGGACTCCCTGAGTAGTATATAATGCCAAACCGATTCCCTGATTTGGTCATGAGCCATTTCTCGGAAATGGTGAAAGTATTATTGCTATTAGGCTTTGAGAGTCCGTGATGTTTGACCCGGAGCACACCAGTGAGATTGGGAGGGGTTTACAGGTTTACAGGAACCCTTTTAACCTCATCATACCCACTGCCAGTACAGTTGTATATGTTGATATGATATTTTGACCTTTTGAGTTCTTGAGCTAGATGATAGTTTGATATGAGGATATTTGTGACTCATCCAAGGGTATATGGGATGTTATTCAGAGGACTTATAGTTTGGGATCACTTGATTCTTGCAGACAGCACCCAGACAGTTCCAGATTGATCATACTTGCCTTGTATTTGCATCTGCATCATATCATAGCATCCTTAACATCTTAGTGTTTTCATTTTTCAAGTTACATTTGCACACCTTGTTCTGGTATTTGTTAATCTCTCATATCCAGATGGCAAGCATCATTACAACTCTCAAAAAGAATAATGCACACTAGACATTTCCACAACCCGAGGTGAAGAAATTACACCAGCTGAAGGGACTGATGAATGATAAGATTCTAGGAGATTTCAGGGCTAGGTTTGGGCAGATTCTCAGGTACATGGACAAGCCAACAGAAGACCAAAGGGATATCATTCACACTCTACTTCAGTTCTATGATGCTCCATTGCGCTATTTTGTATTCCAAGATTATGTCCTAGCACCTACACTGGAAGAAATTGCTAGTTCGCTGTCTGTTCCCCTTAGTGGAAGACAACCTTACTACAACTCAGGGAGAGTACTCCAAGCAGAGGAGATTGCTCAAAGATGTCACTTGCCTTTAAGTAAAATAGAGTAGAGCTTGAGGAGTAGCAAAGGGAAGGGGTTTTCTTGCAATATGCTGATTCAGGAAGCTTTGGTATATGCTCAAGATGATCAATGGGCACAGTTCAATGTACTATTAGCTTTGATGGTCTATGGAATTAGTCTCTTCCCAAGTGATCAAGGGATTGTAAGTTTGGAGGTTGTTGCCATTTTCTTTAGAAGAAATCCCATACCTACATTGTTAGGTGACTTTTATTATGGGGTTCAGTGAAGTGAGGTCATGTAAGTTGTTGTGTGCCTCTGTTTGCTGACTGGTTTGCTAGACAAGTACCTAAAGTGGGACCCTTTAAGGATTTGAGGGGAGAATGGAAATGGTCTCGAAGATTGATGGGATTGACTACAAGTGATATAAACTAGGGGTATGATAGGGATGTGTTAGGAAAGAAAATGATTGTAAAGTGTAATTGGTTTCCTAATGTTCCTTTGATTGGTAGGAAGGGGATGATCAATTATAATCCAGTTTTGGCAAGAAGGCAATTTGGATATCCTCTGAGAGAGTCCCCTTCTGATGAGGATGTGAGAGAGTCTTTGTATCTTCCTATTGAGGGGAATATTGACATGGCCATCCAGGTATTCCAAGCTTGGGATATCAGGACTCAAAAAGGAAAAAAGGAGTTTGGGAGAGTAGACCCCAATATGTATGAACCTTTTGCATCATGGTTAAAGAAGCGTGTCAAGACTACTTTATTGCCTTTTTCTTTGGAGCTTCCTCTCTATCCAAAGGAAGTAATTTCACAGATCCCTGTAGCACCAAGAACTGTTCCTTTAGAAGACTATCAAAGGCTTGAGGCTCAGCTAAAAGATTTGAGGTTGGAACATACAGAAATGGTTAGCTTGCATCATCAGTTATCACTCTCCAAGTTGACTATAGAAGAGAAGCCACAGAAGGTACAGGTAGAGCAAGAGGCTAAGGACAAAGAGTTAGCAGAAAGGGAGGCTTACTTCCAAAGAAGAGTGTTGATGGACATCAAGAGAGAAGAACTATTCAAGAAAAATAAGAAGGCTCTCAAGGATGCTAGGCAATCTCTTACTTGGGTGTGTTGGTCCCAGGATTTTCATCCTAGTATAAACGCGAAAGTGGCGCGGAAAAGGTAGAGACGCCAGCCAGGCATTTTTATCCCGAAGGAACGGGATGCTGCACAAACCTAAGGAAGAAGGAAAAGACGAGACCTTGCGAACCAAAGATCTGAGTTCGGGAGTCGGTTACGACCTGGGAAGGTATTAGCACCCCAGACCGTCCGCCGTACCCGACGGGATCCACGCTTGTTTGTTTTGTTTCAAAGGGTGAGAAAAAGGTGATGCTGAACAAATGAACTGCTAACTGGAATGGAAATGAAAGGAAAAGGAGAAAGGGAATAGGAATGGAAAGAAAGGATGGGGAAAATGTATGGAAAATAAAGAATGTGCTCGAACGGGCCCTACCCCGCTGCCTACGTACCTCATCGGGATAATGAGGATCAGAGTCGACGTAGTTCGCCTAACTAGGCAGGAACTATGTTTGTATTTTCTTATGGATGGAACTGCGTATGTCTATGCTCAGGTGTTGCAGGCTCGTCTGGTACGAGTGCATTTACCGTCTTGCATGTGAGACAAGTCGTCGCAAGTTCGCGTTTAGAATGAATGAGGTGAGAAAAGAAGTTCCCGCAGGATTGTCGTTTATTGTTTGTTTTTGTCTTTTATGAGAATTGTTTTGAATTTGTTTGTGAACATTCTCATACTAAGACCTATCCATCGTGATAAATACTTACACCTCACCCCGAAACAGGACGCGTATAAGTACTCCGCAACAAAGTCTCATGGCGTATAAAAACATCCAACCTTTATTAGGTGTTTTATTGTTTTTCTTTATGAGATGAGAAAGAATGACTCAAGTTGAGAAAAGGAGAAAACTAAGGGGGACTAAGACACAACCCTAAGTTAGTTATTATGTAAAAAAGGCGATCCTAATGGTATGTGAGGTTTTTATATTCCTAAGGAAGAAAAGGAAAAAATAAAAAAAAAGATTTAGAAACTAACTTACTTCCTAAGGAAGTTAAGTTGTTTCTAAGAAAAGGGGAAAGCCTATACAAGAAAAGCACAAAGTTCTAAGGAAAACACAATTATAATGCATAATAGATAGGAATGAAGTGAGGCTTACCTCAATATTTCCCCCTACAAAACAAAAGTTAGCATGACAATGCATATTGAAAGTAAAATCAAAGCATACAAGCGATTAAGTACCATAAACGTCCTAGAATGGAACTAGGGTTTAAAATAAGACCTAAGTCTAAAGGTGAGGGTACCTAAAGGTTACATGACTTATAAAGTCAGTAGCTACATGCTATAGGCCCCTAAGGATTCTAGGATACCTTACAAGTTCAAACTATGTCAAATTATGCACAAAAAGTTCACCTAAGTTTACATGAATGCAAATTAGGGTTTATGGATGAAGTATGGATGCATATGGATTACAAGCATGAATTAATACATGAAATTAACATCAAAGTCAGTAGTGAATGCTTATTAATGTGGATGAATGAACATACTATCATGGATGCAATGGTTTAGTCCTATGGAGCAAGGAGAAGAAGATGCGGGAAGAAGTGTAGCAAACATCGCATAAGATTACAAATGATGCAAGTTAAGGATGAATGACATATGAATATGCATGAAATGATTATGGGTAAGTAGCATACTAGATATGAGATGCAATTATAAGGCATGGATTTACTTTTATGATTTTCACATAATTCATGTTTACATTTAGAGGAAAGAGAAACTAGTTTCAAGCAAAATTAGTTCACATAATGATGCACTTAGGAACACAAAAACAAACCAAATGAGTATGGTTCAAAAAGTGACCTATGACTGGAATTAAATACATAAAAATGACCTATAATCAACTCCTAAAAGTTACCAAAAAGTATCTCAAGCCAATGGCATGAATGCCTTCCTATCATCTAGGGTATGGAGCAAATAAACACATATATCAACCTATGATCTAGGTGACATGGAAAAATAGAAAGAAGGCTCTAAAAATTATGAAATTAAATCTCTGGAATTTTGAAGTTAGTATCTAACATGGTCTAAAAGGATTTCACAAAATTATGCACCAAAGTGCTAAAACAATTACTTGATGAGCAAGATAACAAGGCATGATCGCCGAAAAACAACTCCACAAAGTGGATAAAAAATGGCACCAAATATTATGAAAAAAATACCTAAGTAGAATCATAATGTCACCAATTCCAGTGTTTAATAACACACAAAAAATAGGTCTCACACCTATTGGAAAAAATTGTTAGAACAATTATGGTTCTAAACCTCTAAGAGTTTTGATGATAACAAATATTATTATACTAGAATAGAAGTTCTAATGACTACTTTTATTATTGTGTAGAAGAGGAATTTAATTAAAGGAGACGTGCATTACTAGAAGATATATTGAGCCATATACAGAAGATACACTTAATGAAGAATCCATCATTTAATGACATGATTAATTGGCCGCGCATCAAATCTTTACTATCTCTGATTTACGTCTAGAAGATGATGATATTCATAATGAAGACATTAATTAAAGAATATTTTAATTAATGATTAAGACAATTATCTCTTGTTTTGGAAGGAATTTATGGTATTAACTAATATCCTAAATTAGCTCAAGATGTCTCCAACGACTACATTTATTCAAGAACTATTTAAAGGAATCAAATTGAAGATTTGAAGACAATACACTCACGAGCAAAAGACTGTATCATTTGTGCTAAAATATTGTAACTTTCACTTAGTGATCTTAGCTTGATAAGAAGCAAATTAGTTACTATATTATTATCATTGTAATAGTTGAGTAATATTCCTTGAGTGACTAGTTTCAGTCAGAAGACTCAAGAGGACATTGACTATAGGTCAGTGTGTGTATTCATTTATCTAATAGTGGATTAAGACCTCAGTAGAGGCAAAATCACCTTGGCGGGTGGACTGGACGTAGTTTGAGTTCAAACGAACCAGGATAAATTAACTTGTCATTAGAAGTTATTTTTAGTTGTTAAAGAAAACCCAATTCCAACCCCCCCTTCCTTGTGTTTTACGCACCTTCAATTGGCATCAGAGCGCTAGGTTCTGAGAAAAACACTTAACCGTGCCAGTAAAAGATCTAGAAGTTAAAACACATGGCAGAAGCTGGCAATAACAACAATGACTACCAAAATGACAAGATCAACGCTAAACCTCCAGTGTTCAATGGTGATAATTTTGACTAATGGAAGAATGTTCTGGAAAGTTTCTTTCTAGCTCTAGATGGAGATCTCTGGGACATGGTGACAGATGGATACATTCATCCTGTTGGAGTAGATGGTCAGAAGATTGAAAGAAAAAATATGACAGCTCAGCAGAAGAAGGAATTCAGAAATCATCACAAAGCTAGAACCATACTTCTAAGTGCTATCTCATATACAGAATATGAGAAGATCACAAACAGGGACTCAGCTAAACACATGTTTGATTCTCTGAGGATGACACATGAAGGCAACACTCAAGTCAAGGAGACTAAAGCTCTAGCCCTCATCCAGAAGTATGAAGCTTTCAAAATGGAAGAAGATGAAACAATTGAAAAAATGTTCTCAAGGTTCCAAATTCTGGTAGCTGGACTGAACGTTCTGGACAAAGGCTACTCAACAGCAGATCATGTGAAGAAAATCATCAGAAGTTTACCAAAAGCTTGGAGGCCCATGGTCACTGCTCTAAAGCTATCTAAAATTTGAATGAAATATCCTTAGAAGAACTAATCAGCTCCTTGAGAAGTCATGAGATTGAACTAGAAGAAGATGAACCCCAGAAGAAAGGTAAGTCTGTAGCTTTTAAATCTAACAGATCTATTTCTAAAGCTTTACAGGAAGAAGAAGAAGAAAGTTCTGGATGCTCATCAGAAGAAGATTAATTATCTCTCCTATCCAGAAGAGTCCAACAACTTTGGAAGCATCGTCAGAAGAAGTTCAGAAATACCAGAAGAACAAACAACTATTCTGAATCAACATCTGGTCACAAGAAACCCAGAAGCAAAGAAGTTGTGTGCTATGAATGCAAAGAACCAGGACACTACAAGAGTGAATGTCCAAAACTCCAGAAAGAGAAACCCAGAAACAAATTCAGCAGAGAAAAGAAAAAGAGTCTCATGGCAACATGGGATGATTCTGAATCATCTGAAGCAGAGTCAGATTCTGAAGATGAACAAGCTAATATTGCACTAATGACAAACATACCAGAAGATGATCACTCATCAGAATCAAAATCAGAATCAGAATCAGATTCAGATTCAAAAGAGGTATTTTCTAAACTTTCCAGATCTCAATTAGAAGCTAGCCTCTCAGAAATTCTTGAAAAATATCAGAAGCTTCAATTCAAATACAAAGACATGAAACAAAGTTTGGTATCTGAATTAGAAGAAGTTAGGAAACTAAAAACAGAAAACTCTGAGCTGAAAGAAAATGTTTTTGAATGCAAAAATTCTCTTGAAAAACTTAAAGCTCAGAAGGAATCTGAATTAGAAGATCTAATCAATTTTGATAGTATCATAAAACAATATGACTATGGTTTTCAAATTTTTTTAGCTAAAAGCATAGATAGAAGCAAAATTGCATCTATGATCTATGGAGTTAGCAGAAATGATAGAAGAGGCATAGGCTATGTGAAAACTAAAGAAACTCTGAATTATAAAAAGATTGATGACATTGTCATAAAAACTAATACTCCTCTAAGTTCTCATTTTACCTATGGTCATAACCATGATCTAATATACACTAGTGAGTCATCTTGTTCCACAAGTTCTGATTTGAAACCTAAAATGAATCAGAAGTTTGTAAAAACTAACAAACAAGGACCCAGAAGAATATGGGTACCCAAAGATAAAATTGTGTATGTTGCAGATGTCTTTAACAGCAAAACTGAAACACCAATCATGGTACCTGGACTCTGGATGCTCATGACACATGACGGTAAGAAAGCATATGTTCCAAAATCTTGAATTAAAAGATGGAGGCCACGTAGGTTTTGGAGGCAATCA
Source organism: Lathyrus aphaca (assembly GCA_963966055.1). NCBI lineage: Eukaryota > Viridiplantae > Streptophyta > Magnoliopsida > Fabales > Fabaceae > Lathyrus > Lathyrus aphaca. The sequence goes on along the minus strand of OZ014523.1, from coordinate 510,606,026 downwards.
AAAAGGAAAAATAATTGGCTCTGGAACTATTGGTAATGGAAATCTTCCCTCTATCTCTAATGTTCTATTAGTAGAAGGATTAATGCATAATTTATTATTCATAAGTCAATTAAGTGATAATGGCTATGACATAATCTTTAATCAAAAGTTTTGTAAAGCTGTTAGTCAGAAAGATGGAACAATCCTCTTCAGTGGAAAGAGAAAGAACAACATTTATAAAATAAAACTTTCAGAATTAAAAATTCAAAATGTAAAATGTCTAATGTCTGTGGAAACTGAGCAATGGGTTTGGCACAGAAGATTGGGACATGTTAATATGAGAAGATTATCTCAACTTAACAAACTCAATCTAGTCAGAGGACTTCCAAATTTGAAGTTCAACTCAGAAGCTCTGTGTGAAGCATGTCAGAAAGGAAAATTTTCAAAACCTGGTTTTAAAGCTAAAAATGTTGTATCTTCCTCTAGACCATTAGAACTTCTGCACATTGACTTGTTTGGACCAGTGAAAACTGCTTCTGTCAGTGGCAAGAAGTATGGATTGGTGATCGTAGATGACTTCAGCAGATGGACATGGGTAAAGTTTCTTAGACACAAGGATGAGTCAATTGCTGTATTTTCTAACTTCTGCAAACAAGTTCAAAATGAAAAAGAATTTAAAATTATTAAAGTCAGAAGTGATCATGGTGGAGAATTTGAAAACAAACAATTAGAATAATTTTTTAATGAAAATGGCATCTCTCATGATTTTTCTTGTCCTAGAACTCCTCAACAAAATGGGGTTGTAGAACGTAAGAATAGAACATTGCAAGAGATGGCCAGAACCATGATCAATGAGACTAATATGGCTAAACATTTTTGGGCAGAAGCAGTAAATACATCATGCTATATTCAGAATAGAATCTCTATAAGACCTATTCTTGAAAAGACTCCTTATGAATTGTGGAAGAACAGAAAGTCCAACATTTCATATTTTCACCCCTTTGGGTGTATATGTTTTATTCTGAATACTAATGATACTCTGAATAAATTTGACTCTAAGGCACAAAAGTGTTATATGTTAGGATACTCTGAACGTTCTAAGGAATACAGAGTATACAACACAGAAACACGTATTGTGATAGAATCTATTTATGTCAGATTTGATGATAAGCTTGGTTCTGAAAAACCAAAGCAGAATGAATTTATTGCAGATATAGAAGTTGATATTTCTACAAACAGAACATCTGAAGATCAATCACCTACAAAACAGAACAAGACAATTACTCCAGCAAATTCTGAAGAACCCACTCAGAAGAAACTATCCAGAAGATAAAATCTTGGGAAAGAAGGATGAACCAATCAGAACAAGATCATCATTCAGAAACTCTGAAGAATCTCTAATGGGACTTGTTTCTCTGATTGAACCAACTTCTGTAGAAGAAGCTCTCTCAGAAAATGATTGGATTCTGGCTATGCAAGAAGAACTTAACTAATTCACTAGAAATGATGTATGGGATCTAGTTCCTAGGCCCAGAGGATTCAACATCATTGGCACCAAGGGGGTATTCAGAAACAAGCTAAATGAGCAAGGAGAAGTTGTCAGAAACAAAGCAAGACTGGTTGCACAAGGTTATAGTCAACAAGAAGGAATTGACTATACAGAAACCTATGCACCAGTTGCCAGGTTAGAATCAATTAGACTTCTAATTTCATTTGCTGTAAACCATGATATCATTCTATATCAAATGGATGTCAAGAGTGCATTTTTAAATGGTTATATTGATGAAGAAATGTATGTACACCAACCCCCTGGCTTTGAAAATATAAAATTTCCAGAACATGTTTTCAAACTCAAAAAATCTTTATATGGTCTGAAACAAGCTCCCAGAGCTTGGTATGAAAGACTAAGTACTTTTCTTCTGGAAAATAATTTCATCAGAGGGAAAGTCGATACAACCCTTTTCATTAAAAACATTAAAAATGATCTTCTGATATGCCAAATTTATGTAGATGATATAATTTTTGGTTTAAATAAAAGTGCCTTGGGAAAGGAATTTGCTAAGTCTATGCAGGCAGAATTTGAAATGAGCATGATGGGAGAATTAAAGTTCTTCTTGGGAATTCAGATTAATCAAACATCAGAAGGAACATATATCCATCAAAGCAAATATGTCAATGAACTTCTGAAGAAATTTGATTTATCAAAAAGCATAATATCTAAAACTCCTATGCATCCTACATGTATTCTGGAGAAAGAAGAGGTAAGTAAGAAAGTAGATCAGAAGCTCTACAGAGGTATGATTGGCTCTCTCCTCTATCTAACTGCTTCTAGACCAGATATTCTATACAGTGTATGTTTATGTGCTAGATTCCAATCAGATCCTAGAGAAACTCACTTAACAGCTGTTAAGAGAATCTTTAGGTATCTGAAAGATACTACTAATCTTGGTTTATACTACAGAAGATCCCAAGATTATAAACTTGTAGGATATTGTGATGCTGATTTTGCTGGAGACAGAACATAAAGAAAAAGTACTTCTGGAAGTTGTCAATTTCTGGGAGATAATCTAATTTCTTGGTCCAGCAAAAGACAGTCAACCATAGCATTATCAACTGCAGAAGCTGAATACATTGCAGCAGCTGGATGCAGTACTCAGATGCTCTGGATGAAAAATCAGCTTGAGGATTTCAACATCTATGAGAGTAACATTCCCATCCTCTGTGATAATACCTCTGCTATTTGTCTATCTAAAAATCCAATTTTACATTCTAGAGCTAAACACATAGAAGTTAAACATCATTTCATTAGGGACTATACTCAGAAGGGAATTTTAATGTTAAAATTCATAGATACAAATCACCAATGGGCTGATATTTTTACAAAACCCATTCTTGAAGATATTTTTAATTTCATACTAACCAACCTTAGCATGAAATTATGTCCAGAATGAAAATGCTTTAATTATATGTCTTTAACCCTTAGAAGTTCTGAAATTAATCCTCTATATTATTCCTTCAAAAGATATTATGTTCTAACTGTTTCATTCTTAGAACTTCTGTTCAAAGGAATAACATGCAGATCTTCAAATCAACAAGTGTCAACAAGGCTCTAAGGAATCCCATCAGAATTAAAACAAGTGTCCAAATTCTGAAGAGTGACAGAACATGCATTGGACAACTGTCCTCTACAGAATGACATCTGTTGATCTTCTGGGAAACTGATACGACTGACTTGACACCAAAAAGGCAAAAATCTCTTGGGTAACTGTTCCAGAATCTTTTACGCCTTACCCTATGTCTGCAACATTTATTGCATATAATCATTATGTTTTTAAAATTAATTTTTCCCACTAATTTCTCGTATTATTAAATGCATTTTTTTCTATATAAGTAACTTTTCATTTTCACTTTCACTTTTTACCCTAATTGCATTCTTACTGAAAAACTTTTTCACCTTCACTTTTGCGTTCTCTCTGAAATTTTTCTAAAACCCTAAACCTCAAAAACCTCATCTTAGTAACAATGGCTTCCTCTCCTCGTCAACGAAAAGAGTTGAAGACAATGCTTGGAAAGCAAGTGGAATCATCCTCTGAGATCAAGTCTCTGTTGGAGGCCTTAGTTATTAAGATGCACTCCTGATTTTCAGTTTATCTTCTGCTTAGCTTTTTCTGTTTTATCTTTTGTCTCTTCATGACTTTTTAAGTTCTATTGGTTTTGTTATTACTGGTTTTTAATTTTGTTTTAATGAAAACGTATTTTGCTTCTATACTCTTGCATATTTTCTGCATTTATTCTTTTTGATTATGACAAAAAGGGGGAGAAACGTAGAAGATCGTGATCTATAGCAGTTTACCATGATTTGCCTCTTACATATAAAATTCTAATAAAACTATTTGAGTTGTGATTCTAAAATAGAAACAGGTCAAGTAATCAACTCAGGGGGAGCTAAGGCTAATGAAACTTCTGAAGGATAAAACTTCTGAAGAGATCTTTAAAAGAAATATTTGATTCCATTCAATCAAAGGGAGTTCTTCTAATCCTATTAAACTCTATTCTCAATATCTAAATTAATGTTTTGTCATCATCAAAAAGGGGGAGATTGTTAGAACAATTATGGTTCTAAACCTCTAAGAGTTTTGATGATAACAAATATTATTATACTAGAATAGAAGTTCTAATGACTACTTTTATTATTGTGTAAAAGAGGAATTTAATTAAAGGAGATGTGCATTACTAGAAGATATATTGAGCCATATACAGAAGATACACTTAATGAAGAATCCATCATTTAATGACATGATTAATTGGCTGCGCATCAAATCTTTACTATCTCTGATTTACGTCTAGAAGATGATGATATTCATAATGAAGACATTAATTAAAGAATATTTTAATTAATGATTAAGACAATTATCTCTTGTTTTGGAAGGAATTTATGGTATTAACTAATATCCTAAATTAGCTCAAGATGTCTCCAACGGCTACATTTATTCAAGAACTATTTAAAAGAATCAAATTGAAGATTTGAAGACAATACACTCACGAGCAAAAGACTGTATCATTTGTGCTAAAATATTGTAACTTTCACTTAGTGATCTTAGCTTGATAAGAAGCAAATTAGTTACTATATTATTATCATTGTAATAGTTGAGTAATATTCCTTGAGTGACTAGTTTCAGTCAGAAGACTCAAGAGGACATTGACTATAGGTCAGTGTGTGTATTCATTTATTGAATAGTGGATTGAGACCTCAGTAGAGGCAAAATCACCTTGGCGGGTGGACTGGACGTAGTTTGAGTTCAAACGAACCAGGATAAATTAACTTGTCATTAGAAGTTATTTTTAGTTGTTAAAGAAAACCCAATTCCAACCCCCCCTTCCTTGTGTTTTACGCACCTTCAAAAATTGCTTTTGGTCCCTCGTGTCAATACCATTCCTTTTGGGACAGCTTGGAATGAAAAATCCAAAATAATTACTAAAACCAATCAAACCTGGAATCAAAAAATATGAAAAATTAAATAAGAGGATGAGGATCACTCATGAATGTTTCCAGAATTTTATCCCACATAAAACTATTTTTAATATTTGCAACGAAACAGGCAAACAACGATATTTTAAGGGAGAGCGAGAGGAAGTGAATTCTACAATCCGTAACCTAATCCCTAAGCTCCGATATGCACCTTAAGTTATATGATCCTAAGCCTCAGGTGGGAGGGCTCAATATGCACCTTAAGTTATATGATCCTAAGCCACATACTACTAAAATGGTGCCTTAAAGTGGAAAGTCGAAATTACTCACTTGATCGAAGTACCGATTCTTCATATAAGAGAAATCCGAAAAAACTCCAAGCAAGGTCTTGTAATCTTCCATGAACAAAATAAATGCTCATCTTCCATAATTGCTTTGTGAAGATCCCCCATAATCGAAACAAAAATAACGGTACAAAATATCATTTGAATCCAAAGGTATCCCACAAATAAGGTATCCCACAAAATATCATTTGAATCCAAAGGTATCCCACAAATAACGGTACAAGATATGCATTGAAATTTATATTTCAAAACGGGGCAACACTTATGCTCTAACATAAACAACGTGCAAACTCAAACCGAAATCGAACAAATTTACATGCAATGAATGACAAATGATCAACAAACATAACTACAAGTTAAAACAAGATCAATGCATCAAAATCGCACCAAACCGAACTTAAAAAGCCTTAAAACGAAAAAAACGCGTCAAAAATCACCGACTCGGAATTGAACGAAAATCGCATGGTAACTAGCAAACGTGCCAACAGATTCAAATATGCAATCGGTTTTTGAAAATTCCGCTCGGAAGTGATACGTTTTGGCCGATTTCGTCGGGTGGCAGTAGCGAAATAGCCGTAAAAATTGTCCGAAATCGACTAAAAAGTTCACCAATGGCTCCGAAATAATCAACAAAGTTAAATTACACTATTCACATTCGCGAAAACGCGCTACGATTAGGAAGTTATGACCAAAACACACTTTTCGACACGCGACACATGAACAACATCAACAATTAAGCCTCAACCTATCTTATTTAGAATTTTCACATTGAAACAAGCATGAATTCAAGAGTCAAGCACTTCAATCAATATCAAGTCACAATAATTAACTCTCTTAAGAATTTCCTCAAACACCTACCATGCACCGATTATTCTATGTCAATTTTAACAATCATTTCCAATAGTGCACCACAACAATTATTAGGATCAATTAATCAAGCATCAATCAACAATCAAATCATGAATCAATGCACATAATCTCCACAATATTAATTCAACTTAAAAATTCAATTCAAGAAACAATGCAACAATTATTCATGAATTAAAGTTTAAGAAGCTTACCGAATGAAAAATCGACGAAGAAATTACAAATCCGGAGGAAGTGAGACGCGATCATGAACAGAGGAGAGGAGGAAAGGCCGCGTGGCTGCCGGCGGCGGAAGATGGTGGTCGCACGGTGGTGAAGTGGACCGGAGGTGGTGGTTCGTGGCGGCTCGGCTACCGGAAGCTTGATCGGAATTGTTGTGTTCTTGATGAAGTTGTTGTTGTGTTCTTGAGAAAGAGTTGAGAGAATGAACTTCGATCCTTTAGAGAAAGTTTGTGAGAGTTTTTTGGTGTTTGTAAATTATGATTGAAGTTATGAGACAAATTGTGGATCAAAAGAATATATAGTGGAGTGTAAAATGAAAGGCAAAAGGTAGAATTTCAGCTTAAGTGAAAATAACAATATCTTTGGCAAGAAATTTCGACTTCGAGCCTTCCACAACATCATCCACCTCTGAATCACGGTTGCAACACAAAAACAACGGACGTCATACGATCAAAATCGAGTGCAATCGATACGTTTAAGCTGCAAGACGTCACTGAATAAGTTGTTTTTTCGGCTTATTTGGTGTCCGCTACTCAAAAATGTGACGAGGTCAACCTCTTCAGAGCATAATCTCGACACGACTTTGTCAGCAAAGTTGTAGATCTATGAGTCAGTGGCCTGGTGTTAAAATGTAAGCTCAACCGGAAAAGGGAGATATGAATTTTCTCGTGAAACAACTTTCAGCCTTTTTCTTCGGTTCAGCACTTCAGTTTTGTGAAATAAACCAAAACTACAATATTTGGAGCACCATTCGAACTCGTGTTTGTCTTTGAACTTGAAGAGGATAAAATTTATGAACCAACGCTTCAAGAACGGGTGCAATCCGATGAAAATTGACTGAGTTATGAATTTTACAAAATCTAACAGACAGTGCACTGCGTCAAAGAACCTTACTGGTAATTCGCATTTTCGGGATCCTTCTTCTTGGAACTAATCCAAAATGAATTCACATAATGAAGATAACATATAAACAAAATTGTAGGCACCAGAACGACATTAATTCAATGAACGAGCCAAGAGTTATGATTTTTTAGTATTCAAAACTCACTGGTTCAGCACTGTTTTTTCACTATGTCGACTCTAAAAACTCGCACATTCTGAGATCTTCTTCAAAGAATTAGTTCTCGGCAAAAAACCTAAAGTTGGAAAGGATATCAAGATAAAACTTTTGGCATATGATTCTCTCAGACATGTTGACCCAATCAGAAGTCACAAACTCTTGAATACCACTAGCACAGTTAATCGGCGAAACTGAAATTTCAGAAACAAATAATTCTCGCAATTTTCCTTGATGAATTGGCCTCCGAGCCGAACATAAAAGTTGTAGAGAATACCGAAACGATCAAAATATTAAGTTTCAAGCCAAAATGAGTTTTCGAGCATAAGTTACAAATTTTGCAAACTGCACCATAAAACTGATATTCTGCTTAAATTCCTCTGAATCAACCGAGAACTTTTGGCTTCTGAGATTTTTGTGCACGTGCCGCATGAAGAAATAAAGGTCAGTCGCAACCTATGAAATCTCAAATGGAGATGTATGTTCATGTATGTTTATGATGTAATTGTGATCTAAATGCAATGCAATGTATGAAGGATATGCTAAATGGCATGGAAATGAGAGGGCAAGTTTTTGGGTGTTACAAGGTGTATGGTCAAAGAGAGCAAGATCAAGAAAAGTACAAGAAGAAAGAAGAGATGTTCAAGCTATAGATTTTTGCTCAAGGAGAAGAGTTAGAACAGGCTTACAGGAGGCAACAAGAGGTGTCTCAACAGCTGCACGAGGCTCTTGAAGAGGTAGCAGATCTCAGAAGAAAAGCAGATGTGAAGAGAACTCGAGTAGAGATGGGGGAAGAGCCAGATTCTTCTTTTATATTGGAGTTCTAGTTTTTCTTTGTGCTTCTGATCACCTACATAATTGTTGTAGGGGTCTACTTTGATTACTGTATTTTGTGCTATGTAAGACTTTAAACCCTATGGGGATGTTGTTTGTGCCTTAGGGCCTTTATCTTATTGCATCTTTCTTTTGTCAAAATTCCTCGAGCTGTAGGTTTCTTTTCATAGTTTGGTTGTGGAAATGGTGTGGAAAATGGTGAAAGAGAGGATCATAACAGGTTGATTCCCAAGGCCATCTGGATTCCTCATGAGATACCAGAACTAGGGGCAATAAAGGCTTGATGATGAAAACATGAAGATTGCATTGCATATAACATGTTTGTTTGTTTTGCAGGTAGTTCATCAGTTTTCTAACGTTTATATCAATTTCAGGCATTATAGCTCCTAGGAAGGTTCAGAGACAGCCAACGGTGCACAGATACCCTACAAATATGAACAGAGAGAGAGAGCAATGGATCAGATGCAAGCAGATCTGGCTGACCTAAGGACAAGAATGGACAACTTCTTGACCCTCATGGTTGGGATGGGTCAAACTCAAGAGCGCCTGCGCGAAATGGTAGAAAACAATCAAGCCAGGAAAATGGGACAGCAGATGGAGGTAATCGCAACGGGGCTGGCGCCCGTCACGTTGAAATCCCTGTGGTGCAACCAGGGGTCACTATTGTCAATGATGGATTGAATAACCTGCAGATGGATGGGCGGGATGAATAATTCACTTTGTTGGATGAGGCAGAAGGCCAGGGGGTTGACATGAATATGAGGTTTGAAGAAATGGCTGAGCAAATTCGTGCCATTCAATCTCAGAGTTCTCTAGGGTTTGACATCACTGACCTGGGCTTGGTGCCAGGGGTGAGAATTCCTTACAAATTCAAGGTCCCTACTTTTGATAAGTATAACGGCACGGCTTGCCCGAAAACTCACCTTCAGTCTTTTGTGGGAAGGATTGCCGCACATACAGACAATGAGAAGTTGTGGATGTATTACTTCCAAGATAGTCTTGTAGGAGCTTCCTTGGAATGGTACATGAAGCTGAGCAAAGTCAATATTCAAAGCTGGACGGATTTAGCTGAGGCATTTGTGAAACAGTATCAGTACAATTTGGATATGGCTCCAAATCGTACCCAGTTGTAGACAATGTCTCAGAGTGCTAAAGAAGGGTTCAAAGAGTACACCCAGAGGTGGCGTCAGCTTGCTGCTCGTGTGCAACCTCCCTTATTGGAAAATGAAATGGCAGACATGTTCATGGGAACATTGCAGGGTGTGTTTATAGAAAGGTTGGCGTCTTGTTCAGCAACAAAGTTTAATGACATCGTGAAAGCTGGAGAGAGGTTTGAAACTCTTTTGAAGATGGGGAAAATTCAAGACACTGGAGTAGGTAGCTCAAGTGGTGTTCGAAAAGCTTTTATTGGACCTCCAAGAAGAAGGGAAGGAGAAACTAATGATGTGTACGGTTGAGGTCGGGGCCGTGGATACAGAGGATCTTACGAGCAGGTGGCAGCTGTCACCATTCCATCATGTCCTGTGCAACAAACCCAACAGCAGCAACAACAACAACAGCCACAACGCAATAACTATCAGCAAATACCCTATCAACAGAGACAAGCTCGTCCAACTAACAGGGTGCCTGAGGCCATTCCAATGACGTACACGACACTACTTCAGAGATTGTTAGATTTGAACTTGGTTCAGTTGAGGACATTAGCACCACCACCACCTGGAGAGCTTCCCGTGGGATATGATGCTAACGCAAGATGCGCCTTTCACTTAGGTGCTCCCGGACGCTCAACAGAGAAGTGCAGGGCATTGCACCATAAGGTCCAAGACTTGATTGACTCAAAATCAATTAACTTTGCACCGCCTCCAAATGTTACATTGAATCCCATTCCAAATCATGGAGGGGCCAGAATAAATGTCGTTGATAATGGTGAGAGGTTAAACTTAATCTTAAATGTGAATGAAGTGAATACTTCGTTGCTAGTCGTGAAAGATAGATTGCTGAAAGGGAAGATATTCCTGGGGTGTGATTATGGCTGCCAGGGTTGCATGAATTTCGTTAATGGTTGTGAGGTTTTAAGAGATGGGTTGTAATGTTTGATTAACGAAGGGTCCCTACAGTTCGACAGAGTTGACGATAGAAGTAATTGTGTGTCTACCATAACAATTTATTTTGATCCTGCTGAGGTTCCTGTCCGGAGACAACCTGTGACTATCTATGTTCCAGAAGTGAGTCATGTTACCATTACTGTTCCGGGACCAGTCCCTTATGCTGATGATAAGGCCATCCCTTGGCACTATGGCTCGGACGTGTATGTAGATGGTCAGAAGGTGGAGAGTAAAATGGTGACAATTGACCCGACTGTTGTGAATGTCGGAGGAGTTGGTGGATTTACAAGGATTGGGCGTCTCTTTGCTCCTCAAGATCTTAGAGGTGACCCCGAAGCTGAGGTTGTTGCAAAAGCTAAGGGTAAGCAGATAGCAACTGGAGAGGTGACAACTCCTGCTCCTAGTCAAGGCACTTTTGAAAAAGAAGTTGAAGAGTTCATGAGAATAATTAAGAAAAGCGACTATAAGGTAGTTGAGCACCTGAATCAAACTCCGTCCAAGATATCTATTATGTCATTGTTAATGTGTTCTCAGGCTCACCGGGAGGCTCTGCTAAAAGTTTTACAAATGGTGTATGTACCACAAGAGATAACTGTTAACCAGTTGGAGGTCGTGGTAGCCAGTGTAAACGCCAGCCATGGGTTGGGATTCACAGATAGAGATCTCACTTCTGAAGGACGCAATCACAACAAGGCCCTACACATCACCATGGAGTGTATGGGTGTTGTTCTATCACATGTCTTGGTAGACACATGTTCTTCTCTTAATGTTCTTCCTAAGAAGGCCCTAATGAAGTTAAATGTTGAGGGTATTGTCTTACGACCCAGTGATTTGATTGTAAAAGCCTTTGACGGGTCCTGGAGGTCTGTGTTCGGGGAGGTGGAGCTACCGGTAAAGATTGGGTCTCAGGTGTTCAAAAGTACGTTCTATGTTATGGATATTCAACCCGCTTATAGCTGTATGCTAGGAAGATCTTGGATTCATGTTGCTGGCGCAGTAACATCCACGTTGCATCAGAAGTTGAAGTATGTGGTTGACGGCCAGGTTGTTACTGTATGCGGAGAAGAAGATATTTTTGTAATTCATCTGTCGACTTTCAAGTATGTGGAAATGGACGGGGAGATTCATGAAACATTTTGCCAGGCTTTTGAGGCGATTAATGTTAGTACTTCGTCTACGGTGGCTGCAGTCCAGAGCAATGAAAAGGAAGGGACTCCTATTTACTCCTACAAGCAAGCTAAGGAAGTAGTCCAATCCGGAAATGCACAGGGCTGGGGCAAGCTGTTAGAAATGGAAAAGAAAGATGACAAGTTCGGTCTTGGTTATCAACCTGGTGGGTCCAACCGGTCTCAAGGTAATAAGTCCAAAACATTCACAAGTGCTGGAATGCTCGATTACAACAACATTTGTGCAACAAATGAAGAAGGGGATAATCACTATGACTTGGATAACTGGATTCACCCATGTGCACCTGGGGAGGAGCTCCGGAACTGGTCGGCTGAAGATTTTGTTCAAGTTACTTGGCAGTCAAATTAATTTTCTTTGTTTCCATTTTATCATATTGCATGTCAAGTCCTGCACTCTGCCCAAGGTGCATGGATCCATTTGTAGGGCCACCATGCTTTTATGCATTTACCTTTTTCCATGAAATAAAGGACATTTTTCAAACAAATTGTGTTCTCTTTCTTTCGTTTTAAATTTTTTTACAGAAATAAAATGACAATGTTTTTCTTTTCCCTGTGTTTTTATGTGTTTGTGTCTCCTTTGAAAAACCCTGATTCTCAAATAAGCACATCATTTGTGCAGTGTTAATCATTCGGATTCTTGTGATAACGTTCCTGCTATGACTATGCATGACTTCGACAATCCTATTTACCAAGCTGAGGAAGGGGTTGAGGAAGACTGTGAACTCTCGGAAGAATTGGTTAGGTTGTTGAAACAAGAGGAAAGGGTCATTCAGCCTCATCAGGAAGAAGTAGAGATAGTCAACATCGGTTCCGAGGATATAAAGAAAGAGATAAAGATTGGGGCTAGTATGCAGGCCGAGGTAAAGAAGGAATTGATTGGTATGCTACGTGAATATGTGGATATCTTTGCCTGGCCGTATCAAGATATGTCGGGACTAGATACTGACATTGTTGTACAAAAGCTGCCACTAAGAGAAAACTGTCCTCCGGTAAAACAAAAGTTGAGAAGAACTCTCCCTGACATGGCGATGAAGATAAAAGAGGAAGTGCAAAAACAGTGGGATGTCGGGTTTCTTGTTGTAACTAGTTACCCACATTGGGTAGCTAATATTGTGCTTGTACCAAAGAAAGACGACAAGGTCCGAATGTGCGTCGATTATCGGGAGCTGAACAGAGCGAGTCCAAAGGATGACTTTCCCTTACCTCACATTGATGTGTTGGTAGATAACACCGCTCAGTTTTCGGTATTTTCTTTCATGGATGGCTTCTCCGGGTACAATCAGATCAAGATGGAACCAGAAGACATGGAGAAAACGACGTTCATTACCTCATGGGGTACATTCTGTTATAAAGTTATGCCCTTTGGGTTGAAGAATACCGGGGCAACGTATTAACGGGCTATGGTAACATTGTTCCATGATATGATACACAAAGAAATTGAATGTTATGTGGACGATATGATTGCCAAGTCCCGGGATGAAGAGGAACATTTGGTCAATCTCAAAAAGCTGTTTGATAGGTTGATAAAGTAAAAATTAAGATTGAATCCAAATAAGTGCACTTTCGGAGTGCGGTCCGGTAAATTGTTGGGTTTCATTGTAAGCCAGAGGGGAATCGAGGTAGATCCTGCAAAAGTAAAAGCAATACAAGACATGCCTGCACCAAAAACAGAAAAAGAAGTGCGTGGGTTGTTAGGGAGGTTGAACTACATTTCTCAGTTTATATCTCATCTAACTGCCACATGCAAGCCAATATTCAAATTGTTGAGAAAAGAACAAACGGTCAGGTGGAATGAGGACTGTCAAAGAGCCTTTGAAAAGATAAAAGAATATTTGCAGGAGCCTCCGATTCTAATGCCTCCAATTCCAGGACGGCCACTTATCATGTACTTGACTGTGTTAGAAGGGTCGATGGGGTGTGTGCTAGGCCAACATGACGAGTCTGGCCGAAAAGAGCATGCTATTTACTACCTTAGAAAAAAGTTTACCGACTATGAATCCCGTTATTCACTGCTCGAGAAAACTTGTTGCGCTTTGGCATGGGCTGCTCGCCGACTAAGACAGTACATGTTGACCCACACCACATTGCTAATCTAAAAAATGGACCCTGTCAAGTATATTTTCGAGAAACCAGCATTAACCGGAAGGGTTGCAAGGTGGAAAATGATCTTAACAGAGTATTATATACAATATACTTCCCAGAAAGCCATCAAAGGAAGTGTATTGTCGGATTATCTTGCACAACAACCACTGGAGGACGACTATCAGCCCATGAAGTTTGATTTCCCCGATGAGGACATCATGTACCTCGAGGAAAAAGATTGTGAGGAACCACTTCCGGAGGAGGAGCCAGACCCTGAATCCCAATGGAAATTGATGTTTGATGGGGTAGTCAATATCAATGGACGTGGAATTAGTGCGGTTCTTATCACTCCTGAAGGAGTTCATTTTCCTTTCGCTGACAGAATCACCTTTGGCTGCACCAACAATGAAGCGGAGTACGAGGCGTGCATAATGGGAATAAAGGAGGCTATTAATCTTCGGATTAAAACCCTCGATATATTTGGAGATTCAGCCCTCGTTATTAACCAGATTACCGACAAGTGGTTTACGCATCAAGAACACTTAATTCCTTATAGGGATTATGCCAGAAAATTGTTGAAATTCTTCACAACAGTTAAGCTGCAGTATATACCACGAGATGAGAATCAATTCGCCGATGCATTGGCTACTCTTTCTTCGTCCATCAAAGTCTTGTGTTGGAACTATGTGCCCAGGATTGACATTTCCAGGCTTGACACACCAGCTTATGCTTTCTCTGTAGACGCAGTGTTTGACGAGAAACCTTGGTATTTTTATATCAAGCTTTTCCTGAAAAAACAAGAATACCCAGCTGGAGCAGAATCCAATGACAAGAAGACCTTGAGACGACTTGCTACTAGTTTCTTCTTGAATGCCGACGGAGTTCTGTATAAGAGGAACTTTGACATGGTTTTGCTCAGATGCGTGGATAGACACGAAGCAGACCTGTTAATGCAGGAGGTCCATGAGGGATCTTTCGGTACGCATGCAAGAGGACATGCAATGGATAAGAAGTTGTTGAGATCAGGGTATTATTGGCTAGAAATGGATGCAGATTGTTGTTCATACGTCCGTAAGTGCCACAAGTGCCAGATATATGCAGACAAGGTGCATGTTCCTCCTAGCCCGCTCAACGTCATGTCATCTCCCTGGCCCTTTTCTATGTGGGGCATTGATATGATCGGGAAAATAGAGCCTACTGCTTTAAATGGTCATTGTTTCATCTTGGTTATGATTGATTACTTCACCAAATGGGTTGAAGCAGCGTCTTATGCCAATGTCACTCGCCAGGTGGTAGCCAGATTTCTAAAGAGAGACATCATTTGCAGATACGGAGTGCCCGAGCGAATCATTACTGATAATGGTTCCAATTTGAACAACAAGATGATGGCAGAATTGTGTCGGGACTTCCAGATTCAGCATCACAATTCTTCTCCTTACCGACCAAAGATGAATGGTGCGGTAGAGGCAGCTAATAAGAACATTAAGAAGATTGTACAGAAGATGGTTGTCACTTACAAAGATTGGCATGAGATGTTACCATTTGCACTGCATGGGTACCGAACGTCAGTTAGGACGTCAACGGGGACAACTCCCTTCTCCTTAGTGTATGGCATGGAGGCAATCTTTCCTGTTGAGGTAGAAATTCATTCTTTACGTGTGATGATGAATGTAAAGCTTGATGAGGCTGAGTGGGTACGTGCTCGATATAATCAGTTCTGTCTAATTGAGGAAAAGAGATTAGTGGCTATCTGTCATGGTCATCTTTATCAGAGGAGAATGATGCGAGCATTCGACCAACGAGTACGTATTCGAGAGTATCAAGTAGGTGAGCTTGTGCTCAAGAGGATCATTCATCCAGGTTCAGATCACAGGGGAAAATGGACCCTAAACTACGAAGGCTCATTCATAGTAAAGAAAGTTTTCTCAGGTGGAGCACTAATGCTTGCTACTATGGATGGATAAGATTTCCAATCCCCTGTTAACTCAGACGCAGTTAAAAAATACTTCGCGTAAAAAGACCCGCTGGACACAAAAACAAAATTAAAGTCCAGGCAAGAAAAGGACATCCCGGCGAGCTAAAAACAGAATAAAAAGCTCGGGAAAAAAGTTAGGAAAAATAAAGGAAAAAACGTACACCCGCTGAGTTGAAAAGCCACATCGGACAGCTCAGGCAAAAAAGGGTATCCCTGTGGATTGAAAACCCGAAAGGGCGATCCACGCAAAACAAGGGAAAAAGAGAACAACTGCAATCCGAGTAATCTGAACCAAATCATCATGGCATACAGTCTGACAATTTCAGAAGGATAGGAATCGGTCCCCTCGTCTTCTTCAGAAAGCAAAGGCAAGAACAGAAAGTCTTGAAGACATGCTGGTCATAGCAGGAAGGAAACTCATTGAAATTCCATGTACATTGCCATTAGGATGGTTTCTTTTCTCAATTTTTACGGTAGCTACCTCTTTCCAGGTGGTTGCTTCCTGATGTCAAACGTTGCCCATTTTGAGGCCGCTCAATAAATGAATATTCAGTCAAAAAACTGTGTTGTGTTTGTTTATTTTGTTTGCAAAAATGTCATGAATTTCTTGGCAGAAAAGAACATTGCATATGAAACATGTTGCTTTTCTAAAAAATGACATTGCAGGGAAACATTTAAAACCATCTTTGAGTGTCGAGTGACAATAGATGAGCTGATCATACTATGTAAGTCCCCAGGGCACATGTGTGTATGTTGTTGTTACAGGTTTTGCAGGGTGGTGTCATATATCCCCAAGCAGAGAATGTTCCCCCAGCTGAGTCAGATCAAATTCGAATGGATCCCCAACAAAATTTAAAAAGCTATTTGAAAAGCTGTTTTCCCCGAGCGGATTATCTTTCTACAAGTGAAGTATTCCCAGCAGGCAGCTGAATGCCTAATTTCCCCATGGAGGTTATGATTGGGATTTACTCCCATCATTGAAATATTCCCAAGAGAAGTTGCCAATTTTTTCTTGATGACATAACCAATTATTCATCTTCCCAGCCAGAGTTAAGTTTTAAAGCTTCTTGACCTGGTTCTCCCCGGCAGAGTTGTGATTTTTGTTGCCAGTCAGGCACTTGATTTTGCTCGTCTGCACTCCCCAACACTCGTATGTGTTTGATATTTGCTATGCCCGTCTGCATTCCCCAACGTTCGTCTGTGTTTGTTATTTGTTGGAAGCTCGTTTGCATTGTTTGGATACTCGTCTGTATCACCCTAACACTCGTTTGTGTTAGCTTATATCCATTTGTGTTGATTTGATAATCACTCTGGTAATCTTCTGTATTGCTACTCCAAGTGCTCGTCTGTGTTTCTTAGATCATCGCTTGATATTTGTTTGTATCATTAACTTATGGCACTCGTTTGTGTTCTCCTGATGATCATCCAATATTCGTCTGTGTTGAAGAGGTATGAAGTCCTGACGGTGGGATTAAACGTCGAAATGGTTATCGGTCTTGGTGTAACAGGGTTATCCGAAGGAGGTTCGTCTATCTCAGAGACCACTTATCTACGCAAGATTTGTGAGGAGGGTTCGTCCAGTCCTAATGTCGCACCTGGCGTAACAGGTTATCTGAAGAATACTCGTTTGTCTTAGACCATATATCTACGGAGGATATATGAAGAGGGTTCGTCTATCCTGATTATGCATGTCTATCCCACAAACTTAAGTGCATCACCGGTCCTGGCGTAACGGGTTATTCGAAGGAGATTCGTTTGTCTCAAGTCATATATTTTTGTAAAATGTATGAGGAGGGCTCGTCTGTCCATTCCTGGCGTAACAGGGTTACTTGAGGAGGGCTTGTCTGTCCGTTCCTGGCATAACAGGTTTACTTGAGGAGGGCTCGTCTGTCCATTCCTGGCATAACAGGTTTACTTGAAGAAGACTCGTCTGTCCAAGTTTTCTTATCCAGCGTAACAATTCAATTTGGAAGAAGCTCGTATGCTTTGCCGTCACTTCAGTTATCTAGAGTGTTATTTGGTTGGGTTTATTTCCCATGGTCAGCATTCTCCAACAGAGTGCAAATTTCAGGTTTTTCTTGGTATTCAACCACAGTTTATCCTAAACGGCCGACAGCCGGTGATTTCGTCCTTTTCAGATCAACAATTGTTTGAATAGTGGCAGTTGTAACACCCCAAATTTTCCCTCTTGTTTCTAGCATCATCCTCATGTCATAATCATCATAAGCATGGCATATTTTTAGCATATTTGCATAGAAAAATGAAGCATAACATTCTCATGTCCTCACATTGGGCATATGATCAATCAATGGTACATTTGAAGCCTTACAAGTCAAAGCAAGAGGTTAAGTGACCTTGGCCAAGTCTCATAAGGTGTTCTTATGTCCTATACAAGCTCAAGATCCTTTACAAGAGCCCAAGGGTTTGGGAGGTTATCAGATGATCCAAGGAAGGGCAAGCTCCTACACAAATGATCCTCAAATTAGGGTTTCTTGTCAAGCAGGGATTCTTTGTGACTTTGGCCATTTCATGTGGGCAAAGTCCTTCATATGATATGATATTGCTATGGATTAAATTTGGTGAAAAAATTCATTGAGGAAGGCAGTTATTTCATCAGTTGCTTGCATAAGAAGAAATTGGTCAAACTGATTATTTGAAAAGTCAAATGTGGCAATTCAAGGTTTCCAATCCCATTTTTCAAGCCAAGGGATATCCTTAAGGTCATATAAGAGATTTGGCAAAGTTATAGATCAAGAATCAAGAGGTTTTGAGAGACTTTCTATTTTTGGCATGGACTTGTAATGAAAGTTACTATTTTTGGCAAGTTTTGCCCTAATCTGCAAGTGATTCTTACATGGCCAAAATGACTCTAAATGAATTTCCATTGAAAATGAAAGATGTAGATTATGATCTCCCATTTTTAAAAAGTACAAGTACATGTTCATAGCCTTCATGGTTTGAAAGTTATGGCCAATCAAAATTCATCCATTTTTAGGGTTTACCATGAATTCAAGCCTCTCCAATTTTGCAAATTGCCTTGCATTGCATTTTTAAGCTATCCTATGGATTGTTTATGGTCATAAACATCAAGGGCAAGACATGAAACACATTTGGCTCAAGTAAAATCATCAATTCATGCATGAGAAGTAAGTTATTCCATAAAATGCAAAAATGCATGATCACAAGCAAAACATGACTCCGATATCCAAAGGCCAGGATTGTTTCATTTGTGAATCAAGGGTGGGATGAGAGTTAAGCATATGCAAGGAAAGAATGCATGGCACTAGAAAATCACCTCATCACAACTTTCTTGCCAAAGTGCAAATTGCTCTCAACCTCACTATCCTCACGTGCATTCCCTTCACAATTCAAAATACTGAAAGCATGCACACTATATAAGAAAGCTAGGGTTTCATTTCATCAGGATCCACCACCATTCTCTCACTTCAAAGATTTTCCTCCATTTTCATTTGCCTTCAAATCTCATTATTCTTCCACTCTTTTCAAAAACTCTTTGCATATTCATGATCCTTGAAGTGTAAAGAACAATAATCCATCATCAATTGAAGCTAAAGTAAAGGATTCCACACTTTGCAAGTTTGGTGCAGTTTGCTTTGAATCCATAGATCTAGCCATTCTCAAGGCTTTAATTGCATTTATTTTGCAATTAGAGTGTGTTTGGAGTTGATCTGCAGCTGTTGGAGCTTTATCTTGGTGGTTTTGAAGATCTACAAGCTCAGGTAACTCACTGAATTCAAAGATATAGACGCTTGATTTTTTGTGTGCTTCTTGATCTATTTATTGTCCTGATCATTCTGGACTTTCTAGAATTGAAAATGGTTGATTATTGAGTGAGATGTGTGGATTTGAAAATTGATGTGTGAAACTGATTCTCTTCGATTTGTTTTGTTCTTTAATCTTTTGTGAAATCTAATGGCATATTTGTACTCAGCATGTTTGAATTGTTTGATCTGGAGTATTTGATTCATTTCCATGTTAGCCTGTTCTTGCGTATGAAGTTTCCGACACCGGAGCTAGGGCTCCGGTCGCCGGTTTCTGGAACTTATTTGAATTTGAATTTGGAGAAGATGACTTCTCAGCCATCAGATGCTTGATCTGGACGCTTCATGTTTTGACAGCGCATTAAAAATGTTTGCTCCCTTGCACGTGCTCTTTTTATATTTTGAATCTGAATAAAGCTTTGTGTGCTGCACCTCACCACAACTATCATGTACACACACGCATCTTGTTTGCTTTGGTTGACTGGCTGATGATGTTGACTTGATCCCATGCGTTACTTTGATCTGATGGTTTCTATTTTTTCCAGATTAATTGAATTTCCATGTTAAATAATGTGTATATACGCTAAATCCATTGGGCTTTACCTGCTATTTACACCCCCTGGTTTATTAAGCCCAATCATTTTTAACTGAAACCCTTGTTATTCTCACCCCTGGTTCATTTATATTTATATTTTCTTTTCTTTTCATTTCAGTTTGGTTTCTAATTTTTAAAATTAGTTAGAAGTTCTCATAATTCCAAAATAATTCATGAATGATCCTTTTAATTTTCTTTAATTTTTGACATTTTAATTTTCCATTTATTTTTATTTTCCACGTAGGAATTAATTTCCACTATTATTAATTGTTTTTAATTCATTTTAAATACATGTTGTCTTGTAGAATTTATATCTTGATCATCAATTTGAATTTTGACTTGGTTCTTTTTGAATTTGATTCATATTAAAATGTAGTTTGTGGTTGATTTTTCTTCTGATTTTAGGAGTTTGTGTGAATATTTTTGATAGTTGATTTATGTGTGAAGTTTCAAAACCCTAATGAGTGTTCTTGAGGTCCTTTGACCTAGTTGCTTGTTGATTCTGACTTTGGCTTTTTGACATGATGATATCACTTGATTAATGAATACTTGTGTTTATTTTCATAATGTTTGCATGAGTTTGTGATTTGATTTGAGTTTTTCATGTAAGATTACCTTAATTTTGCTTTTTCTTGTTGGTATGCTTAGTTCTTAGGCTAGGAGGGCACTTGTGCCAACTCCTATAGATTATTTTGGGTTCCTTTTTGTATGAGGTTTGATCCCTGGTTCTTTTTTGGTTTTGTTGCTTTGAAAAGTTTTGTGATACTTGCCTTTGGAGTTTCTCACAAATGTATGCATGTTCACTTCACCTCCTTTGTCCATCCATTTTCTTTGATGCTTGTGATTGAGTTTGTGTGCTTCTTCCCCATGCTTACTCATGCTTCTTAGGCACCTTTTAACATGATTAGGTCCCTGGTTTTTCACATGATACTTATGCTTTGATTTGGTTTGTGTTAGCTTGTCCTTACACTTGTTCACATGTCCACTTCACTTCCCATTTCCTATATTGTTTGTGTTTGAACTTGTATGAACCTTTATTTAGTCTCTTGGGTTGTTTGTGCACATTCTTGTGATGATATGGTTCTGGTCTTGATGATTGTGAAGCATGTGTAACTTGTGTGATATTTTCTACTCCATGTTTGCTTTTGTTTCTTCCATGATATCTTGTGTTGGTTTATTATGATTTGAGGGATCCACTTCTCATCTTATGTTATATTCTTGATCTTGGAACTTGAGGTTGACACTTCACTTCTGGTTGTGATGTTTTAGTGTGATCTTTTGTTCATTTGTATCTCATTTGATTTCACTTGCTTTTGTCTTATCAATTGTTTATGCTTATAATCATTTCAGGGGCTTTGGTAAGTGAGAGGTGTGGATGAGATTCCCACATCTCCAACTCTTTTCTCTTCATCTTTCAATATGCTTTCTCACTTGTGTTTAGGATGTTCCTTATGCCATCACTTGCTTAACTTCTTTCCATCCCTCTTAGAGAACAACTTAACTTCTTTAGGAGAAGTAAGTTGATTCTCTACTTATTCTTTCCTCTTCTTCTTTTTCTCCTTCTTCTTTTCTTCCTTTTTCTTAGGATAGAGTTCAAACCCCACTAACCATAGGACCACATTTGCATGATAACATTACGATTTATTAGCCCCCCCTTAGTTGTTTTACTTTTAAGATCCTTTTGGTTCTTTCTCTTCTCATCTCAAAACAAAAATCATAAAAAGCATTAACCATAGTTGAGGTGACCTCCCCCCTTTTGTCATCCTCTCAAAGAAAAAATCCTAAAAGATACTTCTTCACTTCAATCCACCAAAACACTTAATAATACAAACAAGTTAGTGAATTTAAATCCTAATCTTAGGAAACAAGTTTGAGGATCTTCTTCATTCTTGATGGACTTGTTACTCATTCTAAAAAAGGCTTTACCTTCACTTCCTTGTGCCACACTCTCAAAGGACTTCTAAAAAACACTGGACAAACAATAAGCGTCTCTCCTTCAGGACTTCTCTTCTCATCACCTTCACTCTTTACGTGCGAACTTGCTCCTACTTGTCACTTTGCAAGACAGTAACGCACTCGTCGTCCGTGCCTGCAGCACCTGAGCATTGACATAGGCAGTTCAAGCCTTAAGACACAAGCAATCCTTTCCACCCCTAGTTAGGGGAACTATGGCGACTCTGATCCTCATTATCCAGATGAGATACGTAGGCAGCGGGGTAGGGCCCGTTCGAGCACAATCTTTATTTTCCCTACATTTTTCAGTTTCATTTCTTTTTCAGTTCCCTTTTCTTTTCTTTTATCCAGTTCAGTTCATTTTCTTCGTAGCAGCTTTCATTTCTTCACCCTTTGAAACATTTTCTTTGCAAGCGTGGATCCCGTCGGGTACGGCAGACGATCTGGGGTGCTAATACCTTCTCAGGTCGTAACCGACTCCCGAACCCAGTCTCTTTGGTTCGCAGGTGTAACACGGTGGGAGAACTGACTTTAGTTATGTTGCGGATAGCAAGAGTCGCCACCGACTTTTATTTTATACAAAGGAAAGGCATAAAAGAACAGGAAAGACCTTTTAAAAGATTTTTGGGTCCGGGGGTAGGTTATGTAAAGGGAAGGTGTTAGCACCCTTTACATCCATGGTTATCCATGGGCTCTTAGTTACTTAGCTCACTTTAAAATGTTTTTGAAAGGTGAAGTGTGTGAATAGAAATTTTCTGAAGAGTTTGATAATGATCCATGTACGGATGCGTAAAAAACCTTTGTTTGGAAAATTTGTTTGAAAGTGTGAAGTGTAATGAAATGTTTTTGAATGAGTGAGCAAATACTTAAGAGGAACCTACCCTAATTGGAATCTTTTTTGTTCTTAAATATTCTTTCAATGGTAAGACTATCCCTATTATTAAGGAATAGGTAGTCATTACCTTGGATGTTATGAGGGACAAGTG
Organism: Lathyrus aphaca; assembly: GCA_963966055.1. Classification (NCBI taxonomy): domain Eukaryota; kingdom Viridiplantae; phylum Streptophyta; class Magnoliopsida; order Fabales; family Fabaceae; genus Lathyrus; species Lathyrus aphaca. Next base: position 510,583,089 of record OZ014523.1, on the reverse strand, counting down.
AAGGGTCATCTGTGTTTAGGCAACTGTAAGGTGTCTTAGCAATACGAAGGGACTTATCATCTTTTATTCGAAAGGGACAAGATCATTTACGAAGGCAACACCGAAGGGACTTGATCTTATAATTGTAAAGGGACAAGATCATTATGAAGGCAACATTCGCAAGGGACTTGATCTTTTATTTGTTAAGGGACTAGATGACTTTATTTTGAGGGACTTTTTGCTTTATACACCCTACTTGACCTTTTGATTAGGCAACATGAGAGGTAACCCTAGAAAGTGAGATGGCGATCAAAGATCGACTTACGTGTGTGAGTGTTTAATTTAATATTTATCTTTAAATTTAAATGATCTAAATTGATTTTTTACATACAAACATGTTGCACTCCCTATTTACTAACCATAGCATGAAATATAAATTTAAATATTACTATTAAATATTACACCAAGGAGCAATTACAATAATAATAATAAATTTAAATAAATAAGCAGAATATTAAATAATAATAATAAAAATTGGGTTAGTGAAAATAATAATAATAAAAATAATATCAAATTTAATGGGGTTAGTAATAATAATAATAATAAATCACAATATATATAAATGGGGTTAGTAATAATAAAATAAATATGAAAATAAATAGCATTAATGATAAAATAAATAAGAATATTAGCATAATAATTAAAAGATCAAATTTTTATGAACAATTATTATTTAAGATTAAGAAGAAAATATAAACAATTAATTATCATAAAGTCTTAAATGCTATAAAAATTAAGTTAATTATAAACATATTATGAAAACAAATTATATTAAATTAACAAGTTTTAATTATTTTTTAAACATATATTAAAAATTATTTACATGCAAGAATTAAATTATGAACAAATTATAGAATATATATATATTATGAAAATAGGATTAATTATAATTGAATAACCATATAATTATTGTTTCGACCCGGCCCAATTCTTCTTATTGGGCCAGAAAGGCTGATCCATTTACCTTGCTCGACGTCGAGCACAGTCATGAAAAGTGATCCCTCAGTCGACCGCTAATGATCCGATCATAAGGAGACCCTCTAACGGTTAATATCGACCGTTTCCTATCTTCACGGACCCCTCGATCCGCACCTCATAAAACGAACCAATGGTCTTCTAGCTAGTCCTCTATATAAACTCTCTCATTTGAGAGGGTCAGGTATTCAATTCTCAACCCTGATATTAGTACTTGCTCTCTCTTGCTCGGATACTTACTTTAGCATCGGAGGGCATTGCAGGTACACCCTTTTTTTCCTCAACGACCATTTCCGCCCGCTCTCGAGTCCAGCCGTATCGGATCCTGATCTCCAGGTACGATCAGGTGGCGCCGTCTGTGGGAAATCCAACTTCCCCGTTCTTCTTTCAAGATCCTCAAAGAACAAAAGTTTTAACAAGATCCATGGCTGCTCGGGACAACCAGGAAAATCGATCGAATGATGGCATGATTCTCACACAACATGAGAGCAACGTCCAACCTCCCCTACATGATGATACCACGCACGACCAACCAGAAGGGAAAGCAGCATCACCTTCACCCGATCGCGACCAACTCTTGGAGAGTCGCCCAGAAACTCTCATTCCTTCGACTCCTTCGGGGTCAGATTTCGCAGCATTGGCCGAAATCCTAAATCAAACAAACTTGTTACTCCTCGCTCATGGTGAAAAGATCGCCCGACTTGAGGATAACTCTCGTCGACCTTATTCTTCCAAGAGACCCCAAGGGGAGCACACTCCGTCTCCTCCGAAGAAAAGGAGAGGAAACACCGACGAATCAACAGGCAACAAACGCTTTCGTCAGTCATCTCCACGACCCTCTCCTAAAAGAAAATCAAGAAGGAGCAAATCAAGATCCGCTTCCCCTCGAAGAACAAAGAAACGCGATCACAGATCATCACTCGTTTCCAGTGACGACGAAGACGCTCGGGGTCCCTTATCCTCTGAAATTATGGCAGCCAAACTCCCAAGAGGCTTGGAGAAACCTCCTCCTTTAGGTTCATACGACGGGACTACCGACCCAGACGAACACATCGAAAACATCGATGCCTTGCTCGACTATCGGGGCGTTCGGGGAGCAATTAAATGTCGGCTCTTTCCCACGACGCTGAGGAAAGGGGCGATGACATGGTACAAAAGCCTTGAGGCCGAATCCATCACATCGTGGAAACAACTTGGACGCACGTTCTCTAGGCACTTCATTGCATCAAGGCGACACCCCAAGACAGAGGCTTCGCTCGAAGCAATAATCCAGGGGAGAGACGAACCTTTACGAACTTACATCGAGAGGTTCAATAAAGAGGCAGTTCAAGTATCCACGACCGACGACATGAAAAAGTATCTGCTCGAACGAGGGTTGCGCCCCTCGACCGATTTCCGTCGGGCGGTCGGTATCGAAACCCCGGCCACCCTTGACGCGTTCTTGCTAAAAGCCCAAGCTTACATCCAATATGAAGAAAAGCAAGCGGCCAGTTCAGTGAGAGACGCTCGACGCCGTGAAGAAGCCAAGCCACACCGAATCGATGAACCCTCGACATCTCGTCGGGGAGGAGACAAAAGAAAGGACGAACGTTCCCGTGAACCGCGGGAGCACCGGAGACCTATCGGTCGGTTCCACAAATACACACCTCTCCTAGATTCCAGGGAGAAAATTTTGTCTGAGTGCGCCAATTCAGAATTCAAACAGGCAGGAGTACGTTTTCCGAGGCAACAACCTAGCAAGCCCGGCACAGATAAAACGAAATACTGTAGATTCCACAAGAGTCACGGGCACAACACGGAGGATTGCATCCACCTCAAAGACGCGATCGAAATCCTCATCAAAGACGGGCACCTGAAGCAGTTCACGAAGTCCAGAGATAATCCTCGACAGGACACACAAGAGACCCAGAAAATCGAGGAAGCCGTGCCCATCCCTGCAGACGCTAACATGCAGGTCGCCCTGAGCATTTATCGCCCGGAAGATTTCTTCTTACCAGACCACACCAAGGGCGCAGGATACCTCTCCTCCCACAGTCCATGGGAAGCTTTCCCTTCGGCGATGGTCATATCAGGAGGAGACTTCAATAAAATTACGGTCGGTTCTGTGAAGAGAAAATTCGACCAGTTAATCGCCAAAGGGCCCGCGCAAAACGCCACTTTAGATCCCCCGAGGGAAGGTTCCGTACCCCTCGCATTCTATCGGGAAGAGCTCCTGGGAGGAGCACCCAACGCCAGCATTCCTTTACTCATCCGAGCACGCATGGCGAACTTCGATGTAAGGAGGATATTGGTGGACCAAGGAAGTTCATGCGACATCATGTACTCCCAACTGTTTTCAACACTCCAATTGAACGAAACACATCTGACTCCATACGTCGGATCAGACCTGCAAGGTTTCAACGGAGCAGTATCCCGACCATGAGGTTATGTTGACCTGTTTGTCACTTTCGGAGCAGGCGAGACAGCCAAGACGGTTAGAGTCCAATTCCTTGTCGTGGATTGCCCGTCACTATACCAATGCATCTTAGGACGACCAACTCTAGCCGAGTTGATAGCCGTGTCATCCACCGTCCACTTGAAGATGAAGTACTATACTACTTCGGGCAGAGTTGCCACATTGCACGGAGACGTCGACGCTGCCCGCAGATGTTTCGAGGCAGCATCAAAAGGTCTCAGCTCGATATCATACCAACCAGTTTCCCCGACACTGGATCCACCTGATGTGCCCAAGGCCTTCCCTCAAGTCGATTCAATCGACTTAGACTGCAGGTTTTCAAATAGTAGCGAGAGCGTCCAGAGACCAGCAGAGGCCTTAACCCGACCAATACCGGACGGAGATTTCGAGCTAATTCCTTTGGGAGAAGATCCTGCCTGGTGCGTCAAGATTGGGGCACACTTGCCCGAGTTAGTGAAGCGATAGTTGGAAGCTTGCCTCAAGGGGAACGCAGACTTGTTTGCATGGAGCGCCGCAGAAATGCCAGGGCTCGACCCCGAAACAGCTTGTCATCACCTCTCTATCGACCCAACACATAAAGCGGTCGCTCAACGCAGGAGAAAGCAGTCGAGCGAGAAGACTGAAGCTGCCGAATTTGCCGTTAAAGACCTCCTAGAGGCTAAATTTGTAACCGAGGCCAGGTATACGACCTGGCTCTCAAATGTTGTACTTGTGAAAAAATCTAATGGAAAATGGAGAATGTGCGTTGATTATACCGATCTCAATCGGGCATGCCCGAAAGATGCATACCCTTTACCTAACATCGACAAATTGGTCGACAATTCGTCCGGATACAAATTATTATCCTTCATGGACGCATACTCGGGGTACAATCAAATACCCATGGCCGTGTCTGACAAAAAATACACGGCCTTCATGACCGAGTCGGGCAATTATTTTTACAACGTTATGCCCTTTGGTCTAAAAAACGCAGGAGCGACGTACCAGCGCATGATGAACAAAGTCTTCCGAACCGAAATCGGGAACATGCTCGAAGTATACATGGACGACATGATCGTCAAATCTCAACGGGAGATGGACCACGCGTCCCATTTGCGAAAAGTTTTCGACCAGGCACGAAAGTGCAAAATGCGTTTCAACCCTGAGAAATGCACCTTTGGTGTCCGAGCGGGAAAATTCCTCGGATTTTATTTGACCGAACGAGGCATTGAGGCTAATCCCGATAGGTGTCGAGCGTTCGCGGAGTTCCCAACTCCCACGTCAAAAAAGTCCATACAATCACTAAATGGGGTCATTACTTCCCTTGCCCGATTCGTGGCAAAATCTGCTCAACACGCACTCCCTTTCTACAAGCTCCTCCGTAAGGAAGCAACGTTCGAGTGGACAGCAGAATGCGAGTTAGCACTATCCCACTTGAAAAAAGCATTAAGTGAACCTCCAGTCTTATCCAGACCAGAGGAAGGGGAGACTCTATACCTCTACCTCGCGGTCGCTAACGAAGCAGTAAGCGTGGCCCTTGTGCGCGAACGACCCGAAGGGCAAAAACCCGTGTATTTCACGAGCAAAGCTCTTCACGGCCCAGAAGTTCGGTACCTTCAGATAGAAAAGGTCGCATTGGCCCTCCTTCTCGCGGCTAGAAGACTACGCCACTACTTCCTGGCTCACACCATCATCGTAAGGACCGATCAACCCATAAGACAGTTGCTCGGTCGACCAGACATGGCCGGACGAATGTTAAAATGGTCACTAGAACTATCCGAATTCGACATCAAATTCGAAGGAAGAAAAGCCCTCAAAGCTCAAGCGTTGGCAGACTTCGTGGCTGAACTTACCTTCACCGAGCAAGACACGCAAGCTTCGTCCAAGTGGGTTATTTTTGTAGACGGTGCATCTGGCCCAACGGGCAGTGGGGTCGGCATCATTCTGGAGAGCGAAGAAGGGAGCGTCATCGAAGTATCCTTGACTTTATCTTTCCCTACTTCTAATAACCAAGCGGAATACGAAGCCTTCCTGGCAGGCATACGGCTCGCGAACGATCTAGAAGCAGAAGAGATCACAATTTGCACATATTCCCAATTGGTCGCGAGCCAAGTCCGAGGAGATTTCCAGGCCAGAAGTGACAGCATGGCCGAATATCTGGCCCTCGTAAAAGACGAGATAAAACGGTTTAAGAGTGTCGAAATCAAACATGTTCCTCGGGAAAACAACGCTCGCGCAGATATCCTGTCCAAGCTGGCGAGCACTAAAAGGAAAGGAAACAACAAGTCCGTCATACAAAAATTGCTTCCTCGACCAAGTATCGGGCACTCTTCAGCCTGCGTACACGTCAACGTCGTGGGCGACACGGGTTGCTGGATGACTCCAGTGTTCAACTATCTGACCAAAGGAGAGTTACCAACCGACTCAAAAGAGGCCAGTGCTATACGACGAAGGGCATGCTCATACTCTCTAGTAGGAGGACGTATGTACCGTCGAGGATTTTCTACACCTCTCCTCAGATGCGTAGAGGAGGAAAACATTCCACACGTACTCAGGGAAGTCCACGAAGGAATCAATGTGCAGCACCCTGGCGGTCGTTCGCTAGCTCGGAAAATTTTGAGGGCAGGATACTACTGGCCTACCCTCCAGCACGACGCAAAGGAGCATGTAAGAAGATGTGACAGGTGCCAACGACATGGAGACGTGCACATAGCACCCCCATCCGAGCTAAAATCGTTATCATCCCCCTGGCCATTCGCGTGGTGGGGAATGGATATTCTAGGACCATTCGTCGTTGGGTCTGGTCAGAACAAATACTTAATCGTAGGCGTTGACTATTTCACCAAATGGATAGAAGCTGAGGCCCTGGCCAAAATTACCGCACTCAATATACTTCGATTTTTCAAAAGAAACATCCTCACCCGGTTTGGAGTGCCCCTCGCTATTGTGACCGACAACGGGACTCAATTCACGGATAAACACTTCAAAGAATTCGTTGCGTTAATAGGGACAAAACAACACTTCGCTTCAGTCGAACACCCTCAAACTAACGGGCAAGCCGAGGCCGCAAACAGGGTAATCCTGAGAGTCCTGAAACGAAGGTTTGACGAGCATAAGAAACACTGGGTCGAGGAACTACATAGCGTATTATGGGCATATAGGACCACTCCCCATTCAACGACCGGAGAGTCCCCGTTTCGATTAGCATACGGGACCGAAGCAGTAATTCCAATAGAAATGCATGTCCGTTCAAGACGCACGGAATTCCCCATGGAACAAGACGTCAATAATGAAGCTTTAAGAGATGAGCTCGACATGGTCGAAGAAATTCGATCGGAAGCCGCTCTTCGAGAAACCATTCTCAAACAAAAGATAGCCGCTCGGTATGATTCTAAGGTCATCAGGCGGACGTTCGAAGTAGGCAGCCTCGTCCTTAGAAGAAACCACAGGGATCCCCGCGAGGGAAAACTAACGCCCAACTGGGAAGGCCATATCGCGTTCGAGCAAAAACCGAGAACGGTGCTTATTACCTAGAAAACCTACACGGGGAAGAACTCGCTCGGCCTTGGAACGCCGAAAAACTTAAACAATATTATAGTTAAATCAGTCACCTCGCTCAACTGCCAAGCGAAGAGAGAGAGACTAAAGAAAAACTGCGTGCCTAGGTACAAGCACGACAGCCCAAATATCACAAATCAAACAAGACTTCTTTTCGAGCAAAAGAAAAACTTGTTGCACGGACGAATGCTCAAACGAGTCCGACGTCGCCTAAGTACCACGACCAGGTAGAACCCCAGCTCGCGATGGGACGTTCACGCCACGGAGTCCGAGCCCTTATCTTGGCTCGAGCACCGATCGAGGGTAAAACCCTCAAACACTGATTGGTTCCCCTAACCAACAGCTCGACCATACCCCCCCCCCCCCCGTATCTATCCAATTGCTTCTAGCCAATGCAAATACGAGCACCAAACACTTAGTAAAAATAATAAATAAACTATGTCCTCCGACGGACGCATTATCACGAACGATACATACAACCGACCCTCAGGGTCAAACACTTAACATTTAAAATAAATGCGGCACCAAAAGGCCGACTTGTTCGGAATTACAAATAAAGGGGGCCACGCCCCCCAAAACAAAGTACATTATAAATTACAAGGCACGCAGGCCATAAATTAATTCTCTTCACCCACCGGGCGGTCTTCCTCTGCACGGGCTTCCTCCTGGTCCGGCTGCTCCACTGGTTGATCGGGCTGGGCAATCGTCCCCGGCTGGGAGTCGGCCACCACCAAGTCGGCAGGAACCACAATCTGACCATCCACCACCTTGTACAAGTAATTCATCCGATCAACATCCAAGGCTAGGTCAGGGTGGAGAGCTTTTACTTGGTCCACCGCATTCTGGAAACTGAACTCGGTAGACGCATTCAGATCTTCCATATCTTGGTCGATCCGAGCGAGAAACTGAGCCCTCGTCACCAAATGCTTGGTGTCCTCGTCCTCATCCTCCTTGGGGCAGAAGGCATCTTTTAATTTTTTATTCTGCTCGAGCAACCTCTTCTTGTCGACTTCTAGTTTGGCGATGACCGTTGCTCGCTCAGCCGATTCAGTGGTAACCTTCTTTACCTCCTCCGTGGACGCCACCAGCTTGGCCTCGGAAGCAGCCAACTGCTCCTTGAGTTTGCTGTTCTCCCGCTCCAGCATAGGAGACCCCTCGGCCGTCATCCAAGCCATGGTCAGGACCCGCATAATCGCGCTGGCGTCCTGGGCCAAGGAAAGCCGCCGAGCAGGACGATCCATCCCCTCCAGGAACAGAGAGTCCACCCGGTCCACATCCATCGTATTCCCCTCGAAAAAGTTCCGAACAACGAAACACGGGGGTATCCCATGCCTTGGCTTCAGAGGAGCACCGGCCGTCAGGTCCACGGTAGCCGTCGCTTTATGTTTCTTCATTAAAGAGCCGGTAGAGCCCCCTGGAGAGACCTGGACCAAAGGGCCTGAGCCTGAACCGCTCGCTTCAGTCAGTCTGGTCTGCACGACCCTCGACCGCTTCCGCTGCTGCTGGACCAAGCGCTCGTGAATCTTGTCCAGAGGATTTGTCAACGAACCTGAAAAGAAGAACAAAACCAAAATTAGCTACGAGCAATAAAGTCAAATCAAAAATTTAACGAGCATAAACAAACAGATACCAAAAAAGTCAGCTATCTCCTGCCCGTTATTACAAGCCAGCAGGTCAGTAACACTGATCAGGGGACGCTCCAAAGCTTCTCCCCCATCTTGATCAACCATAACCTTCCCTTCCCCGTCCAATAGCGGGGTCAGAGTAAAAGAAGCTATCAATTTTCTAAAGGCTTCAAAGCTGGCCGCGTCATCTTCATTCAAGGTGTCCCCCACCTGGACAAACTCTCCCACTGGTCGCTCATAGTGCACGTGACTCCAAGAAAAGGGAAACATCCATAATCTCCTCGGAATCACCTCACCTTGGTCGTCCAGCCTGGGCTCGTCGTTCTCGTCAGTATCGATTCCGAGAAAACTCATAGCCCTCACGGCCACATCACTCGCAGGTTTTACCAAGAAGTAGTCGGTCTTGAAAGCCCGGATGGATTCGGAGTGGGCCTTGAAGATCTTGGTCCGCTGCTTGAAAGACACGAACCCCTTCTGGTCGGTTCCCCGCCCGACCTGGCGCTGTAAAGAAAAGAGACGGAAGAAGAGAGGAAGTGTGGCCCCTACGCCGAGAAAAGCGCACGTCATCTCAAACGCCCTCAGGAATGCGTATGAGTTGGGGTGCAGCTAGGAAGGAGCTATGCAGAGGTGCCCGAGCACGGTGTTGCACCCCAAAATTTGCCCTCACAATACAAGACTTTGTGTTCTAAGAAGGTTCACAAGGTTCACAAGCTTCTCAACATTTACAAGACCTTTCATGAGGTTCATGAAGTCTACAAGCTACTTCTTGAAGGTTCACAAGGTTCACAAGATTCACAATGATTACATAAACTTTCATGAGGTTCATGAAGTCTACAAGTTACTTCTTGAAGGTTCACAAGGTTCACAAGTTTCTCAACATTTACAAAACCTTTCATTAGGTTCATGAAGTCTACAAGTTACTTCTTGAAGGTTCACAAGGTTCACAAGATTCACAATGATTACAAAGCTTTCCTGAGGTTCATGAAGTCTACAAGTCACTTTATGAGGTTCACAAGGTTCACAAGCTTCACAATACCTCCCATGAGGTTCACAAGACATTTTATGATGATTCACAAGGTTCACAAGGTTCACAATTGGTCAAAAGAGTTGACAATTCCCTCAGACAATGCACCTCCTAAGCAGTGCATCCAAAACTAGGGTTTTGACTTTAATCAGGCTAAATGGACTTCCAAGACTTAAAGTGAGCTTCATAGCATCTTATATGTGTGTAAGAACCCCCATGACAAGTTTCAAGATTTTTCTTAAAAGTTTGCTCAGTCAGATGATCAGATAAGTCAAAATCAGTCAATACAGTTAAAAAGTCAAACTGAGGTCAACTGTGGTCAAACCAAAGTCAAAATTCATGATTTTTTTGCCAACATCAAGTATATGAAGTAAAATTCATCATTTGATCAAGGGTTGATCATGATTCATCAAGGAGATTCCAAATCATCAAGAATCAGGAGTTTCTAAATTAGGGTTTCCTCAGTAAAAGTCAACTGAACTTTGACCAGCCATAACTTTCACATGCTTCATCACCAAGTCTCCACTCAAAGCTCATTTTGAAGGAAATTGAATTCTCTACAACTTTGATCTTGCAAGTTAAGCCCAAAAATGCTTCATTTGGAAGATATGAGCTAAGACATTATAGGTCATTTCAAAAGTCAACAAAAAGTCAACAACTTCAAAAGGGCATAACTTGAGATTGGTAAATGATATGGACATGAAACCAATGGGGTTGTTTAGAGGACTCTTCAAGATTTCCAAAATGTCCAAGAACACCCTCATACCTTTAAAATTGAGGGAGATATGCCCTTGCAAAGTTGGGAAATTTTGTGATGGTTTATAATGAAAATGGAGGTCTAAAAACAATTCTTTCCAAATGGGCTGGCCAAATTATGACCCAACCCATACAACAACATCATGCACGAAATTTCCATGTTATTTTCATAATTTTTATTTTATTTAATTAATTTATTATGATTTTTTATACTTAAAATCATTTTAAATTTAAATAAAATATTAAATATGAAGATTTAATTTTATTATTGATTCTAGAATATCATAAAGTCAGCATGGAACAAATTGATGCAAGAAGGATATTGAATGGCTTGAAATAGAAAGCATTGGTACAAAAATATTGAAATTTTAAAGCTTATCATGATGAATCTTTTTAAATCAAATCTTGCACACAACCAATCAAGTTTTTGACCTAGATTCAATCACATATAAGTACTGATCATAACCCTAGCATTCATTCACGAATTTGCTGCCTCAAAGTGTAAGTTCCAAACCTCAAAAATTCATCTAAAACTCATATTCGGATTCTTCAATCCAGGGCATTTGAAGGTAAAGTATGAACATAGAGATGTTATTTGGACATTGTTGAAGCTAAATCATCACTCATATGCATCCCATATGCACCATATTGTCCAACCCGAGCTCACTTTAACCTTGAATATAATTTTTTCGATTCCATTGATTGGTTGCTTTTCATTGAAATTTGTTTACATAATCTTGTTTGTGACATTGTATAGATTGTTTCTGGACCAATGGATTGAAGCTTCCTTGCCTAAAACAGATTCGGCCATAGTTAGGGTTTTGACCTTCAAAATGGGGTCCTTTGATTCATTAAACCTAAATGAATTCTAAGAACATAGGAATGTTCTATGAATCACCAGGATCATAAAACTATAATTAATTTCATGAATCATTGCTGTTTGGTATGAGTTTCGATTTCGCAGGTTTGAACAAGGAAGAACAGGTAGCAAAATTCGCAGGAAAACTCGTGGCTAATTTCGCAGCTAATTTCGTAGTTCCTGAGGTTGAAGAAGAGGCTTGGCGCGCTCAGGAAATTTGAATTTGTGTTTAAAATACTTTATGTTATGTTATTGATTCATTAGCACAAGCTAGTGCTTGGCCCAGTGGAAAAGTGTGCACGCGTTTGGCAAAAGGGGAGGGGATCGAATCCTGCCTCCAGCCAATGTTTTTGATATTTTCTCATTTTTATTGCATTCTTAATATATTATTATTTGTGATTGTTTGATTAACAGGTGGGCTCTTCCAGCCAGGCGGTCATGTGCGTGTTTGAGTATTCATAAGGTCCTGGGTTCAACACCACCCCAGGCCTTTTTGCTTTTCATTATTTTTCACAATTTTTCAAGACATTGCATAAAAACAATTGGCATCATTCTACTATCACCAAAACATGGTTGGCCTGATGGCACGTTTTGGTACTGGCAAGCATGAGGACCTGGGTTCAAACCCAGTCAAGGTAAGTTTATTTTTTTTACCAATTTTTTTTCTGTTTTATTTATTTAATTAACTATTTTCTTATTGTTAATAAAAAAAAAATTAAATTTGTAAATCAACACTTATATTTCTTTTTCTTAGAAAATTCTAAACTTATATTTTTCCTAAAATTCAAAAAATTATATATGTAAATATAAGATATGCATGTTAATTAAATAATTTTGTATAATTAAATTAAAAACCCTAAAAAATATTTTTCTAAACCAAACCCTAATTGTCAAAACCCTAATTTATTTTCTAAGTACTTATTAAAAAACCCTAGTTATTTATTTTCTAATTCTTAATATAAATTATCATGTATATATTTATTTAATCTAATTTTTAATATAATCAATTTGTTGTAAATATAATTATGACTTATTTTTTTTATAATATGCAAATATATTTTATATACTATGCTTATAGCTTATTTTTCTTTATATGATATGTAAAAAAATACTTTTGTTTTTTAGAACTTTTTGTTTAGAAATAATTTAACTTATAATATTTAAATTTTATAATTATGATACATTTAAAAATAATTTAATAATTTGTAAATATAATTGCCTACATTAAAAAATTGTTAATCCTTTATTCTTATTTTATTTATTTAATTATTGTCACTAACCATGTTATTATTTATTCTTGCTTCATTAATCTTATATATTTTTATTATTATTATTATTTTACTAACTTTACTTATTTTTAACTTTTGATCATTATTTCACTAATATTATTTAATTTTTTCCATTACTATTTTTACTAACCCTTTTTTTTTTTTTATTACTAACCCATATTTATTTATTTATTGCTTATTTATTTATATTTTGCTTATTATTTATATTTTGCTATTTATTTTTTAATTTGCTTATTATTATAATTATGTAATTGCTCCTTGGTGTAAATTTTGTAATATTTAATTTTATTTAATTTTTGCTATGGTTAGTAATTTAGGGAGTGCAAATATGTATTCTATTTAAAATTTAATTTAGATCATTTTTAATTATAAGATAAATTTAAATTAAACACTCACACACGTAAGTCGATTTCGAATCGCCATCTCACATTCCTAAGGTTATCCCTCCAGTTGCCTAAATCATAAGGTCAAGTGGGGTGTAAAAAGCAAGTCCCTTAAAAAGAAAAAAATCATCAAGTCCCTAATGGTTGCCTTTAAAAAATCAAGTCCCTTCGAATAATGATGATAGTCCCTCCTATATGCTTAATACACCCCACAGTTGCCTTCATAAAAACAGATGTCCCTCATATGTCCCTTACATCCAAGGTAATGACTACCTACTCCTTAATAGTAGGGATAGTCTTACCAATTAAAGGATAAAGAACAAGAAAGACTTAAACTTTAGGGTAGGTACCTCCTAGTTGCTTGCTCACTCCATTTTTTCAAACACTTAACAAATTTCAAACAAATGTTCAGAAACAAGTTTTTACGCATCCGTACATGGATCATTATCAACTATTATGAAAATTTTTCTATTCACACACTACACTTTTCAAAAACAATTCAAAGTGAGCTAAGTAACTAAGAGCCCATGGATAACCATGGATGTAAAGGGTGCTAACACCTTCCCTTTACATAACCTATCCCCCGGACCCAAAAATATCTCTTAAGGTCTTTCCTGTTCTTTTATATCCTTTCCTTTTGGATAAAATAAAAGTCGGTGGCGACTCTTGCTATCCGCACATAACTAAAAGTCAGTTCTCCCACCGTGTTACAGAACTGGCGACTCTGCTGGGGATTTATTTAAGAGGGGTACCCTTAGGAATTAAGATCACTTTAAATTGTTTGCCTTGTTTGCTTTATATTATCTTGTTGGGGTGCTCTTATGTGTGAAAGGTCCTAACCCGGATCTAGTGTACCTTAGGTAAATGGCAATAGACCAAGGAAACTGTACGACGTATATCGATACGGTTGATCTGGTGGCCATGGTTAGTGCGACTTCTTGGTTGGTGCTTATGTTCCTTAAGTCAAGTTGAGGATAATATGAGGCTGCCATATGTTGTCAATGCACTAACTAACTTTTAAAACCCTAGTTAACTCATCTTGGCCTTTAGAAAGTAGTGAGGTAACCGGCTTTGGTGCAGACTGAAGTTGGTTGACACTCGATACTACGCTCATTGAGATCTTGAACTTGGAGGGTTTTGGTTGGCAAGTAAGTTGCCTTCTGAACAACCACCCTTGTGAAGGATCAATGATATTGAGATCCCTTAGAACCCGGTTACTTTTGTAGGACAGGATGAACCATCTAAACTTCAGGGGAGGGTACTTACCTTAAACCTCATGCAAGCCTTTAAACCTAGGGCTATGGTGTGACTTGTTTGTGTGTGCCACATGTTTGTGATTGAACATAACATCATGACATCATCATGCATCATAAGCATATCATTTTCTCTAACCATTTCAAGGACCAAAGGATTTATCTTTGTTCTTTGTTGCAGGTCATGGCTTCTGCTCGTAGAAACACCATCAGGATCAACTTTGTGGGGATACCTCCCAAGCTTAAAGAGTTGGTTTCTCAAGTGTCTGATCACTCCCAGTTCATCAAGAGACATGGTCACCTATTGGATCTAGTTACTTCAGGGTTCAATGAAGACATGATGAGTGTCCTGTTTCAGTTCTTTGACCCTAAGCACCACTGCTTTACATTCCCTGATTATCAGCTGGTTCCAACTATGGAGGAGTTCTCTAAACTCTTGGGTATACCTGTTCTTGATCAAAGACCCTTCACAGGCTTGGAGAAAGAGCCTAAACCAGAGGTTATTGCTGCAGCTCTACATCTGAAGAAGTCTGACATTGTTCTAGAAACGAGAAGCGGAGTCAAGGGTATTCTTGCCAAGGTGCTAATGGACAAGGCTCAAATGTTCTTGAAGGCCATGAGTTACGATGCTTTTGAGGAGATCTTAGCCTTGCTGATTTATGGCTTAGTATTGTTTCCCAATCCAGATCAGTTCATAGACGTTCATGCCATCAACATATTCCTGAGTCACAATCCAGTGCCTACATTGCTTGGAGACATCGTCCATTCTCTTCATACCCGCACTACAAGGGCAAGAGGAACTTTGATGTGTTGCATACCTTTGCTATCTAGGTGGTTTATTTCTCACCTTCCTCACTCAGTAATGAAGAATGAACAAGGGTTCAGGTGGTCCAAGAGGATTATGTCACTCTCGCATTCAGATATCCATTGGTGCTCCAGATCTATGGAGAATGTCACTATCATTGACCGTTGTGGGGAGTTTCCTAATGTGCCACTACTAGGCATAAGAGGAGGCATCACCTACAACCCCTCTCTAGCTTTACGACAGTTTGGTTACGCCCGGAGCGATGGTCCACATGACATGTTGATTCAGGGCATTGTGTTTGATTATGACAACGATCTTCAGGGTTACCGTCAGAGATTCATACGAGCTTGGGGAAAAGTAAACAGGATTGACAGCAAGACACTGGAGCCTAAGTACACTATTCCTATGGAGGCTTATCTCAGATGGGTACGATCTCGTGCTCAGACACTCATGATGCCATATCCTGCCGTCCTACCAGTTACCATGGAACCTGTTGCTGAAGGAGACACTGCTTATACCATCCTTCACCCAGACATGCCTACTGATATGGAAGACTTGCAGAGATCATGGATCCAACTGAAGGAGCAAAGGGATACTTTCGAGGTTCATTACAAAGCAAGCCAAGAAAGAGTCCTAGAACTAACAAAGCAACTTCATGAGGAACGAAACCTTAACTCATACCTCAACACAAAGAGGAAACGTCCATGGGAGACTTAAAACCCCGTCTTTTGTACTTATTTCATTTCATTTTTTGTAAGCCTAAAAGGCAAAACAAAGTTATTACTAATAAAAGTTTACTTTCGTGTTTGTCTAAGCAAATTTAAATCCTGCGGTCCTTGAAAACATTGCATGTGCATTCACAAATCATTTCATTACATCACAGGTTTATAATTGTGCACAGGTTTCTCATCTTCTCGCTGTTTATTTCAGCAATGGCTCTTGAACAATCAGTTAAGGATCTCCAGGCACAAAATGCACAGTTCCAAGAGCTGATCTTGAACCTGTCCAAGGGGCAGGATGAATTGAAGGCACTGCTGGCCAAGAAGACTAAGAAGACTAGAAGGTCTGCTGGGTTGATCAACATGGGAAGAAGGTTCAAAGGTCTGGCCAAGACCAAAGAACCAGCTGAAGACTATGAATCTGAGGAATCTGAAAAAGAGGGATGCAGTCTCCACAACACTATGGGGGACTCTGATTCTGAGGCTAATTACTACCATGAGCCTAATGAAGACAAATTCAAGATGCTGGTGGATAGGATGGATGCTATGGAGTTGCAGAAATCATCTGGGCTGGATTTTGAGGATTTGAGTCTGATATCTGGGATAGTCATACCCATTGGTTTCAAGGTTCCTACCTTTGTTGTCTATGATGGGGTCTCTTGTCCCAAGCTGCATCTGAGGTCATATGTCAGAAGAATTCAACCTCACACTGCTGATAAAAAGTTGTGGATCCATTTCTTTCAAGAGAGCTTATCTGGAGCTCAGCTGGAATGGTATTATCAGTTGGAGAGTGTCAACATCAGAGACTGGAATGATCTTGCTGAAGCTTTCTATAAGCAGTATCAATACAATGCTGACTTAGCCCCCACTCGCATGCAGCTTCAGAGCATGTCTGTGGGTGCCAAAGAAAGTTTCAAAGAGTACGCTCAGAAGTGGAGAGATTTAGCTGGAAGAGTACAACCCCCTTTGACTGACAGGGAATTGGTTGATATGTTCATGTGTACGCTGAATGGTCCGTTTTACAGTCATCTCATTGGAAGCTCATCATCTGGCTTCACTGAGTTGATCATGACAGGAGAGCGAGTAGAAAATGGTATAAAAAATGGCAAGATCCAAGTGGGCACTTCTTCATCAGGTGCTGCAAAGAAGCCTCCCACTGGGAAGAAAGAATTCAATGCTGTTTATGGTCAGCCTGATCGTAATAGAAGGCATCAGTCTGTTAGTGCAGTACATATTTCAAATCCAACTCCTGCAACAACAGAGCAGCCACAGGGTAACCAACAGAGGGCTAGAAGGCAGTTCACGAAGATCAACATGTCAATGGCTCAGGCATTGCAACACTTGTTGAAGGCTGAACTTATTACTTTGAAAGAGGCTCCTCAGAATCCTAATGTTACCTCTCCCAGGTACAATCCCAATGCACAATGTGCATATCATTCAAATTGTCAGGGGCATGATACTAATAACTTCTGGATTTTGAAGAACAAGATTCAGGATATGATTGATGCTGGAGAAATTGAATTTGATCCTCCGGGTACTCCCAATGTGATTACTGCTCCAATGCCAAATCACGAGAAGACTGTCAATGCCATTGAGGAAGATCTACATGTCTATTCAGTTATGGAGTTGACCACACCATTGTCTGTTATCAAAAAGAGGTTAGTACAAGCTGGGATCTTTCCAGGTTGTCGTGAAGATTGTTTGTATTGTACCTATAAGCCGGATAGTTGCTTCATATTGAGAGATGGAATTCAACGTCTCATGGATAACTACACCATAGTGTTTGAAAGAAGACCGTCGTCTGTAGAAAGTATGGTGGATCATCTGACTCAAGGTAGGAAGATTGAAGAGGTTGACATGGTTGACAAAGTACCAATAAGAATCACTTCAAAGGGTCCCATTAAAATCACTCATCAGGGTCCAATCAAAATTACTGCTGAAGGTCCCGTGAAAGTTGTTGCTGAAGCCAGAGTAGCTCTTGTGGTCATTACTACTCCTGGTCCTATCCCGTATACGTCTGACAAAGCTGTGCCTTGGCATTATGGATCTGATGTTTACATCCATGGTGTTAAGCAAGAGCCTGTAGCTGATGTGCCTGTTGACGTTGACAATATTGCTGGATCTAGTAAGATCACTCGTAGTGGAAGAGTCTTCTCTCCTCCAGATACTTCCAAGAATGCAGTTACTCCTGCTGCTACCTCCACCACTGATGCTCGGGGCAAGGGTCCTGTTATTGAGCCTGTATCTACTGATGTGCCAGCTGCTGATGATCTCTCTAAGCAGATGGAGGAAGTATTGAAAATCATTCGCAAGAGTGATTATGACATTGTTGATCAGTTGGGGCATACTCCCTCGAAGATTTCTATGCTGTCTTTGTTATTATGTTCTGAGGCTCATGCAAAGTCCTTGATCAAGTTTCTGAAGACTGCTCATGTACCCAGTGCAATTTCTGTCGACCAATTTGAGAACTGTGTTGCCCACCTGACCTATGACAATGGGTTAGGATTTTCTGATGCTGATTTGACCCCTGCCAAGAGGGATCATAACAGGGCCTTGCATATTTCAATTGAATGCAGGGGCACTACCCTGTCACATGTGCTGATAGACAATGGTTCCTCTTTGAATGTGTTGCCTAAGGAAGTCCTGAACAAGCTGAGTCCTGAAGATGCTGTGTTGAAGCCCAGTAACATTGTGGTGAAGGCTTTTGATGGTTCTAGAAGAGTAGTGCATGGGGAAATTGATCTTCCAATCAAAGTTGGCTCCCAGGTGTTTACTGCTACATTTTTTGTGATGGATATTCGTCCTTCGTACTCTTGTCTGCTTGGTCGTCCCTGGATCCATGGGGCAGGTGTTGTAACCTCTACATTGCACCAAAAGTTGAGATATCCGGTGGATGGGAAGGTTGTTACTGTCTATGGAGAAGAAGAATACTTTGTCAGCCATGTAAACACTTTCAAGTATCTGGAAATGGAAGGTGAATACATTGAAACTCCGTGTCAGACATTTGAAGTGGTTCCCTGGGTGGTTAATGATTATGTAGCTCCTCCTGTTGTGAAGAAAGTTCCTGTGGTCACCAGAAAACCTCCAACAATGGCAATGGCTTCCCTCAATGATGCAAGAGCTATGGTGGATGAAGGTGGTTGTACTATTTGGGGTCAGCTTCCTGATATCCCATACAAGTCTGACAAGTTTGGTTTGGGTTTCACTGCAGAGTCCCAGAAGGCCGTTCGTCGTGCTCGTGCTGCTCGTATCACCAATCAAGGGGTTATGAAAGATCAGGTCAATGTTGTGGGAGACTATGATGAAGACTACAACTTGGATGCATGGATTTTTCCTACTGTGGGTGCTGGACTCAATAATTGGAAAGCTGAAGATGTTATCCCTATCTCCTTTAGTCAGGAGTAAATACTATTACTGTGTTGTGTTTTTAAATTTGTAATTTCTTGAACAATAAAACTTTCGAGCCATGTGCCTTACCCGGGGCACAATGGTGTGCTTGTTACGGGCTGTCATTTCATTTGCATACTTCATTCAATAAAATCAGTGGACGTTTCGTTTTCGTAAATATTGTGTTCCTTGTCTTTCTTTTCTTTTATTTTTGTTTTATCAGCTATGTGTTCTTACACACACCCACATCACTAAAATGCAGATCCTCATCCACTCTGGATCCTGTTGATAATAGTTCTACTATTGCCAATTATAATTTCGAGAATCCGATCTATCAAACTGAAGACGGAAATGAGGACGATTGTGAACTACCTGTAGAGCTTGCTAGGTTGTTACAGCAAGAAGAGAAAGCTATACAGCCACATGAAGAGCCAGTCGAAGTTGTGAATCTGGGAACTGAAGAAAACAGAAAAGAGGTCAAGATAGGGGCTGATTTAGAGGATAGTGTCAAGAGCAGATTGATTCAGATGTTACGCGACTATGTGGAGATCTTTGCTTGGTCTTATGAAGACATGCCAGGGTTGGATACAGACATTGTGGTTCACCGTTTACCAGTAAAAGAAGATTGTCGTCCAAAGAAGCAGAAAGTTCGTCGTATGCGTCCTGAAATGACAGAAAAGATCAAGGCAGAGGTAATGAAACAGTTCAATGCAGGGTTCTTAGCAGTGACTTCTTATCCTCAGTGGGTTGAAAATGTGGTACCAGTTCCTAAGAAGGATGGTAAGGTACGTATGTGTGTGGACTACAGAGATTTGAACAAGGCTAGCCCTAAAGATGACTTTCCACTCCCTCATATTGATATTCTGGTAGACAACACTGCTCAGCATAAGGTATTCTCTTTTATGGATGGTTTCTCTGGTTACAACCAGATCAAGATGGCACCTGAAGATATGGAGAAGACAACATTTGTGACACAGTGGGGCACCTTTTGCTATAAGGTAATGCCATTTGGTTTGAAGAATGCAGGGGCAACATATCAGCGTGCTATGGTGGCTTTGTTTCATGATATGATTCATCATGAGATAGAGGTATATGTAGATGATATGATAGCCAGGTCTCAGAATGAAGAACAACATCTTGATCATCTGCATAAATTGTTTGAGAGGTTGAAGAAATACAAGTTGAGATTGAATCCAAACAAGTGTACCTTTGGAGTTAGATCTGGAAAGCTCCTGGGTTTCATTGTTAGTGGAAAAGGTATTGAAGTGGATCCTGCAAAAGTGAAAGCTATACGAGAGATGCCAGCTCCCCGTACTGAGAAAGAGGTTAGAGGTTTCTTGGTACGATTGAATTACATTGCAAGATTTATTTCCCAGTTAACTACCATATGTGAGCCAATCTTCAAGTTATTGAAGAAAGATCAGGTGATGGAATGGAATGATGAGTGTCAGACTGCCTTTGATGAAATAAAGAGATATCTGCTGGAACCACCAATTTTGATGCCACCAGTTGATGGAAGACCCTTGATTATGTACTTAACAGTGTTAGACAACTCAATGGGGTGTGTGTTGGGGCAACATGATGAGTCTGGTCGAAAAGAGCAGGCAATATACTACCTTAGCAAAAAGTTTACCGACTGTGAAACAAGATACTCACTGCTCGAGAAAACTTGCTGCGCTTTGGCATGGGCTGCTCGCCGACTAAGACAGTATATGTTGACCCATACTACCTTGTTGATTTCGAAGATGGATCCAATCAAGTACATATTTGAGAAACCTGCTCTCTCCGGAAGAATTGCAAGATGGCAAATGATCTTGACAGAATATGACATACAGTATACTACTCAGAAGGCCATTAAAGGAAGTGTTGTTGCTGATCATTTGGCTCATCAAGCAGTGGATGATTATCAGTCAATGAATTTTGAGTTCCCTGATGAATACATTATGATTATTACCAAAGAACCTGGACAGTATGACAGACCTGAACAAGGATCCCGATGGACTATGGTTTTTGATGGTGCCTCTAATGCACTTGGTAATGGTGTTGGTGTTGTGATTAGTTCCCCTGAAGGTTGTCATACCCCGATTACTGCCAGACTTTGTTTCTATTGTACCAATAACATGGCTGAGTATGAGGCATGTATCCTGGGTATTAAAGCTGCTATTGATATGAAGATTCAGTTCCTTGATGTGTATGGAGATTCAGCCCTGGTAGTAAGTCAGATTAAAGGAGAGTGGGATACCAAGCATGATAACCTCATTCCTTACAGAGAGCATGTGTTGTCTTTAATCCCACATTTCAAAGAGATTACCTTTGGACACATTCCACGAAGAGAGAATCAGTTGGCAGATGCATTAGCCACCATGGCATCCATGTTTGAGATCAGCTGGGATGATGAAGCTCCCAAGATCACTATTGATAGATTTGAAAAGCCTGCATACTGCAATGAAATTGACACAGAAGGGGCAGAGGAGAAGCCTTGGTTCTATGAAGTAAAAAGATATCTTGAAGCTCAGGAGTTCCCTGAAGGGGCATCTGTCAAAGATAGGAAGTTTCTGAGAAGGTTTTCTGCTAAGTTCTTTTTGAGTAATGGCATTCTGTATAAACGCAGTCATGATTCAACTTTGCTTCGTTGTGTGGATAAGAAGGAAGCAACTGAGATTATGGAAGACATGCATGATGGGATCTTTGGCACTCATTCTAGTGGTCATACTATGGCAAAGAAAATATTGAGAGCGGGTTACTATTGGTCTACCATGGAAGCTGGCTGCTATCAACACTCCAGAACATGTCACAAATGTCAAATCTATGCTGACAAAGTCCATGTACCTCCATCACCTTTGAATGTGTTGACTGCTCCTTGGCCCTTTGCCATGTGGGGCATTGATATGATTGGTGAGATCAAGCCTACTGCTTCCAATGGGCATCGTTTCATCCTGGTTGCTATTGATTACTTCACGAAGTGGGTGGAGGCAGCTTTGTTTGCATCTGTTACCAAGAATGTTGTGGCTCGATTCATTAAGAACAATCTCATATGTAGGTATGGCATCCCTGAAAGGATTATCACTGACAATGGCTCTAATCTGAACAACACTATGATTACTGATCTCTGCACGCAGTTCAAGATTAAGCATCACAACTCTTCTCCGTATCGTCCGAAGATGAATGGGGCAGTTGAAGCTGCTAATAAGAACATTAAGAAGATTGTACAGAAGATGACTGTTACTTACAAGGATTGGCATGAGATGTTACCATTTGCTCTTCATGGTTATCGTACCACAGTACGTATTTCAACAGGGGCAACCCCATTCTCCTTGGTCTATGGTATGGAAGCAGTTTTGCCCATTGAAGTTCAGATTCCCTCCTTGAGAATTATGAAGGATGCAGGCTTGGATGAAAATGAGTAGATTCAGACTCGACTGGACCAGTTAAATTTAATTGATGAGAAAAGGTTAGCAGCAGTTTGTCATGGCCAGATGTACCAGAAACGAATGATCAAAGCTTTTAATAAGAAGGTTAAGCCAAAGGTATATCAGGCTGGTGACTTGGTAATCAAGCGTATCATATTACCACAGGGTGATCCTAGGGGCAAGTGGACTCCAACATATGAAAGACCATTTGTAGTCAAGACAGTATTCTCAGGAGGTGCCATGATACTCACTACAATGGATGGTGAAGACTTCCCACAGCCTGTAAACGCAGACATAGTTAAAAAATACTACGCATGAAAAGAGATCCTCTAGGTTGACTGGCCTAGGCAAAAGTAAGGGCATCCCGGCAAACCAAAAGGGTTTGGGCAAAAATTAGGGATATATATAAAAAGATGTACACCCGGCAAGTCGAAAACCTGAAAAGGCGGCTTGGGCAAAAAAGGGCATCCCGGTGGATTGAAAACCTGAAAGGGCAATCCAGGCAAAAGTTAGGGATTAAAGCGTATGACTATGTCTCGTTTAGGATCACCCATAAAACTGCAACCGGTTGTACTACTTACTCAAGCTCGAACAGATAAAGCTCAATCCAATTGTTTCCGTCTGAACAACAGAAGATGAGATACTTGAAGATAATGGCAATAGTAGAATTGAAACTCAATAGGATTGTTTCCCACATAGCTGATTTTCTCTGTTTTGTAAAAACTTTATGACAAAATCCTCTTACTAGGGTTTATGTCTCCTTGTACAAACTTACCCGTGTATGGGTCACTTTTTGATATAAATAAATTCCATCTTTTGAATCCAGATTTACTTTTACCCTATTTACATAAGCGAAACGTCCATTGATTGTGTTTGAATGTATGTATGCTTTTGAATATGATTGATGTTTACAAGAAATGCATGTGTACTTAATACGATTGATGTTTACCAGAAATGCATGAAAATGCAGTAATAGTATTTACTAAGGACGAATGAGGGAAGGATTTCAACAAAGCTTCGCCTGTTCATCTTTACAAGACAGTTACAAACCCTCAGTAGGACGAATCCATCTTCATAAAGTCTTATCTCCCCTGGAATTTATATCCATCTCTCCTCATACGGATATACGGGAAATTACTTTCCAATAAGGGTACGACGAACGAAGACGGGAGGTTATATCTACCCTACTATCCCCAGCAGACGGGAGGTTATATATACCTTGCCATCCCCAGCATACGGAAGGTTATGTATAATATATTCTTCAACAAAGAATCGGGATTTATTTTCCCTGGCCAGCAGTTGTTATACGAAGATATCCAGGCGCTTCCGGCATTATCATATCATACACACATCATTTACATCATACCATAACATACATATATATGAGTGCATAATACATTACTTAGGTGCATCATGTTATACATGCATACATAACGCATAAACTAATATTATTATACGGAATGTCACCTTGTTTTCAGGTTAATTATCCAACAAAGAAATCTATGATCATCAGGACTGCTCTATCCTCCTGAAGACATGCTGTTACATCAGGATTATTCCAGTCTCCTGAAAGCATATCATATTATTACCTCAGGATTACTCCAGTCTCCTGAAAAACATATCATCAATCTCTCAGGACTGCTTCATCCTCCTGAAAGCTTATAATCTCATCAGGACTGCTCTATCCTCCTGAAGACATGCTGTTACATCAGGATTACTCCAGTCTCCTGAAAGCATATCATATTATTACCTCAGGATTGCTCCATCCTCCTGACAGCTTTTTATTACATCAGGATTGCTTCATCCTCCTGAAATCATATCATTACTTCTGGACTGCTTCATCCTCCTGACAGCTATCATCATTACTTCTGGACTGCTTCATCCTCCTGACAGCTATCATCATTACTTCTGGACTGCTTCATCCTCCTGACAGCTATCATCATTACTTCTGGACTGCTTCATCCTCCAAGACATTTTTCAGAAGAACAAATCCTGACGTTCTTTTGACCCTTAAGAGCAAATCCTGATGCTCTTTTGGCCTCTTGTTCCAGATACTCTTTCAGAAGAACAAATCCTGACGTTCTTTTGATCCTTAAGAGCAAATCCTGACGCTCTTTTGGTCCCTTGTTCAAGATACTTTTCAGAGGAACTAATCCTGACGTTCTTTTGATCCTTAAGAACAAATCCTGACGTTCTTTTGGCTCCTTGAATAACAGACAAATGATCTGTACAAAGGTCCATTCACTAATCCAAAATATTTCCAGAAGAGATAATCACCACAAGATTTATTTCTACTAGTCTATCCAACAACTCAAATCAGGTTGCATAAATGATTCAGAGATGGCCTATACAAATACCTAGTACTGATATCCAGTATCAACATAAAGACATCATCATATTTTGACACTTTAGATGGCATCTCTAAGCCCATCACCAGTTCTTCCTGATGACATCTCTAAGCCCATCTCCAGTTCTTCTAAGTGGCATCTTTAAGCCCACTCAAGCATATACAATCAAACATCAATATAATGCTATGCACTGGTGAGTGCAAATTTTTGGGCTTTTGTGTTCAATCCCCTTCAACCTTCCAGGTCATGACTGGCAAATGTACCAATCTAACCCCTCAGGTTTCAGAAAATTGAACAGGGGCAGCTGTTGCACCCCAAAATTTGCCCTCACAATACAAGACTTTGTGTTCTAAGAAGGTTCACAAGGTTCACAAGCTTCTCAACATTTACAAGACCTTTCATGAGGTTCATGAAGTCTACAAGCTACTTCTTGAAGGTTCACAAGGTTCACAAGATTCACAATGATTACATAACCTTTCATGAGGTTCATGAAGTCTACAAGTTACTTCTTGAAGGTTCACAAGGTTCACAAGTTTCTCAACATTTACAAAACCTTTCATGAGGTTCATGAAGTCTACAAGTTACTTCTTGAAGGTTCACAAGGTTCACAAGATTCACAATGATTACAAAGCTTTCCTGAGGTTCATGAAGTCTACAAGTCACTTTATGAGGTTCACAAGGTTCAAAAGCTTCACAATACCTCCCATGAGGTTCACAAGACATTTTATGATGATTCACAAGGTTCACAATTGGTCAAAAGAGTTGACAATTCCCTCAGACAATGCACCTCCTAAGCAGTGCATCCAAAACTAGGGTTTTGACTTTAATCAGGCTAAATGGACTTCCAAGACTTAAAGTGAGCTTCATAGCATCTTATATGTGTGTAAGAACCCCCATGACAAGTTTCAATATTTTTCTCAAAAGTTTGCTCAGTCAGATGATCAGATAAGTCAAAATCAGTCAATACAGTTAAAAAGTCAAACTGAGGTCAACTGTGGTCAAACCAAAGTCAAACTTCATGATTTTTTTGCCAACATCAAGTATATGAAGTAAAATTCATCATTTTATCAAGGGTTGATCATGATTCATCAAGGAGATTCCAGATCATCAAGAATCAGGAGTTTCTAAATTAGGGTTTCCTCAGTAAAAGTCAACTGAACTTTGACCAGCCATAACTTTCACATGCTTCATCACCAAGTCTCCACTCAAAGCTCATTTTGAAGGAAATTGAATTCTCTACAACTTTGATCTTGCAAGTTAAGCCCAAAAATGCTTCATTTGGAAGATATGAGCTAAGACATTATAGGTCATTTCAAAAGTCAAAAAAAAGTCAACAACTTCAAAAGGGCATAACTTGAGATTGGTAAATGATATGGACATGAAACCAATGGGGTTGTTTAGAGGACTCTTCAAGCTTTCCAAAATGTCCAAGAACACCCTCATACCTTTAAAATTGAGGGAGATATGCCCTTGCAAAGTTGGGAAATTTTGTGATGGTTTATAATGAAAATGGAGGTCTAAAAACAATTCTTTCCAAATGGGCTGGCCAAATTATGACCCAACCCATACAACAACATCATGCACGAAATTTCCATGTTATTTTCATAATTTTTATTTTATTTAATTAATTTATTATGATTTTTTATACTTAAAATCATTTTAAATTTAAATAAAATATTAAATATGAAGATTTAATTTTATTATTGATTCTAGAATATCATAAAGTCAGCATGGAACAAATTGATGCAAGAAGGATATTGAATGGCTTGAAATAGAAAGCATTGGTACAAAAATATTGAAATTTTAAAGCTTATCATGATGAATCTTTTTAAATCAAATCTTGCACACAACCAATCAAGTTTTTGACCTAGATTCAATCACGTATAAGTACTGATCATAACCCTAGCATTCATTCACGAATTTGCTGCCTCAAAGTGTAAGTTCCAAACCTCAAAAATTCATCTAAAACTCATATTCGGATTCTTCGATCCAGGGCATTTGAAGGTAAAGTATGAACATAGAGATGTTCTTTGGACATTGTTGAAGCTAAATCATCACTCATATGCATCCCATATGCACCATATTGTCCAACCCGAGCTCACTTTAACCTTGAATATAATTTTTTCGATTCCATTGATTGGTTGCTTTTCATTGAAATTTGTTTACATAATCTTGTTTGTGACATTGTATAGATTGTTTCTGGACCAATGGATTGAAGCTTCCTTGCCTAAAACAGATTCGGCCATAGTTAGGGTTTTGACCTTCAAAATGGGGTCCTTTGATTCATTAAACCTAAATGAATTCTAAGAACATAGGAATGTTCTATGAATCACCAGGATCATAAAACTATAATTAATTTCATGAATCATTGCTGTTTGGTATGAGTTTCGATTTCGCAGGTTTGAACAAGGAAGAACAGGTAGCAAAATTCGCAGGAAAACTCGTGGCTAATTTCGCAGCTAATTTCGTAGTTCCTGAGGTTGAAGAAGAGGCTTGGCGCGCTCAGGAAATTTGAATTTGTGTTTAAAATACTTTATGTTATGTTATTGATTCATTAGCACAAGCTAGTGCTTGGCCCAGTGGAAAAGTGTGCACGCGTTTGGCAAAAGGGGAGGGGATCGAATCCTGCCTCCAGCCAATGTTTTTGATATTTTCTCATTTTTATTGCATTCTTAATATATTATTATTTGTGATTGTTTGATTAACATGTGGGCTCTTCCAGCCAGGCGGTCATGTGCGTGTTTGAGTATTCATAAGGTCCTGGGTTCAACACCACCCCAGGCCTTTTTGCTTTTCATTATTTTTCACAATTTTTCAAGACATTGCATAAAAACAATTGGCATCATTCTACTATCACCAAAACATGGCTGGCCTGATGGCACGTTTTGGTACTGGCAAGCATGAGGACCTGGGTTCAAACCCAGTCAAGGTAAGTTTATTTTTTTTACCAATTTTTTTTCTGTTTTATTTATTTAATTAACTATTTTCTTATTGTTAATAAAAAAAAATAATAAATTAAATTTGTAAATCAACACTTATATTTCTTTTTCTTAGAAAATTCTAAACTTATATTTTTCCTAAAATTCAAAAAATTATATATGTAAATATAAGATATGCATGTTAATTAAATAATTTTGTATAATTAAATTAAAAACCCTAAAAAAATATTTTTCTAAACCAAACCCTAATTGTCAAAACCCTAATTTATTTTCTAAGTACTTATTAAAAAACCCTAGTTATTTATTTTCTAATTCTTAATATAAATTATCATGTATATATTTATTTAATCTAATTTTTAATATAATCAATTTGTTGTAAATATAATTATGACTTATTTTTTTTATAATATGCAAATATATTTTATATACTATGCTTATAGCTTATTTTTCTTTATATGATATGTAAAAAAATACTTTTGTTTTTTAGAACTTTTTGTTTAGAAATAATTTAACTTATAATAATTAAATTTTATAATTATGATACATTTAAAAATAATTTAATAATTTGTAAATATAATTGCCTACATTAAAAAATTGTTAATCCTTTATTCTTATTTTATTTATTTAATTATTGTCACTAACCATGTTATTATTTATTCTTGCTTCATTAATCTTATATATTTTTATTATTATTATTATTTTACTAACTTTACTTATTTTTAACTTTTGATCATTATTTCACTAATATTATTTAATTTTTTCCATTACTATTTTTACTAACCCTATTTTTTTTTTATTACTAACCCATATTTATTTATTTATTGCTTATTTATTTATATTTTGCTTATTATTTATATTTTGCTATTTATTTTTTAATTTGCTTATTATTATAATTATGTAATTGCTCCTTGGTGTAAATTTTGTAATATTTAATTTTATTTAATTTTTGCTATGGTTAGTAATTTAGGGAGTGTAAATATGTATTCTATTTAAAATTTAATTTAGATCATTTTTAATTATAAGATAAATTTAAATTAAACACTCACACACGTAAGTCGATTTCGAATCGCCATCTCACATTCCTAAGGTTATCCCTCCAGTTGCCTAAATCATAAGGTCAAGTGGGGTGTAAAAAGCAAGTCCCTTAAAAAGAAAAAAAATCATCAAGTCCCTAATGGTTGCCTTTAAAAAATCAAGTCCCTTCGAATAATGATGATAGTCCCTCCTATATGCTTAATACACCCCACAGTTGCCTTCATAAAAACAGATGTCCCTCATATGTCCCTTACATCCAAGGTAATGACTACCTACTCCTTAATAGTAGGGATAGTCTTACCAATTAAAGGATAAAGAACAAGAAAGACTTAAACTTTAGGGTAGGTACCTCCTAGTTGCTTGCTCACTCCATTTTTTCAAACACTTAACAAATTTCAAACAAATGTTCAGAAACAAGTTTTTACGCATCCGTGCATGGATCATTATCAACTATTATGAAAAATTTTCTATTCACACACTACACTTTTCAAAAACAATTCAAAGTGAGCTAAGTAACTAAGAGCCCATGGATAACCATGGATGTAAAGGGTGCTAACACCTTCCCTTTACATAACCTATCCCCCGGACCCAAAAATATCTCTTAAGGTCTTTCCTGTTCTTTTATATCCTTTCCTTTTGGATAAAATAAAAGTCGGTGGCGACTCTTGCTATCCGCACATAACTAAAAGTCAGTTCTCCCACCGTGTTACACACGGCACTCACGAAGTCGCTGAAGGGCAGCGTCACCCCCAGAACCGAAATGGCGTATTCATACATGGAAAATGCCCGACCACGAAAGTCTGAGAAGATGCGGTTGTCGTTTCCCGGGCACGTCACGACCCAGTCAGCAGGATTCCCAACAACGGGTAGTGGCTCCGAGCGAGGTCTTGAGAAGGAAGACACTTTATCCAGCAAATCTTCCATCACCCACTCTTCGGGCGAGACCCTCGACTGGGCAGGACACTGAGGTGATTCCGTCGACTGCCCCGTGGTACTTGTATCTGAACTATCTGAGGAGTTTCCTGAGTTCGAGGGTGTGGACGCAGACGATTCCGTAGTTCCCGAGGATGTATCCTCAGAAAGCACGTCCAGTGGATTCCCGAGCGAATTTTCACCTGAAAAGCAGAGGAAAGGCATCAGTGAATTCGATTAAGAATATCAAATCCACCCTTCCACCGCTCGACAAGTGAAAGGGCGCGCCTCAGCTCAGAAATTGTGTTCCGAGCTGTAGCCCTGGCTAACCATTGCTCGAGGCAACAGCTGAACGCCCAACAGTATAAATAACAAAAACCTATCCAAAAATCTAAAGTCTGAGTCGACCAGAATCTTCGTCGACCCTAAAAGTTAGGGTTCATAGCCGACCAGCTACGGTGGCAGGAACTTCGAGGCTTACTAATCCTAAAATCCTAAAACTACCGGTAAAATCGCCCTAAACCGCATGCATTCTACAAAACTTACGCTATATACACTAAAAGAGAGGAAAAGGAACGGTACCTTGAGCTTGAGAAGACATTATGGAAGAGAGTGAGCTTCTGCGAAGGGTGGTCGGCAAGAAACGGCGGTGGTCGACGGCTGAGGTAACGGCGGCTGAACGAGCTGAGTCTTGAGAGAGAAGATGAAACGAAAAGGTCAAAATGGGCCATGGAAATCCTATTTATAGGAAAGAGGACACGTGCGCGCGCGCGTGACCCCTATGCGCTAGCCCCTAGACTAGCCGTCAAATCATTAATAGGCGCGAATATCCAGATATTCCAGCTTTTCGTTTCACATTCCTCTACCGAGCGGCGTATTGTTTGCCCGGACGACCGATGGCGAAGTTCCTCGACCATGACATCTCGCCCCGTCGAGCACAATATTGCTTTTAAGTCACTGCCCACCAGCACGAGCAATGACTTGGGGGGCTCCTGTTCCGACCCGGCCCAATTCTTCTTATTGGGCCAGAAAGGCTGATCCATTTACCTTGCTCGACGTCGAGCACAGTCATGAAAAGTGATCCCTCAGTCGACTGCTAATGATCCGATCATAAGGAGACCCTCTAACGGTTAATATCGACCGTTTCCTATCTTCACGGACCCCTCGATCCGCACCTCATAAAACGAACCAATGGTCTTCTAGCTAGTCCTCTATATAAACTCTCTCATTTGAGAGGGTCAGGTATTCAATTCTCAACCCTGATATTAGTACTTGCTCGCTCTTGCTCGGATACTTACTTTAGCATCGGAGGGCATTGTAGGTACACCCTTTTTTTCCTCAACGACCATTTCCGCCCGCTCTCGAGTCCAGCCGTATCGGATCCTGATCTCCAGGTACGATCAATTATATTCACAAAAATTAAATTATCAATTTTTAATTAATTTAACATAACCTATAATTATTTACACATAGAAAAATACATAATTAAAATTGACAAATAAATTAAAAGTCATAATTAAATTGAATAAGAAAATTAGGGTTTGACTATTTAGAAAATATATTAGAGTTTATTTCTTAATTAGAATATAGACAAAGATTTATGACAAATAAATAAATAAATAAATAAATAGTATTTACAATTAGGGTTCATAAAAATAATTAGGTTTTAAAAATATTTTAGGGTTTATGAAAATATTAAGATTCTATTTATAAATCTAAATATAATTAAATTGTTTATACAAAAATACATACAAATATTAAATAAATATAAATAACTTTTATTAATAAAATTTGAATCTTTTTAAAAAAAAATTATAAGTTTTTGAATTATATAAGAAAAATAATATGACTAATTTAATTTAAACATTTTTTATTAACTTAATTAATCAAATATAAGATAAATAAAATAAAACAAGTGAAAAATAATGGGAAAAAAGAACTTACCTGGGGCTGGGATCGAACCCACGCCCTAGGCTCTCTCTCTTGGACCAACACCAACACCACCAGGCTATGCGCGCATTTGTGAATATGGATGGAGAATGATTTTTATATTTTAAACCTGAAGAATAAATGGAATTTTAATCAAAAAATAACTGAGGACAGGTTCGAACCCACGTCCTTAGCTTCTTTCATGCGCGTACCAACCACCAGGCCACTTATTATCCTGTGAAATAATATACAAACAACACAATAAATATACAAATCAAAATTAAAAAATCTGAAGCGCGCGAAGATCTTCATCTTCAACCTTGGATTCGCAGGTTTTCCTGCGAATTTATCTACAACTTTTCCTGCGATTATTCCTACCAATACAACCTGCGAACATCAAACACCATTCAAACAGTTCAATTTCACCAAATTAATAATGCCAATAAGTTTCTTATGACCTATACAATTCATCCATGTCTTTAGAAATTATTTATATTGGTTTAATAGTGAAACCCTAAACGGCCACCCTAAACCCTAACAATGGCATATGATGATTTAGGCCATGAAACTTCAATTGGTTTGTCCAGAAAGTTTCTATACTTCAAAACAAACATGAATCAGTAATCAAACATAATTTATAATGGTTAAATTTATGAAATCGAAAATCAAAAAAATAAAGGAGAAGAACGATTCGGTTTGTGCAATTCATGGGGATTGAGATGCATATGATTATAGCAACATGATCAGTGATGATCAGAGAAGCTAATGCAACCTTTAGAATGTCTTAAGATCCTCTCTAACTCCAAAACCGTATGTCACTTTTTTCTTGATTTTTTGAAGTTGAAGAATATGTATGGAGGCTGCCAAAATTCCTTCTCTGCCTTGTGATGAGTTTGTGTACATATAGTGATATAAATTAGGTCAAGAGTTTGTGGATTTATGGGCTTGATGATAGTTACTTGATCATGAAGATATCTCTTTCCAAATATTGAAAAATATCTTATCTAACATTGCCAAAACAAGCTAGCACGAAATTGGATGGTATCAATCAGCTTTGAATGATTATTAAAACTTTCTAGAAAAAGAATCACCTTCAAATATTGAGTTTTCATATTTTATTTAAATTTAATTTGATTTTTAATGGATAAAATCATAATAAATAATAAATAAATAATAAAAAATCAGAAATTTGTTGCTTTGGGTCGTGCATGAAGTGTTGGCATGGATTGGATCATCATATGGCAAGCCCATTTAGAAAAAATTGGTTTTAAACCTCCATTTTCTTCATAAACCAACCAAAAATTTCCCAACTTTGCAAGGGTACAAATCCTTCAATTTTAATGCTATGAGGGTGTTCTTGGACATTTTGGAAATCTTGAAGAGTATTCTAACCAACCCCACTGGTTTCATGTCCATATCATTTACCATTCTCAAGTTATGCCCTTTTGAAGTTGTTGACTTTTTGTTGACTTTCAAAAGGACCTATAATGTCTTAGCTCATACCTTCCAAATGAATCATTTTTGGGCTTGGCTTGTGAGACACAAAGTTGTAGAGAATTAAATTTCCTTCAAAATGAGCTTTGGATGGAAACTTGGTAATGAAGCATGTGAAAGTTATGGCTGGTCAAAGTTCAGTTGACTTTTACTGAGGAAACCCTAATTTAGAAACCTCTGATTCTTGATGATCTGAAATCTCTTTGATGAATCATGATCAACCCTTGATAAAATGATGAATTTTACTTCATATACTTGATGTTGGCAAAAAATCATGAAGTTTGACTTTGGTTTGACCACAGTTGACCTCAGTTTGTCTTTTTAACTGCTTTGACTGATTTTAACTTATCTGATCATCTGACTGAGCAAACCTTTGAGAAAAGTCTTGAAACTTGTCATGGGGGTTCTTACACACATATAAGATGTTATGAAGCTCACTTGAAGTCTTGGAAGTTCATTTAGCCTGATTAAAGTCAAAACCCTAGTTTTGGATGCACTGCTTAGGAGGTGCATTGTCTGAGGGAATTGTCAACTCTTCTGACTATTTGTGAACTTTGTGAACCTTGTGAACCATCATAAGATGTCTTGTGAACCTCATGGAAGGTCTTGTGAACCTTGTGAACCTCATAAAGTGACTTGTAGACTTCATGAACTTCATGAAAGGTCTTGTAAGTATTGTGAATCTTGTGAACCTTGTGAACCTTCTTAGCACACAAAGTCTTGTATTGTGAGGGCAAATTTTGGGGTGCAACAGCAGGACCCGTGTCCTTCCTTTTCTTTTCTTCTGGTTTGTGCAGCATTACCATTCCCGTTCCTTCGGGATAAAAATGCCTGGCTGGAGACTCTACCTTTTCCGCGCCACTTTCGCGTTTGTACCAGGATGGAAACCCGGGGAGCGACATCTTCCTTTCATTATCAATCGAGGGTGAACGGTACTCGAGCTTGACAACTCTCTAATTTTATGGATATTGCAGGAAAGTATTTAGTTTGGTTTTAAGATTAATAAGAAGTATGTTCTTGCAGATACAAAACTGAAGTAGGGGGTTTTACGACATTGAAATACACAAATGAAAATGGGGGATATATAGTCATTATGGTTTGTGTAAGTAAAATGTAATGAGAGACCCTATTTATAAAAGTTGTTGAGTAATAAGGGACTTACAAACATGATCATAAATGCATGAAATATTTTAGAGACACATCTCTGAATCCATCTTTTTTTAAATAAGGGTCGCTCTGGAGATGCATCTCTAAATTGTCCCCTGTTTGTTTTTTTAATGAATAAAAATGTGTGTCTAGAGATGCATCTCCAGATCCACCAAAAAATTATGTAGAACAAAACTAGTTGATTATGCATAGTAGAATTTCAAATCCCCAAAATTTCCCCAAAAAAATCATCCAATTTTATAACATTATGCAATGCATTACATATAAAAAAAATGTATTACATTGTTAGATTACAACTAAAACACATAAAAACATATGGTGCATTTTGATAACCAACCAATACACATGGTGCATTTAGATGGATTATGAGGTGGCTTATTCCGGAGTGGAAATAATGTTTATGATAAAAAATATCATGCTTAATCAATGCACACCCTATCATAAGAACTTGCTATAATATGTCCCATTTTCAGAAAACACATCCATTTGTCAAACAAAGTCGGACCACTAAGACAGGGAACAAGAGCATTGATATTTGTATCATAATTTACTTTGTTCTCATATAATGTTGCGTATGATTTACTATGCATCATCATCATTTATTGTATAAGACGATGATGGAAAAATCTACGGTTGTTCTCTCCTATACCGAGTAAACATGAAACAAATCAAAAACCACGATTGTAGTGACTTTCCTCATTTACAGTCAGTTCAACTTATTTGTGCATAAAAAGTGGCATTTCTTCAATGAGTTTAATTTTTGGCAACGGTGGAGAAGTAAAATCTTGAGTCATAGAATCTGGAAAATGCGAGTCAACATGTTCAAAATATGAAAAAGATTGTCTCATTGAGTTTTCACTTTGAGTCAGTTTTAACTTTTTCGGGGCACCTTTTGTTTTAATCGATTTCGATGGTGGTTTCAAATCAGTTGTTTCTGGACATGCAATCTTCCTAAGTTTCTCTTTGATGTGCAATTTTAGGATGTCATCGGTTTTCATGAATCTCTCTTGGATCACTTTCCACTCGATCATGGCAAATATGTTCGATCTATCATCCTTCGCCATACCATCATCATCAAAAAAGAGCCTTTTCCAGTGAGTGCAAACTTCATTCATACGTATTATTTTTTCAAGCATCATCTTCTTTGAAATTAAACAAGTACATGGGAGACTAAAAGTCTTCCGAACTGTACATCCAAACTTTGAGCTATCAAAACCTGTATTATCCATTCGCTTGACTTTGTGAAAAATAAAATTCAATGTCGCCCGAGATACGTTGCCAATCAATTTTTAATAAAGGATGTTGTTTTTGAATCAGTGTACAAATATAGTAATGATCCAGCCAAAATATACCTGTATCTCATTATGTTTTTTTCCAGAGCATTTGGTTCACGACATTCCAATATCGACATAAACCGCTTGTACTATTTCCCAACCAATTCTCTAGTCTAGCATGTGCAAATTCAACTTTGTAAGTTGTTGTATTGCCAAAGTGTCGAACCTGACCAGTCCATGCATAAATAAACTTCTCTTTAACCTGATTCAAAATCGTGCCCTTAACATATTTCAACAAATCTTGATATATCACACACATTTCTGAAATGCAGAACAACATCAACATATAATTCTTTCAAGGAACAATTTATTATACCATTCCATGTACCCATTATCTTTTCCACCACCACACCAAGTTTAACATTTTTACCATCTTCACTTTTGAATTTATCCTTACATACTTTGTACCTAGAAACATAGTCTTTATCTTCCAAGAGCATTAACAATTGTTGTATCTCAGATCTTGGTTTTCTTTTTATCTTTATGTCTTGAGCGTGCAAGTTGTATATTTGCTTGATATTTGAAACATTTAGAGTTTTTATTTATTTCAAAGAGTGAATATGTTTTCCAGAGCCACCATGTTTAATATCATGTCCGAAACAAGTTTCCTCTCATCCGACACAAGTCGAAATACAATGGGATGACCGATTATCTTGTCATCCAAGGCATGGTTATGTATATCATAAATCACATTAAATTTTCATGTCTAATCTGCCATATGGTATCCGTGCAATTTAAATGGATATTCACTTTTCCTCGATCCATTGTTATCTCATTTTAACTTCCTAATCTTTGGTTGGTACATGCCACTTCTTTCGTATATAATTGTTACAAATGTGTTGTCTTCTATCTGAACCATTGCCACACCTTCCTATTACAACGCCAAACCCCAATTTTCTGGCCTCCTTACGACCTAATTGTAGCATAAGTTCATGAATAAAAAACACTTATTTATTTGTAAACTGTGCACGAACATCTACACCTCTACATTTATCTTCGACCAATTTAACATCCACACTCACAATAGCTTTGGAAAACATATTTGGATGCACCATATATATTACCACCAATAACAGAAAAATAGTGTGAAAACATAAATTATCATGACCATCCAAAGATGCACATTTGGACCACGCCAAACTTCTAAAAATGCATCTCCGGACTAAACATTCATTTTTCAGCTAAAAACTAAGATTAATGCGAAAAATGAAGGATGAAATGAATGATTTTTTACCTGCAATTCTAGTTTGTTTTGCTCCCTTTGCGGTGATGAAATAAAAGAATGGTAGTTTGCTGTTTAAAAGTTGATTGAGAATGTGAGAAATTGTTTCAAGGGTTTTGAAATGGTTACTTGTTTTAGCATGAAGAAGATCATGCAATGTGGTATTTTATCAACTTTTCCGTAGGATATTTTCGGAGATGCATATTCAGAAATATCACTTGTTAGATGATAGCGCAGATCTAGAGGGGGGGGGGGTGAATAAATCCCTTTTTAAAAATTACTTTTCAAAATTTAATTGAAAATGTATTGCGGAAGTTTCCCGGAAAATCGTCTAGTTTAAATTTGAAGTCACCGGAGATCGGATATACGCAAAACCCAATTGGAATGAAATGATGACTAGAAGAATTAATATTTCACAAATGATTCACTTGATAATTCAACACTTGATAAAAATATTCTTAACAATGATATAGAAAAGAAATTAGGCACAATCAAATTGAATTTGTGTGGTTAGGCTTTTTACCAAACACTCGGAGTGCAACAACCAAAGATAATTTTGTTGTATCAAATAGTGCAAAATTTTACCCACTCTAGTTATCACTTTTGAGTGTAACTATTTATCAAACACTTTGAGTGCACTAATTTGATACACCCGAATTTTAAAGTACACAAGATCAAGATGAACAAAAGTAAAATGCGAGAAACGTAAAGAACAGAAGGAATTTGTCGAGGCAGTTCCTTCGTCGTCCTCGCTCGAAGTACTCTGCCCCCAATTCACAATCGAATTGGACAATTTTATTAAATCGCAATTGTTTTACAAGAAGAGAGATAAATGAACCAACAAACCAAACCGCGTTGAATATGTTGTCAAATCTTCTTCTTGTCCCTTGATCCAAAGTAGAATCAATTCTTCCACGCGTGTCGAGAAAGCCTCCGATTAATTTCTCCCTTCTTGCAAGGATTCACGATCCTCCAAACTTTGAGCACGATTGAGTTTCTCTAACACTTGTGAACCCACAAAGACCTTTACAATCCTCCGTCTACCGTGATATGAAATAACGATCCACTTGATCTTCAATCTACCTCACTCGGTTGAATCTACAAACGATCGTTGTGTGCAAAACCCCTAAATCTTCAACGATCTTGGAGGAGAAAACCCTTCAGATTTTTCCAAGGAAAACCCACACACTCTAGACCCAATATGAAACTCTAATTCACGATTGAACGTTGTCTTCGAAACAAGCATCATAATCAAACAAGGATTGTTGTGTGTGATTGTTGATCGATGCAAGAATGAAGAAGATGAAGAGAGATATGTGTATTTCTTTTACATTCCTTGTTCACCTCTCAAAAGAAATGAAACTTGCTATTTATATTGGTTAGTGATTGTAACATAAAGGAAAGAAAAATTAAATGAAAAATTGAGTCAGCACAATAATGAGCCGACTCAAATCATTAAATGAGCCGACTCAAATTGTCAGGTGTGTAACACGGTGGGAGAACTGACTTTTAGTCATGTTGCGGATAGGAAGAGTCGCCACCGACTTTTATTATATCCAAAAGGAAAGGACATAAAAGAACAGGAAAGACCTATTTTAAAAGACTTGAGTTCGGGGGGTAGGTTATATAAAGGGAAGGTGTTAGCACCCTTTATATCCATGGTTATCCATGGGCTCTTAGTTACTTAACTCACTTTGTTTGTTTGCAAGAGTGTAGTGTGTGATTAGAAAAATTCTAAGTACTTTGTAATGATCCTCGTATGGATGTATACAAAGTCTTTTTTTTTAAATTGTTTGAAAAGTGGGGTGTTAAGAGTGATTTTGAAAAAATGAGCAAGTAACTGAGAGAAACCTACCATAGCTTAAGTCTTTACTGTTCTTATGTTCTTTCAATGGTAAGACTATCCCTATTATTATGGAATAGGTAGTCATTACCTTGGATGTGATCAAGGGACATGTGTAGGGACATCTGAATATAGGCAACTGTAGGGTGTCTTTAGCAATTTGTAGGGACTTATCATCTTTTATTCGAAGGGACAAGATCATTTATCGTAGGCAACCTCGAAGGGACTTTATCTTTAAAACTATAGGGACTTGATGATATTTATGAAGGGACTTGCTTAAGACACCCTACTTGACCTTTTGAAATAGGCAACTGAGAGGCAACCCTGGGAAGTGCAAGATGGCGATCAAAGATCGACTTACGCGTGTGCGTGTTTATTTTCAAATATTTATCTTATTTAAGTTAATATTTAATTACAAACATGTTATACACACCCTAAATTACTAACCATACAATATAATAAAAATAAAGCAAAAATATAAACCTATGAATATTACAAGGCTTTGGGACAATTACAATATAATCGAGAAATAATAATAACAACGATAAATATAATAATAATAAATAAGCAATAATTAAATATTAGTAGTAATAAGAAAAATAAGAATAAAGGTTAGAATAATAAAATAAATAAAAAATTTAGCAAGAAAAATTAATGTTAGAAAAGTTTTTTTTAGAATTAATTAAGAAAATAAGATTAATAATAAACAAATAATAAATTATTTACATATTAAAATAATGATTAATGATTTAATTATGATTTATATAAAAAAATAGGTTAAATATTAGAGTTAATAAAAATTAGGGTTAAGAAAAACTAAGGTTAAGAAAATTAGGGTTTTGAAATTAATTAATTTGATAATATAATTTATATAATTAAATAATTAATAAAATAAAATAAAATAAACAAGGTTTAAAAAAAATGGGGGAGGCCTGGATTTGAACCCAGGACCTCCCCATTACCAGCAAGAGGCCAAGACCACTAGGCTGAGCGCGCGGCTTGAAGAAGTTATGACCAGAATGTATAATATACACAACCTGCGAAATATGATGAAATTAAAAAAAATAATGCAAGACCTGGGAATCGAACCCAGGCCTCATGCTTCCCACACAAGCGCTCCATCCACCAGGCTAACACACACGTTCTGATATTTATTAGAAACTAATCAATAAAATAATAAAACGAAATTTGAATTAAAAAATTGGCGCCATTCAGATCATCTTCTTCCTTGGAATTTCGCAGGTTTTCCTGCGAAAATTCCTGCGAATTTTCTTATGAATCTTGCGTGTTTTTTCGCAGGAAATCAACAACTTTGAATACCTACAAAATAAGCAACATTCATCCAAATTGAACACACCAATAATTTACCCAGATTCTATACAACTCAAATTCATCAACCAAAGTCATTTATATAGTCTAAATTAAGAAACCCTAAAAGCTTGGCCGAAACCCTAATCATGGCCGAATTCGTATTAGGCAATGAAACTTCAATCAATTGGTCCAGATACGATCTATAGCTCATCACAAACAAGAAAACAAAATCAAAAACCATTAGTAATGCGTGGATAATAGAATCAAAAACTTCAAAATTTAAGAACAAGATGGATTCGGATTCCATGATTGATGAGGTATTGGATGAATGTGATGATCTCAATGCACTCTAAATGTTTCTAGGAAGCTATTTCCATCATTATTTGGCCTTGTAACTACCTTAAACCTGCAAACCGAATGTGAGTTTGTTCTTGAATTTTTTGAAGTTTGGAGAGTCTTCTTGGAGGCTGCAATTCATGTCCTTGCTATTGTCTTAAGTTTGTCTATATGTATGAAGTAGAATTAGGTCAAAAGAAGCTAGATTTTTGGGCTTTGTAGTGATTGCTTGATCATGAAGATTCACACTTTCAAATATTGAAAAATATCTCATCAAACCTTTCTAATTTTGGTCAATCTGATTTTACATGATTCCAATCAACTTTAAATGAATTTTAAGAATTTCTAGAAGAAGAATCATGTCCAAATATTGATTTTTATATTTTATTTAGATTTAATTTGAATTTTAATGGATAAAATCAAAATAAATAATAAAAAAATCAGAATTTGGTTTCTTTGGGTCGTGCTTTAGGTCCTTGTATGGATTGGATCACAACATTGTAAGCCCATTTGGAGAAATTTGGTTTTAAGGCCCCATTTGCTTCATAAACCTCCCAAAAATTTCCCAACTTTGCAAAGGCATATCTCCTTTAATTTTAAGGCTATGAGGGTGTTCTTGGACATTTTGGAAATCTTAGAGAGTCCTCTAACCAACCTCATTGGTTTCATGTCCATATCCTTTACCATTTTCAAATTATGCCCTTTGGAAGATGTTGACTTTTTGTTGATTTTTAAAATGACCTATAATGTCTTAGCTCATACCTTCCAAATGAAACATTTTTAGGCTTGGCTTGTGAGACACAAAGTTGTAGAGAATTCAATTTCCTTCAAAATGAGCTTTGGATGGAAAAAATTTGATGAAGCATGTGAAAGTTATGGCTGCTCAAAGTTCAGTTGACTTTTCCTGTGAAAACCCTAATTTAGAAACTCCTGATTCTTGAGGATCTTAAATCTCCTTGATGAATCATGATCAACCCTTGATCAAATGATGAATTTTACTTCATATACTTGATGTTGGCAAAATATCATGAAGTTTGACTTTGGTTTGACCACAGTTGACCTCAGTTTGACTTTTTGACTGCTTTGACTGATTTTAGCCTATCTGATCATTTGACTGAGCAAACCTTTTGAGAAAGCCTTGAAACTTGACATATGGATTCTTGAAGACATATAGGATGCTATGAAGCTCACTTGAAGCCTTGAAAATCCATTTAGCCTGATGAAACTCAAAACCCTAGTTTAGGATGCATTGCTTAGGAGGATGCTTTGTCTGAGGGAATTGTCAAACTTTCTGACTAATTGTGAACCTTGTGAACCTCTTGAGATACCTTGTGAACCTTGTGAACCTCTTGGGACACCTTAGTACACAATGTATGGTCTAGGTGAGGGCAAAATTTGGGGTGCAACAACTGCCCCTGTTCAATTTTCTGAAACCTGAGGGGTTGGATTGGCCTGTGTGCCATTCGTGACTTGGAAGGTTGAAGGGGATTGAACACAAAAGCCCAAAAATTTACACTCGCCGGTGCGTAAATAATACTGCTGATTGGTTGCATATGCTGGAGTGGGCTTAAAGATGCCACTCAAAGGAACTAGAGATGGGCTTATAGATGCCATCCATAATATGATAGTATCTTTATGTTGTCACTGGATATCAGTACTAGGTCTTCGTATAAGCCGTCTCTGAATCATTTTTGTAACATGGTTTGAGTTGAATGCCAGCACTAGATCTTCGTATAGATCGTCTCTGCATTATCTCTGGGGAAAAAGAATATCCTTCATTAAATGTTAATGCTTAGATCTTCGTATGGATCGGCTCTGAACCATCTTTAGGAACATACTTTAACTTAAGCGTCAGAATCAAATCTTCGTGGCGATCTCCTCTAAATTGATTTTGGTGATATCTTGGGCTAAGTACAAGATCTTCGTATCGATCATTTATGTACCATCCCAAGAATAAAAAAAATATCAGGATTAAATCTTCGTGACGATCTCCTCCTGAACTTCTTCTGAAAGAATCTCTTGGACTAAGTGCTAGATCTTCGTGTAGATAATTTACACACCATCCCAAAGATGGTTGACCATCAGAAATAAATCTTCGTAACGATTATCTCCTCTGGAAATATCCTGGATTAAGCACTAGATCTTCGTATAGATCATTTACGTACCCTCCCAAGGACAACTTGAGTATTGATCATCAGAAATGAATCTTCGTAGCGATTATCTCTGAATTAAGTGTCAGTACTAGATCTTCGTATAGATCGTCTCTGAACTGTTTCAAATTGTTGATAGTGTTTATCTGCCTGCAACTATCCTGAAAAGAAAAGGTTAGTTTATGCAACATGTATGCATGTATGGCATGATGTACTTAAGTAAATGTTTTATGCATTACGGATGTGTATGCTATGATATGATGTAAATGATGTATGTATGAATCATGCAGCCTGAAGCGTCTGAATATCTCTGTATAACAACTACTGGCTAGGGAAAATAAATCCCAGTTCGTTGCTGAAGAATATGAGGACTTCGTTCCCGTCTTATTTGATAGTATGGTACTTATAACCTCTCATCTTCGTTCGTCGTGCTTATTATTGAAGGAATAAGTTCCTGAGTATCCTGACTGAGGATAAAAGAGATGGACGTAAATCCGAGGGGAGATATTACTTGAAGTATCTAAAAAGATTACTCTGTGGGGATGAACCGGCGAAGCTTCGTTGAATTCCTACCTTTGTTCGTCCTTAGTAAATACTATTACTTCATTTTATGCATTTCTGGTAAACATCAATCATATTCAAAGGCATACATACATTCAAACACAACCAATGGACGTTTTCGTTTAGGTAAACAAGGTAAAAGTAAATCTAGATTCAAAGACGAGATTTTA
This sequence comes from Lathyrus aphaca, assembly GCA_963966055.1. Lineage (NCBI taxonomy): Eukaryota > Viridiplantae > Streptophyta > Magnoliopsida > Fabales > Fabaceae > Lathyrus > Lathyrus aphaca. The sequence continues at coordinate 510,539,822 of OZ014523.1, read as the reverse complement.
TTTATTTTAGAAAGTAACCTATACACAGGCAAGTTTGTACAAGGAGACAGAAATCCTAGTAAGAGGAATTCATAAAAGTTTTACAGAAACAAAAAACAGCTATGTGAGAAATAATCCTATTGAGTTTCAATTCCACTATTGCCATTATCTTAAAGTATCTCATCCTTTGCTGTCGAGATGGAAATGATTGGATTGATCTTTATCTGTTTGAACTTGAGTCAGGTAACACAACTGGTTGGGGTTACATGAGTGATCCAACGAGACATAGTCATACGCTTTAATCCCTAACTTTTGCCTGGATTGCCTTTTCAGGTTTTCAATCCACCGGGATACCCTTTTTTGCCCAAGCCGCCCTTTCAGGTTTTCGACTTGCCGGGTGTACATTTATATATATATATATATATATATATATATATATATATATATATATATATATATATATCCCTAATTTTTGCCCGAACCCTTTTGGTTCGCCGGGATGCCCTTATTTTTTCCTAGGCCAGTCAACCTAGCGGGTCTCTTTTTATGCGTAGTATTTTTTAACTATATATGGGTTTACGGGCTGTGGAAAATCTTCACCATCCATAGTAGTAAGCATCATGGCACCTCCTGAGAATACTCTCTTGACTACAAATGGTCCTTCATATGTAGGATTCCACTTGCCCCTAGGATCACCCTGTGGTAATATGATAAGCTTGATTACCAAGTCACCAGTCTGATATACCTTTTGCTTAACCTTCTTATTAAAAGCTTTGATCATCTATTTCTGGTACATCTGACCATGACAAACAACTGCCAGCCTTTCCTCATCAATCAAATTTATCTGGTCAAGTCGAATCTGAATCCATTCATCTTCATCCAAGCCTGCATCCTTCATGATTCTTAAGGAGGGGATCTGAACTTTAATGGGTAGAACTGCTTCCATACCATAGACTAATGAGAATGGGGTTGCCCATGTTGAAGTACGTATGGTAGTACGATAACCATGAAGAGCAAATGGTAACATATCATGCCAATCCTTATACGTAACAATCATATTCTGTAGAATCTTCTTGATGTTCTTATTGGCAGCTTCTACTGCCCCATTCATCTTTGGACGATACGGAGAAGAATTATGATGCTTAATCTTGAATTGCATGCAGAGATCAGTAATCATAGTGTTGTTCAGATTAGAGCCATTGTCTGTGATAATCCTTTCAGGGATGTCATACCTACATATGAGATTGTTCTTAATGAATCGAACCACAACATTCTTAGTAACAGATGCAAATGAGGCTGCCTCCACCCACTTTGTAAAGTAATCAATGGCAACCAGGATGAAACGATGTCCATTAGAAGCAGTAGGCTTGATCTCACCAATCATATCAATGCCCCACATGGCAAAAGGCCAAGGAGCAGTCAACACATTCAATGGAGCTGGAGGTACATGCAACTTATCAGCATAAATCTGACACTTGTGACATGTCTTGGAATGTTGATAGCAGTCAGCTTCCATGGTAGACCAATAGTAACCTGCTCTCAATATTTTCTTTGCCATGGTATGACCACTAGAATGAGTGCCAAAAATTGCATCATGCATGTCTTCCATAATCTCTGTTGCTTCCTTCTTATCCACACAACAAAGCAAAGTCGAATCATGATTGCGCTTGTACAAAATTCCATTACTCACGAAGAACTTAGCAGAAAACCTCCTCAGAAACTTCTTATCTTTGACAGATTCCCCTTCAGGGAACTCCTGAGCTTTAAGATATCTTTTCACTTCATAGAACAAAGGCTTTCCTTCTACTCCTTCAGTGTCAATCTCATTGCAGTATGCAGGCTTCTCAAATTTGTCAATAGTGATCTTGGGAGCTTCATCATACCAACTAATCACAAACATAGATGCCATGGTGGCTAGTGCATCTACCAACTGATTCTCTCCTCGTGGAATATGTCTAAAGGTAATCTCTTTAAAATATGGGATCAAGGACAACACATGCTCTCTGTAAGGAATGAGATTTTCATGCTTGGTATCCCAATCTCCTTTAATCTGACTAACTACCAGGGCTGAATCTCCATATACGTCTAGGAACTGAATCTTCATCTCAATGGCAGGTTTGATACCCATAATACATGCCTCATACTCAGCCATGTTATTGGTACAATTGAAACAAAGTCTTGCAGTAATTGGGGTATGAAAACCTTCAGGGGAAATGATCACAACACCAACACCATTACCAAGCGCATTAGAAGCTCCATCAAAAACCATAGTCCATCGGGATCCCTGTTCAGGTCCGTCATATTGTTCAGGTTCTTTAGTAACAATCATAATGTCTTCATCCGGGAACTCAAAATTAATGGACTGATAATCATCCACTGCTTGATGAGCTAAATGATCAGTTACCACACTACCCTTAATGGCCTTCTGAGTAGTGTATTGTATATCATATTATGTTAAGATCATTTTCCATCTCGCTATGCGTCCGGAGAGAGCAGGTTTCTCGAATATGTACTTGATTGGGTCCATCTTTGAAATCAACAAGGTAGTATGAGTCAGCATATACTGTCTTAGTCGGCGAGAAGCCCATGCCAAAGCGCAACAAGTTTTCTCGAGCAGTGAGTATCTTGTTTCACAGTCGGTAAACGTTTTGCTAAGGTAGTATATTGCCTGCTCTTTTCGATCAGACTCATCATGCTGCCCCAACACACACCCTATTGAATTGTCTAACACTGTTAAGTACTTAATCAAGGGTCTCCCATCAACTGGTGGCATCAAAATTGGAGGTTCTAGAAGATATCTCTTGATTTCATCAAAGGCTATCTGGCACTCGTCATTCCATTCCATCACCTGATCTTTCTTCAACAACTTGAAGATTGGCTCACAGGTAGCAGTTAACTGGGAAATAAATCTTGCAATGTAATTCAGTCGTCCCAAGAAACCTCTAACTTCCTTTTCAGTATGGGGAGCAGGCATCTCTTGTATAGCTTTTACTTTTGCAGGATCCACTTCAATACCTTTTCCACTGACAATGAAACCCAAGAGTTTACCAGACCTAACTCCGAAAGTACACTTGTTTGGATTCAATCTCAGTTTATATTTCTTCAACCTCTCAAACAACCTATGCAGGTGATCAAGGTGTTGTTCCTCATTCTAGGACCTGGCTATCATATCATCCACGTATACCTCTATCTCATGATGAATCATATCGTGAAACAAAGCCACCATAGTACGCTAATATGTTGCCCCGGCGTTCTTCAAACCAAATGGCATCACCTTATAACAGAAAGTTCCCCATTGTGTAACAAATGTAGTCTTCTCCATATCTTCAGGTGCCATCTTGATCTGATTGTAACCAGAGAAACCATCCATGAAAGAGAATACCTTATGCTGAGCAGTGTTGTCTACCAAAACATCAATATGTGGAAGTGGAAAGTCATTTTTAGGGCTGGCCTTATTCAAATCCCTGTAATCTACACACATACGTACCTTACAATCCTTCTTAGGTACTGGTACCACATTTGCAACCCATTGAGGATAAGAAGTCACAGCTAAGAATCCTGCATCAAACTGTTTCATTACCTCTGCTTTAATCTTTTCTGACATTTCAGGACGCATGCGATGAACCTTCTGCTTCTTTGGACGACAATCTTCTTTTACCGGTAAACGGTGAACCACAATGTCAGTATCCAACCCTGGCATATCTTCATAAGACCAAGCAAAAATCTCCACATAGTCACGTGACATCTGGATTAATCTGTTTTTAACACCATCCTCTAATTCAACCCATATCTTGACCTTCTTCCTATTTTCTTCAGTTCCCAGATTCACAACTTCGATTGGCTCTTCATGTGGCTGTATATCTTTCTCTTCTTGTTGTAACAACCTAGCAAGCTCTACAGGTACTTCACAATCTTCCTCCTTTCCATCTTCAGCTTGATAGATCGGATTCTCGAAATTATAATTAGCAATAGTAGAACTATTATCAACAGGATCCAGAGTGGATGAGGATCTGCATTTTAGTGACGTGGGTGTGTGTAAGAACACATAGCTGATAAAACAGAAATAAAAAGAAAAGACAAGGAGCATAATATTTACGAAAACGAAACATCCATTGATTTTATTGAATGAAGTATGCAAATGAAATGACATCCCGAAACAAGCATACCATTGTGCCCCGGGCAAGACACAAGGCTTAAAAGTTTTATTGTTCGAAATTACAAACTTAAAATAAAAACACAGTAATAGTATTTACTCCTGACTAAAGGAGATAGGAATAACGTCTTCAGTCTTCCAGTTGTTGAGCCCATCACCCATGGTAGGAAAGATCCAATCATCGAGGTTGTAGTCTTCATGACAGTTACCCACAACATTGATTTGATCTCTTATGACCCCTTGATTAATGATACGAACAACACAAGCACGATGAACAGCCTTCTGAGATTCTGTAGTGAAACCCAAACCAAACTTGTCAGAATTGTAAGGGATGTTGGGAAGTTGACCCCAAATAGCAGAACCACCTTTTGCAATCACAGCCTTAGCATCTTTGAGAGAGGCCATTGCAGGAGGTATGTTAGTAACCATAGGAATTCTTTTAGGAACAGGGACAGACTGAGGAACATGATCAAAGCAAGGAACAACTTCAAATGTTTGACACAGAGTTTCAACCATCTCACCCTCCATTTCTACATATTTGAAAGTATTCACATGGCTAACCATGTACTCATCTTCACCATAGACAGTGACAATTTTGTTTTTTACCGGATATTTCAACTTCTGATGCAGGGTGGAAGTCACAGCACCTGCCCCATGGATCCAGGGGCGCCCAAGCAAACAAGAATACGCAGGACGGATATCCATCACATAGAAAGTAGAGTTGAAGATTTGAGAGCCTGCTTTGATTGGAAGGTCTACTTCTCCATGTACCACTCTTCTTGAACCATCAAAGGCCATCACCACTACATCACTTGGTCTTAACACAACATCTTCAGGACTGAGCTTGTCTAGAACCTCTTTAGGGAGCATATTTAATGAAGAACCATTGTCCACCAGCACATGAGATAAGGTAGTGCCTCTACATTCAATGGAGATATGTAGAGCTCTGTTATGGTTTCTCTTGGCAGGAGTCAAATCAACATCAGAAAAGCCCAGCCCATTATCACTAGTCATATGTGCCACACAATTCTCAAATTGGTCCACAGAAATCTCATTTGGCACATGAGCAGTCTTCAAGAACTTGATTAAGGCTTTAGCATGAGCCTCAGAACACAACAACAAAGATAACATGGATATTTTTGAGGGAGTATGCCCAACTGGTCAACAATATCATAATCACTCTTGCGAATGATCTTTAGTACTTCTTCCATCTGTTTAGAAAGATTTTTAGCAGTCGGTGCCTCAGCTTGCACAGGTTCAATTACAAGACCATTGCCCCGGGCATCAGTACTTGGCCCAGCAGTGGAGGTAGTGGTTGGAGTAACTGCACTTTTGGAGGTAGCTTGAGGGGAGAAAACTCTTCCACTTCTAGTAATCTTACTAGATCCAGCAATATTGTCAATATCAAGACAAACATCAGTAACAGGTGCATCAGCCAGAGGTTCTTGCTTGACACCATGGATGTAAACATCAGAACCATAATTCCAGGGTATAGCTTTATCAAAAGTATAAGGAACAGGGCCAGAAGTGGTAATGATCATGGGAGCCATTCTAACTTCAGTAACAGTCTTCACAAGGCCTTCAGCAGTAATCCTGACAGGACCTTTAGAAGTGATCCTGACAGGGCCTTTGGAGGTAATCTTCACTAGTACTTTATCAACCATACCTACATCTTCAAGCTTCGTACTTCGAGTCAGATGTTCACACATACTTTCAACAGAAGGAGTCCTCTCAAATAATATAGTGTAATTGTCCATGAGGCGTTGAATGCCATCCTTCAACTTCTAGCAGCTATCAGGTTTATAAGCACAATAGAAGCAGTCTTCATTGCAACCTGGAAAGAATCCATCCTGCACCAGCTTCTTCTTGATAATGGATAGAGGAGTAGTCATATCTGCTACTGAGGAGACATAGGAAACCTCATCAACAACATTAACAGTCTTCTCATGATTGGGCATAGGAGCAGTGATCACATTTGGGGTCCCAGGAGGGTCAAATTCAATTTCCCCAGCTTCGATCATGTCTTGAATCTTGTTTTTCAACACCCAGCAGTTGTTGGTGTCATGTCCCGGACTATTAGAATGCTATGCACATCTTGCGTTAGGATTGTATCGAGGAGAAGATGTATTGGGATTCTGAGGAGGATCCCTCAAGGTAATTAGTTCCCCTTTCAACATGTGTTGCAAGACTTGGGCCAGTGACATGTTGATCTTGGTGAACTGTCTTCTAGGCTTCTATTGATTGTTTTGTTATGGCTCTGGTGCTGCAGGAGCAGGATTGGAGATGTGAACTGCTCCCACAGATTGGTGACTCCTGTTACGACTATGTTGACCATACACATCATTAGACTCCTTATTTCCATTAGGGGGCTTCTTAGCAGTGCTTGATGAAGAGACACCTACCTGTATCTTACCACTTCTTATACCACTTTCCACATGTTCTCCAGTCATTATCAGCTCAGTGAAACTAGATGATGAGCTTCCAATGAGGTGACTATAGAAAGGACCATTCAACGTACTCATAAACATATCCACCAGCTCCCTGTCAGTCAGAGGAGGTTGAACTCTACCAGCCAGGTCTCTCCATTTCTGGGCATACTCTTTGAAACTCTCCTTAGCACCCATAGACATACTTTGGAGCTGCATGCGAGTTGGTGCCAAATCAGCATTATATTGGTACTGCCTATAGAAGGCCTCAGCAAGATCATTCCAATCATGACTATTAACACTTTCCAGTTGATAGTACCATTCCAATTGAGCTCCAAATAAGCTCTCTTGGAAGAAATGAATCCACAATTTTTTGTCAGCAGTATGTGGTTGAATCCTCCGGACATAGGACCTTAGGTGCAGCTTAGGACATGAAACACCATCATACACCACAAAATCAGGAACCTTGAAACAATAGGTATAACCACTCCAGAAACTAAACTCAAGTCTTCTAAATCAAGCCCAGAAGATTTTTGTAGTTCCATAGCATTAATTCTGTCTACTAACATCTTGTACTTCTCCTCACTAGCAGGATCATGATAATAATTTGCCTCAGAATCAGAATCTCCCACAGTATCATGAAGATTACCTCCCTCTTTCTCAGAATTCTCAGACTCAGAATCCTTAACCTCTTCCTTTATCTTGACAGGACCTCTGAACCTTCTACCCAAGTTGATAAGGCCTCCTGATTTTCTAGTCTTCTTCGTCTTCTTAGCCAGCAGTGTCTTCAGCTCATCTTGCCCTTTGGACAAGTTCAGGATTAGCTCTTGAAATTGTGCATTCTGAGCCTGGAGATCTTTGACAATCTGTTCAAGAGCCATTTCTGCTGAAATAAACAGCGAGAAGATAAGATACCTGTTCATAAGAAACCTGTGATGTAATGTCATGGTATGTAAATGCATATGCAATGTTTTCAAGGACCACAAGATTTAATTTTGTTTAAACAACCAGAAAGTAAACTTTTATTAGTAATCAATAAACTTGTTTGCCTTTTGGGCTTACAACAAAAATGAAATGAATACAAAGATGGGGTTTTAAGTCTCCCATGGACGCTTCCTCTTTGTGTTGAGGTATGAGTTGAGATTCCGCTCCTCGTGAAGTTGTTTTGTCAGCTCCAGGATTCTTTCTTGACTAGCTTTGAAATGAGTCTCAAAAGTATCCCTTTGTTCCTTCAACTGGATCCAGGATCTCTGTAACTCTTCCATGTCAGTGGGCATGTCTGGATGAAGAATGATATAAGGAGTATCTCCTTCAGCAACAGGCTCCATGGTAACTGGCAGGATGGTAGGATATGGCATCATAAGAGTCTGAGCACGTGCTCGTACCCATCTGAGATAAGGTTCCATAGGAATGGAGTACTTTGGTTCCAGAGTTTTGCTGTCAACCTTGTTCACTTTACCCCAAGCTCGTATGAACCTTTGACGGTAACCTTGCAGATCGTTGTCGTAGTCGAACACAATACCCTGAATAAGCATGTCATGAGGACCATTACTCCGAGCATAACCAAACTGGCGTAGAACTAAAGAAGGGTTGTAAGTAATGCCCCTCTTATGCCAAGGAGTGGCATATTAGGGAACTCCCCACAACGGTCAATGATAGTAACATTCTACATGGATCTAGAGCACCAATGAATGTCTGAATGAGAAAGTGACATGATCCTTTTAGACCACCTTAACCCTTGTTCATTCCTCATCACTGATCGAGGAAGGTGAGAAATAAACCACCTAGACAATAGAGGTATATAACACATCAGAGTTCCTCGTGCCTTCGTAGTACAGGTATGGAGAGAATGTAAGATGTCTCCAAGTAATGTAGGCACTGGGTTGTGAGTCAGAAATATGTTGATGGCGTGTACGTCTATAAACTGGTCTGGATTAGGGAACAACACTAAGCCATAGATTAATAAGGCCAAGATCTCCTCAAAAGCATCATAACTCATAGCCTTCAGGAACACTTGAGCTTTCTCCACCAATACCTTAGCAAGGATACCCTTAACTCCACTTCTTGTTTCCAGGACAATGTCTGATTTCTTCAGATGTAGGGCTGCAACAATGACTTCAGGTTTAGGCCCTTTTTCCAAGCCTGTGAAGGGTCTCTGATCAAGGATAGGTATACCCAGTAGTTTGGAGAACTCCTCCATTGTAGGAACCAGCTGATAGTCAGGGAATGTGAAATAGTGATGTTTAGGATCAAAGAACTGAAATAGGACACTCATCATGTCTTCATTGAACCCTGAAGTGACTAGATCCAGTAGGTGACCATGCCTCTTGATGAACTGGGAGTTTTCAGAAACTTGAGAGACCAATTATTTAAGCTTAGAAGGTATTCCTACAAAGTTGATCCGGATAGTATTCCTATGAGCAGAAGCCATGACCTGAAACAAAGAACAAAGATAAATCCTTTGGTCCTTGAAATGGTTAGTGAAAATGTTATGCTTATGATGCATGATGATGTTATGATGTTATGCTCAATCACAAACATATGGCACACACGAACAAGTCACACAATAGCCCTAGGTTTGAAGGCTTGCATGAGGTTTAAAGGTAAGTACCCTCCCCTGAAGTTTAGTTGGTTCATCCTGTCCTACAAAAGTAACCAGGTTCTAAGGGATCTCAATATCATTGATCCTTCACAAGGGTGGTTGCTCAGTAGGCAACTTACTTGCCAACCAAAACCCTCCAAGTTTAGGATCTCAATGAGCGTAGTATCGAGTATCAACCAACTTCAGTCTTCACCAAAGCCGGTTATCTCACTACTTTTCTAAAGGCCAAGATGGGATGACTAAGGTTCTAAAAGTCAGTTAGTGTATTGACAACATATGGCAGCCTCATATTATCCTCAACTTACTTAAGGAACATAAGCACCAACCAATAAGTCACACTAACTATGGCCACCAGATCAACCATATCGGTATACGCCATACAGTTTCCCTGGTCTATTGCCATTTACCTAAGGTACACTAGATCCGGGTTAGGATCTTTCACACAAAAAGCCCAACAAGAAATATAAAGCAAACAAAGCAAACAATTTAAATGATCTAATTCCTAAGGGTACCCCTCTTTTATTAAGTCCCCAGCAGAGTCGCCAGTTCTGTAACACGGTGGGAGAACTGACTTTTAGTCATGTTGCGGATAGCAAGAGTCACCACCGACTTTTATTTTATCCAAAAGGAAAGGACATAAAAGAACAGGAAAGACCTATTTTAAAAGACTTGAGTTCGGGGGGTAGGTTATATAAAGGGAAGGTGTTAGCACCCTTTATATCCATGGTTATCCATGGGCTCTTAGTTACTTAGCTCACTTTGTTTGTTTGCAAGAGTATAGTGTGTGATTAGAAAAATTCTAAGTACTTTGTAATGATCCTCGTATGGATGTATACAAAGTCTTGTTTTTTTGAAAATTGTTTGAAAAGTGGGGTGTAAAGAGTGATTTTGAAAAAATGAGCAAGTAACTGAGAGAAACCTACCCTAGCTTAAGTCTTTACTGTTCTTATGTTCTTTCAATGGTAAGACTATCCCTATTATTAAGGAATAGGTAGTCATTACCTTGGATGTGATCAAGGGACATGTGTAGGGACATCTAAATATAGGCAACTATAGGGTGTCTTTAGCAATTCGTAGGGACTTATCATCTTTTATTCGAAGGGACAAGATCATTTATCGTAGGCAACCTCGAAGGGACTTGATCTTTAAAATTATAGGGACTTGATGATATTTATGAAGGGACTTGCTTAAGACACCCTACTTGACCTTTTGAAATAGGCAACTGAGATGCAACCCTAGGAAGTGCAAGATGGCGATCAAAGACCGACTTACGCGTGTGCGTGTTTATTTTCAATTATTTATCTTATTTAAGTTAATTTTTAATTACAAACATGTTATACACACCCTAAATTACTAACCATACAATATAATAAAAATAAAGCAAAAATATAAACCTATGAATATTACAAGGCTTTGGGACAATTACAATATAATCGAGAAATAATAATAGCAACGATAAATATAATAATAATAAATAAGCAATAATTAAATATTAGTAGTAATAAGAAAAATAAGAATAAAGGTTAGAATAATAAAAAAAATAAAAATTTTAGCATGAAAAATTAATGTTAGAAAAGTTTTTTTAGAATTAATTAAGAAAATAAGATTAATAATAAACAGATAATAAACTATTTACATATTAAAATAATGATTAATGATTTAATTATGATTTATATAAAAAAAAATAGGTTAAATATTAGGGTTAATAAAAATTAGGGTTAAGAAAAACTAGGGTTAAGAAAATTAGGGTTTTAAAATTAATTAATTTGATAATATAATTTATATAATTAAATAATTAATAAAAGAAAATAAAATAAACAAGGTTTAAAAAAAATGGGGGAGGCCTGGATTTGAACCCAGGACCTCCCCATTACCAGCAAGAGGCCAAGACCACTGGGCTGAGCGCGCAGCTTGAAGAAGTTATGACCAGAATGTATAATATACACAACCTGCGAAATATGATGAAATTAAAAAAAATAATGCAAGACCTGGGAATCGAACCCAGGCCTCATGCTTCCCACACAAGCGCTCCATCCACCAGGCTAACACACACGTTTTGATATTTATTAGAAACTAATCAATAAAATAATAAAACGAAATTTGAATTAAAAAGTTGGCGCCATTCAGATCGTCTTCTTCCTTGGAATTTCGCAGGTTTTCCTGCGAAAATTCCTGCGAATTTTCTTATGAATCTTCTTGCGTGTTTTTTCGCAGGAAATCAACAACTTTGAATACCTACAAAATAAGCAACATTCATCCAAATTGAACACACCAATAATTTACCCAAATTCTATACAACTCAAATTCATCAACCAAAGTCATTTATATAGTCTAAATTAAGAAACCCTAAAAGCTTGGCCGAAACCCTAATCATAGCCGAATTCGTATTAGGCAATGAAACTTCAATCAATTGGTCCAGATACGATCTATAGCTCATCACAAACAAGAAAACAAAATCAAAAACCATTAGTAATGCGTGGATAATAGAAATCGAAAACTTCAAAATTTAAGAACAAGATGGATTCGGATTCCATGATTGATGAGGTATTGGATGAATGTGATGATCTCAATGCACTCTAAATGTTTCTAGGAAGCTATTTCCATCATTATTTGGCCTTGTAACTACCTTAAACCTGTAAACCGAATGTGAGTTTGTTCTTGAATTTTTTGAAGTTTGGAGAGTCTTCTTGGAGGCTGCAATTCGTGTCCTTGCTATTGTCTTAAGTTTGTCTATATGTATGAAGTAGAATTAGGTCAAAAGAAGCTAGATTTTTGGGCTTTGTAGTGATTGCTTGATCATGAAGATTCACACTTTCAAATATTGAAAAATATCTCATCAAACCTTTCTAATTTTAGTCAATCTGATTTTACATGATTCCAATCAACTTTAAATGAATTTTAAGAATTTCTAGAAGAAGAATCATGTCCAAATATTGATTTTTATATTTTATTTAGATTTAATTTGACTTTTAATGGATAAAATCAAAATAAATAATAAAAAAATCAGAATTTGGTTGTTTTGGGTCGTGCTTGAGGTCCTTGTATGGATTGGATCACAACATTGCAAGCCCATTTGGAGAAATTTGGTTTTAAGGCCCCATTTGCTTCATAAACCTCCCAAAAATTTCCCAACTTTGCAAAGGCATATCTCTTTCAATTTTAAGGCTATGAGGGTGTTCTTGGACATTTTGGAAATATTAGAGACATTTTGGACATTTTGGACATTTTGAAAAATTTCCTTAAAAATGAGCTTTGGATGGTAAATTTTCGATGAAACACGTGAAAGTTATGGCTGGTCAAAGTTTAGTTGACTTTTCCTATGAAAACCCTAATTTAGAAACTCCTGATTCTTGAGGATCTGAAATCTCCTTGATGAATCATGATCTACCCTTGATCAAACTATGAATTTTACTTCATATACTTGATGTTGGAAAAAAAATCATGAATTTTGACTTTGGTTTGACCACAGTTGACCACAGTTTGACTTTTTGACTGCTTTGACTAATTTTAGCCTATCTGATCATTTGACTGAGCAAACCTTTTGGGAAAGCCTTGAAACTTGACATAGGGATTCTTGAAGACATATAGGATGCTATGAAGCTCACTTGAAGCCTTGGAAATCCATTTATCCTGATGAAACTTAAAACCCTAGTTTAGTATGCATTGCTTAGGAGGATGCTTTGTCTGAGGGAATTGTCAAACTTTCTGACTAATTGTGAACCTTGTGAACCTCTTGAGATACCTTGTGAACCTCTTGAGACACCTTAGTACACAATGTCTGGTCTAGGTGAGGGCAAATTTTGGGGTGCAACAAGGTGAGCCGGCCAAAAATAACAGAGAGGCAGCCTGTTAAGACCCGCAGGAAATTAGAAGAAAAAACTTTTTGATGAGTCGACTAATGAAGGATTTTGAGTCGGCTCATCCATACCCATGAGTCGACCAAAATGATGCTTCAGGCAGCCTGTTGGGACCCGTGTGTCTGGGCACCAAAACACACTGAATGAGTTGGCTCATTGTGGAATTTGAGTCGGCTCATTCAGTCCATTTTTCCAAAAATGTCATTTCTTGTTTTTTCTTCGAGAACCACTTATGCTTTCAAACATGCCAAGTTTTTGACACATTAAAATTCATGTCATGTCTCACAAACTCCCCCTTTTTGATGATGGCAAAAACTTGATGAATTAATCGCCATATGTTACTGTTAAGCTCCCCCTGACCATATGATCCAATCTTATATGCTATCAATATCATCTCCCCCTTTGAAAACATCAAAAAGAAGATGATATGAGTTAAACACCAATGGAAATAGCATGCAAAACATAATTTCAAATGAGAAACCAATTGCAATAGGAACATGCATTCACAAACACAATTTGGAAGAGAGTGTAAATAATATGATAATAAACAAAACAAAATCAACCAAAGGAAATATGAGTTCATACAAAAACAAACCATAAACTACATTCATAAACACCACAAACAAACATTATGCAATGATTCTCTCAAGCTTGGGGATTACGATCCAGAGTGGATGGATAACGGCGATGATAAGTGATAGGTTGTGAGCCATCCATATCGGTTTCGGTAAACTGAAGAAAATTGTTGTTGAGAGAGTTGAAGGCAGTGTCCTGAGCAGCCAAATGATCCTGCAGAGCGGTATACCGAGTGTCTTGAATGGACACATAATCAGAAAAAGCGGTATCTTGCTCATTTAAACGTCGTTCTATCTCCGAGTATCTCTCAGTCTGAGTTGTGTAGTAAGCTTGCTGTTGAAGTTGCATATTTTGTAGCATAGCCATGATTCTGGAAGGATCATCTTATTGCGGTTGAGACAGAGGAGGAGATGGATGAGCAAAGCGAGTAGTAGTGTTTGTCCACCGATGTGTTTCCATTCACCCCATCCTTGATTTTCATAGGAATCATTTGATGGGATGCCATGCCACTCTTCGTTGTCAGCGGGAAATTCTTCATTTGGAACCACATTTGGTTAATTTTGGTCCTCAAGATCATCCTCATCAGAATTGTCTTCTAACGGTTGATGTTGATCACTTCTTACCACAAACTGATACCGTCTTTCTTGAGAGTCCCATATGTGACCCATAAGACTTAGGGTCTTTTGTTGAAACCAATTTGTGTCAGGCACGGATACCATGGGTAAGTCACCACTAACAAGTTCCGCTTTGTCGATGATCTTCTGAATGATTGAAGGATATGCAAGAGAAAATCCTTTCTTTTCCTTGAGGGCAAAAATACGACTCGCAAAATAATGGGGCCAGTTGACTTTGACCTTGTTCCGAAGAATGTATATCAAATGAACTTCATTCATATCAATACGAGAAAAGCCTCCTTTATTTGGACGTAAATTGTGTGCAACAATCCAATGAAGGATACGATCCAACGGCTTAACTTTTCCAGTAGTAGTTGTATTCAGAAACAATTCAGAATTAGCAATGAATTCAACAAAAGGTTTTTTGAGCATACCGTTTAGTTCATAATGAAATGAGTAATTCTCCACTTGAGATGAATTAGTCATCAAGATACTAGGTTCCTTGGGATCAATACGAAACAAATCTTTTCACACTTGAGCATTAACAACAAACATTCTAGAGCCCATACAGAAGTTGAATTCGAACCCTTTAAAAGTACCAACCAGACCAACATAGAACATTTTGACCAAATCCTCATTATAATCAACATGACAGGAGAGAAAGGGATTGATACCTTGAAAATCCATCAGTTCAATAATGTGAGGAATGTGCATTTGAGTTGTTGTTGTTCTTGAGTACACATATTGAGGAACAACCTTCATGTTCTTGAATTTTTTGTTATAAACTTCAACCAAATCAAATGGAAGAAGAGACAAAACATTGACAGGGAGAGATGATTGTGAATAAGAACCTCGAGATCTTTTACCTGTTGCTCTTGAAGCCATTGTTGAGAGTTTGGAAGCTTTGAGAGAGGATTTTAGGGTTTTAGGTTGAAGAGATAAACTTGAGAGAATATGAAAATATGAGATGATGATGATATTAAAATGAATTGTTAATGAGATGTATTGTAGAAATCTATAAAAAGCAATAAATTGAAAGTCAAAAGTTGATGGAAGGCATTGATGTGCTGACCTAGGAAGGAGGAAAGGCAGGCGGCGTGTCTTTTCAAGATTGCCAAATGTCAGTTGACGCAACAATGAGCTGACTCAAAAAGTAAAATGAGTCGACTCAATTTGAATTTGAAATGAGTCGGCTCAACGAAGTAGAGAGGTCGACTCATAGGGTTCCATGAGCCAACTCATGAGTCGGCCTGTTGGGACCCGACAGTTTTGACAGAAAATTTTCACCAAAAGCCACTTAAATCACCTCAAATCATGAAAATATCATCATTTATGCTAATCATTTGACAGACAACCAATCATAATCCAAGAGAATAGAAGAAATAGATAAAGATACAAACATAAGCAATGCAACACAATTTTACTATATATATATATATAATATATATATATATATATATATATATATATATATATATATATATATATATATATATATCATGAATGAAAGAGATAACTAAGTTTAGAAGGATATTACCTCGAGTATATGTGAAATAGATGTACAATAACACTATACAACAAGAAGTTAGAGACAAAAGGAGTTGAACCAAATAATAATATATAAAAAAAAGCAATGATTATTAAGATCTATCCGAGATGTCAATAACACCAAGTTCCCTACGGATATAGAATAAAGGATCGGTAGCAAGTGGTTTTGTAAAAATGTCGGCTAGTTGATTTGAACTATCAACGTGCTCAAACACCACATCACCTTTCTCTACATGATCCCTAAGGAAATGATGCCTTATTTCAATATGCTTAGTGCGTGAATGAAGAATAGGATTTCTGGTAAGATTAATTGCACTAGTGTTGTCACACAAAATTGGAATTTTTTTAAGAGAGATATTGAAGTCAAGCAATTGTTGTTTTAGCCATAAGATTTGGGCACAACAATTTCTGGCTGCAATATACTCCGCCTCCGCAGTTGATAAAGCAACATAAACTTGCTTTTTGCTATGCCAACTAACAATAGAGTTTGAAAAGAAATGACAAGTTCCACTTGTGCTTTTCCTATCCACTTTGCAACCGGCAAAGTCGGAGTCGGAAAAACCTACCAAAGAGCAATCACTATCCTTAGGGGTACCATAAGTCAAACTTAGACATACCACAAAGATACCTAAGTATGCGTTTAACTGATTTTAAATGTGATTCCTTAGGGAAAGATTGAAACCTAGCACACATACATACACTAAACATAATATCTGGACGCGGTGCAGTAAGATAAAGAAGGGATCCGATCATACCTCGATACCTTTTTATATCCACATCCTTACCCTTTTCATCACGATCAAGACTTGCCGTAGTAGGCATTTGTGTATCAATAGGTTTGGAGTTTGTCATATCAAACCTTTTGATCAACTCATTGCAATATTTAGATTGACATATGAAGGTTCCATCTTCAAGTTGTCTAATTTGAAGTCCGAGGAAGAAATTAAGCTCCCCCATCATACTCATCTCAAATTCACCTTGCATAGAACTTGAAAATTCTTTGACCAACTTCATGTTAGTAGATCCAAAAAGAATATCATATACATATACTTGAACTAATATAGAATTTTTTCCTTCACGTTTAATAAAGAGAGTAGTGTCAACCTTTCCTCTTGAAAAACCTTGATTGATTAAAAATTTGCTTAGGCGCTCATACCAAGCTCTAGGAGCTTGTTTGAGACCATATAAGACACGTTTTAGTTTGTAAACATGATTTGGGTTTTCAAAATTTTCAAATCCAGGAGGTTGACACACATAAACCTCTTCATTTATATATCCGTTAAGGAAGACACTCTTAACATCCATTTGATATAATTTGAAGTTTTGTGAACAAGCAAATGCAAGTAAAAGGCGTATAGCCTCAAGGCGGGAAACAAAAGCATAATTTTCCTCATAGTCTATGCCTTCCTCTTGGTTATACCCTTGAGCAACAAGACGGGCCTTGTTGCAAATAATAGTGCCGTTTTCATCCAATTTGTTCCTAAAAACCCATTTGGTGCCAATTACTCGATGATCTCGCGGAGGTGTCCCAAACCTCATTTCTTTTAAATTGATTTAGTTCCTCTTGCATGGCTAGGAACCAATTTTCATCAAGTAAGGCTTCTTTGATATTTTTAGGCTCAATTTGAGATATGAAGGCATGATAAAAACAAAAGTTACTTAGTTTTAATCTAGTAATGACACCCTTTGAGATATCTCCAATGATGTTATTGATAAGATGATCTTTTGATGTCTTCCATTCCAATGGTAGATCATTTTAAAAGGATGCTTGACCTTCATCTTTGAGACTAGACACATCAACCGGCTCCTTATTAACAAAATCCGGAAAGGGTTCCACACGAGAAATATCAATGTCTTTAACAATCTCACTAGAGGAGGCACCTGCACCAATAACAACACTACCTTTTCCGACAACATTCAGATAATATTCATCAAAAGATACATATACATATTCTTCAACTATAAGCAACCTTTTATTGTATATTCTATATGCTTTTCTTGAATTAGAGTATCCAAGGAAGATTCCCTCATCCGCCTTTGAATCAAATTTACCAAGGTTTTCTTTTCCATTATTTAGCACAAAACATTTGCAACCAAAAACATGAAGATGTGACGCATTAGGCTTTCTTCCTTTTAAAAGTTCATAAGGCGTTTTGTTTAGAATATTTCGAATAATGATCCTATTCAAAATATAGCAAGCGGTGCTAATAGCATCGGCCCAAAAATATTTAGGAAGGCCACCATCATTAATCATAGTTCTTCCCAATTCCTCAAACACACGATTTTTACGTTCCACAACACCATTTTGTTGTGGAGTTCTAGGAGCGGAAAAATTATGATCAATGCCATGGTTTCACAAAAATTTTCAAAGAGATTATTTTCAAACTCACCTCCATGGTCACTTCTAATAGTTACAATGTTTGTGCCAAGTTTATTTTGAGATAATTTGGCAAAAGTTTCAAAAGCCGAAAAGGTATCACTTTTACTAGCTAAGAAGATTGTCCAACAAAATCGAGAGTAGTCGTCAACGATAACAAAACCGTAATAGTTCCCTCATATACTTTTGATTCTAGAAGGACCAAAAAGATCCATGTGTAGAAGTTCAAGAGGTCTAGAAGTAGAGACTAAATTTTTTGTTTTAAAAGATATCTTGGTTTGCTTTCCCATTTGGCAAGCAGCACAAAGATGGTCTCTAGTGAACTTTATGTTAGGCAAACCGACTACTAAGTTTTTGGACACAACCTTATTTAGCAAGTCAAAGTTGATATGAGCTAAAAGTCTATGCCAAAGCCAAGACTCTTCACTTTTGGAAATAAGACATTTAGGATCACTCATGGTCATCGAATTCAAATCAAGCATATATACATTGTTAACCCTCAAGCCTTTAAACACATCCTCTTTGTTTCCATTATGTTCAATTATGCAACCTTCTTTAGAGAATGAGACATTATATCCCTTATCATATAATTGACTAATGCTAACAAGGTAATGCTTAAGACCCTCAACTAAAAGTACATTAGATATAGATGTAGAAGAGGGATTATCTACACTACCTTTGATGAGTATAGCTCCCTTGTTGTTATCACCATAGGTAACAAAGCCCTTCTTCTTAGCCACAAAGTCATAGAATAGGGAAATATCACATGTCATATGTCTTGAGCACCCACTATCAAGAAATCATCGTTTCTCTATAGTCTCAAGACATTCCACCTACATGATTAGACAAGAGAGAAAGGTACTCAATTTTCATTGGGTCCTAGAGTGTGAGTGAAAATTTTGTTGCTTTTGGGTAACCATTGACAAATTCCTTTAGGGACCAAGTATCTCCTAAACCGACATTTGGAAATTGTATGACCTTCCTTGCAACAATAGTGACATTTCAAGAATGGTTTAGACTTGCATTTACTATTTTAATCCTTTACAACATAGATATATTTTTGATATGGGTTGTTCATTGATTCTCTAAAGTTTGAACGATCAATAGTAAATGTCATTTTTGGTTGTGACAACTTGTCTAGTTTGGCTTGAAGAGTTTTAACCTCTTTTTGCCAAATCCAACATGTTTCACAACTATGAAAGTTGTGTCATTCTCGCTTGTCTTCTACTATAGATTCTACCATCGATGTCTTAAGAGCTTTCATAGCATTTTCATTATCCGAACCCTTTTTCTCTAAATTTGCAAAAAATATTTTGTCGGATGCAATGCGCTTGAAAGCTTCTTTAGCCTCTTGATGGAGAACATTAAAAGTACTAAGCAAATCATTATAAGAATTTTTTTCAACATAATCATATTTAGCATGTCTTACCTCTTTCTTGCCTTTCTTATGAGCCATGAGGCAAAGATATACTCTCTCTTCCTCATCGCTTGAGCTATCTTTGCTAGACGAATCACTATCGCTTTCCCAAGCAATATATGCTTTTCTAGCCTTGTTACCTTTTCTTTGATATTTGTCTTTTGCCTTGTCTTTCTTTAGCATAGGACAATCCGGTTTGTAATGTCTCGGTTTTCCACAGTTGTAACAAGATCCCTTGCCTTTAGTACTTTTAACAAACTCTTGCTTGGAAGGATTAGATTTTCTTCGATAGTTGATGAGACGCTTGTCCGAATGGGATATCTCATTCTTTTTAAGATACCGATTGTATCTTCTTACAAACAAACCCATATCTTCGTTTGATTTGTCTTCGTCATCACTTGAATCACTCTCACTATCTTTATTGGTGGAGGATTTTGAGGAAGAAGCTTTTAATGCAATAAACTTCTTCTTCTTCTCATGATCTTTATTTTTCTCTATCTTTTCTTTCTTTTCATTGTCTTCATGCTCATGTAAGTTTAAAAGCTCTTGTTCATGCTCTTGTAGTTTTCCAATGAGTGTAGTTAGATCCAAGGTTCTTACATCATTGACTTCTTTGATTGTCGTAACTTTTGGCAACCATTCCCTAGTAAGATATCTCAAAATCTTGTTAGTAGCTACATCATTAGGAGTAGTTTTACCAAGAGCGTTTAATCGATTTGTCAAGTGAGAAGATCTTTTTCCCATTTCACCAACGGTTTCCCCTTGGCTCATGTGAAATCGATCGAACTCTTGTTGTAGAGTATTAATTCGAGCAAGCTTAACATCATCAGTTCCTTCATGGGCAACTTGTTAGACTTCCCACATAGCTTTAGCCGATGTGTGATGAGAAACTCGAAAATATTCATCCGCTCCCAAAGAAGCTATGAGTATGTTTCGAGCTTTCCAATCGTAGTTATATTTCTTTTCATCATTATCATCCCATTGTGCTTCCGGTTTTTCAATTTGGACATTATCCGGACCGACCATGGTTATTTGAAAAGGGTCGTCTTTAATAACTTTCCAAATTTTTCTATCAACAAAGTTGATATGGATGCACATACAATCTTTCTAGTGACTATAGTTTTCTCCGGTAAAAACTGAAGCTCTATTGCACGCCCCCGTTGGATCGTTGTCCATTTTCCAATAAGTTGTATGTGAAGCACTAGATGAACATGTGCTCTTGATACCACTTGTTAGAAGATAACGCGGATCTAGAAGGGGGGGTTGAATAGATCCCTTTTTAAAAATTACTTTTCAAAATTTAATTGAAAATATATTGCGGAAGTTTCCCGGAAAAACGTCTAGTTTAAATTTGAAGTCAACAGAGATCGGATATACGCAAAACCCAATTGGAATGAAATGATGACTAGAAGAATTAATATTTCACAAATGATTCACTTGATAATTAAACACTTGATAAAAATATTCTTAACAATGATATAGAAAATAAATTAGGCACAATCAAATTGAATTTGTGTGGTTAGGCTTTTTACCAAACACTTGGAGTGCACACACCGAGGATAATTTTGTTGTATCAAATAGTGCAGAATTTTACCCACTCTAGTTATCACTTTTGAGTGTAACTATTTATCAAACACTTTGAGTGCACTAATTTGATACACCAGAATTTTAAAGCACACAAGATCAAGATGAATAAAAGTAAAATGCGAGAAATGTAAAGAACACAGGGAATTTGTTGAGGCAGTTCCTTCGTCGTTCTTGCTCGAAGTACTCTGCCCCCAATTCACAATTGAATTGAGCAATTTTATTAAATCGCAATTGTTTTACAAGAAGAGAGATAAATAAACAAACAAACCAAACCGCGTTGAATATGCTGTCAAATATTCTTTTTGTCCCTTGATCCAAAGTATAATCAAGTCTTCCACGCATGTCGAGAAAGCCTCTGATTAATTGCTCCCTTCTTGCAAGGATTCACGATCCTCCAAACTTTGAGCACGGCTGAGTTTCTCCAACACTTGTGAACCCACAAAGACCTTCGCAATCCTCCGTCTACCGTGATATGAAAGAACGATCCACTTGATCTTCAATCTACCTTACTCTGCTGAATCTACGAACGATCGTTGTGTGCAAAACCCCCAAATCTTCAACGATCTTGGAGGAGAAAACCCTTCAGATTTTTCCAAGGAAAACCCACACACTTTAGACCCAATCTGAAACTCTAATTCACGATTGAACGTTGTATTCGAAACAAGCACCGTAATCAAACAAAGATTGTTGTGTGTGATTGTTGATTGATGCAAGAATGAAGAAAATGAAGAGAGATGTGTGTATTTCTTTCACTTTCCTTGTTCACCTCTCAAAAGAAATGAAACCTGCTATTTATATTGGTCAGTGATTGTAACATAAAAGAAATAAAAATTAAATGAAAAATTGAGTCAGCACAGTAATGAGTCGACTTAAATCATTAAATGAGCCGCCTCAAATTGCCAGGTGAGCCGACCAAAAATAACAGAGAGACAGCTTGTTGAGACTCGCAGGAAATGAGAAGAAAAAACTTTTTGATGAGTCGACTCATGAAGGATTTTGAGTCGGCTCATCCATACCCACGAGTCGGCCAAAATGATGCTTCAGGCAGCCTGTTGGGACTCGTGTGTTTGGGCACCAAAACACACTAAATGAGTCGGCTCATTGTGGAATTTGAGTCGGCTCATTCAGTCCATTTTTCCAAAAATATCATTTCTTGCTTTTTCTTCGAGAACCACTTATGCTTTCAAACATGCCAAGTTGTTGACACATTAAAATTCATGCCATGTCTCACATCACTGACTTGATACTTAAGATATTAGCGTGAATAACAAATTCCATAAATGAGTTCAGAAGATATTTCGGAGATACATTCTCACATACACTCAAACAGTATACAAAGATGCACATCTCCGAATTATATATATATTTTTTATAAAACTGAAGTGAAATTCAAAAAAAGAGGAATACCCGTTTTAAAATTTCAAAAAGATAATATACACATAAAATTTTCCTCCTTTCAAAGGAGAAAGACATTGACACCCATACCTCTAAGGCATGACAACACATATCCTCTGCCAAGATGTGTAAGAATTTAAGATAGACTAATTTTTAATTCCATAATTCTTAATTAATTTAAAATTTCTATATGCCAATTTTGGTGAGATGAAAAATAAATAAATTAAGAGCCTACCAACAAATAAGGCAACAAATTTAATAAATGAACTAGTGGGATACCGTACAATAGAACGAGTCCTGTCTGTATTTATACGCTAACTTTTTAGACTCTATTTTTTTTTACCGTGTAACCAATTTAATAGATTAATAAATTCAATAACAATAATAGTATAAATTACAAAATACAAAATTAAGGTATTTTTAATTCCTACAATATAAAAATAAAATATAATGTATTAAAAATAAAATTCAAATGATCAAGTCTACGTTTGATATCTTATAGATTTAATATATGAATATTAAAATGACTAGTCTACAGTTGTATATCATAGGTACGTTCACGTGTACTTGTGGACTAACCCGTGTGTCCGTTTAAAAAATATATTTGTAACTTATTCTCATTGATACAAATAAATTGTATAAATAGTTGAATTTATTAGGATTATAAAATTATTAGTAATTTATTCATGTTTATAAAAACAATTGTAATTTATTCGGTTTATGAAAATGATTGTATCAATAAATTTTTACCTTTTATCATTACGTTTTTATGATTATCTTTTATCATTAAATTTTCATGACTACTATTTAACACTTTCTTACCATGATTACAATTATAAATTTAATGTAAAAATATTCTGATAAGTTTTAATTATTTTATAAGTTTAAAAATACTACAAAATCTCAATTGATTTTGTTTTATTTTATTGACCTCTTTATAAAAATCTAAATAATTTTAAATATATTTTATTTTAAATAAAGATCTAAATAATAATAAAATAAATGTTATTCTTATATTTTTAGAAATGATATACTAATATATTTATAAATAAATGTCACGTATTAGTAATTAATACTGAATTTATTATTTTTAATGTCTAGTTAATTTGATTAAAGTAAGATAAATATTCTAACTAATTAAAATAAATATTTTATAGAAAAAAAATTTTAAAAGAATTTTTAGAAGTTTTTTTTTTAATATAGTATATTATTTTCCTTTTGAGTAAAAAAAAATTATTATAACTTATTTCTTATTTCTGTTTATAAAAAATAATTATAACTTATCATGTTTATAAAAAATAATTATATTGAAATGTAAACTTTTATTTATAAGTTATAAGTTTCTTGTAACGTATGTCTATTTTTAA
This sequence comes from Lathyrus aphaca, assembly GCA_963966055.1. NCBI lineage: Eukaryota > Viridiplantae > Streptophyta > Magnoliopsida > Fabales > Fabaceae > Lathyrus > Lathyrus aphaca. Next base: position 510,515,924 of record OZ014523.1, on the reverse strand, counting down.
AAATATTAGTAAAATAAAAATAAGACCCAAATATCATGGAGGAGTGGTACTGTGTTGGCATAAAATCATGGAGGAGTGGTACTGTGTTGGCATAAAAATAATAATAATGAGTTGAATTAATTTTATGTAATAAAAGAAAACCAAAACTCTACTCTCATATTGAAATATAATTAACAACAGGAGAAAGAAATCATAATAATCCAAAGTTCGAAATCATAATAATCCAAAATTCGGCCGGCCAAACAAGATATTGTTTCCACCGGGAACTTAGAACTATCCAAATGGATAGAGCAAATGTTAATGAGACAATAAAATTTTAATCAGTTTTTTTCTAAAATATTTGGCACATGTTTGAGATTATTGTATCAAGTATTAAAAGAAAATTTATAATGCCTGTATATTAGAATGTGTTTAAACTTAAAGTCAAAGTTATTATTATTGAATGTTACCTTATTTTTCCGCTCATGTTGCTTAATATTTGTTTATTTAACGTTATGTTTAAAACATATATAGTATATTAATTAACTATAATTAGGAATACTATTATTGATACATTAAAATATAATTAATGATGATAAATTTTTAATTTCTTTATCATGAGATCAGAAAGTATTCTGAGCATTTTCACATACACTCAAATAGTATACAAAGATCCACATCTCCAAATTATATTTTCTTTTATTTATTTTTTATAAAACTGAAGTGAAATTCAAAAAAAAAAAAATGACAGTTTTAAAATTTCAAAAATATAATATGCACATATAAATTTTCCTCCTTTCAGAGGAGAAAGACATTGACACCCACCCATACCTCTAAGGCATGACAGCACGTAACCTCTGCCAATTTAAAAGGATATAAACAAATATGTGTTGTGTAAGAACCATTCTCTTAAGATAGACTAATTTATAATTCCATAATTCTTAATTAATTTAAAATTTCTATATGCCATTGCCAATCTTGGTGGGATGAAAAATAAATAAATTAAGAGGCTACCAACAAATAAGGCAACAAATTTAATAAAAATGAATATGAACACATTCATTGCACGATGCAATGTGGGAATAAAAGAAATTAATTGAGCGGCAGCTGATGAATGTTCAATTGATCATTATAGTTGCGTCATCAATCAGCATAAGCTTTCCACACCTTAAATTAATTTAATTGTTTGTCAAAAAGGAATAACTCCTATATAAAACTCATTCATTCATTCTTTGCTAAATGACTCTTGAGTTGGAATTCACCATTCACCATATATATATATATCATATTATAAGAATCTAAAACAAATCATAAGCATTTTTGTTTGGTTCAATCGGAGGAAAAGGGATAGGAAGGATTTTTTTTATCAAGGGAGGTGAGGGGAAGGGAGGGAGAGATTTTAATTATATATATTCAATATAAAATACGAAAGAGAGAGAAGGGGAAATATTTTATATACAAATATATTTGATTCATAAGAAGAGTAAAAATATTTTAAAATTAATTTACTTTTTTATCCTTCTAATTTTATCATAAGTCTCATTATATTTACGAACCGTTTATAATTTAAATAAAAATTTATTAACGATATTTTACCATTTATAATTTTATCATAAAATTTTATAAAAACGTAACATTATAATATATAATTTTAAGAAAGTTATCAAATATAATAAAATCTAACAAAAGTTATTATAAAGGAAAATATTACATAAAAAAGTAAATATATAATATAATAATAATAATAATAATAATAATAATAATAATAAGATGATGATGATATTAAAATAAAAATATATATAAAAGAACGATAAACTTTGTTCGAAATATAAATTTTAATATTTTAATAAGTTAAATTTATATTTAAATAAATAAATAGAGGTAAATATATAAATGTAATTATGATTATAAATAAATACTTTCACTCCCCTCCAAATCTTTCAAATTGGGGGAAGAAAAAGTGGATGAGATTTTGGTTCTCTCCATCTATTTTCCCCTATTAAAATTTAAACCAAACACAAAAATTATTAAATGTTCTCTACCCTCCCTTTCATTTACTCTCACCCAAATAGACATAGTCTCCTTTACCAAATTTGATCCAATTTAACTAATTTGAATTTATTTTTGAATATTTTCTGTAACATAAATTATAAATAATTTTATTATTATCTACACTACATATTTTAAAATATAAAACATAAAATATATTTAAAAAGTATATTTAAGAACGCGAATGTGGGAATTAGGATTCAAGTTTATCACATACATTATTGGGTTCTAACACGGTAGACATAATTTTTGAATTAAATTAAATATTATAAATAAATAAATTTTATTAAATTTATATTTTTTCATTTATTATTAAAAATTAAATTTAATAAATAATGAATTTTTAATATAATATACTACTTTCGTTCTTTTATATCAAAGACAATTCAATTTTTAGATTCATTGAATAATAAATGTATTTTATCAGTTTATGGATTAGATGTATTAATTATTCAATGAATCTAAAAAATGAGTTATCTTTTATATAATAAAAATTAAGATACGACATATGCCAATTAATTTATAAAAAAAATCAGATGAGTAGCAAGCAACACGCATGTGGAATGTGAACAATCAGCTAAAGAAAGTGTTATATTTGTAGGCACTCTAATGTTTAAGTCAGTTCGAGTAAAGAAATAAGTTAAAAAAGATTAAAGAATAAAATACATGACCCTCTTGTAAATGAAGATTTTTATAATGAGCCTAATCGCTTGGCCAATGATCTTCATTATAGACTAATTTCAGACCACGTATAAATGTATACTACCCGTATCTTAATTTTCTAAAAATACCAAATTTCATATAAATAACCGATACATACCCGAATCTTTACAACACAACTTTATATCAATGTCTGCCAAGTGCCAACATAGCTAAATAATCTTGCAGTCCAATATTTAATCTTAATAACTATCTTATCAATTAGGGACCTACACTGTTGGACATTTAATTTCTTGCTTGATGAAGGTATTCCTAATATTTAAATGGCAGCATATCGGTGGAGGTGGAGAAGTTATGTTCCAATTTAATTCAATATATCATAGTACTAGTACTTTTTAGTTTTTACTATTTATTTCTCTTTTTAATTTTAAAGATTTTTTATATCAATTTTCTAATTTTTATTAGGAAAGGCTAACAAATGGTCAAAGAGCATTTAATAAAAAATAAAAAAGAAATTACTTAGGAAATAGTGAATTCAAAAACCTTAAACTTTTAAAAATTAAATTTTTTCCATATACACTTTATTTGTTATTTTATGTTTTTTGACTGAACACTTTGTTGACTAGAATGAAAGTATGACACATGTAAAAAAAACATTTTTCTAAAATCTAAGACGCATAACATCTAATACTACAGTTTAACTTTTATCTAGTTATTATTTTTTCTCTCTCTCATTAAATTAAAATCTAACATTTATTGAAAATAATATCTGACTCAAGTGCTCACTATATATATTGTTGAAATGAAGTGTTATATATAAAACCAGTTAGGACGTTACAATGAAAGAAGATCTGGTTGAGTGTTCTAAAGGCTTAAACATACCTTTAACACCTGTTAGTTTTCTAGAAAGAGCAGCGACGTTGTATGGTGATAGAGTTTCAATCCTCTATGCTGATCATGTTAGATTTTCATGGAGAGAAACTTATGAAAGATGTCTTAAACTTGCTTCTGCTCTGGTCAACTTGGGAATTTCTCATGGAGATATTGTAAGTTGTTCGTTTCACATTATTGAATATATATATATATATATATATATATATATATATATATATATATATATATATATATATATATATATATATATATATATATATATATATATATAATCCACTTATTATGTCAAACTTATTTTAATTGGTCGTATGACAACTTAATTACCAACTATTTTGTAAAATCAACCTTAATTTTTCAGGAGAATATCTAAATTTAGGTGTAAAACCATGCCATATAAATCAACCCAATCAATTGTCATACAGAAAGTGTGTTTATCATATTTTTCTCTTTGACTAATATTTAGCCATATTTTCAACGGTTGTGATTGAGTATTATTATTATAAACGTGTGCAGTGGTGGAAAATATAAAAATAGATGTATACCGTATTCAACACTACGATAGCGTCATTGACATTCCATACCAAAATTTACGTCAATTAAATAAAAGACGTTATTAAAAATAAAAACACCCACATTATTAAAATGGAAAGTCCTTAGTTTTTCAAATACTCTATTTTAAGCCATTTGAATGGTTAGAAGAAAAAAAAAACTAAAATATTCTTTTTATCATCTTATATTTATAAACAGGTTGCAACTTTGGCACCAAATATTCCAGAACAGTATGAGCTTCATTTTGGTGCACCAATGGCAGGTGCTATTATTTCTGCACTAAATCCAAAACTTGATGCAACAACATTAGCACTAATATTAGAACAATTAGAGTATTGCAAAATCATATTTGTGGATTATGAATTTATTGACTCTGCCCTCAAAGCAACAAAATTAATCTCCCAAAGAAAATTAAAGCCACCTCTTATTGTGCTAATCCAAGATTATGACCAATTAGTGGAAGATTTGCCACAAGGTGCATTAACCTATGATGAAGTCCTTGAAAAGGGTCAATCAGATTTTAAGATCTTAATGCCTAGCAATGAATGTGAACCTATATCAGTGAATTTCACATCAGGCTCAACAGGAATTCCAAAAGGAGTTGTTTATAGTCATAGAAGTGTTTATCTGAATTCACTCGCCACGATTACTCGTTTCGACGTCAAAGCTACGTCGGTTTTTCTATGGACTGTTGACATGTTTAGATGCAATGGATGGTGTTTCATTTGGTTAATGCCTGCTCTTGGTGGAACAAATATATGTGTTAGAGATAATTTTTCAGCCAAAAATATTTCTGATGCAATTTATTTTCATAAGGTGACACATTTCTGTGGTGCACCTATCCTGTTGGAAATTATTGCAAATTGTGATGTGATTAAGCCTTTTCCGCATAAGGTTAGTGTCACGGTTGCTGGTATATTACCGTCGTTCAAAATTCTTAACAAAGCGGCGGAGATTGGATTCGATGTGAATATCGGTTATGGTATGACGGAAGTATTAGGCCCGGTTATTGTGAGGAAGTGGAAAAAGAATTTTGATGATGATGTTACAAAGTTTAACTATGTTGAAGAAGGTGTTATAGATTTAATGATGGTAGAGGTTGATGTGAAAGATCCTAGTACAATGAAGAGTGTTCCTTGTGATGGAAAAACCATAGGTGAGATTATGTTCAAAGGGAGTGCTTTGATGTTAGGGTATCTCAAGAGTTCAAAAGTGAGCGATGAAGCTTTTAGGGAAGGTTGGTATAGGACTAGGGACCTTGGTGTTAGGTTACCTAATGGTTCTTTTAGTTTGAAGGATAGAGCAAAAGATGGTATTTTTTGTAAGGGTGAGTTTGTGAGTTCATTAGAGGTTGAAGGTGTGTTGTTGAATCATCCAAAAGTTCTGAAAGTGGCTGTTGTTGGGGGGTTTTGTGAGGGTTTGGAGTCACCATGTGCAATTGTGAAATTGAAGGAGGGTTGTAGTGCTAATGTTGAAGATATTATCAAGTTCTGTCAAGATCATTTGGATGCTCATATGGTTCCTAAGAGTGTGGTGTTTGGTGATTTGCCTCTTAATTCGACTGGGAAGGTGCAAAAGTTTGTTATTAGAGAGAAGATTAAAAGTAATGGATGATGTGACTCAATTAATCTCTCGAGTCGGATAAACCCGCAATGATCTGCAAAATTCTCCTTCAAGATATTTAAGAGTATTTCATTCTCCTTCAAGATATTTAAGGGTATTTCATTTTAGAGTTTGATTTGAAGCATGACTTTTAAGATGTGAGACATTCAAATTATTTCGTTCATGCGGTTTAAAAAATAAAAGTTGGTATGGTGCCAAACAAGCCTGTAATAAATATGTTAAATCAATTTAGTTGTTGTTTTGATGTCATTATTTCTTAAAGGCATGTACAATCTATGTATTATGAGTTGTGTTGAATGTTAGAATTAATTTGGCTTTCTGTTTCTCTAAGAAAAGTTTGGGAGTGCAAAAAATGTTTGATTCTAATGTAAGGAAACATAGTTACAAGGTTGCATCCAAAGCTTGTAACTGATTCTAACTATAGGTGAGAAAACCCCATACACTAACATTATTGAGGCAATAAACTCAGTTTTTACATAAAGTAATAGACGATTCTTGGCAAAACAGACTGCTCTTCTCAAAATTCTCACCACATCAATTTATGAATTGAATAACACTAATCATGGCCGAAAATTGGCAATTCACCTTCAAAGGGTGCAAGAAGATTATGGACAAATTGGCGAAGAACTTGCAACGCTAACTTCATATGGTAAATGTGCAAATAAATATGAATATGTAATTAATGTAATGCATCTATCACTGCATCAACAATCTCTTGGGTGGTGCTTGTTCCTCCAAGGTCCTTGGTCCGGTGTTTGCCCTCTAGAATGACTCGCTTCACAGCAGTTTCCAATCGGTCAGCAAATGCAGGAAACCGAAGATGCCTAAGCATCATTGCCGATGAAAGGAGGAGTGCCACAGGGTTGGCTTTCTGTTGTTGTACTACTTTTTCTTTACCAACATTTCCTGCTGAAGCACCTTGTTCAAATATTGCGTGGTCAGCACCAACATTACCTGCAAAGACATTTCATCCATGATTTGAGATATTCAAGCTTAAGGATAAAGTGGATTTTTAATCAATAATCACTTCTATTTAAACACCCTTCCACAAATTCCAACCCCGGGTTCAACACAAGACCAAAGGCCCTATCTGATACTTTCATTAAAACCCTACATCATGCCAACAACACTGCCACCTCTAGAAGTTCCAACATATTCGTTTACTAGATTTGAGTCTTCTTAAGTGAATTTTCTTTCTAGAGAGTACACCATGAACTCAACCATTGATTAGAAAATAAGTTGTTGGTTCATGATTTACTATACATATGCATAAAATATTGAATCTGGATTTTTCATTCACTGTTGAAATATCTTTATCGTCTAAAGTGAATTGTTTCCTAGTAGAGTAAAATGTCAATTTTACTACTCCTCTGCTCTTATTACATTGCTACTACCATTTGACAATTTCATTACCCCACAATTACTGATGTTGCCTCCATACTGCAACCTGTTGAGGAAGATAAATGAATTTCCAGTTTGATTTCTGTACCACCTATATTTTCTTTTCAGTGAATACTGAATATACTATCTCTAAATTAAGTGATCACTATATTTTGGCAGAGTTTCCAAAGAACGAAATTTTTTTCCTGAAATAATCGTCTGAGCGAACTAGTCCAATATGATTAATACACTCTAAATATAGACTCAACAGTTCTGAGCAGTAGTCACCCTCACCCATTTCACAACAATGACTATATGGAAGCAAAGTACTACTTGACAAGAAAAATGGCACGATATTATCAAATAGAGCTCTAGAGTTTCAACACATTAGTGATAGTTATACATACCTCCTGGCATGACACCAGTTCCACCAGCAATGCCTGCCGCTGTATTTGCAATGAGGTTTCCATATAGATTGGGGGTTACCTGCAAGTGGAAATTGTGTTCATTACCTTCGATACCTCTCTTTGAATTTAAAACCAAAAGCAAATTGACAGGGAAAAACGAGTAACTTGCAAGAAAGAACCATCATATTAATCAGCAACTTCCTTCAATGTTTCTTACTTTACATAGCGGCATCAATAGAAAAGGCAGAATATGTTTTCCTTTAGTACTCATTATTAAGAATCCATTAGTTACACTTCCCCAAGGGATAATGAGTATATATTTCTTTCCAACTAGCATAATATGGCTATTTCAAACACTCCTCCAATTAAATTTCAACCAGAGATTAAATAAAACATCCATCTGTTTCAAATCACAAAAGTTGATGACTAATTTATCATGTAAATCCTTTTATCATATTAATCCTTTCATCTAAATAAATTAAACTAGGGAAACTACGTTAAAAAATTTAGGATGCCATCACTGTTTCCAAGGCCATGTCCTACTCAAATGTAGTTAATTTCTTTCGGCCCAATGTTTTTATATAAATTTTCTGGGATGGCTTCACTAAGAATAGACTTCACCTGATATTACAACAAAAACATTACTTGCTTGACATTTTTACTCACAAAGCTTTCAAGATATTGCATTATTTTAAATTGTTCCAGAAACTACTCAAATTAGCAGAAACAGAAACGTAAAATAAAAAAATAAAAAAAATAAAAAACTTAATTGATAGACTGTTGTCTTGGTTTCACTTTTATAATCTCTTTCCCTGCAGAAACTACAGAAAGAGCATTTTAAGCAATTCAAATTTTTTAGTCAGACAAAACAGTGTTGTTAATAGAGGATCGCAGAAAATAGTGTATCACCGAAAAAACGATATTTGAAATATCGGATAGCGTAGCAGGCAAATAATGGAAGCCGAAAAGCGGTTAAAATAAATAATTATATATAAAATAAAGCATGCAACACACAAATAAAAGCTACATAAACAAATATTAAAAATTTGACTGACATTAAACTGAAAATCTCAAGTATGAGCTATTTAGAAAGTATGAGGAGCAATCTCAAGTTATTAAGAACTTGTTCCATGAGAATAAAAAGGTTATTTGAAAATAAAATCTAAATTAATTGAAGGCTAATTTAAGAATAGTGTATTCATTTGATAAATGCCTTTCCTTTATTATTTGTTTGCTTCCACCCCCAGAGAAAATTAAATAGATAGCTCCACTCTTGTTAATATGTTTTAAAATATCATCTTTTGATTGAACCCACTATTGAAACCCTTGTAAAAAGGGACAAATTTACTAAAAAATATCTTATCTATGATTGTTCTACTCATTTATCCAGCGATCTCCATGGCAAAAGTTATCAAAGTAAGTAAAAGGCAAACCCATGTCACTGTGGCGCTAATTCCCCAAAGAAATAAGAGAAACCACAAATTGTCAAATGGGTCACAGTTTAATTAAAGAGTTGCGTGTATCACCAATAAATTAATAGCAACCAAAATTGATAAATAATTGGGATTCAAGGTCAGAAATATACATACCATGACATCAAACTGCTCAGGCTTTGAAACAAGCTGCATGCAACAGTTATCTACAATAATTTCATTATACTTGATTCCAGGATACTTTGTGGCAACCTCTCGACAAGATTCCAAGAATAAACCATCAGCGAGTTTCATAATGTTTGCTTTGTGCACAGCAGTCACCTTCTTTCTGTTATTTAGATAAGCGTACTCGAAAGCATATTTAGCAATGCGCTCTGAACAGAACTTTGTTATTACCTAGCAAAGTTTTAGCATGAGGTGCAAATAAAATCTCCCAAATCACAACATGAAGGTGCTAACATCATGAAATACATAATATTCAAAGAATACAAGAAAACTCTATCGATTACAAGGGAACATAACTTCTCCATCAAAAGGATAACCTTTAGAAAACGGGAAATATCTTAAGCATGATTACAATTAACAACCTTTAAAGGACATCAATAGTGGGGCAGCAAGTACACAATGCATGCAAAAGAAATTATATAAGAAATGTATATAATTTTTTAAAAATATTCTTGATTAATTTAACTACTATGCACTGCTTCTTTTCTATTAGTTAGCATTTCCAACAAGTATTCTGCGGATGAATTGGCAACTTCTGTAAATATGAATGCATTATATTGAAATACTACCAGTTTCTAAGGACTTAGAAACATAAGTAAAGTGAACCCGTTTAATTACCAAATAGCATCCTCTATCACTACTTTTAAGGGCCAAATATGCTAAACTTACAACCCGAACCCTTTCAAAACCAAGTGAGCAACTCTCCAAAACCTTCTCTAACTATTTTATAGATAAGAAGTTGACAATGGGTTTTCGATTTAAAACATGTCTAAAAATCTGTCACAACCAAAGTACATTCTGAGTTATCCACTCTGCATAAATTACAAGTAAATCATCAAGAATCTTCACCATAGACCCCAAGCGAATTATTTTATTTCTCATTGCTTTCCATTTCATCTAAAATCCAGAAATCCTTTTTTTTAGTTGAATAGATCAAATATTTCAAGTCAATACTCAATTCAGCAAACACATTCAGTATCAAATTTCAATTCAGCAATGCAACCTAACCTAGTCACAGATCAGATCAAATTTCAGCAATGCAACCTAGTCACAGATCAGTTCAAATTTCAAACCTAGTAAATACTCAATTCAGCAATGCAACCTAACCTAGTCACAGATCAGTTCAAATTTCAAACGTAGTAAATACTCAATTCAGCAATGCAACCTAACCTAGTCAAAGATCAGTTCAAATTTCAAACCTAGTCAATGCCTGAGTATTCAAAAACCATAAACTCTACAAATTACTAACACACAACACACAATGGAATGTTTTTGTAATAATTTTAACATTACAGTGACAAACAACACCAAACACATTCAGGATCAAAACACAAATAATGTTAGGGAAAATACCTTGAGGCTTTCAACAACACCAGGAACGACCTCATGTTCAAGTCCAGCGTATTCCCCCTCTGTATTCTCCCTAATAACAACAATATCAACATTATCATGCCGCGTAGTTAACCCAGGTAGATTGAAACAGTTAACAAGCGAAGCGTAAAGATCAAGCTCCTTCCTCAACTGCACATTAAGCGAACTAACTCCACCTCCCACAGGAGTCGCAAGTCCACCTTTCAAACAAACCTTATTCTTCTTAATCGATTCCAACACTTCACCTGGCACCGCTTTCATGTCACCGTGCACTTCGAACTTCTCGAAGTACACCGGCGCATGCATGGCCTCCATTACTTGCTCCACCGCGCCGGTTACGAGTGGTCCGATTCCGTCGCCAGGGATGAGTGTTACGCCGCGAGGTGTGCCGTCTCCGGGTCGGGGCATGTAGGTGACGGAGCGGGTTGGGTTGAGGTGGTGGCGAGAGGCGTAGAGTTGTTTGAGAAAATGCGGTGCGGATTTTCTCGTCGCCATTGGTGGTAGCGTGCTAGGGTTTTGAAAAATTGAGTGTGTTTCGGTGGTTTCGAATTTTATGTAGCTTTAAGTATAAGTCTCGAATGAGGTTCGTGAAGCCATGGAAAGTATACTAGAAAAGAAGAATAAAGTTACGACGATTTTCAACCATTTAAGGAAAGAGTTATAGTACTTTTATATATATTAACATTTACGGGAAGATGTCAGACCCGTCTACAGGAGTCTATGGCCTAACCTACTTAAGGTCAGACCAGACCAGACTTTTTTAATAAAAATGTCAGACTTAGATTTTTTTTAAAGTCTATTTAATTAAATATGTCAGACTTAGGTTATTAAAAAAACCGATGAGTGTTGTCTGTTTGTTGTCTTTTAGGAGTGTTTTTATTGGAGTGTTTTGCGTAAGAGAATGTATTGAAGTCTCTTACAATGGAGTGTGTACTTCATACATCACCCGGAGATTGAATGACAATGAAGCACACTAAGTATGAGGGAGATCCTCAAACTTATTTCCAATGTTCAAGGCTTAAGCACAACGACCTTCTTCCTTTATTGAGTATTTTTGTTGTTTTAGAATGAATAAGTTTTTTTTTTATTTTGTTTGCGATACAACTTCATGCTAAAGACTTGTTCAACGTGCTTGGTGACTTACAACTCACCCCGAGATGGGATGAATGCAAGCACCCCATGGTATAAGGCTCTTGGCACATTAAGGGGTATCAACCTTTATTAGGTGTTTTTAGCTTTTTGTTTTGAGATGAGAAGAGAAGACTCAAAAGAGAAAGCAAAGGTAAAAACTGAGGGGAAACTAAGACTCACCATAATTTTATCGTGCTTGGGATCCTAAGGGTTAAGTGTGGTATTATAATCCTAAAAGAAGAGAAAAAAGCAAGTTCTAACTCACTTCAAGGATTGAAGACGAGATAAGAACTCAAGGAGATGAAAAGGAGTGAAATGTCAGAGAATCATAAAATGCTTGTCATAATCACACTTAGAATGATTAAAATATGAGGGAAGAAGGTAGAATATAGATGCATACCCACATTCTTCATACTTACCATTAACCCCTGAAAAGGTTAGCAAAATCAATTATATATGAAATCAAAATGAGGAAAAAAAAACAATTAGACATCAAACATCTCCTAAAATGTAACTAGGATTCAAACTAGACTCAAACCTAAAGCTAAAGGTACTTAAAGGTTAGATTAATTCCAAAGTCAGTAGCTACAACAATGCTTCAACACACAATCAAATATCACATGCAAATGGCATACAAATATCTTTTTACAGTTACCCAACAGCAAGACAATAGGTATTAAAAGTGCAAAAGCAGGGCATGGCAACATACATTTAACAGTTATTGTCTAGAAATGCAGCAGTGAAATGCATGGTAGAATTAAATCTTTTAACATGTAAATGCATGTGTCACAATATCGGGATATGTACCAAATAGCAACATCAAAGAATCCACCGTAATTAACACGGACATGTATAAATGCAAACACTTTAATCATTTTGTATCAAAAGATCTTTGCAAACAAAAAGGATAATGCATATTTTCAAAAGCGAATATTTAATGCAAACAAGAAAGCCACGAAGTATGAACATGCCTCACAATGTCTTCTATCTAATGCAAACATTAACGCCAAAATAAAATCATAGAGCGATCATGCATCAAGAATGTATGCACACATACATGGAATATGCACCTTTATCAAGCAATATACAACATTCTCAATTATGCACATGAGTGTCTGAAACGTGCATCGAACATGAAAGCAACGCACAATAGTACTTCAATCAATTATTATCATGCCAACAATGATATTCAAAAATGGGAACAACATTCACAATACACCATGAATATTAATACACACTTATGCCAAAAATCGGAAACGAGCAACATGCGTGTCGAAAGATGTCGAAGATACATGAACCAACATCAAAACAACTCCTAAAAATTCCCTAAAATGTTATCTCAATGATCCATGAGGATTAAGTATGGAATTAATGACAAACACATAAGAAAATGCACAAAAAACACAAAATTACCCAGTGTTAATCGGTTAACCAAAGCGTTAACTGGTTAACGGACCCAAAACCCGCGTAAACACGCAAAAATACACTGTGTTAACCGGTTAACACTAAACCAGTAGCAACAAAAACCTGGAGAAAAAACACTTCCAGCCACAACTTAATTCCATAAGTTCCTAAAGCAACCCCTATCAAGTGAGCACGAAATTTACACCTAAATGTACCACTACATCCCCAATTGGAACCACAAACAACTCAAGATTCTAAATCCTAATGATCCAATTAATTAAAGCATCAATAATCAACAAAGCACAATAAACACACATGTCGAGAAAATGCGAAATAACTTAAAACAAAAGTGATTATGAGTTTCACAAACCTACAAAGTTGGGGATTGCTTTGGTAATTGTTGCCAAGAGAGATCAACACGCTACTGACGAGAAATCCGTAGATCTGAAGCTCTTCCACAAGAATACGCAAAATAAATGCGATTTGATGAAAACCATGATGAACTCTTCCAAGAATCACTTCCAAGATGTGAATTCAACCCCAAAACAGTAGCAAATCCTTCAATACTCCATGAAATCAATGCAATGATGGAGGTTTAGCTTCAAAATTTCCAAGTTTCAATGCAAATTTTGAAGAATTTTGGAAGATGAAGTTGTGTGTGAGATTTTAGAAGGTGAGAGAAAAGTGAGAAAAAATGAGAGTGATGAGGGAAAATTGTGAAAAATGAAGTGTGTCCATGAGGTTTGGAGTAAAAAATGCTTATATACCTCTTAGGCTTGGAATATGCTTTGGGTTAGGAGTGAGATTAAGATTTTAGCTTAGAAATGAGGTTTGGGGAATATGGTTAGGAGTTGGTTAAGAAAAATTCTAGAACCTTCCCTTAGAAAGTGGTAGATTGTTCTAGAATATTCCATTGGGAAAGCTAGAATGAGGTGCAAAATTGAAGTGAAAAAGTGAGAAAATCCTTTTATGTAAAAAATGATTTTTTTTGGCAAAAAATGCATGTGTTAACCAGTTAACCAATGTGTTAACCGATTAACACAAGTAAAATTTGAATTTTCCTTTCTTTTGGTGGGAAACCTTGGAAATGCACTTGTACCATCCGTTTTGACCCAGTCTTGACACTGAGACCTGATAATTGATATTGCCACTAGAAAAGCACCTGATCACATGTCTTATGCTTCAATCGATGATGTATGCTTTATTTTTATTATGATTTATGATTTTAAGGCAATACAATGTACGAGAGGATTTGCTAAATGATGTGGAAAAGAAGCAAAAGCTACTTGCATATGGTAATAAATAAGAGGACAAATTTTTGGGTATTACATCTGCCCTTATTCAATCAAATGTAGACTTGAATGGATGTTAGCAATAGCTTTCAGACGTTTGAGGTATGGAGGGATTGAATACCCGAATAAACCGAAAACGCGATGAACACACATGTCGAGAAAATGTGAAATAACTTAAAACATAAGTGATTATGAGTTTCACCAACCTACAAAGTTGAGGATTGCTTTGATAATTATTGCCAAGAGAGATCAACACGCTATTGACGAGAAATATGTAGATTCGAAGCTCTTCCGCAAGAATCGCAAAATAAATGTGATTTGACGAAAACCTTGATGAACTCTTTTAAGAATCACTTCCAAGATGTGAATTCAATACCAAAACAAAAGCAAATCCTTCAATACTCCATGAAATCAATGCAATGATGGAGGTTTAACTTCAAATTCTTCAAGTTTCAATGCAAAACTTGAAGAATTTTGGAAGATGAAGCTTTGTGTGAGGTTTTGGAAGGTGAGAGAAAAGTGAGAGAAAAATGAGAGTGATGAGAGAAAATTGTGAAAAATGAAGTGTGTCCATGAGGTTTGGAGCAAAAAATGTTTATATATACCTCATAGGATTGGAATGTGCTTTGAGTAAGGAGTGAGGTTAGTATCTTAGCTTAGGAATGAGGTTTGGGGAATATGGTTAGGAGTTGGTTAAGAAAACTTCTAGAATCTTCCCTTGGAAAGTGGTGGACTGTTCTAGAACATTCCCTTGGGAAAGCTAGAATGAGGTGCAAAATTGAAGTGAAAAAGTGAGAAAATCCCTCCATGTAAAAATTGAAATTTTTGGGCAAAATATTCACGTGTTAACCAGTTAACACAAGCAAAATTTGAATTTCCCTCCTTTTGGTGGGAAACCTTGGAAATGCACTTGTACCGTTCGTTCTGACCCTGTCTTGACTCTAAGACTTGATAATTGATATTGCCACTGGAAAAGCACCTGATCACATGACCTATGCTTCAACCGACGATGTATGATTTATTTTTATTATTTTTATTATGATTTATGATTTGAAGGCAATGCAGTGTATGATATGATATGCTAAATGATGTGGAAAAGAAGCATAAGCTACTTACAACTGGCAATAAATAAGAGGGCAAACTTTGGGGTATTACAAAGATGTACCCATGTTTCTAACTTATAAGAATGGTGAGGCAATTGTGTTTCAATTGGGTATGATGTTTACAAACAAGGATATGGTTAGAGATGCTATCAAAGACCATTGAATATAGAATCAGACAAATGTTTTCATAAAAAAGAATGATGCCAAGTGGATGGTGTTTAAGTGTATGGCTGGTTATAAGTTCTACCTAAGGATTAGTAAAATAAATGGGCAACAATATTGCCAAATTGTTAGTTATGTAGATGAGCATACATGTCATAGAACTACACATAATAGGAATGTCAACACCACTTGTCTTGCCAAAAATATTTCACATGTGTTAAAGCATAGTCCTTACATGAAACCAACAGGTCTCATGGCAGTTTCCCTTGAGAGGTGGTTGTTCATATGACTATGTTACCTATATGTTTGGTTGTTATGTGATTGTGTTATGTGACTTTGTTATGAGTATGCAGGAAGACAACTTTTGTGCAAACTTATTCTAATACCGTGTTTCCAACAAATGGACCACAATTATGGACAATTTTTGATCAAGTGCCAATATTTCCACCTATCATGAGAAGGGAAATAGGCCGTCCTAAGAATTTGAGGAACAAGGCAAATGATGAGCCAAAAACTCCTCATGTGCTTTCAAGGAGGCTAGCAACTGTGACTTGTAAGAAGTGTGGATAGATGGGACATAACAAAAAAGTTGTAAGGGTAAAAGAGTTGCTGACAGAGAAATGCCAAAGGGTGGAAATAAACCAAAAAAGACAAAGACAAATAAGGGTGGGAAAAAAAAAAGAAGCCAACTGAGAAACAAACTGAGATTGGACAAGGTTCTCAAGCACCCCAAGCAACTCAAGATTAAGTGACAGACCTGCTGTGTATTTTTGTTGCAATGGCTTTTTTTGTTGTACTTTAGATGTAATTAGGGGTTTATGAACCTTTTTGCTGCTATAACTTTCTTGATGTAATTAGGGTTCTATGAACCTTTTTGCTGATATTATGACATTTTGCTGCTATGTTGCTATGTGTTATCAGAACCAGATATTTACAATGTTATTATGACATTTTGGTTTAAATTATTGTCATTGTTAAAACAACTGTCAAAATTATATCAACATAAACAATTGTCATTGATAAAACATAAACAACTTAATCACTTAATAATCAAAATTGTTACAACTTAAACTGTCATTGACTCCGTAAACAACTTACGTCTTAATCATGACACAACCTACACAACTATTGTTATAACTTTAACACAACTCATACATGACACAACCCAAACATGAAACAACCTATTTCATTATAAATGCCACAACAATTTCAATTAACAACACAATTGTAATCTTCTGATTCAGTTTATAATGCTTCTTCATTAATTTCATCATATTCTTAATTTCTTCATATTTCTTACTGGCATCTTTCAACTTGTTCTTCTCATCATTCAAATTCTGCAAAAGAGAAAATATCACTTCCTTTGCCCTTGGGCTCATTTCTTCTTCCACCCAAACAAAATGGCTGCACTTTTTGTAACCTTTCATCTGGAAAAATAGATTAAATACTGTCACACCCTAAATTTTGACCGAACTTTTTTTATCTTTTCATTTTTTTCCCGACGCATTTGCATCGTTTCTGTTAATCGATCATTTTTGCATTCATTGGTTTAACACCTCATTTAATCATAATCATACATCTTTTAGTCAATTCCTATCTTTCCGTGTCATTCTCGTTTTTTATTATTTTTTATTGTTCGTGATTTTATTACTTTATTTTCGATTTTGGTCTTATTTCATAATTTATTTGTTTTTATTTCAGTTTAGGTAACTGGCTTAATTTGGTCGTAATTTTTATTTTATTTTATTTAATTAGCTTTTGTTTTAAGATTAGTCTTTTATTATTAGTTTTTTTTAGGGATAATTATACGAAACCCCCTTGCCATTAGGGTGAGATTCGGTTTTGCCCCCCTGAAGTTTTTTTTTTATCAACTCCCCCTTATAAAATCAAAAACCATATTTCACCACCCCCTTTTACTTATCTACTGTTCATCATCTTCCCCAACCACTCTCCTTCATCACCAAATTAGGGTTCATGAACATTGAAATTAAATTAAACCAGATCCAAAAATAAATTGGGATAACTTATGAATCAACAATCTGAAACAAATCGAAACAACTTCGGAACTGAATCGAAGCAAAACAGAGTCAAGAATCAAAGCAAAACAGAGTCAAGAATCAAAGTACTCAAGGAACTCAACTGTATCAAAATTAAAATATATTATCATGAATTAAATGATGAAAAGGAAAAAATATCAAGAAATATGATTTGCATGAAAGAAGAGATATCTGAAAATTTTGAATTATGAACTTGTCAAATTTAAGAGGTGAATGAAAGGATTATTTCAAGAAAAGTATGCTTTTGGATCCACAAAGTCCATATCAGCGAATACTTGCAAACAATTACGGATATTTATTTGTATACCACCATCACCATTTATTTATTATCAATAAGAAAAAACATAAATCCAAATGATGAACAGAATTTTATCGAAAGATGAATGGGCAAAAATTTACCTCATTATCATCCACCCAAACTGAATGAGCTGGAAACATATTATTTTGAAGGAAATGTATCTTGTCCAAATATGTAACAGTTCGATGATTAACTCTGTGAACATCCACAACTAGTTGATTCTCATAAGGTATCTCTGCAACATGCTGACAATTATGCAAATTATACACAATATGTTTTAAATATGGCTAATGGGCTTATCAATATTAGTGACATGTGATACAAAACATTGTCTAAATACTATCAAGATCTAATGTCTGATGGGTCAAGTTCCCCTGTATCACCAAATTCAAGCTAGAAAGTTAGTCGATTTGCTTCAAATTCTATAAAAACAGATTCGGCTGGAGTGGTGAGTATTCTATTTGATAATAATGTAACATCCTTTATGATATTCAAACTTTTTTTTTAATCATGTTTCTTATTTTTCAATTATGTTTAGTTAATACATTTTATAATTAAATTTTTCTATCTAATTCATATAATGCAGTCAGTTGAAATTTTTTCATGCACTCTGTTAATGCAGTCATTTTAACATGTTTCATTGTTAGTTTATGACAGTTTCATCATATCATAAGTAATGCACATGTTGTGTGGTTTGTTTATGACGGTTTCAATACCGTATATTTGCTTAAATGCAACCCAGTAAAATGGATATGTAATTGTCACAACAAATCTAAGCAATGTTTAAACACAAGTTAAAATTAATCCACTTAAATGCAACTCAGTTGTCTTCTTTTTCTTCTTTGTGTCATTCATAACTCTTCTATGCATATCAGCGAATATGATGAAAAGGAAAAAATATCAAGAAATATGATTTTCAGATATCTCTTCTTGTTTCAGATTGTTGATTCATAAGTTATCCCAATTTATTTTTGGATCTGGTTTAATTTAATTTCAATGTTCATGAACCCTAATTTGGTGACGAAGGAGAGGATGAAGGAGAGTGGTTGGGGAAGATGATGAACAGTAGATAAGTAAAAGGGGGTGGTGAAATATGGTTTTTGATTTTATAAGGGGGAGTTGATAAATAAAAAACTTCAGGGGGGCAAAACCGAATCTCGCCCTAATGGCAAGGGGGTTTCGTATAATTATCCCTTTTTTTTATTATTTAATTATTTCTTTATAATATTCGTTTTTTTGTTTCTACTTATTTTATTCTAGGGATTAGTTAAACTTAATTATTCTAATGTTAATTTAGTAAGTACATTTTAATTTTTATATTAATTTAGCTTTACTGTAGTTTATTTTAATTAAATTTTTTAGTGTTAATTGACATTTAACTCTTTATTAGTAGATTTTATTTTAGTCCATTTTTTTCTAGTTTAATGTATTAGAATGTTTAGGGCTAGTTTCTTTTTTATTAATTTATTCTGATTTTAATTAAATTTGTTTAATCCAAATTAGTACAAGAGGAATAGAGGTTTTTGTTTCTTTTGGTTTTGGTCAACCCGAAAACTTATAACAACAGTTGTAAATCCTGCACATCAGACAAGGTATTAGGCCCAGTCTTTACATCACAGCAGCTAAGACCAGCATCACACTCAAAAAACTGCACTTTTTCATGGTTTTAGCTAAAAAATAAACCATGCTTTGAGAAAGAGGAAAGGGATAAGTCGGGAAAAATAACTATTAGAGTTTCTCAAGTTGGGGAGGATTGAGATATAACGCAAAAACAACAACAATAAGGACCCACCATTTTTTCCATCATCACCACCCAAATCCTTAACCGCAAAACAATAAAAACCTTCATCACTGATACATCTTTCGGACGGACCTTCTCCATAACCCACTGGTAACTTCAACCACAATTCAAAATCTCTCCGCCACACTTCTCTTCATACTCACTTACCCCTTCCACCTCCCTCGATCCCACCTCTTGGTTCTCTCTCTCAACCCACCGTTTCCTCTCCACATCACACCGCCAACCTACATCCCGCCCCAAAAAGACCATTTCCTCTTCATCCTCAAACCAACCGCTAACACCACTTCGACGCACCGCCACTCGAGACCGCGGACAAACCCACCTCTGAAACCTCAAACCGCCACGACCGCTCTGAAGCCGCCGTTGTAACCTTCATTTTCGGCGACCACCCTTCGCCACCTCTTAAAACACCACATCGCCGCAAAAACCCTCCTTACACTTTCAGAAATTCCGCCGGCCACCCCACCAACGGAAACCAACGTCTTCAACCGCCGCGAAGCTGCGTTGATTCTGAGAGGTCGGGACGCGATCGACAGAGAGGCGAAACCAGTAGCGAACGCACATTGCTGCTGTTTAGAAATTTTGTTTCTATTATTTTGCTGATAAGGTTTACACGTTTTCTTTTTTTTTTTCTTTTTTATTTATCATTTTTTTATTTTATTTTTTTTCTCATGGTTTGTGTTGGCATTGGTTTGGGCTTTAACCCATTGATCCATTAATTTGGTTCTGTTACATAAACATTTGTTTCATACTTATACCTCTTTCTATTTTCATTTTTTTTATTTGATAAATAATCTCTTTTATGTTATTAATTTTTTTTATAAATTGTTGTTTAGTTTAGATCAACCGTTTTTTCATGGTTGGAGTTTTAAGGTTATTTTAATTTCTTAGTTGAATGTTAATAAATTCTAGTGGATTTATTGATTCACTTGTTTTGATACTAGTCTTGTTTAAGTAGATGTTAATTTTTAACTTTATCAATGTTGATTTTAATAAGAACCTTGCAAGTAGATATTGTTTGAATTTTGAATATAGCCTTATTTGACTTTTTTTACTATTAGAACTTTAATTGAGCTAACCATGTTTCGGATGATATTAAGCATTTGAGGATTAACTCGGTTGATGGTAGTTTCCGACAAGTATCTTCGATCCGTTCGACACGCTTTGAAAAGACAACAGACCTTCTCCGTTAGGTATCAAAAACCTGATTTTTACCTCTTTTTGCGCCTCACTGTGGTCTTGGTACCACATTTACGTTAGTCTGGTTACTCGTACCTCACTGCCGATTTTAAATCTAAATCTCCTATACAAAAAAAGCGATTTTCTTCAAACTTTCAAAACTAATTAAATTACAGAAGAACAGAACTCCGGAGTCTAGCACTCCGCACGTTCTTGAACGGACTACAACTGGGATGGCCCCACGCGTATTGTTTCGTTCACTCCTTCGCTATTAATTGCATCAATTCTAAAACATTTAAAAAAACAATTATTCAATTTATTTAATTAATACGGAAACAGAATTCCGGAGTCTAGCACTCCGCACGTTCTAAAATGGACTGCAGCTGGGCTAGCCCCACGCAACGTGGTCCATTCGCCTCCCGTATTTCGAAATATAATCGCATAAGTTAATGTACGAAAACAGAACTCCGGAGTCTAGCACTCCGCACATTCTAGAATGGACTGCTACTGGGCTAGCCCCACGCAACGTGGTCCATTCGCATCTTTTATATCTTAAAGCAACTTAAAACCTACCAATCAATTTAAATCATTTTCATAATTAATTAGCGAAAGACGGAACTCCGGAGTCTAGCACTCCGCACGTTTTTGAAATGCAATCGCTCCTGGGCTAGCCCCACGCAACGTGGTTCATTCGCCCTTTTCGTTTTAAAACATCTTAACAAAAGTCAAACACTTTTCTCAAAACGAACATTGCTTAAATCTTTCTGTCTCGCAAACAAGCTAGCGCTTCAGCCTCCACCGCGAGTATAAGCCAACGCTTAGCAGCAGAATGCATTTTAAACAATCGTTCAATTAAAAAACACAAACCGTAGTTGCACGAACTACGAAGCTCTGAATTTCCCATTGCACAAGGGAATACGTAGGCACGGGGATTTTAATCCTTCGCGAGCACCCTATAAAAAAATCAATCTTTTTCTCTCCGTCGCGATAATAAAAACGTTTAATCTTTTCTCCATCTTAATAATAATAATTTAAAACATTAACAAACATATTAACAATCATTTAGAAGGCAAAGACTTAAGATCAAACATTTAATCGCATAATTAGCTAAGAGGTTCCCGTTGAGTACGACGGACGTGAGGGGTGCTAATACCTTCCCCTTGCGTAACCGACTCCCGAACTTAGAATTTGGTTTCGTAAACCATTTCTTATCCTTCCTTTAGGTTGTATCTATATCTCCCTTTTCACTCGTAGAATAAATAGAATTAGGTGGCGACTCTGTTGTTTGTTTTAGGATCGTATTTTACGAGGTACGACAGCTGGAGACTCTGCTGGGGAATAGCTCCATGCTAGAGAGGGTCGAGCCTAACTTAGCTTTGTGTGTTTACTTGTTTGATCTTGTCTCTTCTTATCTTCTCTATGTTTGTTATTTATGTTTGTTTATTGCTTTTATCGTTTTCCTTTTATTTCCTCATTATATTATCGGCCTGTGGAATACCGGGGTCACTTTACAAGTAAATTTGAGTGGTGAAAAAAGCAGAGGGAACACCTAAGTTTAGAATTGGATGTTATTAGTGCTAGTCTCCAAGGATTCGCTCCTTGCACGCCTAGCATGAAAGCTCCCCCAGATAGTTAGACTTTTCGTAGATCTTGTCGCAACGCAGCTAGCCTGTCACGTGACCTTATTCACGAAAGGGCTGTGATTCTGGGACCCCCTAGGACCTGTTTCAATTTTGGTAGTTGTGTAATGTTAGGCTCTGAGGGCTCGCCCCTTTATCATCCTGGCATGAGAACTCCACTTAGGGTAGACCTTATCGTTATTATCGTCACAATGCAGCTAGCCTGCGGCGGGACGTTAGTACGATAAACGTCCGTGACCTTGAGTTTCCTTAAACCATCACCGTAGAAACTATCATGTGAGAGGGACTTATGGGTAGCAAAACGTAGAACCAATCTCTTACAACCCACCTGTTAAGACGGTTCCGAATTTACTTGTGGCACCTTGCATCCTTGCATCCTTGCATCTTTGCATCTTAGCATCATATGCATCGTTCTAGTAAGAGCTTCAAGGAACAAAAAGATTTTTGTTGCAAACATCATATGTTTTACCATGATGGACTTCGGTTTATTAATTCTTGGAAAATAATAAGAAAAATTTACCCATTTTGATGTTTTGCAAAAACTTCTTAAGTCCCTTGAAGCATTTGCTTTTTTTACTCATGTTTGCATCTCCGCATCTGTATTCTGTCAAAACTCATTCTCGTCAACTCCTTTCCAGCTTCCACACTGAGGATCTCACACAAGTATCCCACCCGAGCTCAAACCAAGAAGAAGATGGCCGAAAGAGACCTAGATATGGACAGAGTTAATGATGAGCTTTCTGATCTTCGTGGAAATATGGGTCAGATGATGGAAATGTTGCAGGTCATTTGAGCAAAATTAGATACCCAACAGACTGTAGTGTCTGAGATCGTCACTGCAAAGACTGAGCCTACGCCATCAATCACTCCTCCTGTGACCTGGCCTCCTTTTGGGCTTCCCCATGGATTTGTACCTCCTCCTCAGGGTTTTGCTTCTCAGAGTTTTATTCCTTCTTCCCAAGGACTTACTGCTCAGGGCTTCTTCCCTCCTTCCCAGGGTTTCGCTTCTCAAAGTTTCGCACCCCCTTCTCAGGGTTTTGCACTTCCTTCCCAAGGTTTTGTACCTGCCCCTCAGGGATTTGTTGCTCAGCAGACTATTCCTGTGACTAATGAAGAGAACCATGTGGTTACTAATTTTACACCAGACATTGTGCACACCCGTGCCCAACCATACTTCAACGACCCTCAAGTGTATGACGTGCCAGATATGTCGGAGAATGGAAATGAGAAACATGAGAAGTTGCAAGAGAATTTTGATACCCTTGAGAAAAGGTTAAGAGCAATTGAAGGTGACCAGATCTTCGGGGCTACTGCTAGAGAGATGTGTCTGGTGTCTGGTCTGGTAATTCCTCTGAAGTTCAAGATACCCACTTTTGACATGTACGAGGGCGCAACTTGTCCTAAGAACCACCTCTTGATGTACTATCGAAGAATGGCTGCACAGGTGGACAATGACAAATTAATGATCCACTGCTTCCAGGACAGTCTGAAGGGAATTTCCTCCAAGTGGTATTTAACGCTAGATCAGTTGAAGATCTGCAGTTTTCAAGACCTGACAGATGCTTTTATCCAGCAATACAAATACAATATGGACCTTGCTCCCGATAGAAGACAGTTGTTGAGCATGTCACAGAAGGATTCTGAATCATTTAAAGAATATGCTCAGAGGTGGAGAGGGACCGCTTCTCAGGTAGATCCCCCTTTGTCCGAAAAGGAGTTAGCTTATTGGTTTGTTGACACGGTGCGACCAGAATTCTTTGAGAGGATGGTGGGAAGCGTAACTGCTAGCTTCTCTGACCTTGTAGCCGTGGGAATCAAGGTTGAACTTGGACTGAAAAATGGAAAGATGAGTGGTGCGTCTAGCAGTTCCAGCAATGGTAGTGGAAACAATGTTAATAAATTTACCAGCAATTTCCACAAGAAGAAAGAGGGCGAGACGAATGCAATAATGACGAGTCAAAGGAGAAATCCGCTTTGGCAGAGGCCTCCACCTGTGGCTCACCCCCAGTATGTCTACCCACCGCAGTATGTCCAACATCCTTATGAGGCGGCAGTTCAACCGTCATATAATCCACAAGTCCCAGTGTATCGGCCAACTCAAGCAGTACCGATGTACCAGCAAACGGCTCCAGTAATTCCAGCTTATCAACCAATGCTCAACAATCCATGCTATCAACAAGCGCCCAATGCTTCAGCCTACCAGTAGAGGACTCCAGCTCCTCATCCAAATTCCAACTTTCAGAATAGAAGACCAGGAGGAAGGCATCCCCATCCTTGGATCCCTATGACTTATACTGAATTATATCCCTCACTACTGAAGAAAGGCTTGGTTACTCCAAGGCCTTTGGGTCCTCCACCAGATCCGCTTCCACCAGGTTACAACTCAAGTGCCCACTGTTTGTTCCATGAAGGTGCTCCGGGGCATGATTTGGAAAATTGCATTGCTTTGAGGTATGTTGTGAAGGATCTAATGGATAAAAACATTTTGTCATTTGGAGATACTGGTCCGAATGTTAAAAATAATCCTTTACCTAAGCACGAGTCCATAAATGCCATTGTTGATGAGTCTGACGAAGATTTGATTTTCAACGCCACAGAGATCAAAACCCCGCTTAGAGACTTCCATGCGAAGTTAGTAGAGGTGGGTATACTGAAGAAATGTCATAAGAATTGTGAAGCTTGTGCGAATAATCCAAAGGGATGTGAACTGGTTTTGAGAGATGTTCAAAGTTTGATTAATCTGGGTGTTTTACAAGTAAGCGGTCGTGTAAAGAGGAATGAAGTGGCAATGATTGAACCCATTTTCAACTTGCCTGAATCTGATTCTACCATGGCACCGGTGTTTAACCTGCCTGAGTCCCCAAGAGTTCAACCCATCTTTAATATGCAAGAACCTGTGGTGACCATTTTCAATATACCTGAACCAAGGTTTGAGCAAAGGAATACCCCTTTCCTTTATGAAGATACTAAAGCAGTTCCATGGGAGTATGATACAGGGAAAATTCATCAGAAGTTTGAACAGGCTGGTCAGAAGGAAGGTTCAAAAGTGGCAAGTGCTGACATTGCAGGTGCAAGTCGTTTAACTCGCAGTGGTCGTGTTTATACTCAACAAGTCAATACCACTCCACCAGTTCCACTTAAAGAAGTCATTCCCGCTGTTGTCAACCAGGATAAAGGGGTGGTCTTGGAAGAAGAGGATGCATAATTTCTCAGAATCATTAAGAAGAGTGATTACAAGGTTATTGATCAGCTACATCAAACGCCTTCCAAAATATCTATCTTATCACTTCTAATGCATTCGCCGGCCTATCGAGGTGCTCTCCAGAAATTACTAGCCCAAGCTCATGTCACGCATGATATAACTGTGAATCAGTTTGATGGAGTCATTGACAATATCACTGCATGTAACAATCTCAGCTTCAGTATGGAGGATCTTCCAAAGGATGACTTGGACCATAACCGTGCTCTTCACATATCTGTAAAATGTCAGGAGGATACTTTAGCAAGAGTTCTCGTGGATACAGGATCTTCATTGAATGTTTTGCCGAAAAGAATGCTTGCCAAGTTATTTTATCAAGGGGCAGAGATGAGGCCCAGTGCACTGATTGTGAAAGCTTTTGATGGGTCAAGGAGGACTGTTATTGGAGAAGTCAACCTACCAATTTTGATTGGACCACAGGTGTTCAAGATCACTTTCCAGGTTATGGACATCAATCCTAATTATAGTTGTTTGCTGGGAAGACCTTGGATCCATGCTGCTGGGGCAGTCACCTCTACTTTACACCAGAAGATGAAGTTTGTGGTCGATAATAAGCTGGTAACTGTGTCCGGTGAAGAAGATCTCATGGTCAGCAACCTTTCCTCCTTTAGCTACATTGAGGCTGATGAAGATGCTTTGGAAACTAATTTCCAAGCTCTAGAGATAGCCAATGTCGTCCTTATGGAAGTAGAAGAGTCAAAGGGGAAAGGCATTCCATCTTTTGCATCATTGAAAAGTACCATTTCCACTATCGAAGAAGGAAGCTATGAAGGTTAGGGTGATGTCATTGAGGTCAAGCAGAAGCTAGATCATTACGGGTTGGGTTACAAACCAACTCATGTGAAGGAAGGAGCGTCAACCTCCGTCAAAGGACGTCCAAAGACCATTCAAGAGGTGTTTTCCAGTGCCGGCTATCAGATCAATGCAATTAATGGGGATGCTGAAGATGAAGATGTGGATCATTTGGTTTATTAGTGTGAAGCAGCTTTGGGCAATTGGGAGGCAGTTGAGATCCCAATTTTTTTTCCATTGTCAAAGTAATTTATTGTTTTCTTAAATTGTTTTCAAAGTTCCCTAGCTCTGCCCAATGCTATGGGATCATTTTGTAGGGCCCCTTCTCATTTTCAAGTTATTCAATCAATGAAGGCATTTTGTTAAATTCCTACTTTGTTTTTATTTACTGTTTTTCTCTTTTCACCTTTAAAAAGAAAATGGCAATCTTTCAAAGCTAATAAAAAGATTTTCTTGCATCTCTCTATTTTCACTTTTAATAAAAGCAAATCATTCCCATATGCAGAATAAACGAAAACCCTGTTGAATCCAATGACTCTATATTCTCTCCTAACTTCGATTCACCCATCTACCAAGCGGAAGATGAAAGTGAGGAAGATTGTGACATTCCCGAAGAAATGGAAAGATTAGTTGAGTACGAGCACACAGATCTTCAGCCGCATAAGGAGCAGGTAGAGACCATCAACCTTGGCACCGATGAAGATAAGAAGGAAGTCAAGATTGGTACAACACTTGGGGCAGACATCAGAGAAAGATTGATCAAGCTTCTCAAGGAGTATGTGGAAGTGCTTGCATGGTCGTATCAGGATATGCCCGGTTTGGACACAGACATAGTTGTTCACAAGTTGCCGCTTCAACCAGATTTTCCTCCCGTAAAGCAAAAGCTCCGAAGAACAAGACCATACATGGCTTTGAAGATTCGAGAAGAGGTCAAAAGACAGTTTGATGCTGGATTCCTCGCAGTTGCAAAGTACCCTGAATGGGTAGCTAACATTGTGCCAGTCCCCAAGAAGGATGGCAAGGTTAGGATGTGCGTGGACTATAGAGATTTAAACAAAGCCAGTCCAAAAGACAATTTCCCTCTTCCGCACATTGATACTTTGGTTGACAACACTACTAAGTTTGTTGTTTTCTCCTTCATGGATGGATTTTCAGGATATAACCAGATCAAGATGGATCCTGACAATATGGAAAAGACCACGTTTATCACACCATAGGGCACGTATTGTTACAAAGTTATGTCGTTCGGTCTCAGAAATGCAGGAGCCACTTATCAAAGGGCAATGGTCACCCTTTTCCACGATATGATGCATAAGGAAATAGAAGTTTACGTGGATGACATGATTGCCAAATCACAGAGTGAGGAGGATCATTTGAATCATTTCCTGAAGTTATTTGAGCGTCTCAGAAAGTTCCAACTGCGTTTGAATACAGCTAAGTGTACCTTTGGTGTCCGATCAGGAAAATTACTTGGTTTTATTGTTAGTCAGCGAGGAATTGAAGTAGATCCGGATAAAGTTAGAGCAATTCAAGAGATGCCAGCTCCAAAAACAGAAAAGCAAGTCAGAGGCTTCCTTGGAAGACTGAACTACATCTCCAGATTCATCTCCAACATGACTGCTACTTGTGAACCTTTATTCAAGTTGCTCCGGAAGAATCAAGCAATTGAGTGGAGTCCTGATTGTCAACTGGATTTTGAGAAGATTAAGGTTTACCTGCAGGAACCTCCTATCTTAATTCCACCTACTCCAAGGAAGCCTCTCTTCATGTACCTGACTGTACTTGAGGGATCTATGGGTTGTGTATTAGGCCAACAGGATGAAACCGGTCGCAAGGAGCATGCCATTTATTACTTAAGCAAGAAGTTCACAGATTGTGAAAGAAGATATTCGCTTTTAGAGAAGACTTGTTGTGCTTTGGCATGGGCGGCCAGACGTCTCAGGCAGTATATGATTTGTCACACTACTTTGTTGATCTCGAAAATGGATCCAATAAATTACATTTTTGAGAAGCCTGCCTTGACTGGAAGACTTGCCCGTTGGCACATGTTGTTATCCGAATATGACATCCAGTATGTAACCCAGAAGTCTATCAAAGGCAGTGTTTTGTCTGACTACCTTGCTGATTACCCTGTTGAGGATTATGAACCTTTGAAATTCGATTTCCCAGACGAGGACATTATGTTGATAAAGCACTGTGAAGTTCCAGGTCCAGATGAAGGTCCCAAACCAGGTTCTCGTTGGAAGATGATGTTTGATGGTTCCTCTAATTACATGGGGCATGGCGTGGGAGCTGTTTTGATGGATCCTGATGGTGGTTATACTCCCTTCACGGCCAGATTATGTTTTGAATATACAAACAACATTGCCGAGTATGAAGCATGTGTTTTGGGTATCGAAGCTGCAATTGATACCAGAATTAAGATCCTCGAAGTATATGGAGACTCAGCTTTGGTAATCTACCAAGTCAAAGGTGAATGGGAGACCCGTGACGAGAAATTGATCCCTTATCGTGCCCACATTGTGGAATTAATTAAATACTTCGATGAAGTCACTTCCCATCATGTTCCAAGGGCAGAGAATCAAATTGCAGACGCTTTGGTTATGTTGGCCTCTATGTTTCAAGTCAGATTTCTTAATGAAGCTCCACTCATTACAATCGAGCGAAAAACTACACCAGCCTACTGTCTACTAGTCGAAGAAGAAACTGATGAGAAACCTTGATTCTATGACATCAAGAACTACTTGTAAAATCAGGAGTACCCAGCTGATGCAACAACTCTAGACAAGAAGACTTTGAGGAGATCGGCATCCAAGTTTTTCCTCAGCAATAATGTGCTTTACAAGAGAAATCATGATATGGTTCTGTTTAGATGTGTAGACAAGCGCGAAGCAGACTTATTGATTAGGGAAATCCATGAAGGATCATTTGGAACACATGCCAATGGACATGCCATGTCCAGGAAGATTCTGAGAGCTGGATACTTCTGGTTGACCATGGAATCAGATTGTTTCAAGTACGCTAGGAAGTGTCATAAATGTCAGATTTATGCCGACAAGGTGCACGTACCTCCGACCCTTTTGAATGTTCTGTCATCACCTTGGCCTTTCTCAATGTGGGGCATTGACATGATAGGGGCAATTGAACCTAAAGCTTCCAATGGTCATCGGTTCATTTTGGTTGCAATCGACTACTTTACCAAATGGGTAGAAGCAGCTTCCTATGCCAATGTGACAAAGCAAATAGTCGCCCGCTTCATCAAGAACCAAATTATCTGCCGCTATGGGATCCCAAGCCGGATCATCACAGATAATGGGACCAATTTGAACAACAAGACGATGAAAGAATTGTGTGATACATTCAAGATTGAACATCATAACTCTTCTCCATATCGTCCGAAGATGAACGGAGCTGTTGAAGCTGCGAACAAGAACATCAAAAAGATCTTGCAGAAGATGGTGAAGACTTACAAAGATTGGCACGAGATGTTACCATATGCCTTACACGGATATAGAACATCAGTTCGCACTTCAACAGGGGCAACCCCTTTCTCTTTGGTGTATGGGATGGATGCAGTTCTCCCTATTGAAGCAGAGATACCATCTTTGAGAATTCTGATGGAAACCAAACTGGAGGAAGCTGAGTGGGTCCAGAGCATATATGACCAGTTGAACCTCATTGATGAGAAGAGAATGACCACCGTGTGCCATGGCCAGTTGTACCAGAAGAGCATCAAAATAGCTTTTGACAAGAAAGTCCATCTCCGAGAATTCAAAGAAGGAGATCTTGTACTCAAGAAAATCTTGCGAGTCTACAAAGACATGCGTGGAAAATGGAGTCCTAACTATGAAGGCCCATATGTTGTGAAGGTGGCATTCTTCGGAGGTTCCCTAATCCTCACAACTATGGATGGTGAACAACTGAAGCACCCGGTGAATTCTGATGCAGTCAAAAAATATTATGCCTAAATGAAGCCCGCTAGGTCGAAAACCAGAAATGGCGGCCTAGGCAAAAATGGGTATCCCGGTGGATCATAACCTATGAAGGAGATTCAGGCAAAAGTTAGGGATAAAAACAAAAAATAAGAGCTCGCTAAGTTGAAAACCCGAAAGGGCGGCTTAGGCAAAAAAAGAGCGTCCCGGTGGATTGAAAACCCGAAAGGGCGGTCCAGGCAAAAGTTAGGGACAAAGGCATTTGACTGTATCAGACGGTGTTTACCATTACTGAAGATCATTGCTTGAAGACCAATCCAGTCGCTCTTGTCAGAAGCAAGGTGTTGGGCGGTTTTAGTTATTAGGGATTATAGTGGTCATTGGATTCAATGTAGACCTTTCCCCATTGCCATTTTCAAATTGTAATTTCCCATGGAGCTTTTGCTATTGGCAGGCTACCATTCTTGAGTGAAATACGACCTTTGCCTTTAAACTTTGTCTTTTAGCTTCTTATTTTCTTTGTTATGCAAAAATGTCTTTACTGAATTACAATTTAACTTTGAAAATGACAAAAAAAAAATTAGAAACAGTTTTGAAAACGTACTGGAAAACATTCAAATTTCTTTGACTTTAGAAAATTAAAAGATTTTCTGTCTTCTAAAAAACCCTCTGGCTTGCAGCAACACTCCCATGCAATTATTATTGCAATCCCCACAGAGAATTAAAGGTTGGTAGCACTCTTGGACGGATCTTTGGATCAAACATTGATTTCTAAGTTTGAATGCATCTCCCCAACATCTTTCTTATTGCTCGTCTGAGCATTTGCACTGAGATCCTACTCTCCCCCGCTTTATCAAAGTTCTCTGTCTCCCTAGAGTCAGCATTTGCACATCATGATCATTCGCATCATGTTCAATCATATGCATTTGACATAATCATATGTCTATTCCCAGTTGTCTCCTGTCTAACTCCAGGTCCAGATTACTGTCGTTTGTTATTTTAAAGTCCACTGTTGTTGGTACCCCGCAGTGTGGTTAACCTAAGGTTTTTCCCAGCAACACTGGTATTCCCCGCAGGGGCCCTCCTTGATATGAACCTTAGTACCACCAATATTTATTTTAAGCCCAATTATCATTGGCATAAATCCTTTAAGTTGTTTGCTTAAGATTTAAGGTTGCTTAATTCAACACGCACCCGTGTTCTCCTGATAATTCCTGAAATTTTTTCTTGGAATTCTTCATGTAAGGGATTTCCAGAGGTTGGTCGTTTATCTCGATAAAAATCCAACATTTATTCTTATTTTCCAGCTTGGTCGCTTAGAGCCGTTTGATTTATCTTTAAATGCTTCGCATTTTTTTCCAGTATTCGTAGTTTGCACGGAGCCACTGCCAGAATACTATTTTCATTTTCCAATCCTCAGTCTCAACAGTTACACTTGAACCTGTTGATTTACTACTTTGGATTTATGTCTGTTATTTATTTCTTCAACCGCCGTGTTGAGTTTTGTTTTTCCGACCGCCGCGTCGATGACAGTTATTTATTTCTTCAACCGTCGTGTTGAGTTTTGTTTTTCCGACCGCCGCGTCGATGACAGTTATTTATTTCTACAACCGCCGTGTTGAGTTTTGTTTTCCGACCGCCGCGTCGATGACATTTATTTATTTCTACAACCGCCGTGTTGAGTTTTGTTTACCCGACCGCCGCGTCGATGACAGTTATTTATTTCTTCAACCGCCGTGTTGAGTTTGTTTTCCCGACCACCGTGTCGATGTCAGTTATTTTATTTCCCCGACCGCCGCGTCGTTGTCTGTTATTTTCATTTCCCGACCGCGGTGTCAATGTCTGTTATTTTATCTTCCCGACCGCCGCGTCGATGTCTGTTATTTTATCTTCCCGACCGCCGCGTCGATGTCTGTCATTGTATTTCCCGACCGCAATATCAAGATTTATTTATCTCCTCAATCTCTGTGTTGAGTTTTGTTTTCCTGATCACGGGGTTGCGGTATCTGTGTTGAGTTTTGTTTTACTGACTCATCACATTAGGCCATTACTTTTTTTACTTTGAACTTTTTCTTGTTGTCCCAAAGTGTCAGTCTGTTCCTTAATCTCATGCTATGGATTTATTTTTGTTTTGTTTCCCGTCTGTTGATATTCTTAGTTCCAGTAGTTACACTTGAACCTGTTGATCTATCACTTTGAATACATCTTGTTTTCGTCTTGTCATCCCCAACATATTGTTATCCCCAATGAGTCTTCACCTTTATTTTCGCTTCTGTGAGTCACCGTCGCATTTATCTTCATCATATCGTATTCACCGTATTCAACTTTAAAATCAGCATGCTAGGGTTCATTGCATCTCGTGTGTTATATCCCCAGCAAAACAAAGGAGTCTCTCCTGATTTCATAGCATTGCATATCATTGCATTTCATTGGCAGTCGGTCAAAATTCTAGGTATTTTTAATATTTAATCATCTTCTACCTCGAATGTCCAAAAACTTTGTCTTTCATACATTCAGGTTCAAAAAGATTAAATAGGGGCAACTGTCACACCCTAAATTTTGACCGAACTTTTCTTATCTTTTCATTTTTTTTCCGACGCATTTGCATCATTTCTGTTAATCGATCATTTTTGCATTCATTGGTTTAACACCTCATTTAATCATAATCATACATCTTTTAGTCGATTCCTATCTTTCCGTGTCATTCTCGTTTTTTATTATTTTTTATTGTTCGTGATTTTATTACTTTATTTTCGATTTTGGTCTTATTTCATAATTTATTTGTTTTTATTTTAGTTTAGGTAACTGGCTTAATTTGGTCGTAATTTTTATTTTATTTTATTTAATTAGCTTTTGTTTTAAGATTAGTCTTTTATTATTAGTTTTTTTTATTATTTAATTATTTCTTTATAATATTCGTTTTTTTGTTTCTACTTATTTTATTCTAGGGATTAGTTAAACTTAATTATTCTAATGTTAATTTAGTAAGTACATTTTAATTTTTATATTAATTTAGCTTTACTGTAGTTTATTTTAATTAAATTTTTTAGTGTTAATTGGCATTTAACTCTTTATTAGTAGATTTTGTTTTAGTCCATTTTTTTCTAGTTTAATGTATCAGAATGTTTAGGGCTAGTTTCTTTTTTATTAATTTATTCTGATTTTAATTAAATTTGTTTAATCCAAATTAGTACAAGAGGAATAGAGGTTTTTGTTTCTTTTGGTTTTGGTCAACCCGAAAACTTATAACAACAGTTATAAATCCTGCACATCAGACAAGGTATTAGGCCCAGTCTTTACATCACAGCAGCTAAGACCAGCATCACACTCAAAAAACTGCACTTTTTCATGGTTTTAGCTAAAAAATAAACCATGCTTTGAGAAAGAGGAAAGGGATAAGTCGGGAAAAATAACTATTAGAGTTTCTCAAGTTGGGGAGGATTGAGATATAACGCAAAAACAACAACAATAAGGACCCACCATTTTTTCCATCATCACCACCCAAATCCTTAACCGCAAAACAATAAAAACCTTCATCACTGATACATCTTTCGGACGGACCTTCTCCATAACCCACTGGTAACTTCAACCACAATTCAAAATCTTTCTGCCACACTTCTCTTCATACTCACTTACCCCTTCCACCTCCCTCGATCCCACCTCTTGGTTCTCTCTCTCAACCCACCGTTTCCTCTCCACATCACACCACCAACCTACATCCCGCCCCAAAAAGACCATTTCCTCTTCATCCTCAAACCAACCGCTAACACCACTTCGACGCACCGCCACTCGAGACCGCGGACAAACCCACCTCTGAAACCTCAAACCACCACGACCGCTCTGAAGCCGCCGTTGTAACCTTCATTTTCGGCGACCACCCTTCGCCACCTCTTAAAACACCACATCGCCGCAAAAACCCTCCTTACACTTTCAGAACTTCCGCCGGCCACCCCACCAACGGAAACCAACGTCTTCAACCGCCGCGAAGCTGCGTTGATTCTGAGAGGTCGGGACGCGATCGACAGAGAGGCGAAACCAGTAGCGAACGCACATTGCTGCTGTTTAGAAATTTTGTTTCTATTATTTTGCTGATAAGGTTTACACGTTTTTTTTTTTTTTTTTTTATTTATCATTTTTTTATTTTATTTTTTTTCTCATGGTTTGTGTTGGCATTGGTTTGGGCTTTAACCCATTGATCCATTAATTTGGTTCTGTTACATAAACATTTGTTTCATACTTATACCTCTTTCTATTTTCATTTTTTTTATTTGATAAATAATCTCTTTTATGTTATTAATTTTGTTTATAAATTGTTGTTTAGTTTAGATCAACCGTTTTTTTTCATGGTTGGAGTTTTAAGGTTATTTTAATTTCTTAGTTGAATGTTAATAAATTCTAGTGGATTTATTGATTCACTTGTTTTGATACTAGTCTTGTTTAAGTAGATGTTAATTTTTAACTTTATCAATGTTGATTTTAATAAGAACCTTGCAAGTAGATATTGTTTGAATTTTGAATATAGCCTTATTTGACTTTTTTTACTATTAGAACTTTAATTGAGCTAACCATGTTTCGGATGATATTAAGCATTTGAGGATTAACTCGGTTGATGGTAGTTTCCGACAAGTATCTTCGATCCGTTCGACACGCTTTGAAAAGGCAACTGACCTTCTCCGTTAGGTATCAAAAACCTGATTTTTACCTCTTTTTGCGCCTCCTGTGGTCTTGGTACCACATTTACGTTAGTCTGGTTACTCGTACCTCACTGCCGATTTTAAATCCTAAATCTCCTATACAAAAAAAGCGATTTTCTTCAAAATTTCAAAACTAATTAAATTACGGAAGAACAGAACTCCGGAGTCTAGCACTCCGCACGTTCTTGAACGGACTACAACTGGGATGGCCCCACGCGTATTGTTTCGTTCACTCCTTCGCTATTAATTGCATCAATTCTAAAACATTTATAAAGAAAACAATTATTCAATTTATTTAATTAATACGGAAACAGAATTCCAGAGTCTAGCACTCCGCACGTTCTAAAATGGACTGCAGCTGGGCTAGCCCCAGGCAACTTGGTCCATTCGCCTCCCGTATTTCGAAATATAATCGCATAAGTTAATGTACGAAAACAGAACTCCGGAGTCTAGTGTCATACCCTAAATTTTGACCAGAAATTTTCAATTTTTGTTCATTTTTTGACGTGTTTCCATCGATTTATCGAAAATCAATCTTTTTGCATTTTAAGTTAAAACATGTCATTAGTCGTTAATCATTATATTCGTGATCGATTCTATTCAGTATCATTTTGTTTTATTTGTGATTTCGGAGAATTAAGAAATATTTTTAGAATATTAGTTAGATTTTTTTGGTTCCTTTTAAATCATTTCCTTTATTTATTTATCATAATTTAAGTCTATCTTTTAATTTAGTTTTGGATTTAATTGTGGTTATTTTGAATTAGTTTAGATATTTTAATTAGTATATTAATCTTACTAATTTTTTATCTTTTATTTTAATTTAAACTATTTAGAATTAGTTTTAATTTCAATTAAGTTTAGTTTTAATCTGATTTAATTTTCAATTAGTTTATATCTTAATTAATTATTTTTCTCATTTTAGCAGTTCTATTTTATTTTACTAATTACTATTATTTTTTATTATTCAGTCTAGTTTTATTTGGTTGGGATAGAATGGTTTTGGTTAAGTTTTTAGAAGTCTTGTTCTATGAATATCCTTGGGCCAAGTCAAAACACAACCCCATGCCAAACTTCTTCAACACTCTAACCCTGCAACACACTGCTCCAAATTTTCACCAAAACATACCTACAAAAACCTGCACACAAAAAGGTAAAAGAAGACCAATCAGAAATATAATATTAGTCACAAAGATAGCTGTCTCTTGAGAGAAAAGCAAAAAGGGCAGAGAAGACAGTATCAAAAAAGGCTATCCAACCACATCAAAAGGGGAGCCTCACCTGCTCCTGGATTCGGAGGATCCTCCCACTTTCACAAAAAACCACAAATAACAACAGAACCAAAAGAAACCTGGAAAGAAAAAACCATTCTTCATGAAAACAAATGGCTCCAAATCATTAAATCCTCTTCGGACCTTCATCTAAAAGACCATATCCTGCAAACAAATACATAAAAAACCTTTGAGAACCAACACAGAGAGAAGGGGATCAAAAAAGACAGAAAAGAAGGGACCTTTCCTCTTCGGAAAATCAACAACACAAAAAATTCCGCACCAAGCCATCGAAAACACCATCAACATCCATTCATCAACGGCATCACAGAAACGTTACCTCCATCAAAACTCACCGAAAACTATAACTCAAACCAACCCCTGTTTCAACGGCATCACCATAACTCATTCAAAAAACCTAAACCATCTTTCCTGGTCCCCTTCAAAATCTGAGAAGGACTAAACCTTCCATCAAATCCACAACAGCACCACGGCCATCCTCCCTTCGAACATCACCCTTTGTTCAACTCAACACACTTGGAATCCACCATCACTCTCTATAAACAAAAACCACAACAGCACTCACCCTCCGCCGACAAGCCGCAACCTGTAAGCTTCGAAAACCAGAACAGACAAAGAAACAAACCTTTGATACACCTTCTTCTCCGCCGCAACAAAACCGTGAAGAAACCAAAACGCAGAAACCATCGAATCAACCCCAAATCAGTGCCGCACAAACCATTAACATAAACCAGAACCGCCGACCACCGCTCATCACCTTCAACCATCAAAATCCTAAAACGAAAACTCCTCACCATTCTTCACAAATTCGACCCATCACTCTCCGAAACTTCTCAGCCACAAATCGCATGACCGCCGTGAAAAGAAACGGTTGAGGGAGCCGAAAACGCGAAAGGAGAGAGGCGAGATTGAGAGATCCGTGGAGCCGCTGCGAGGAAGACTGAACGCCGCCGCAAGGAGAGGTTGACGGCCGCGTTTGAACGGAAGGGTAGGTGATGTTTGTTTCGAATCGAACCATGGAGAGTTTGAATCGTGATTTAGGGTTTGATTTCGTTTTTTGCGATTTGCCTTTTCTTTTGAAGAAGACGAGTTTGAGAAGTGACTTTGGGTGAGGTTGGGTTGGCATATGTTTATGACTTTTTTAGAAAAACGTTTTTGCATGCTGAGTTTTGTTTCTGTTCATAAGTTTCTCTTATTTTTATTTTTCTTTATTTAATATAATATGTGCTTATTTAATATAATATGTGCTGAGAGTTGGGCTTGTTGGCCTATTGGTCTTGTAGAACTCCCCTTGTTTCTTTGTATTGTTGCTATGGGCTTGGTAATCCCATTAACTTCATGTTGCTATCCTTTGATTTCGGATTTGCACCACCTGTTTGGGGGATTTTTATTTTTTTAATTTATTATTGTTACTCTTTTCTCACTTGTTCGTAATTAATTCATAATACTGATCTTTGTGATTAATATGTATTTAGAATGGTTGTTATTTAGAACTTTATTTGGTTTTATGCTCTTTTATTTTAATTAGATTTGTTAATTGTTGATTATTTTATTAAGTATGTTGTTAAAATTTTAATTTTTGATTAACTTTCTTCTTTAGAATGAATGATAGTTTCAACTTTAGTTGTTAATGTTTGTTTTCTGTTTAAGTTTGAATGTTGGGTGTTTGAATCTGGAATAGAGTTCGATATCAAGCGTTAGAGTATCATTTGATTGGATATGATGATGTTTCTGACAAATTTTCTTGTGATTTTTGCGCGTGTTGAAGAGGCAACGGACCTACTCCGTTAGGTATCATTAAAATTCGATGTTACCCTATTTACGTTTCATTATAGTCTCGATACCATGTTTGCGTTTGACTGTTTATTTGTACTTCACTATCGTATTTAAATCTTTAAATCAAAGTTTGCGATATTCGTATGATAAAAACATTTTAATTCATCTTAATTAATTTACGGAAAAAAGGAACTCCGGAGTCTAGCATTCCGCACGTTCTGGATTGAACCGCAAATGGGCTAGCCCCACGCGTTGGTTCAATCACCGTTCGTATAAAAACATTTCAATTCATCTTAATTAATTTACGAAAAAAAAGGAATTCCGGAGTCTAGCATTCCGCACGTTCTGGATTGAACCGCAAATGGGCTAGCCCCACGCGTTGGTTCAATCACCATTCGTATAAAAACAATTCAACAATCTTAAAGGATCAGGCATGATTCATCTCCATAGGAAAGTTGTTACTCCTATCCCCACAAACACAAACAAAAACCTTACAAACAATTACTTTCAAAGGAAGAACGTGGCATTGCTTGTCAATCTTATATCCAAGTTAAAGCTTCTTTCGATTTTATTTATTTTCAAAGGAAGAACGTGGCATTGCTTGTCGATCTTATATCCAAGTTAAAGCTTCTTTCGATTTTATTTATTTTCAAAGGAAGAACGTGGCATTGCTTGTCGATCTTATATCCAAGTTAAAGCTTCTTCCGATTTTATTTATTCTCAAAGAAAGAATGTGGCATTGCTTGTCGATCTTATATCCAAGTTTAAATCTTCTTTCGATTTCTCATTTCTCAAACGTTTGTGGTGGAATAGGTGAGATATTTCTCTTAAAGATGACGACTTCTCTCTTTCTTTCAAATACAATTTAAACTTACCAACCAATATAAACTATTTTTCCATAAGTAACTGAACTCCGGAGTCTAGCACTCCGCACGTTCTGGATTGAACCGCAAATGGGCTAGCCCCACGCGTTGGTTCAATCACCATTCGTATAAAAGCAATTCAATTCATCTTAACTAATTTACGAAAAAGGAACCCCGGAGTCTAGCACTCCGCACGTTCTGGATTGAACCGCAAATGGGCTAGCCCCACGCGTTGGTCCAATCACCATTCGTATAAAAATAATTCAATTCATTTAATTTATGGAAAAAAGGAACCCCGGAGTCTAGCATTCCGCACGTTCTGGATTGAACCGCAAATGGGCTAGCCTCACGCGTCGGTTCAATCACCATTCGCATTCAAAACAATTCAACAATCTTAAAGGATCAGGCATGATTCATCTCCATAGGAAAGTTGTTCTTCCTATCCCCACAAATACAAACAAAAATCTTACAAAACAATTACTTTCAAAGGAAGAAAGTGGCATTGCTTGTCGATCTTATATCCAAGTTTAAAGCTTCTTCCGATTTTATTTATTCTCAAAAGAAAGAATGTGGCATTGCTTGTCGATCTTATATCCAAGTTTAAAGCTTCTTTCGATTTCTCATTTCTCAAACGTTTGTGGTGGAATAAGTGAGATACTTCTCTTAAAGATGACGACTTGTCTCTTCCTTTCAAATACAAATTAAAACTTACCAACCAATCCGAATCATTTTCATAATTAATTAGCGAGTAACTGAACTCCGGAGTCTCGCATTCCGCACGTTCTTGAATGAAACCGCAACATGGGCTAGCCCCACGCGTGGTTCATTCGCCCTCTCGTTTTAAAACATCTTTAACAAAGATCAAACATCTTTTCTTAAAACGAATATTGTTTAAATCTTTCTATCTCGCAAACAAGCTAGCGCTTCAGCCTCCTATCGTGAGCAGATAAGCCAACGCTTAGCAGTAGAATGCATTTTCAAACAATCGTTCAATTAAAAAACACAGATCGTAGTAGCACGAACTACGAAGCTCTGACTTTCCCATTGCACAAGGGAATACGTAGGCACGGGGATTTTAATCCTTCGCGAGCATAATAATAAAAACTTATTCATTTCTCCGCCATAAAACACAATAATAAAAAAAACTCTAACCTTTCCCTATAGCAAATAATAAACGAATATCGACATAATCATTAAAAGAAGACAATAACAACAAGTTAACATTTTAAAGCGCAAACTAGACTAAGAGGTTCC
This sequence comes from Lathyrus aphaca, assembly GCA_963966055.1. Lineage (NCBI taxonomy): Eukaryota > Viridiplantae > Streptophyta > Magnoliopsida > Fabales > Fabaceae > Lathyrus > Lathyrus aphaca. The sequence continues at coordinate 510,475,425 of OZ014523.1, read as the reverse complement.
CGTTGAGTACAACGGACGTGAGGGGTGCCTAATACCTTCCCCTTGCGTAACTGACTCCCGAACTTAGATTAGTGGTTTCGTTGACCATTCTTATCCTTTATTTAGGTTGTATCTATATCTTCCTTTTCTCTCGTAGAATAAATAGAATTAGGTGGCGACTCTGTTGTTTGTTTTAGGATCGTATTTTTCGAGGTGCGACAGCTGGCGACTCTGCTGGGGACAAATGCCTTGTGCATAAGAGAGTCGAGCCTAGCTTAGGATATTTTGCGTTTGTTTGATGACTTGTTTGATTTGTCTTCTTTATTTGTTATTGATATTTTATCTGCTGCTTCCTTCTTTATTATTTGCTCATTATATTTGCCTGTTGGATCTCGGGATAGCACGGGTGAAGCTTTACACTTGAGTTTTGAAAAAAGAAGAGGGAACACCTAAGTTAGAATTGGATGTTATTAGTGTTAGTCTCCAAGGACTCGCTCCTTGCACGCCTAACATGAAAGCTCCCCCAGATAGTTAGACCTTTCATAGATCTTGTCACAACGCAGCTAGCCTGTCGCGGGACCTGATTCATGAAAGGGCTGTGATTCTGGGACCCCTCCTAGAACCTGTTTCGATTTTGGTAGTTGTGTAATGTTAGGCTCCAAGGACTCGCTCCTTGCACGCCTAGCATGAGAACTCCACTCAAGGTAGACCTTATCGTTATTATCGTCACAATGCAGCTAGCCTGCGGCGGGGCGTTAGTACGATAAACGTCCGTGACCTTGAGTATCCTTATACCATCACCATAGAAGCTACCCTGTGAGTGGGCTTTATGGGTAAAGAATTTAGAACTCTCCACTTAAGGCTTACCAGTTAAGAGATTCCGAGTTACTTGTACCTTGGATCCAACACTTGCCTTTATATCCAATTCTGGAGCTGTTTATGTTTGTGATTTTGAGCATTCCGAGTATTGCATTCATTCGCATACCATTTGCATTTGCATTTGCATTGCATATCATCTTCCAACAATCCAACTCACCCATGTCTTATTCTCCGTCAGTCAACTGTACTCGACTAGTCACCAGAGAAAGATGGACCAACTTGAGCAGGAAAACAGGGAGCTTAGAAACGAGGTCACCATGTTGAGAAATCGTATGGGAATGTTCTCAACTACAATGAAGACTCTAATAGACAGACTTGTGCAGGAGAACACTGAACTCCAGGAAGAGATTCACAGCTTGAAGATTGATAGAGGGCGACTGATTTCTTTGGCCAAAGATTTGGTCATTTTTCAGCGTCGGTCAAATTCTACCTCTACTCGTCAGCGGCGTCAGAATCAGCGGAGGTCTCCAAACAGTCCTGAAGGAGCGGCCCATCAGTTTGACCCAATCCCAATGACTTACAGTCAATTGTGGTCTCATTTCTCCCGGAACTCAATAATGACACCCAGAAAGACTAGAGCCACGAGGTCTCGGTCCCGTGGGATCAATCCAAATACCAGTTGTGAGTTTCATGGTGGAGCACTGGGACATCCAATTGAAGAGTGCAAAGTCTTTCAGGAGAAGGTTCAAGAGATGATCGACTACGGGGTGTTGACCTTCAATGGAGGAATCCCATCTGTGGACGGAGTAGCTTTGTGCTGATAAAAACTCAAGAGAGTCCTGTCCAAGTCAATCTGTTGCTGGAGCGTAGGACAAGTTCCTGAATGCACGCGATCGTTTCGATGCTTTGGAGCTATCCTCTCAGATGTTTAGCTCGTCTGCTGCTTTTCATATGTATTTTTCTATGTTTTGTTAATGCATTTGTTTTGGCATGTAAGGACTTATTTGTTTCGAATGATTAATGCGATGAATATGTTTGTCTTGAAGTAATCCATTCGTATCCACTCATAATGCTTTTTCAACTTTATAACGCCAACATTATCCCATCTCTTGCCTAGGCAGAGAATTGGAGGGAGGATGACGAAATTAAAACACAAATTCTCTAGTTGAATGCTTTTGAATAAAACCCTACTGACGATGTATAGGCATTGTTTCAAATTCCCAAACACTGGAGAAATAAGGAGTTAATCCCTAGTCAACCACTTCGGGCCTAGAAGTAGGAGTTTCTTTCAGATATTTCAAAACCCTTACGCTTAACCTGGGGCAGGGTAGTGTTCAGTTAATCTGGTTACACAGTCAAATCATAAGATGAAACATCCCATTAGGGAATCCACTACAATTAAAGACTTGACAGTCACGATTTTCAACCTTCCAAAGAAAAAAGAAAAAAGAAAATAAAATCCCGCTAAGTCAAGCACCTAAAAAGAGACTTAGGCAAAAATCAGGGACCAAAGAGAGATTCGAGTTAGAAGAGGCCTTTCAAATCCTCAACCTCAAATACATAAGATTTAGTGACCGCCATACCAAAATCAAAGGGTCACCAATATCCACGAAGAACAAATAGGATGACTGTCATTTCAAGCGGACCTTGGAGCATCATCTCTACGCTATCAAGACAAATGTATGTGTCAATTTAGCTGAACCTAGGATTGGAGAATATCACGGAGAGTGGGTGGGCACCAAATAAACTTTGAGCCTTTATCCTTTGTTTCTAAAACCGTGAACCAAACCACATTACAACCCTCAAAAGTCCTAATTGAAGTAGGGTTTATTTCGAAAGCACACTCGATGAGAAAGTGTTTCCCGACTCCCATAAGCTTTGCTCAAAAATTTGTGTTGGCTTTATAAAAAAAATGATGAATATCACATCCTAGCTAGTGATTCGGTCACAAGCTATTGTGAAAATCTTTAAAAAAAAAAAAAAAAAAAAAAAAAACTTCGAGACAAACACGTGTGTCGCATTAGCAGTCTTAACATTAACCTTTTTGCTTGTTAGCATTTGCTTAATATCATAGAAACCTATGTATGAGCACCAGTGATGAGCTTAATCTCTTGAGATTTGAAACTCTGATGAGTAGTTGAACAACCATTTCAGAGAATGATCACCCCCAGGGGCATGTTGCTTGAAAACCTTGCCAGACAGGGGCAAATTTCTTGAAGACTATGCTGGACAAGGGCATGTTGTTTGAATACTTTGCCAGTCAGAGGCAAGTTACTTGAAAAACTTAGCCAGCCAGGGGCAGGTTGCCTTAATACTTTGCCAGCCAGGGGCATTTTGCCTGAAGACTCTGCTAGACAGGGGCATGTTGTTGGAATACTTTGTCAGATAGGGGCACGTTGCTTGAAGACTTTGCTAAACAGGGGCAAGTCGTTTCCCAATTTGTGCTTACACAGTCTGACTATCCCTAAAAGACAAGCATTGAAGACTCGTTTGTGCCCAACACAATTAATCTGAGGCAGTGACGTCGAGATTCGACGAATCTCTACAAGAGTTTGAAGACACTGGGGCATTTTGAATGCCAAGTCTTCTATAAAATCCTCTTGAGATGATCTCTTCTCACAAACCATTTTGTGGGCGCATGACCACGTGTTCCCCTAAGCAAGACGCTCTTGTGATATACCTTGCAAGTACCTCCAGATAACGGGGTCCTCACGCCAAGTTGCTATGGTATGTCAGGGGCATGACTCATTATTTTCTGGTGGATTTCGTTTACTACTTAGTGCTTCCAGTGAGTTACTAAGTCTAGTACCCCCAATTGAGCCATGATTCTAGCTTCTCCAGGAATCTGATTTTTCTCTCCCCAACGGAGTACAAAATTTACTTCATCCCAAGCAGACGTAGTTTGTATGGTTGCTTCCTTCTGATGGATGTTGAAGTTAGAAGACCTGCCTGGGTTTATCTTCCCGATTGAAGCATTCTTCTCTCCTCGAAGAGATTCGCGCCTTTTTGCAGGACTTTGTTCCATGGATGGCTCTTTACCCTATCCTCAGTGTTTGTGTACACTTTGACGAGATTGGTCGAGTATTCGTTTGTTGTGATGTTTATTTCATCACCAGTGTATCTCTTGCGTCTGTTTTGTCTGTTTGTCGGCATAAACATAACGCGTATACATACATGTACATTATAAATGAATTCATATTCATATGCATATTCATGTCGCATTCATTAATGCATACCTCTTTCACCTTGGTCGCGTTTATCCCCAAGTGATGTGTCTCTCTCAAAATAGAGTTGTCAGCCTTAGGCAGAAAATGTACATTCTTTCTGATTCCCCACTGAGATTCTATCCTCGTGGAAGATTTTGCTTTAGTTCTCCTTTCCACACTTGGATAGGATAAATCCCGATTGAGTTCATTCCTCAGGGGATAGTGTTTTGCTTGACAGTTTCTTTCCAGCTCGTTCCTGGATTGAATTTTGGTCTTTGGCAATTTTGATGATTGAATTCCCATATGGAAAGTGCATTTATTTTGCACCTGTTAACACTTTGTCTCCTAGAAGGAATTGAAGGTTCCCCATTGAAGACAAATTTATGCTCTCCAGCAATGTTATTGCAACATTCTCTTGGAGTATTTACACCTGACGACAAGCGGCAGTCTCTTTATTTGAGAAGCTTGTTTTGTCTTCGAACTTTTGAGTAAATCAACGGATGACCGTCTCTTTCCGAGCAGGTGTTCCATCCCCAGCAATTCCAGATGGAAAGTGAATTCATTTTGCACCTTCGGATGCTTAGTTTCCCAGAAGAAATAGATTGAAGGCTTCCATTGAAAATAAACTTTGTTTTCCAGCAGTGTTGTTACAACATTCTCTTGGAATGATTATACCTGACAACAAGCGGCAGTCTCTTTATTGGAGAAGCTTATTTCTTATCCACGGATTTCCCAGTGAATCAACAGATGACATTCTCTTTTCGAGCAATTGGTTCATCCTCAGCAAGGTTATGTTCTATCAAATGGCATCTCCCCTGTTCAGCGGAGAAGTTTGGTATGAATTTATTTTTCAACAAGTGGCATCTCATCCAGACAAGGTGAGAAGTTTGTTCGGCAAATGGCATCTCATCCAGACACGGTGGGAAGTTTGTCGTGATTCCAATGTTCTATCAAATGGCTGTCTCTTCCATACAAGTCGAGAAGTTTGATATGAACCTCTTTTATTTTTCCAACAAATGGCTGTCTCTTCCATACAAGTTGAGAAGTTTGTTGCGAATTTTCCAATTTCCGTCAAATGGCTATCTCTTCCATACAAGTCGAGAAGTTTGAACGTGAAGTTGTTTCTTCATCATATGGCTGTCTCTTTCAGAAGAAGGGAAGTATGATGAATGTTCTATCAAATGGCTGTCTCTTCCATACAAGTCGAGAAGTTTGATATGAACCTCTTTTATTTTTCCAACAAATGGCTGTCTCTTCCATACAAGTTGAGAAGTTTGTTGCGAATTTTCCAATTTCCGTCAAATGGCTATCTCTTCCATACAAGTCGAGAAGTTTGAACGTGAAGTTGTTTCTTCATCATATGGCTGTCTCTTTCAGAAGAAGGGAAGTATGATGAATGTTCTATCAAATGGCTGTCTCTTCCATACAAGTCGAGAAGTTTGATATGAACCTCTTTTATCTTTCCAACAAATGGCTGTCTCTTCCATACAAGTTGAGAAGTTTGTTGTGAATTTTTTTTCCAATTTCCGTCAAATGGCTGTCTCTTCCATACAAGTCGAGAAGTTTGAGCGTGAAATTGTTCTTCGTCATATGGCTGTCTCTTTCAGAAGAAGGGAAGTATGATGAATGTTCTATCAAATGGCTGTCTCTTCCATACAAGTCGAGAAGTTTGATATGAACCTTTTATTTGTTCCAACAAATGGCTGTCTCTTCCATACAAGTTGAGAAGTTTGTTGTGAATTTTCCAATTTCCGTCAAATGGCTGTCTCTTCCATACAAGTCGAGAAGTTTGAGCGTGAAGTTGTTCTTCGTCATATGGCTGTCTCTTTCAGAAGAAGGGAAGTAAGATGAATGTTCTATCAAATGGCTGTCTCTTCTATACAAGTCGAGAAGTTTGATATGAACCTCTTTTATTTGTTCCAACAAATGGCTGTCTCTTCCATACAAGTTGAGAAGTTTGTTGTGAATTTTCCAATTTCCGTCAAATGGCTGTCTCTTCCATACAAGTCGAGAAGTTTGAGCGTGAAATTGTTCTTCGTCATATGGCTGTCTCTTTCAGAAGAAGGGAAGTATGATGAATGTTCTATCAAATGGCTGTCTCTTCCATACAAGTCGAGAAGTTTGATATGAATCTCTTTTATTTTTTCCAACAAATGGCTATCTCTTCCATACAAGTCGAGAAGTTTGTTGTGAATTTTCCAATTTCCGTCAAATGGTTATCTCTTCCATACAAGTTGAGAAGTTTGAGCGTGAAGATTTGTTGTCTCCATCATATGGCTGTCTCTTTCAGAAGAAGGGAAGTAAGGTGAGAATTCTGTTCAATGGCATCCTTAGTTGAATCTCGGCAGAAGATTTGACAATAGGTGTTTCCTTTTATTTCTGGCAAGTCTCGGCAGAAGATTTCCAGTCTACCTTGGCAGAAGGTATTTACTTTTATAAGCTTGACGATGGCATCCTTAGTTAAATCTCGGCAGAAGATTTGGTGACAGGTGTATCCTCAGTTAATCCTCGCCAGTAGAAATTCTATTTAGTATACCTCGGCAGAAGGTATCTCATTCTTAGAATCTCTGGTAATCTCGGCAGTAGATATCCAGCAGACTTCGACAAAATTTGTTTTCTTACCAAGATCTCGGCAGTAGATTTTTGGTTTATTTAGGAAACCTCGGCAGAAGGTACTCCATTTTTTAGTAATCTCTGGTCATCTCGGCAAAAGATCTCCAGCGGATTTCGAAAGAATTTGTTTACTTACCAAGATCTCGGCAGTAGATTTTTTTGGTTCATTTTGATACCTTGGCAGAAGGTGTCTCATTCTCAGAATCTCTGGTCATCTCGGCAGTTGGATCTCCAGTAGACTTCAGAAGGATTGGTTTTCGTTTCAGAATCTCGGCAGTAGATTTCTGTTTCGTTTCGATACACCAACAGAAGGTTTTTCCAAATGAGGTTTTAAATCTCGGCAGTAGATTTCCTCAAGATGAAATTTTGTTCGAAGGTTTCGAGTCATCTTAGGACCTGTAGACAGTTGGGGTCTGTACTCCAGTCATGTGCGTCTAATCCCCAGTAGTGTCAGTTTTCTTGTCGGTAGCGTTGTAGCTTTCATCTCGCATTTTTGCATTGCATATCATATCATTTGCATCTGCATTTTCGGTCAAAATTTTAGGTATTCTGATATTTAATCATCTTCCACCTTGAATGTCCAAATAAAACATTTGTCACTCGTGCATTCAGGTTCAGGATGATTAAATAGGGGCAGCTGTCATACCCTAAATTTTGACCAGAAATTTTTTCGATTTTTGTTCATTTGACGCATTTTTGGCGATGTATGGAAAATCAGGCATTTTTGCATTTTTAGATTAAAACGTATCATTAATCATTGATCATTGCATTTTCCAACGTTTTGTCGTGATGTCGTTAGTCAGTCATTTCCGCACTTTTTAGTCCATTAATCATAAGTCATGCATTTTTCCGTTTATTCTTTTTATTTCTATCTCTCATTTTATTTCGGTTTAAAATAGGTGTTTGGCTCATTTTATCATTTTATTTATTTATATTCTAATTTCTTAGTTAAATAAGTTATCTTAGATTATTTAAAATTATTATTGTTATCAGTATTATTTTTTAATTTCAATTTAGTTTTACCTTTTATTTATGTTTTAATTAGTTGACTTTAATTAGAAAATTATATCTAGTTATTAATTTAATCGGTTTATATTTTTTAGAAAAAGTTTAATTTTATTTAGTTTATATTTAGTTCAGTTTTTTTCTATTTATTTATTAATTTTATATTTTATTTTTACTTTACAATTTAATTTGATATTTTACAAAGTCTATTTTTATTGGAGCATTTGATTGGTGTCATGTTAGTTGTTTTACTACTGTTAATTTTAGTAGATTTATTCTGCAATAGTATCACAACTCCCTTCATCCCAATGCAAGTTGTTGCTACACACTACCAGCCTGTATAGTCTTGTGCTATTCTTTCACCCAAATGACAATTCATCACCTGCATACAAAAAAAGGAAAGAGAGACATGTCAATAAAATGCACAACAAGCCAAACTTGCTGCAACTTCTGATCTTGCACCAAAACTGATAAAAGGGGGGAGCCTGCAAAAAAAGGTACCAAGGCCTATTGCAGTTCCAAATAACACAGACCCTGCATCACACAAATACACCCTGGTCACAACACTGGTTTTAAACTAGAAATGGAAAAAGTGAGTCAAAGAAGTTTTCATCCTAAAAAATGAACCAACAGGGAAGTTTGACTATATTAACAAGCATCTTTTAACATCAGAGGGGAGGACGAAAAACAGATAAAAAAATTTGACAAAAAGAGCATATAAAAGAGAGGATACAGGCAGAGAATTAGGGGGGGGGGGACGACAGCAACGGTTCACCTCACGAATCCGACCTGCAACCCACAAAAAACAAAAACTCAGAATCACCTCAAGATCTCCTCCATCACTCAAACCTCTATAACAGAACCAACAAACTGTGAAGCAAAAAGGAGTATCAGCACCCTCTTTCAAAGACCCAGAAATTACGAACCATCTTCAAGACATCAACACAACCAACATCTAAACCACCAACAACCAACACAAGCCACCTTCGAACCGAACCCGCAAAACTCAGTACTCTTCTCAACCTTCATCACCGTGAAACCTTCATCACCAACAAAAACTGGAAAGGAGCGTTAGCGAACAAAACCGAACCAGAAACCTCCGACTACAACTTCACCATCCGCAAACCACTCAACTTCACAAACAGAAACTTGTCCGCCTCAACCGTTCGCCATCACCACCAAGCTTACATCACGCTCTTCTCTAACCACCACTTATCATCCGCCGTCACCACCCTTTGTCCGAACCTTTTCATCCTCAACCATACGAATCTTCAACCCCCTTTTTCCGCTCCAAATCAAAGCCGCAACCTTTCCGAAACTCAAACCACCGCGAACAAAAGCCACCTCCCCACAACCAACTTCATCATTCCTTCTCCGACGCATGCGAGATCGCAAAAGAGAAAAGAGAAGAAGGTCAACGCCGCGACGGAGATTGAGAGAGGATGAACGCGAGTGATCGGGAGGTCTAAACAAACTGAGAAGGTTGAGTAGGCGAGAGAGACGGAGGAGATTCATTGGCGTCTTCGCCATGGAGGGTTAACGGCGGGCTGCGATTTTGTTCGAAGGCGGTAGGATTTTGTTGTTGGCCTCCGTCTCCTTCTTACTTTTAACTGCAAACCCTTTCATCCTTATTACGTTGCTTTTTGACTATTTATTTATTTTATTTTATTTTGTGGTAACCAATATCTATTTTGATTATTTGTTTTATTATTTATTGTATGTTTTTTTGCAGTTGGGCTTAGCCCATTTCTTTTGTGGATTACCAGTTCCTAGCAACTTATCCTCCTTTGTTTTGTTTTATGTATCCTCCTAGATTTTAGTTTTCTCATTTTTATTTTTTTGTTTTGTTGTTTAATTTAACTGTTAATAAATTACTAAAACATGTTGGACTTAAATTCAGAACTTATTATAATGCGGGTTTGATTTTGATATAATTAATATAAGCTTTGACTTTGGTTTGCCTGTAGTTTGATATTTTGTAGATTTGTTTAATTTTGGATGTTGGCGGGTGTAGCATGGTGTTGTGAAGTTTTATTTATCGGACTTGGTGACTGATCTTGATGGACGCTATGTCCGATTGATAATCTTGAGGTGCACTTGGATTTTGGTATTTCTAATAAAGTAATGAGTTTCTTTCGGCACGTACCAAAGAGGCAACGGACCTACTCCGTTAGGTATCATTAAATTCGATGTTACCTTATTTACGCCTCACTATAGCCTTGATGGTGCGTTTGCGTTCGCCTGATTACTTGTACCTTCCCAATCATAAATCTCTTGCCAAAAATGCAATATATATAAAAACATTCAAATCAGTTATTCATTTAATTTAATTTATGGGAAAAAAGGAACTCCGGAGTCTAGCACTCCGCACGTTCTGGATTGAACCGCAAATGGGCTAGCCCCACGCGTTGGTTCAATCACCATTCGTATAAAAGCAATTCAATTCATCTTAACTAATTTACGAAAAAGGAACCCCGGAGTCTAGCACTCCGCACGTTCTGGATTGAACCGCAAATGGGCTAGCCCCACGCGTTGGTTCAATCACCATTCGTATAAAAGCAATTCAATTCATCTTAACTAATTTACGAAAAAGGAACCCCGGAGTCTAGCACTCCGCACGTTCTGGATTGAACCGCAAATGGGCTAGCCCCACGCGTTGGTCCAATCACCATTCGTATAAAAATAATTCAATTCATTTAATTTATGGAAAAAAGGAACCCCGGAGTCTAGCATTCCGCACGTTCTGGATTGAACCGCAAATGGGCTAGCCTCACGCGTTGGTTCAATCACCATTCGCATTCAAAACAATTCAACAATCTTAAAGGATCAGGCATGATTCATCTCCATAGGAAAGTTGTTCTTCCTATCCCCACAAATACAAACAAAAATCTTACAAAACAATTACTTTCAAAGGAAGAAAGTGGCATTGCTTGTCGATCTTATATCCAAGTTTAAAGCTTCTTCCGATTTTATTTATTCTCAAAAGAAAGAATGTGGCATTGCTTGTCGATCTTATATCCAAGTTTAAAGCTTCTTTCGATTTCTCATTTCTCAAACGTTTGTGGTGGAATAAGTGAGATACTTCTCTTAAAGATGACGACTTGTCTCTTCCTTTCAAATACAAATTAAAACTTACCAACCAATCCGAATCATTTTCATAATTAATTAGCGAGTAACTGAACTCCGGAGTCTCGCATTCCGCACGTTCTTGAATGAAACCGCAACATGGGCTAGCCCCACGCGTGGTTCATTCGCCCTCTCGTTTTAAAACATCTTTAACAAAGATCAAACATCTTTTCTTAAAACGAATATTGTTTAAATCTTTCTATCTCGCAAACAAGCTAGCGCTTCAGCCTCCTATCGTGAGCAGATAAGCCAACGCTTAGCAGTAGAATGCATTTTCAAACAATCGTTCAATTAAAAAACACAGATCGTAGTAGCACGAACTACGAAGCTCTGACTTTCCCATTGCACAAGGGAATACGTAGGCACGGGGATTTTAATCCTTCGCGAGCATAATAATAAAAACTTATTCATTTCTCCGCCATAAAACACAATAATAAAAAAAACTCTAACCTTTCCCTATAGCAAATAATAAACGAATATCGACATAATCATTAAAAGAAGACAATAACAACAAGTTAACATTTTAAAGCGCAAACTAGACTAAGAGGTTCCCGTTGAGTACAACGGACGTGAGGGGTGCCTAATACCTTCCCCTTGCGTAACTGACTCCCGAACTTAGATTAGTGGTTTCGTTGACCATTCTTATCCTTTATTTAGGTTGTATCTATATCTTCCTTTTCTCTCGTAGAATAAATAGAATTAGGTGGCGACTCTGTTGTTTGTTTTAGGATCGTATTTTTCGAGGTGCGACATCTAGCACTCCGCACATTCTTGAATGGATTGCTACTGGGCTAGCCCCACGCAACGTGGTCCATTCGCATCTTTTATATCTTAAAGCAACTTAAAACCTACCAATCAATTTAAATCATTTTCATAATTAATTAGCGAAAGACGGATCTCCGGAGTCTAGCACTCCGCACGTTTTTGAAATGCAATCGCTCCTGGGCTAGCCCCACGCGACGTGGTTCATTCGCCCTTTTCGTTTTAAAACATCTTAACAAAAGTCAAACAATTTTCTCAAAACGAACATTGCTTAAATCTTTCTGTCTCGCAAACAAGCTAGCGCTTCAGCCTCCACCGCGAGTATAAGCCAATGCTTAGCAGCAGAATGCGTTTTAAACAATCGTTCAATTAAAAAACACAAACTGTAGTTGCACGAACTACGAAGCTCTGAATTTCCCATTGCACAGGGGAATACATAGGCACGAGGATTTTAATCCTTCGCGAGCACCCTATAAAAAAATCAATCTTTTTCTCTCCGTCGCGATAATAAAAACGTTTAATCTTTTCTCCGTCTTAATAATAATAATTTAAAACTTTAGGTTGTAGAATTTGGTTTCGTAAACCATTTCTTATCCTTCCTTTAAGTTGTATCTATATCTCCCTTTTCTCTCGTAGAATAAATAGAATTAGGTGGCGACTTTGTTTGTTTTAGGATCGTATTTTTCGAGGTACGACAGCTGGCGACTCTGCTGGGGAATAACTCCCTTTAGGTTGAGTGATTTATGAAGCTACGCCTTGAAACAAATTTCTCAAACATTCCCCAAATTGAAATACGTAATATACGAAGGGGGGAAGAAACGTGAAAGAACGAGATCGACAAAGGGAGTACAGAATATACGAAGGGTGGAAAAAAATTATACTAACGTTTTCTTTTCTGGGTGAAAGATGAACAATGAGTGAGAAATTGAGGCACCATTATTAAATAGAATAAATAATATAAAACAATTTGTTTTTTAATTCATTATTATATTTTAAAATAATTTTAATTCACAATATAAATGATTGTATATTTAAATATTCAAGATATATGACACGCCAATTCACGCTGCCACATCATGATGAGCCAGCCAAGTGAAGGGAGATAATATCTTAGAAATTATGCACTACATTTAATAAAAATACAAAATTTAAATTTTTATTGATATTTTCAATACACTTATTATAAGTGTGTTTCTTATAGTAGACCATATACTAAGAACAATAGTCCAATACCAGTTAAAAATCATATGCTTATATGAGGTATATAAACACTTCTATTATTACTTACAAAATCGATGTGGGACATCTGTTTATCAGGTATTTGAATAACACTATTTTTCTCTTGCAACTACTTCCTCCGTCCTCGACATAGCATACATACTGTCACCTTGCTGGTAGAATTAATTGCCATGATAATTTGCTGAATTAATTGTCATGATACCGTCACCTTCCTCTGTCCTCTGAATTAATTGCCATGAGAATTAATTACCATAATAATTTGCTGGATTGCATAACATACATACTGTCCTCTGCATATCATGATAATTTCCATGATAATTTGCTAGATTACATATTCTCCCACTCCTAAAGCAAAAGCTTCAAGTAGAACTAGCAATCCAAAATTCTTCGAATTATTTGGGCACTGGTTTTGTTCTTTTGGACAATGCCATACAATTGATGACAAAACAAGGTTTGTTCAATGGTTGACTCTTTATTTTCTTTAGAAATGGCAATAAAAGGGAGTCATTAATAAAGGCTTGTGAGGTGGAATAAGGTCTTATAATAGAAAATAGATGGTATAAATTCATTCAAAAGTTCCATGGAAATTCCCAATACATTAGAGAAGCAATCACAAGCATTAATAGTGAGGTAGAAATAAAATTTCCAATTCAATCAATCACAATAGAGTAGCAAAATTTCATTTCACTTAACATCATCAACCATTGAATTGCAACAAGCATTAATAGTGAGCTAGAAATAAAATCCAAACCTCTAAGCATGTTCTCAAACTTTGAAAGGTCAGAATTCAGCTAAAGAGAGAGGTTAAGGAAAGAAGCAGTGGTAGTCAAACACATGTAGTTAGGTTGGGTGTGGTGTCTGTCTTCATTGTCTTCACGGTTATAAAAAAGGTGTAGAAGAATAAGAAAATCAAAGGGAAGGAATAATGAAGAATAAAACCCCGCATTGTTTTATTATAAGATGAAATAAGTGTTTATATAGTGCAATAGATCATAGTTTCCAAAGAAGTACATGTGTTATATATGAGAGAGAAAGAGTGTGTGAGTGACTTCATTAATATTTTGAATATTTTAATTCCATATAATTAATGTATTATATAAAAATATTAGTTGGTTAAAATTAATTGTGTAAAAATATTAAATTTAGTTAAAAAAATATTATTAAATATTAAAATATCCTAGTCATCATTTTCACATAATTAAAAAAGGAAATTAAAAATGTTTTTTAAATCCTAATCATCAATGCTACATATGCAAAAATGGAGGGGGACTACAAAAATACAAAGTGCATCTAACTTAAGGGACCAAAATTGTAGATTTTGTAATAGGGGAATCAATAGTTTAAAAAGTCTAAACTAGGAGGACCAAAAGTGCATTTAAGTTTTTTTTTGTTGCAAAGATCATCTTTTAGTCCTTTGAGTTATTTTAGTCCTTTAAGTCATTTTAAAGTATTATCAATTTAGGCCTTTAAATTTTATTTGTAGCAAATTGGTCCTTTAAGTTAACTAAAGTGTGTGTTGTTGCCATTTTTTTAATAGTTTCGTTAGAAACGTATATGTGGCATTGATGGAGCTGAGCTAACAGTTAAGTTAGATGAATTATCTTTCAAGTATGTTGATCTGACATTTATGTTATTATTCAATTGCTTAAGTATTATTCAGTTGATCTAGTTAAGTTAGATGAGTTACAATTGACCCATAATCTTCCTCTCAATCCTTTCGTGAAATCGTCTCTCACTCTCATTCGCCGTGAAATTATGTCATACGTCCTACAATCGCAGGTAACTGTGAAGAAAGCCTTATTTTCAGGTACGTCCACTTTATTTGAATAATAGTTTTTGGTGTTTATGCATTGTTGCTTAGGTTTTTGACAAAATTAATAGTCGCGTGATAGTACATATGTTACTTATTTTAGGATTGAATTAAACAGGAATATCATGGTTATGGATGTATTTTTTGTTGACTTTCATCATGGAGGGTATTTTGTTGATGACAAATATATATGAGGTCATGTGTCAAAGTGGAAGTGTGGTGGTGACAGGTGGAGTTACTTTGAAATATTGAGGGTTGTTAAAGATATTATGTATCCATGAGTGCAAGAAATATGATATGATTTTGCTGGAACATTGAAGGCGGTGGAAGATGATTTTGGGGCAACAAAAGTTTTGAACCGGTCCAAGACTAATGGAAAGGTTGACATCTTTATTGTCCACCAAATTGACCAAGGTAGTTCAAATCTCTATGTTTTACTTTTATATTGAATTTGTGATGTTTTTAACACTAAATTAATGAATTGTATTTTATTTTATAGGTTATCAGGTGACATGATTTATGAAGTGAGACATAAAAATATGGCTGGAGAAAAATACACAGTAGATCTCAATAGGTCGGAGTGCTCTTGCAGGAGTTGGATGCTCACAGGCATTCCATGCTACCATGTTATTTCATGTATGCAAAATAGATCTATAGACTCACCTGAGTTCATTCATGCGTGCTATAGGAAAGAAACTTACTTGGCTTGTTATCAGCCTTTAATATATCCAACAAATGGGGAAAACTTATGGGAATCTTATCCTGACATATTCCCACCACCTTCTATAATAGCACCAAGGAGGCCAAAAATAAGAAGAAACAAAGATGTTAATGAGAAGGTAAATGATGCAGTAAATGTTTCAATGAAGGGGCTACCAAATAAGTGTTCAAACTACAATTTTTCTGGACACAACAACGCATCATGTTCTGCAAGGCCAAAAGAGGCCCAAATTGCCAACACTAACTAATCTAAACCAATAACTCCATCCCCAATTGTCCAATCCCAAACAACAACTCCAACCCCAACCAACCCCAAGACTTCAAAAAAGACAACCATAAACAACATCTCAAACCCCAAGTGTCCAATCTCAACCAACTCCAAAGGTTCAAACTAGGTTGTCAGTATCAACTTCCAGAATCCAGACACGATAGTCCATGTAAGTGTCACATTTACTTGGTATGAAAAGGCAGGTTGGGACAACAACATTTAAGCCACCAACAAGTATGAGGCTAAAATCGGCTACAAGGAGAAAGATCACTAATAATTAGCTTATTTTTTAGGACTTTATTTTGGTTGTCATGTATTGAATTTTTTTTGGAATCTCTTTGTTATAGATGTTATGTAAACAATGTTAGAGTTTTGTTTTGGTTTATGATTTGACAATGTTAGAATTTTGTTTTTATTATGTATTGACATACAATTCTGATCTTTCCGGTTGATCAGAACCTTGAGCGGGCAACGATCTGCATCGTCGATGCTGAATTGTCGAGGAGAGAAGGAGTGTACCTGCAAGGCACTCCGATGCTAAAGTAAGTATAAGGGAGAAAATTGGGCAAGTACGAGAGAAAGTGTTGTTAGAGTGAATATTGGATACCTTTCCCTATCAGGTGAAAGGGTTTATATAATGCCCCCATCGGTTGGACATTGGTCTCTATTTTGGTATTGGATCGTGGATCCCCCGAAAATAGATAACTGCCATAAATAGTCGTTGGAGTCCTACCCGGACTAGCTGTTACGTCAGACAGAAGGTGGTACCAAGAAGGAGCATTCTAGGGTCTTTTTTTGGTGACTGCCCCATGGTCGTCGGGCAAGAATGCAGAGGAGCGCAGAGATGGTCGGGCATCTCTCCTTAACTAAGAGGAAGAGGAAAATTGTTTCCTTTGACCTCAATGGGGTGGATTTGGACTATTGGGTCGTCCTGAATGCAGGAGTGGATTGGGCCATGTCTAATCATTGGGTCAGTCCAGAACAAGAGCCCCCAAGTTGTTACTTTTGGTCATAAAAGTGATGAATTAAGGGTAGCTTTCTATTCAGGGAAAATACTATATGGTTTGTACGCCCGCTGAGGCATGTCCGTCTGGATGTCTGCTCGAAGTAATTTGAACATTGTTACCTGCCCAACGTGCGAGGAAATCAATAGTTGATGGGACTGATGAGTTAAGATGACACATGTGCCTCGAGACATGTGCATATTTAATGCACAATGATGGTTACTCTAGACAATGATGGTGTCGTTGCATGTTCCTAGGTTGTGCGTGCTCATTCAAGGGCCTCTGGGTGCCTATAAATATGACATAACCAGGTTCATTTGCACTTTTCGCCTATCTGAAAACGTGCCAGACTTAATCTTATTCCTGAGTTTTTCGTAGCGCTGTTGTTAACCGCCAATAGATCCGAGCAAGAGCTTCCGATCAGACCAAAAGACTCGTAAAAAACATGTAAGTTCCGCTAATTTCTTTCGTTAGGATATATATTAGTCCCTGATATAGTAGATTTGCATGCGACTAGGACGGAACCTAGGTTCTAGAGGATTTTTTCTTGTGACTGTTGATGGCTCACAGTGGTCTGGCCATTTTTAATGTCAGTGCTACTGTGATCGAACCTCGGAATCTTATGTTTTGTCGTGTTTCAGACTTCATTTTGGTGAGAATGAGCCTGCGATTGGCAATTTTCTTGATGTTCCGCGATGGCTCCGGTTGAACTTCAACAGGAGTTTTGGGTTTAACGTCAAAGAAGGTCTCCTCGATAGGGGATTGAAAGTTTTTTTCTTACGAGTTTCTCTCCCCACGAGGATCCCCAAACGTGACCTCGATGTTAGAATGTTTTTCATTTTGGATAAGGGTTTTGGTCGGGGTCATCGTCCTTGTTCCTCAACACACCCTTTCACCTGATTAGTAGTGGAAGGAGGGATTTGATTATGTCATCGAATTCACTTTCTTTCCCTACTTTTTAGGTGCAAAATGTCAAACGACTCTGTGACGATGTATGAGGAGGAGCTTTCTAGGGAAAGCGCATCAACTTCTAATAGTGTCGGTGAAACAACATTTATGTTCAAAGAGGAGATCAACCTGAAGAGGTGATTCCCGTGGAAGAATGGGATGCTTGGGAACCATTAAACATTATATCGACCTTCTCCTATACCCTTATGGGGGATACCACGCTGATCGAAAATCCCACAGATTGTCGTGTTGTGTCCCCCGAGGAAGAGGACAAAATATGCTCGAATTATGGAGGAGCACGATTCATTATGTACAAGTATATCTCCAAGGAGCTCAGATTCAGGCTCCCCTTCACTGACTTCCAGGTGTCTATGTTTGGGCACTTAGATCTGGCATCATCCTAGCTCCATCCGAACTCCTATGCATTCCTTATGGCATTCTAGTTGACCTATGATCACCTGAAAATAGGTGTCACCCTTCCCCTATTTTTCATGTTTTTAACATTAAACGACAATTCGTGCAAGGACGATTTGGTTGGGTGTCGCTCAAACAGAAAAAGAAGATTTTTAAGGCATTTTCGGAGTCAATCATGACATTTAAAGATCGTTACTATCCAGTTTAGCCTTTGTAGGACAGAGCTAGGGACTCTATATACACTTTTGAGGACGACATTGATGAGAAAAGGAAGATCCTGGTTGGTGCATTGGGGAGGACAATACAACCTCTAATGCTGAAGTTCCACTTCCTTATTCATTTCCAGTTTCCTCGCTGGTACGATTGATCGATTTGGACTGTTGATTACTAACTCCTCCCCATCTGGACCTTCATATACTACAACCTTATGAGGAGTTCCTTTTTTCCATGACTTATCTATGCCATCCGTAGACTTAGGTATGTCACTTGGACCTTACTCCATGCTCACCCGTGATGTTTTTCCCGTGGACGAGCCTTTCCACCGTGACCCAGTACGTTTGATCTCTCTAGGGCTAGACGTAGGTGAGGATGGGGATACTGATACAAAGGATCCATCTGAGCATGAGTTTGAAAGTGGATATGACGTGAGTGGTTCAGATCATACCTTACAGAGTGCGTGTAGTGGGTTGTGCGGAGCTGGGCCAGGAGGATATTGTGGATGTCGTTAGAGAGTTAATTATGTGATTGGTAGGAGTTCTTTAGTACTTATGGCGTGCGCCATATGACATTGTTACACTTGGTTAGATTTTTCTCCTTGGAGCAGCTCTCCTGCGTAAGTGTCTGCCGAGGACTTTTATTATGTTGGTTATGGTTTGTATTATTAACCTATCTAGACTTACTCGTTGACGCTTGGTCGTTTAGTTGTATAATATAACTATGTTTCGTTATTGGTTTGCTAACCTCTTCTATAAAACATGTCAAGCTCTCAAAACCTTAATAACTATAAACTTTGCGGTATCATCTTTTAGAAAGAACTAAATTTAAAATAATAAAAAGACCTTATTTTCATACAAAGAGAACCTTTAACTTATTTATGAAATTAGTACCTTTTAAATACACTCTCGCTATTAAAAATTCGGGGTATTACACTTGTGTAATTTCATTGTCATGATAAAAATGCTTGAACAAAATATTAAAAAGACTCAAATCAACTTGCTCTGCTTGTTTTGAATATGTAATTTTTGTGGCATGTTGTTGTTATTACTTGTTTTGGAAATTGTTGAAAAGAACAAGGTTGAAGAGCAAATGCAAATGGCTCAAGAGTACGAGGACCAACCAAGAAGACATACAAATATTGTCAAAACCAAAGCGAATGAGGAAAATTTACATAGATAGTTTTTGTTTTGTATGATTTTGATGTACGACTTTATACTATTAGATAATATGATTTGATAAGACTTATATATACGATGATGTTATGATATATTTGTTTTGGTTGTACTTTTTGTTTATTGAATGTTTAATGGTATCCAAAAATATTTGATTAAATGAAATAGGGTATAAATCTAATTAAATATAATATAGTTATGAAACTAAAACAAACATATAGTAAAATCAATTGTAAACATGCCAACATCAATAGTAAAATCGGGTGTAACACATGCCAAAATCAATAGTAAAATCAGATGTAATATACCGTATTTTTACACCCTATTTAAAGATAAATATGGTATAAACTTGCCAACGTCTATAGTAAACATTGTTCATTTTACATCCGATTTTTATAAAATGGGGTGTAAATTTGTTTGATTTAAATTCAATTATTTAAACATTTACACCCATTTTTTATCAAATAGGGTGTAATATGAAATATCATACACCCGTTTTAGAAAATAAAAGGGTGTAATATACCTTCTATAAATGTATATATGTAAAAACTTACACCTGATTTCTATAAGAAAAGGTGCAATATGAAATATATTTACTCCCATTTTCAATAAAAAGGGTGTAATATAACATCAAATTTACACCCGTTTTAAAACAGATGTAAATTCGTCAGACATTTCTCACCCGTTGAATTCACACCCTCTAATAACAGGTGTTAGATGTAAAAAAAACAGGCGTAAATTACTCTTTCTGCACTAACCGTTGGACAGACAACCCTGATCAGATAAGGGTACGTCGAGCACATAAATATTCGAACAGGAGAGATCTTTGGCTTGATCTGAACGACTTCTGCCGGTGTCGAGCAGAGGTTCGGAATGAGTATAAAGAGCCGACCATTGACAGACGCGACTAATGAATTCAGGCCGTTTAAGGAGCATGGCCTCAGTGGGCCCATAGACGTTGGACTATTAAACCGTCTCATGAACAAGAAAAGATTGGACTACGTCTAATCATTGGGTTAACAATTTCATTAAAAAAATGATGAAATCTGTAAAGAGATCTTAAATAAAGAATTATAGTAGATCTAAAATTATAATAATGGTGTGAAAATAATTCATGTGGTGGACATGAGTGTTGTACGGTATAGCTATTGGCATGTGACATCAAGTAATTAGTTAATGATGTTCGCCGCAGAAGAGGAGGGTTTGTCATTATTTGAAGAATGTTTAAGGTCACTTTTAAGACCAGATTCAATATGGTCACATTCATAATGATCAAAGGGCATTAAGACAAAATCAACAACTTTTGTACAGTACCTCACACTCACACACACGCTCAATCAGATGAGCATCAGATTTCCAACCAACCTATAGTGTCACTAACACTGCTCGAATAAAAGACATATTCATCTTCTTTACCTTAATCATTTTGCACTTTTATTCGCATCTTCTTTCTTCACTGTTACTATATTTTGATATATATTTGATATCTTAATAGTTTTTTTTAAAAAAAGTAACATGATAGTATATTAGTATATGTTATTATTATATTGAATTTTTATTTTATTTTTTAAATATTAAATATTTATATTAAAATATAGTTGTAGTTTTCCAAAGTCATCTTCTCTAAAATATTTTAAAAATTAACTTGCAAATAAACTCTTAAAGTGTGCTAGGATAAGATAATTATTTTTTTATAAATTTTAAATTTTAAATAATTTAATTGAAATTTATTTATTTTAAAATTAATTTGTTTGGATGAGGAAATTGAGAATTTTTAGGGAATACAAATTTTTAAGCAATTTAAATGATTTAATTGAAATTAATTTATTTTTAAATTTTTTTGTTTGAATAAAGCATTAAAATGATTCATTGTAAAAAAATTGGACTATTTTCATAATTTTGAAAATTTTTGAATTAAATTTAAAATTTGAAAAATAGAGATGAATTTACAATTTTTAAAATTTTGAAGAGGCCAATTTTTAAGAGTCAAATTTATAGAGATTTAAATACAATTTTACCACTTTTTTATTTCTTTTTTAAAAGAAAAGAAATTGTGCTTATACGTCTTTTATCACGTGAGATGAAAGCATATTATTTGTTGTAGTCATAAATACTAAATAAATTTAATAAAAATAATAGTTTTTATACTTTTATTGGGTTAAATAATATTAGTATACAATGCCAATTTTCATGAGAAGGAAATAGTATATAAAAAAGTTAGAAGGGTATTTTAGTTTTTGTTTTTATGGAGGTATTGAAGTGGGCTTTGAACTTCAAAAATCAAAGCACGGCTATATAATAGCAACCGCATGACTAGTTCAAAAATCAAAGCACGGCTATATAATAGCAACCGCATGACTAAAATTTTAGGGTTTGTGAAAGTATGGCATTTCAAAATTTACAACTCAGCGATAGCGATAGCGATGAGGATTTGCAGTCCGATTGGTACCCGTTGCAAGAGCGTAAAGCTCCTCTGCCTGTGGAATCCATGTGCCCGATGCGAGAGGGTGAAGCTCCTCTGCCTGTGGAATCCATGTGGAGCGAAGATGTATCTTTGCTGGTAAACTTTATTACTAGTTATCGTGATCAAATAAGTCTTCCTACTAACGAGTTGTTCCAACCAGAAACTAAGAGATACAAAAAGCTAGCCTTTCTGTTATTTATGCTTAAGGGTCATCCAGTCAAGGATCTTATTGACTTTGGTGACAGGACATTCACTGATAAAATGACAGTGATTGAGTTTGTAAGATGGCTGAAGGCACGTGATTTTGGTGGCCCATGGTTTGATTCTCTCGAGGCTCTCTTAGTTGATAACATAAAATACAATGTCGATCATAGGCGAAAGCTTAAGGCTGAGTCGGCAGAATTGGGGAGTAGCATACGGGAAGTGGGAACGTGCAGACTGTTGAAGTCATTCAAAGGTGACCTTGCTAGCGAGGAAGCTCAGATTCTGAGTCAACGAGAAAACTCGTTGAGATCTGAGTTAGCAGATGTTATGGAAAAAAGGAAAGCTCTTGCTGTTGCCAGAAAGTCCCTCGAGTTCTTTTATTATGTTCATTTTCAGGTACTATTTTTTATCTAAGGCTTTTAGTTTACTCATTATCTTTTGTTATGAAATAATCATGTTGAACATTGATTGTGTTTTTCTTATCCTCTTTACAGGAGGATGCTGATTCTTAGGTGGTGGGATTTGTTTATTTTGCTAATGGTGATTCTTATGTGGTGGGCGTTGCTTATCTTTTTTTTATTTGTCATTTAGATCTTTGGTGTGAGCTTAGTTAGTTTAGCATTTGTTTTTGTTTATGTGGAGATAACTTGGTACATCTCTCATTGGGTTACTTGTTCTCCTTCTACTTTCGCTTAAAAAAAAAATGATAGTTTGCTATTCATTATTATTTAGTTCATTAAATGATTAAATAATGATTAATCATAGCTTAATTAATTTAAGTTGATGGTTTAAAACTTTTTATACTTAAAATAAACCCCTTGAATCAAATATTAAGACACTTTACTAAAAAACGAAAATTTGGATAAAATCAAGTTTGATTCCGAATGAAAATAATATTTAGTCAAAACTTCGTATCTCTCAAACTGAACTCTAAATTACTAGAGCCTAATTTTCCTTAAAAGGTTTTCATCATAACCTAATATTGAAAGAAAAATAGGGTTTACTCTTGGTGGTTATTCGAGTGTGCATGATCAAAATATATTATTAACCTTAAGAAATAGTAGTAGAAAAGAGTTTTATATTTGGACATACACAATTAATTCAACCCCCTTCTTGTGTATTTTCCTCACCTTCAATACTGTCTGACGATTCAAAGTATTAGAAAGCTAACATGCAGATCTACCTCATGGTAGTGCTTGGTGAAATACTTTCGTTGTAGTCATTTGTCTATTGTAGAGATGTATGTGATTACATGTATGATCGATTAGCGAATCAACGAAGGTTTTTCAATTTGGTTCGTCAATGATTTATATATTAACTTTTCTTTCGCCTCAAGTAATACAATACAATGCAACGTTTTTCTTCTTGTTAATTTTTTTCCTTTAATAATTTATTCACTCATAAATGATTTATATGTTAACTTTTATTTCAAATTAAATTTTTTATAAATAATTTATTTTTTATAAATGTTAACTTAACTATTATTTTGAATTTTAAGTTTAATTTGATTTATTTATTTATTATATATTTTTATTAATATAAATTATATTTTATTTAATATAAAAAAAATATTAACATAAAATAAAGTTGTGAGATCCAATACGAAGAAACGCATCATTAGAGTGAAAATTAGATGAGTTATTTCAAGTATTCTTAGGTAGTTTTTGTTTTCGTTTATGTGGAAATAACTTGGCACATCTTGTATCGAGTTACTTGTTCGTTACTTGTTCTCGTGTATTTCTGTTCGCAACGTTTTGTTGTTGATCTATAGAGTATTTATTTATTTATTTTAAATGAAAGTTTGTTATTCATTACTATTTTGTTCATTAAATGATTAAATAATGCCAGTCACCATTGATTTTAAATTTATAATTATATAGGTAACTTAGGTGAAAACACTCGAAAAAATAAAAATTAATTTGCATTTGTTTTAAACTTAAAGGAAGAAATTGATAAATTTTGGAAATTATTAAGAACCAATAAAATTTTTGAAAAATTTTAAGGATCAATTTGTAAAATTTAGAAAATATGGAGACCAACTTGTAAAACTTAAAATGATAATATCTAATTTGACGTTCACATTCTATAGAGTTTGAGAAGAATTTCAATTTTATTTTTATTTTTATATGTTATTTCAAAATCATTAAATTTAACTTGTTTAAAATACTTTATAGATTTATATTATTTTAATATTTATTTCAATTTTCTATGCAAATAATAAACTTTGTACAAATTATTTTAAATTTCCTTAAAACATTATATTCTCATTAAAATTTATAATCTAAACACATTTTTATGTTGTGTTTGGATTAAGTAATTGAAATTTTTTAGTAAATTAAGTTAAGTCATTTTTATCCAAGGAATAAATTTTGATTAAGTCATTTTAAAGTTTTTTAAAAAATTATTTTTTTTTATTAAAATATTTCGTCCAAACATAATTGATAAATTCATTTCCTTGTTTTGATGTGTATGTTAAAGAGAGATGTTACTTTCCTTTTTATAACTAACACATGAATTAAATGAGGGTTTGGAGCTTAGACTTACGAGTTTTGAACAACAATTTTTGTAGGGTAGGAAAATTTTGAGTCATACAACAATAACATTAGCAAGATGTGCAAATTGTTAGGTTTATATTTATTTATAATTTATGTTGAGTCAGTCCTATTTTTAAGTCTTTGTTTTACTGTCAGTTAGTGCATTTGCCAAGTCAAGGTTGTTAGCATGTTAGTAGCAGTGAGGATCAAGTATTTAGGAGGCAGTTATTTTGTAACTGGTGTAGTAAATATTGCTACATCTGAATTAATAATAAACACAGTTTTTGAGCTTGGCATTTCGTTTGTTAATTTTGACACAAATAATGTCTAACATTTCATGTTGAAATTTGTGCATGCGATCATTTAGCCCAAAAATATCAACGACACGTTGAGTGAGGTAAGACACAAGTAAACCTTCCTCATCCACCTTCAGAGTATTATTGTTAATTTTTATGGGACACCCTATAGTGGAAGCCATAACTAATAAGAAACTTTCATCATAATAAACAATATTGATACATGGGAAATATATTCATACAATTGTGTGCTCAACTCTTGTATTGGGATAAGAAAACTCTTGTATTGGGATAAGAAAACTTCGATGTACCATGAAAATTTATTATTTGTTATTGAATGATATTAGTATGAATAAGTGATGTTATCTCGGTTGAAAAATGGATTTTACCTTGGTATGATGGGCGAGGTAACAAAGAGTGTCATGGAAAACATGCCAATTTTTCTTCGGTTGGACTGCCATATGAGGAAAAAAATTATACTGATCATCAGGGCCAAAGCCAAAAATATAAATTAGTGAGGGCAAAATTATTTTATACAAATATATTTATAATGAAAATACAATTATATATGTGCAATACAATAAATATAAATCATATTCGATGAATTTAAAATTCATTATGCCATAAAAGCCTTTAGACAATGATTTTTTTGGAATTACACAGCGTTTAAAAGCGCTGCCTAAACTGGTGCTGCTAAAAGATTAGACAACACTTTGGTTAATGTCAAAAGCATTGTCTAAAGGGGCGCTTTGACTGACAAACTCTGTCAAAGCACCATTTTAGACAGTGCTTTTACAATAGACTGCGCTTTTGCTTATATTTTAGACAACACTTTTATTGTAAAAGCGTTGTCTAAATGGTGTTTTAGACATCGTTTTTTGTTTTTTTCAGACGACCATTAGACAACGTTTTTTTGCCTTTTTTTAGTATACCTTAGACATTGCTTTTGCTTTTTTTGGTATACCTTAGACAACACTTTTTGATCAAAGCGCTATCTAAACCCCACTTTAGTCATCGCTTTTTGTGAAAGCGCTGTCTAAATCCCACCTTAGACAGCGCTTTTAGTGTAAAGCCCTATCTAAGGTATATGAATTTTTTTATATAAATTACTTTAAAAAAAACGTTGTTTGTTTTATACAGTTTATATGCACCTGTTTTTAAACCACAATTTACACCAGTTTTCAACCACAATTTGCATCTGTTTTCAACCACATTTTGCACCAAAATATCATAAATTAGAGCTTCAAACCAATATATACGCACCAATTTTGCCTATTTATATATACAATTTTCATCCAACAATTTATATATACAAAACAATTGATGATACAAATCATTTCATCCAACAAATATTTTGCTTCAAATCTATATATTACTTATAGAAATGCTAAGTAAAAAAGCAATGTGCATCAATATAACTCTATCTTCTACTTTGCACATATAACCTGAAACAACACAAAAAGATTGTAATTCAGTTAAAACAAGACATAAACAATGTCTATAGTTACAAAGTTATACATACTCAAAATTCTCATTAATTAAAGTAAGAGTACAATATACCTTATAAAACTCCGAGCTCCTATTGACACCAATCCTCTTTAATTTCATCCAAATGATCTATTGAGTAATACGCACACTTGAATTCATCAAAGTACTACATAATAATATAACATAGTATGATTTAGTTTCAACTATTTAATTATATGAGAAATATGTGTTAAATATTAAAATAACTCATAAGTTAAAAATACACACATCGGATGGAATCTCTATTCGATAAAAAAAAAAGAGTTTCTCTCATAAACCTCAACATGAAATAACCGCAATCTATACCATTACATTGCCAAGGAAACTACACATGGAAAGAAAATATGGATAAATCCTATGTTTTATCAAGTATCATCACTAATATAATAAAAAAATGTGATAATTAATATACCTCCACTCCAATCCATGTAATGTTGTTGGCTTTCCTCTTTGGTACTTGGATATCTCTTTGTGCTCGAAAAACTTGTATAATGCTAATAAAATATAAATGAATATTTAGAACAATTCACATAAATAAATAAATAA
Source organism: Lathyrus aphaca (assembly GCA_963966055.1). NCBI lineage: Eukaryota > Viridiplantae > Streptophyta > Magnoliopsida > Fabales > Fabaceae > Lathyrus > Lathyrus aphaca. The sequence continues at coordinate 510,448,553 of OZ014523.1, read as the reverse complement.
GTATACGCATGAATATTTAGAACAATCTCATTTACGTATTAATCATATTCTTCATATTCGGGTATGTTGTCAAATTATTTTCGAATGAATTCAGATAATACACAACTTCTCTGATAGGATTAATCGTGATCAACAACCAATGTTCAGTGTAAGATTAAACAAATGTTAGATGAAAACTTTCTACACGGCGTCAAAATATAAAAAAAATATAATAGATGAATTTAGAATGAAAATCTAACCCAATATTAAACGGTAAAAAGAACAACTTTTATGTATCTTTGTCGGCCAGAAAAAGGTTGTGTACATACATCATGACATCATCTAGTTTATTTATGATTAACCCTAAGTTGATACACGCGGGACTTAAGAATGCGAAACTTTTCTCCAATCCACGTGGGCGCATCAATTTGCATACATAAACCTTAAATAAAAACATCATTAACTTTAGATTATTCATTTGAACCATAAAGTAAATAAGTTGTTCAATTAATATAACAAAGTAGATCGGATATACCTCACGTATACATTGATAACACTGATGCATAATTCTTCATGACGAAAAACTTGCTCAAATTCATCATTAACAATTGATTGTTCATATTGAAATCCATAAATATCTTCTTCCATAGGTACAAGACGAATACCTCCTTTCGGAATATTTGTCATTTCTAAAAATGTCTGAAGGCACAACCTATACTTGAAAGTAGGTTTTTTTCTAGGCGCGGTCTTCTTAGCAACAACCAGTTTCGTGTGAAAACATTGTTAATCTCTTTACCATGAAGCTATATCATATAATTAGTTAGATGAAGTATAAGATCCCGAATTTAACATTTTGCATGCATAAATATCATATATTTGTGATGTACTTCTTTTTTTTGAAACAACGGATTCGGTATGCTGCGGAATCCCCTTATCTTTTGCTTTGGATTTTGTTGGAGTCTAATTAACATTAACATGTAAAAAATGTACGTAAAATGCGTGTAAAAACTTTGAATACTCAAAGGTACATAATGTTTTTGAGCATACCTCATATCCTACGCTAATGAGGCCTGACGTCCATGCAACAAACAAACCTATTGCATCTCCCGCCAATGTTGCATCCGAAACATCGTCAGAATATGGTAATAATGCATCCATATCTAAAGCAATATCAACCGAGACATTCAAACATCTAGTAGGGAGCGGTTTAATGTGAAGTAATTATTCTTAAGTGTTATACATTTTTCCCTTGCCAACCATCCGATAAGTTGGTGACGATAAGTAGAGGTGACAAGGGAAAATGCCCAAAAACCAATAAGAAATATGACATTGTTAATGTGTATATATGTCAATTAAATAATTTAAGCTAATAATTTAATTTCATAAAAATATATAATAATTACCTCTGGAATATTCGGTTGAAAGTTACAATCGATACTATCTTTGTCCAAAGTATCTTTAAAACCTGAAGCGATATCTCTTTCTTCTTAATTTTATTATTGAAATTCTAACATCCTAGCCTCTAACATTTCAGTATATGCTAATTTTCTTCTTAACACTACTAATCAATTTAATTCCTCCTAACTGAATTTTTCAAACATAACAACTAATCCTAACATTCACTAACATTTTGATTCAAAATTCCAGTCACAATTCAACTAACATACACTAACTATCAGGTAACTAATTTTAAAAGGTCTCATCCTAACTCATTCTAATCTCAACTCCTAAACACTTCTAACAGACCCTAACCATCTATCCCAAAGTCAGTACCAAGCTACATTCATGAGTAGAACCACTATTTATCATCTATAACGTTAACCTTAACAGAAAAGAAGAAATATTACCGAAACGGTGGAGAACGGGGGAGGACAATGGAGGAAGGACGATAGTGAGACTGTAACTGAGACGATGGAGGACGGTGGACGACAATGTCGAGAGCTGTTCGTTCGTTCGTTCGTTCGCAACAGAGAGGGAAAGAATATAGATATAAAAAATAGAATATTGATACTATTCAATTTTTTATTTTAATTAATAAGACCTTAGGCGGCGCTTTTGAGAAAAGCGCTGACTAATATAGGCCTTTAGTAGCACTTTTGACGAGCGCTGACTAATATGGGCCTTTAGCGACACTTTTCAGATTAGTTTTTTAAAATTTATATGAATCTAGATAGCGCTTTTGAGAAAAACACTGGCTAACATAGGACTTTAGCAATGCTTCTCAGAAACGCTGTCTAATGTGGTCATTTACCAGTGCTTTTCAAAAAACGTTGTCTAAGGTAGGCCTTTTAGCAGCACTTTTACTCTTTTTCGTATACAGTTTCCGTGTTTTATTATTTATTTAACTTATAGCAGCACTTTTGCAAAAGAGCGTTGTCTAAGGTGCGTTAGTAAAAGTCATTTTCGACGTACTGATTGTTTAAGAAATTCTTACTCAAAACTTCACTATTTCAAATTCTAGTATCTAAATATTTGTTTCTACTACTATTAAAAAAATATAATTAATTTAAGATACTTAATATTTGATTTTTAGTCAAAATAATTTAATTTATTGGATAACTTTTAATAAAATTTTGGTAAGTAGGGGCACATGTCCCCAATGTCTTACCCCGAGTTCGTTTATGTTGGTCATGGCTTCAATTCTCAATAACAATTTTATATTTTTTAAAACTAAAAAATGTGTGTTCCTTTTCCTATCAGATGCTTTTAGTAACCGGGATGAAAGATGAATATTTACCTTGGTTGAGAGTTTCCACCGAGAGAAAAAATATTGTTTTTTTAATATAACATAATATCCACAATAATATGCATTTGGTTATTATCGCGTCTACAAATAATTTTTATATATTAATTAACACACAAAACACAAATAATATATTATCAAAAATAAAAGAATGTGACAAATAATACCACTTACTTTTGAAAAATGATCTTTTTCCCTTAAACCACGACACATAAGATTGTATCCTTCCACAACTCTATCTATTGAAAAAAAACTAAATATAAACAAAAATTATTCAAAAATAAAGGTAACATTTTAATATTGTAACTAATATTACTTACACACTAATAATATATTTTATTCATGGATCAATATTATAATGTAACAAGAGCATAACATAACTACGGTATTTTATTTAAGACAAATAATTATTATTTCCATTAACCACTACATAAACACGTAGAATAATTAATGATGGATATGAAATTGAATATTAAATAAGAGAAAACACAAATCTATATTATGTATTTATGAATTGATAAACGGTCTTATGTAAAAATCTATTTTGAGTTAAATATGTTTGTGGTTCTACTAAATATCTCAAATTTTATTTTTAGTCCATCAAATTTTTTTTTTTTGAAGAATGATCTTTCTAAAAAATTTCATCCACAATTTTTGTCCATAATACCGTCGTCTAAAAATGTCATTAATTCAATCTCTAAGTAATAAATCATTGCTAAAATCATCATTAACTTTGTCACTAAGTTATAAAAATTATTGTTAAGTTACATAAGAGACCAAAATTATAGATGGAAACTTGTAAAAAGATCATTCTTTAAAAAAATATATATTTTGATATATTAAAAACGAAATTTAAGATATATAGAAAAAATTTAAGATATATACAAGGAGGATTATATATATATATATATATATATATATATATATATATATATATATATATATATATATATATATATATATATATATATATATATATATATAGTCTAAATTTTAGTGTACTATATGACATACTTTGAAAAAATAATTTTACACCATTATTCAATAAATGATATTCATTATACCATATCATACCTATAATTTAAAAGGGTCATGTTAACCGGGACACTTGTTAAGAATTATAATTAAGAGAAATATGTTATGTTCATTTCATTCAATACAAACAATATTCTTTAAAAAATTTGATTATCTCTCTTTTCAGAGTATTGAATACATATATATTTAGAAAAAAAATATCTTTTTAATCTTTTAAATAATTTTTTTTAAAGTATTTTTATAAGTACTTGAGAGTGCTCATTGGTATTTTCCTTTAAAACAACTCCAATGGTTAGATAGATTGATAATTTTCTAAGTGTAAAAAAAAAATTAAACCGACGGTGCATGTTCATTAAGCTCATATATTTTATATTAAAATTATTATTTTGTTATTTTTTTATAATATAATTATTATATTTAAATAAAACCACAATATATAAATTTGAATATTTAAAATAAATCATATTAAATTTAATCAATTCAGATCAAGTTTTTAAGTTATGGTATAAATTTAATTTTTAAAATCAACATGACCAATTATTTTTTAATTTATTTTTTATAAAATCATCATTAACTTTGTCATTAAGTTATAAAAATTATTGTTTAATGACATGAGAGACCAAAATTATAGATGGAAACTTGTAAAAAGATCATTCTTTAAAAAATATATATTTTGGTATATTAAAAACGAGATTAAGATATATAGAAAAAATTTAAGATATATACAAAGATGATTATATATATAAAGAATAAATGATGTATTTAGTCTAAACTTAAGTGTATATATGACATATTTTGAAAAAATAATTTTACATCATTATTCAATAAATGATATTCATTATTCCACATCATGTTAACCGAGACACTGTTTAAGAATTTCTTTTCGGAATAAACTACATTTGGAGTGATATTTTGGATATTCGGTATCCAAATTTTGTTTTTTTCTCTCTATTGTGGTGTTTTACCGAAATACAACGTGCTCCCTTCATTGTGGTGGAGAGATTTGGTAAATTTATTTAGTGATTTTGGTGGTTCTAAATTTTTAGATTTTCTTTCTCACAAGATTGTCAATGGAAATAAGACTTTTTCTGGATTTCCCGGTGGTGCGGTACCGTTTCTCTTGCTAGCTTATTTCCGAATTTATGGTCGGTTGCATCTAATAAATTCAGTTTGGTTAAGGACAATGGACACTTTGACGATGGTAATTGGGTTTGACGGCCTGATGTAGATCTAGGCGTTGTTACTGCTATTGTTTGAGCAGTTTCGCGAGCTTTGTGAGTTGTTGGGTGGGTTTGCCTGCTGTCCATCCGCAACTGACGCAGTATGTTGGATGCCGGACGAGGACGAAGTTTTTTCTGTTAAATCTGCTTATTTGCGGCAAGCCTAGGGAGTTTCTTCTACGATGGCTTCAGATTCGGGTACTATTTTAAATTCTGAATTTATTTTTCTTTGGAAAGCTCCAATTCCCATGAAGGTTCTAGTTTTTGGTCGGAGGGTATTTCATAATAAACTCCCAATGAGAGACCAATTACACAAGCGTGGAGTGTTATCTAATCATTTCGAGTTGGTCTCATGACAAATATCTTGATCACCTTTTATTTCATTGTTCCAAAATCATTTTGATTTGAAATTTTGTTTGTAATTGAGTGGGTATCAGAGAAATATATCTTGGAAGCACTCTTGGCCACTTGAACGCTTGGATAGTTAGGTTGATAGGGAAGCATATTGCAGTTAAAAAGGCGGTGAAATTGTGGTTGATTATTTGTTGGGTGTTGTGGTCTTCGAGGAACAATATCATGTTCAAAGAAGAATTTTTGGATTTTGATACTATCACCAACAAAATTATTATTTTTCCATGATGGTGGTTAGGCAGGAAACATATGAATACTTGTAACTATTATGACTTGTCTTTGGTTCATTCCAATTTTTTATGATCTTGAGTCCTCATCATTTTTGAGATTGGGGTTTTTGTAAGTGAGTTAGGATACCCCTTTGTATCCTCTTATAAATATATTTTTGCTGGTTAAAAAAAAAAAGAGTAATTATTTTTATAAGAAATAGAGAAATGTTGACCAAAAATTAATTAAAATTTTTGAGACGTGAGTTATTGTTTTGATTGAGCATTGAGAATTGATAAAAAAAAAAAAAAGACAAAGCAGCGAAACCAAGGTCTCAAAAGCGTATTGATTCTACACCATTCAACGTGCCTCGTTTTCTGTTTCATTTTTTTCATACACACTTTTTATTCTCTTGTCTCTCTTTCTTCCCTCTTATCTCCCTCTTCTTCTCACTTCAAGCTCCCACCACATTCCATTTCCCGATCATGTACCTACCACACCCCTCTTCTTCACTTCTCTTACTAAATTTCTCACTCTTCTTCCGTTTCTCCTTTTCCTCTTCTTAAACTATACCCCCTCCCCTCATGGCTTGCTTAACTCGCCATAATTATCATTCTCCACTCCCCAAAATGGTGTCTGACAAACCCTCTTACCGTCTCGACAAAGTTTTTCCTGTTTATGCCATGGGTTTACCCGACCCGCTTCCTCATTCTATCCTTGACGGGTCGGACCCCATTTGGGAAGCTGTCAAACTAGAAGCTAAGCTTGAGGTACTCTTTTAGTACTTATTGTCAACTAAATTCAGTTGGTTGTCACTCTGAATGTGATCATGATGTTGAATTTTTGTTCTAGGCTGAAAAGGAACCGGTGTTGAGTAGTTTTTTGTATGCTAGTGTTCTATCACATGAATGTTTGGAGCAGGTGCTGGCTTTTGTGGTTGCCAACCGTCTTCAAAGTCCTACTCTTTTGGCTACACAGTTGATGGACATAATGTCCAATGTCATCCTGCATGACAAAGGGATTCAGCGTTCCATTCGTCTTGACGCTCAGGTAATTTCGTCTTTTTTATCCTAACTTGGTTATTTATATAGTGTTAAGGTTAATGATGTTAGAGTTTTAGTATTTTGTTTGTATGTATAATGTGTTCAACTTAATGGTATTCGTATTTTTCAGTTGAACTAGGGTCATTCTGACTTAAATTTGGAGTTTAATCGGGCGTGATCTAGTATTATGTATACTATCCGATCATATGTTATGCATGATCTAGCGTATCTTATGCGAAATAATAAGGCATGATTGAATTGGATGCACGAGTAATTGTGTTTAGTTAAGGGGTTGCCTCGTAATATTTTAAAGATAAGGTCGTCTAAAATAATACTCACTCTTGGTTCTATTTATTAAAGTTTTTTTTTTAGATTCATTGAATAATCAATGTATCTGGTCCATTATATTGATTTGATACATTGATTATTCAATAAATTCAAAAAGTAAAATTTCTCTTATAAATAGGATCATAGATAGTACTAAATTGCAGTTTGCCCCGACTATAACGCGATTTTGGTTTCCACTTTTTTGGTCGTGAGTGATTGCCTTTTATGTTTCTGCTTTGTGGTTTAGGGTGTTCGCGACAATAATTGGCGTGGCTTTAAGGTAGATTTGAAGTAAAAAGATATAGGGGTTTAAACCGTTAAAGGAAAACGGAAAAACCAAAATCGCACAATTTGAGACTTTATCTTTAGTTTTGCTTTATAATTTAATTTTGTATTGGGAGTGTTTGAGGGTGGGATTGATGTGTCTTGAATGAATGATTATATGATTTGATTATTGTTTGTGTTTGGAAACAGGCATTCAAAGAAAGGGACCCTGCATGTTTGTCATATTGCACTGCAATTTTGTATATGAAGGTAATAAATCTTTGCTTTTATTCTCTACTTTCTGTTTTTGACTTAGACTTATTGCTTTTCACTTCTAGTTGTGCACTTTGTTTTTTATTTTGGCTCATAATGCACTTTGTTCTAGTTTCCATCATAAGGGATAAAGAGCTTTTTTATAAATAATTCTGCATTACCCTTTTTGTAAAAGTTAATTGGAATTGTTTTGACTTTAAGAAAAAAGTTGTTCTCAAAAAATTTTATATTAACAAAATGCTAGCACCACATGTTTACTGGGACCTACCACATATAGTATTTCAATTTTCTACTCCATTTTGGTCCAACACCCACTAACTTGTTGTGTACTCAATTTACTGTATTTGCTTGGGTATCAATCATTGTGTTCATGTTGTAACATCTAGAGAGTTTTATTGTGGTTTTTGTGTTTAAGACTCCAACATGTCCCTTTTTCATGCGTATAATAGCCTCGTAGGACTGACATTTAAGTGTGATCTGGCAACAGGGTTTCCATGCGCTGCAAGTCCATCGAGTAGCGCATGTATTATGGCACCAGGGACGCACAATCTTGGCCCAGGCTTTGCAAAGTCGTGTTAACGAGGTAGCTTACTATTTGGTTAAACTCGATAAATCCAATAAACATGAAGGGATTTCATATTTATGTTTCTGTCACTGATAATCCATCCCCTTGTCTTTTCCTTCTCAGGTTTTTGCAATTGACATTCATCCTGGTATGTTGTTTCATCTTTGTTTGAAGTATGCTAGTTTCTCCGTTTAAGATATTGAAAGCTCTTTGTTCATTGGTTATTGCTTAATTATTACTATTGCTGAAGTTTACATTTTATGATTTTTTTTTTTATATAGCTGCAAAAATCGGGGAGGGGATTTTATTAGATCATGGGACAGGCGTGGTTATTGGTGAAACTGCTGTTATTGGAAACAGAGTTTCATTGATGCAGGTGAGTGTGTTTCTTCATTAATGCTTGACACCTTTAATAATCTCAAGTAAATTAGTACTTTCACAATTTCATAAAATCATGTGTTTCATAAAATGACTCTTGCATAAGAGGAAAATAGTTACTCAAAAGCTTTTTGTTTTTCTACATGAGGAAAATAATTAGTATACGTCTTTTTGAAGTTCTCTTAACAAGCCTCCATGGAAAAGATAATAATTCTGAAAACTGTTTTGAAAACTATTCTAATTTCACTTTTACGAAATTGCTTTATGAGATACTTGTATACTGCAAAGAGATTTATGGCTAAAACTATTTTGTAACGAAGTTTGAAACTCGTGCGTTCACTATGCTCTTAAGATGATATATGTATGATTTGGCAGGGCGTAACATTGGGAGGCACGGGGAAGGATACAAGTGATCGTCATCCCAAAATAGGCGAAGGGGCACTGATTGGAGCTGGTTCAACTATACTCGGAAATATAAAAGTTGGTGAAGGTGTGATGATTGCTGCTGGCTCCCTCGTGTTAAAAGATGCCCCTCCCCGCAGGTATTATTGAATATCTAACTATTTATTAAAAAAATCTCAGTCGTTGCAATTCGATTTCTTTCATATTACAACTCTTTTATTGTTCTGTTTGCTTTGTCTTAAAGCATTGTGGCAGGAATACCGGCAAAAGTTATTGGTGGTCTAAGGGAGCATGACCCGGCTTTAACCATGAAACATGGTAAGCCAACCTTTGAACATTCCATATTATTAAGCCAACCTTTTTCAATACCTGTTACCTATGATATCGCAATTGTTTGTTCTTTTAATTGTGTAGATGCTACAAAACCATTTTTCACTGATGTAGCTGTTAACATTATAGATGAAAAGTCGAGTGGTTAGTTTTCTTCAATCTTATCCTCCTGTTTAAATTCGATAAAACTAGCATGGTGTTTTCTTATATGTATAAAATATTTTAACATGTTTCAGGAACAAAGAATCAAGAAAAAAAGGAATCAAACACTTGAGTGGTTCGGGTGCGTAGATCTCATTTTGGATTGATTGTCTTCAAAGAAAAGATGGTGCTGTAGTACTTAATGTTAGAATCATGATCAGTTAAAAATGATGTAGCGGATCTCAAATTTCAATAATACATTTTGCTTGTAACTTTTGCTGCTGAGTGCGGAGGTTCTTGCACCAGTAGCTGCTAATAACTTAAAAGCAGATGCTACTTGTCTCTGGCTTCTGTCTTTTTTATTTCATCTGAGTTGATGGTGTGTTTAATGAAGAGTTCTTCGTTACACCTATATGTTTCTTTCAAATTTCATCATGTTTGAGATTTGTCTTCAGTGTGCAGTCTCCCTAGCGCTGCACTCTCCGGCAATGCCCCTCACATGCTGTCACGGAGCGAAAGTACTTGAGCGTACAAACACGGTAGTCAGACTTGAGATCCTATGCAAGATCGGATAGGCATAACAAGATCGTGAATCGGAGGATCGTAACACGGTGCGTAAGATCCTACAAAAATGAGTTTGATTGATTGAATTTGATTTTTGGTCGAAAGGTAAACTATTATGACTTGTATCCAAATATTCGAGGACTAGGATGGATATTGCATCAAACTAATCATTCTTCATCTGATTATATTTATGAAACTTTGTGAGGTGAAGTAAGTTATAATTCCTTCGTGGAATACAAACATTCGAAAGGCATGCTATTATGGCTTGTATCCAAATCCCCATGGATTAGGATGGATATTACGTCCAACAAACCATTTTTCATCCATGAAAGAAATGAACTAAATTTGGTTAATTATTGTATTTTTGAACGGAAGATGAGTACTCGAAAGACAAGTTATTACAGTTTGTATTCAAGTATTCAAGATTAGGATGTATATCACGTCCAACTAATTATTTTTTATCTGATTTTATTAAGAAAATGAGGTTTGAATAAGAATCAAGTAGAGATACCTCAAAGATGACGAGTACTCGAAACACAAACTATTACGACTTCTATCCAAATACTCGGGGACTAGGATGGATATTACGTCCAACTAATCATTTTTCATCTCACAAGGAACAAATTATATTTGATTGTGTTATTAACTTTGAGAGGATGACGAACACTCGAAAGACAATCCATTACGACTTGTATCCAAATCGGAGACTAGGATGAATGTTACGTAAAACTAATCCTTTTTCATCTGATTTATTTGAGAAATATATTCAAATTTTATGAAGAATAAAAAAAAGTTTTTAATATTTACATTAAGGTGAAGTCTAAGGTGAGAGTGTAATTAAGTCTCTCACCAGTTAAACCTCTAAAATATACCGTAAGGTTTGATCAACACATCAAAACTATTATAATTAAAAATAAGAATATTTATATAATCTCACACAATTTTTTCCCATTATAACTAAATCATGTAATTTTTTTTTTATCATCATTAACTTCCCACATGAAAACGGTACACACTAAACAAAAATAATTGGATTCAATCAATATTTAAGTGTATATATCTTCTTATTTTTAAGATTTGGTGATGGATTTAGATATCTCGCATACATTTTATTTCCATAGTTATCCCAAATTTTTTCCAGCAAAACTGAAGATTTTTTAAAATGATATTCAATTTTCGATTTTGTAAACTTTTATGAAAAAATTAAGGACACATTTTATTATTCTCTTTTATTATACCCACTGCTATGTTAAATCAAAGCCACTGTTATCTAAATCTATATGTAGAAACAATATCTCCATGTAACAATGGAATCAGATGAGAGAAGTGAGAAGAAAACATGAATAGGTATTTGAATAAATTTTTAAATTTTTTTATATAGTTTTTAAATCGGTTATTTAATAAACCGATGTAATAGGTTCCTGAATATATTTTTGAAAAAATTTTTTATATAGTTTTTTAAATCGGTTCTTTCAAGCACCGATGTAATCGATTTTTCAAATAGTCTTTTAAATTGGTTTTCTTAATAACTGATGTAATAGGTTTTTAGAATAAATTTTTGAAAATAATTTTTTAAATAGTTTTTTAAATCGGTTTTTAGCATAACCGATGTAAAAGACTTTATATCAATTTTTTTATTATTTACAATACTGCCACTGTGTTACTATTTAACAAAAAATTGAGATATTACATCGGTTAGAACTAATACCCGATGTAAAATCATTTATAACAAATTCTTTTATTATTTACGAAACTGCCACTGCGTTATTTTTTACATCACTTATAATAAATGCCTGATGTAAAATCATTTAACAAAATGTCTTATTTTTAGTAGTGTGTTTTATTGTACGTGAAATGTCATTAGTGTGAGAATCCTAATATTTTTGTTGTTATTGTTTTACAAAGCTTCGTCCGTTGATTATTGTGAAAAGGTCCTAATATATTTGATTTGATTTTTGTGGAACCATATAAATCTATTTGGTTTGATTTTTGTATAACTACTCAAATTTATTTAGTTTCATTTGTTTTATTTTGTTATAAATTTAATTTTGTGGTTCTATATATATCTTTTTCTTTTTTGTTTAGTAAGAAAAGTGTTTACTCATTGATTTGTAGATATTTTAATTAAATCTATAGCAGGTGATGCGTTGTGCTAAAGAGAGAATGATTCTTGAGAAGATTGACAACAGTAGAATATTCTAGATGCACTTAACAAGATATTTAAATATGATTACAATATTATGAAGATGCTTTGTACTTACAAGCTTTTATATTTTGATTTTAATTATAATTTATTTCTTAAATGTTACAAAATCCATTATATAATATGATATGATATGATATATTTGCCTTTGTCTTGAAGGCTTTTAGAGTCGAGAATCTAACTTTGATCTAGCATTTTATGATTCACTACAATTGATAATTTGTGATAGAGTGAAATTTCAATGGATATAATGTAGGATACCACATGATGGCAAAGAGCACAATTGCACAATCATGGGATAAATAATCCTTATCTTTTTCTCTATTATCTTTTTTATCAAATAAAATAAAACTCTCATATTATAGGTAGATTTAATGTAGATTTTTTTTTGTACGTGGACTTATTAAGTTGTTTATCTAATCTTATTTGTAGGATATTTGGAAATGAATGCACATATTATAAATACAAAAGTGTTGGAACATAGGAAAATTGAATAGATGTTCTCTTAAAAGAGTTACATAATTCATTTTTAGAGGTATTGTTTTTTTACTCTACATAATTAATTTTTAGGATAATTCATTTTTACATGTTTTTCTGTTTACTAAGAGCTTTTACTTTTGAAGAAAAAAAGAGGAATATTTTTTGTTGGGTTTAAAGCTAACGCCTGTTAAACCAATTAATTTCTAAGGACAATAAGGCATTAAGTTGTGTGTGGTTCAGGATAACCAATTCATAGTGATTGCTTCATTGTAAAATGTTATTAAGAAATGACAATCAGTTATCTATTACTATCTATGAAAGATATAAAGAATTTTGAGCTGACTGTTTTTCTTACCTATTTTGTCCTTTAAAATATAGTTTATTTATTTTTGTAAAAATAAAATGCTGATAAAATGTGCAGTTATTTTAGAGAATTATCTTAACGGCCAATATTAATCTATAACTGCTACAAAGTTGGTTTTTTCAATTTATTTTATAAATCTCTTAAAATATAATTGTTTCAATACAAATTGATGACAAGTAAATAAAACATGTTTATTTAATGCATTTAATATATGTAGAAATTAGATAAAACATGTTCATATGATGATGTTTTATAATTTATGGCGAATGAGAGGTAAATAAAAAAAAAGTTCAGTTTTTTACTCTCTTTTGATTACCAATTTGTAACTCTCTCTCACATTATGTGTTTCTAATTCATATTTAAAACGCATATGTCTTTCTTTACCATTTAAATACATTAATTAAAAGCTGAAAGACAATGGTTAATATATGACTACTTTGCTTCTTTTTTTTTCTGTTTATTTTTTTAAATATCATTTATTAACATTGGAAAAAATGAATACCAAAAAAAAAGTTTTCCCTATTTAAGATTATATTTGTTTATATTGTAAAAATGTAATACTATTTAAATGTAAGAGAAAAATTTCATACTGATTAGAGAAGTATCAAAAGACATCTATGAGGTATTTGTATTTTTTCTATCCTCAGTATCTTGGCAGTAGAATCAATGATATTATTACCCATGAGCCATTTGCTTCTATCAAAAGGGTGAATTCTTAGGCGGTTTGTTTCAATATGTTTATGAATGAATTGCTCTTTTTTTAGTTGCACTTTTACTTTTTTCTATACATGTATTTTGTCTATGACAATGTTTCTTTGAAGTAATAGAGCCAATTATTTCAACAATTCTTTACAAAGACAAGGAGAGTGTAAATAGTTTGAGAGTGTAAAGATAAAATTTAGTTTTTTTAAACGCATTTTTTTTACCGTAATACATCTTTCTAACCTCTAAATTATTCCACTCATATTATTGATATAATTGAAAAAATTGATTGAATAATAGTATGTCACACGATCCTTGGTATTCATAAGAAAAATTAATTTGCGAATATTACGTATTACAAATTTTTTTGTAAGTATATGAATAAGTATGCTAGACCTCATCATATAAATAGTTTACGTTAAAAAACTTATAAAAATTACACTATTCATATTTTCACGCGGTGCACCTTAAAAAAACAGACAAATGGGCACAAGAGTGCCCGTTTGAATGCTAGTTATAATAGTTTTGATGTGTTGATCAAATCTAACGGTATATTTTAGATGTTTCACCAGTGAAGGATTTAATTACACCTTCACCTTAGACTTCACCATAGAATTAAGTTACTTTTTTCTTTTAAATAAAAATATTAAAATATACACCATTTATTATCTTTTATAAACCGAATTCACGCATTTTACACGTATACATGAATTTTTAAATTTTTTTATTATTCAAAACCCTAAAAAAAACTAACGTATCAACAACAACAAAGTAGTTGATTTTATACATAATTTAAAAATAAATGTTTAAAAATTTCTTAAAATTATTAAGTGTGGCTAAAATATGATTAACTATCATCTACAAACTCTCATGTTTATAAAGATGCAAATCAACGTTATAGCACATACTCTGGTAAATAATGCTTAAATGTTTCAAAATTCGTTACTTAATAAGTGTTATAAAAAATATGATTAATAATATCTCGTTAAATAAATTCAATTAATAATTGTGAATAAATATCAAATATAATATATGACATAGTATTTCATTTATTCATCTTTAAATAATAAATTTTAATAACTAAATTATTTTTAAAAAATATGATTAATACTCATTTTACAAACTTTAAGTAAAATTTATTAGGAGGCAAATCAATGATGTATCATATGCTATTGCAAAGGTTCCATATCTTTATTAAAATTCCAACCTATATTAGAAACATTATCAAGAATAAAATGCTACAATTAGTGATTTTTTTATTTAAAATAATCTACTTTAATAAAAAAAATTCCAAAATAACATGAATTTCAAAAAAAATTACCAAAGTGGCGTACATTTATGCACATTCGCCGTATAATTGGCCGAATGAGAGCAAAATATACATCAATTTGCCACACCATTTGGCTATATAAATTTTTTTATCACACATTCACCACACCATTTGGCGAATGTGTGCATTCACTTAAAAGAATTTGCCACTTGATGTGGCGAATGCGTGCAAATTCATTGTTTAAGATTTAAAGGCATTCGCCAAATGAAGTGATGAATGTGTTACTTTGTGATTTTTTTCCTATAAATACATGTGTCTTAAACAAATTTATCACTCATTTACACCAAACTTCTCTCACTCCTTCCTTACAACCTCTCTCTCATTCATTCCTTTCAATCTCTCCCTCTCACAACATGGCTTCTCCTCGTCCATATACATTTGCATCGACACCATCATCCTCAACATCAGAAGAACCACTTCCAAAATTTGATATTTTGAAGAAAAATGATTTGGTGTTTTTCTCACCAACAAAGCCTCCTTTGAAGATATTGCTCTGGAACATGCAAACTTTGGAACACTTGCATAGAGAATTAAACCGCTGGTTAGAAGGAGAAATCAGACATAAAGAAAAGATCATTAAAATTGAGAAGCGGGTTGTGGAGTCTGGTGTGATGAAATGGAGAAAAGTGGTGAATGATGCGGGTGTTCTTATGATGATGTTAGGTCAAGATGAAGTTGTCTTGATGGTTGTAATAGGCTAGATATGTTGAATGTTCTAGTTGTTTTATTTATGTATGGTCATGTTTTAAATTATGTATTTTCTTGTTTTATTTATGTATGTTCTTGTATGTGGTTGTAAGATTTTATTGGTATGAATGAAACAAACGAAGCTTCTATTATAAATAGATACGGTTACAATGGTTTAAATTATGTCGTTGTGCTTGGTCCAACATTGGGACATTTTTTACGATTGTGTCCGGGCTGACGACATGAACTACATAGTCTCACAATTTTGTTCGCCGTATTCATTTCTGTGTGAATACGTGTGCTGTTAGGATGCCCCTTTTTCTTTCTTTGCATGTTTTCATTGTGCCAGACTATTTCCCCGTTGTATGTGGGCTAGTAGTCCTCATTTGCAACAACCGGAAAGTTTTTGTTGTAGACATTGCAAAGATTGTGTACTTGGTAAATAAGGGACAATAAGCTTGAAGGGTCCAGCTGAACCTTTGAACATGCTGCTAGTTCGCCATTTCATTTGGCTTATGCGTGCATATATATTTTTGCCTATAAATCCAAACTCCAATTTTAAGTTTTAACCACTCACTAAACACTCTAGCTTTCTAAACACTCTAGCAAATCAATATTCAATGTCTCTACTAACTATGGATTATCAACGTAGAGGAACAATTGAAAATATTGCTAATTTTGTAAGTCTTATTCTTGCTATAATTATTTTTACTTATTTTTACTTATGTCAATTATATATAATTTTTACTTATCTCAATTATATATAATTTTTACTTATATCATTCTTGTCTACGTAATGTAAAAAGATTTCGTTGTCGGGTGCATGACTACATACCGTATGATCCAATCATAGAATCGTATCTATGTTTATGCGGATTTGGTGATGTCATAAAGGTGCACAACAATTCGTTAGACACAAAGTTTATTCTGGCACTACAAGAGAGATGAAGACCGGAGACACACACTTTTCACCTGCCATTTGGTGAATGCATGGTAACACTCGAAGATGTTTACATGCTTTTGGGTTTACGTGTAACTGGTAAATCTGTTTTTGGTAAGGTCAACCATAAGAATAGTAGAGGAATTTTTGGGTACCCCTCTCATTGACAAAGAGCAGCCAACAAATACTCGTAGCAGGGGTTCAACGATTAATCTAAGAGTATTTAGAGCCTATTATGCTAGTATAATATTAAACGATGAATCAACTGAGTTAGAAAAAATTATTAAGACTAGGTGTTATATTATGATTTTATTTTGTCATTTTTTTATTTCCTGACGGTACCAGTAACACAATAAATATGATGTATTTAGCGTTGTTGCGAGACATCAACAAGGTAAACACATATAGTTGGGGTTCAGCTGTTTTGGCCCATTTGTATAGTAGTCTTTGTAAGAATGTCGCAAAGGATACTTGTCTATTTTCTGGTTGTGCTTTTCTGTTACAAGCATGAGGGTATTCAAGACTGCTGATGCTCGCCCCACGCAATATGAATCCATGTTTGTTCCCTTACGCCAACCAGTAAGTCTGTTATTATAATTCTTTTCTTAAAATATTAAATTTTAAATATTCTACGATTATTGTAACTAATTGCTTTTAAATCTTTTCTGTTTAGCTGGTCCGATCTTGGGATGAATTACAGCAGAAATCCAAGAAGTTTCATAGTTCTCTATCGCAATTTGTTAGACCACATGGGTGTTGACTAGGTATTGTTATCTAAAAAAAACTATTTTCTTTTTAATGCAATTTATGTACTAAAAAAATTCTCTACTTAAAAAATTCTCTACTGAAAAAATTCTTTTCTTTTTAATGCGGTTTATCTGGTGACCATATTTAGGCATGGACCATGAACCTAACCCCAAAGATGTTGCAATTTGGACAACAAAAACACCAATCATCTGGTTCACTACAATTGAAATGCACCAGACAGATCGGGTGAAAATGCAGTTCGGAGTGCAACAAGATATTTCGGGCCCTCCGACATGTTTGGGAGAATGGCATTTGAAAAGAGTAAATGACATGTGGAATATGGATGATTGGAAAGACTTTGCTAGGGAGTTGCGTCAACAATGGAGAGATCGCCGCCAACATGTCATAAGGTTTCCAGTCCTGCAAAATGTTAGACCAACTAGAGAATATTTAGTTTGGTTTAGGTCAGTTACAATACAACAGTGAGTGTCTGATAACTCATACTTGATTGATCCGCGATTGCAGGCCGCAGGATACGCCCAACCACCTACCCCACACCATGACTTATCCACCCAATTCCAACCATCAACTTCAAACACCCATAGACCATTCTTCCAAACCCGTAACCCATTCATGCCACAAACTCAATCACAACAGCAAGAGCCTAACCCATTCCAATATACGCCCGATAACTCCTTCAACTCCACACCCACCTACCATAGCCCCCCCACCTTTGTTTCGTTCTCAAAACGAGGCAATATCCTCATTCGGTCAATTGTATCATCCTCACCAAACCCAATCCAACCCAGCCCAACCAATACGACCCAACTTTGAAAACATGGGCACTCAACTGAGTTACGGCAGCACCTTTGGCAGCAACCCTCCTGATTATTGGGGACAAATGGTTGCAAACATAACAGAATCATCGGCTCAAGAACAACTGCCTCCACCAAACACACAAAGACATGAGGCACCTCAACCACCTCGCAGTAGAGTTCAAATGCGGGGTCATCCCCGTGGATGTGGTACTAGGGGACAATTAGATCGGGCGGGAAATTAATCTTTTATAATACCACTGTTGAATTATCAATAATAATTTTGTATTATATTTTTCTTTGTCGAATTCTTTTAATTAAATTTATTAACTTATCATTATTAAGTAAAAAAGATTATAATTCTTATCATATATACTAAAAAAAATTTAAATATAAGTGTTTTACATAATATATATATATATATATATATATATATATATATATATATATATATATATATATATATATATATATATATATATATATATATATATATATGCCAAATTAATTAGGAAAGCATTAAAAAAAATCAAAAAAACACATTGCACATTCATCACTTCATTTGGCGAATGTCTTTAAAATCACAAAGTAACATATTCGTCAAATGGAATGGCGAATCCATTTGAATTTTTAGCCATGTTTGCCAAATGGTGTAGTGAATGTGTGTAAAATTGCATTATTTACCCATTTGAATTGACGAATTCATTTGTATTATGCATATATTCGTCAATTCAAATGACGAATCTTTACTAAAACTACACCAGTTTGATATTTGTATTATGCATATATTCGTCAATTCAAATGACGAATCTTTACTAAAACTACGCCATTTTGATATTTCTTTTAAATACATGTTATTTTGGTATTTTGTTTATTAAAATGGGTTATTTTAAAAAAAAATTCACAATTAGTAAGAAAAAAAATTAAAATTTTCGAGGAAATTTATTGTAACACTTGTGAAAATATCATTTTTATCCTTGTGAAAAAAGTATTTACAACTTCAATGCTAGATCCAAGTCTCTTTCCCGTTCGGAATACAAATCCGCCAAAACGGTGACTGGACCATTCCGAAACGGCAGTGTTTTCTCCTCACCTTGACATTCGCGGCGGTGTGAGATCCATTTCACCACCGGCGATCTCACATTCACCGGTGGTTCCCGCGTTTAAATCTCTTCTACCTCATATATGTGCAATATAAGGTACACTCAATTATGGAGAATCTCTATATTATTCAACATTTCTCCTAATTCAGTTACGTTGCTAGATTTGTGTTAACTTCTAATTCAATTCAATCATGCATCGCAACGATTTGGAGAGAAGATTCAATCGCCACAAAAACTGAGCTCTGCTTTTGTTTATCTATTCTGGTGAAAGCTCGTTCCATTTTATGGATTATTATATATGGAACATTTTGGAGTTGAACTTCAAGTAATTTAAAATTGTTATTGTTTGGATTTGTAATTAGTTAGTGAATTATGATTGGAAGTTTTAAAATGATTCAATCTTGTAGATACTGAAAAGTTTTATCATAATTGCTTGCTCTATTGAAATTTTCCATCTGTATTGCTTATAAAATAATAGATTCATGGCTATTGGGGGTTTAATTGCAGCTTATGCTGGTAAAACGTGTGACACAAGTTGATGGCATCTGGTGAAGGTGATAATGGTGGAATGATGGAGATTCCCGCAGAAGATTCTTCTGGACCTGAGGAGCATTTGTCTGATTCTGATATGAATCGTCAAAGCAAGGATGGAAGTAATGTAAATCTAGTAATGGAAAATGGCTTATCTGATGGCAATGGTTCGGCTGATGCTTATGATCAGCTTCTGCAAATGGTTGTTGACCTGAAATTTCAGAATGAATTTTTGAAGTCCCAGTTTGAGGGGTTTAGCAATGTTAACAGTGTAAGTAGTGAGTCTAGTATACAGAAAGGAGCCGGTGGAGTGGAGGATGGGGAATCTGACATTGTGAAAGAGCTCCGGGAAAGGATAGAATTGTTGAATAAAGAGTTTCTGGAAGAGAAACAAACGAGAATTGCATCTGAAGAAGCTTTGAAGCACCTTCAAATTGCGTATTCAGACGCAGAAGCAAAAGCCAAAGATCTATCTGAACAGCTTGTAGAAGGTGTGGTTATGTTTGAGTCACGTGTTTAATAACGAAAGTCAGATATTAATCATGAACGAACAAATTTAACTCGTTAAATATCATTTTACCCTGTATATTGTTACTTGTTTGGTAGCTAGTTTTACTTCCAAAACTAATTCTTACTATGTATTTAGTGGTGATGAGGCCATATTGACATAAGGGAATTAATACTGTTCAAGAAAATTTTATCTTAGAAGAAAGCATTGTGTTACTTTCTTGTGTAGCTCAAAATAAGTCAGAACGTGAAATAAAAGATTGGGAAGAGAAGTACTCTGAAATTGAAGCCAAGTTAAACAGGCTTCACAAAAGGGCAAAACAACGCATACAAGAGGTTCAAAAGGTGAAATACCGCTATATTCTTTTCTGGCTCGTTAATATGTTTTTATGTTGATATTGTTCCATTTCCTTGAAGTAATGCTACTTGCACAATCTTTTATAATAAATTGTGCTCAAACTTCTAATCAAGTGGGCCGTTTAAACTGCCCTAACCCTCTGAAACTTAGGTCATGTATCCATATCATAAGTTTGTGTGAATGGTATACTTTTTACCTTTGCTTTCTTATATGATTGAAATTTTGATACGGGACTGAACTATTTGCTTATAATGATGAACCCTGGCCCCCAAAATTATTATATTATTACAAATAAGTAATGATGTTCTTGTTTAGTGCTTCAACAAAACCTCTTGAAGCAATTTATTGAGGCACTTAACTGGATTATTTTCTGTGTTTAATATAGAAGTGAGTTCATCTCTTGGTTTGAGAAAATTCCATTCGCAGGAAAAAGATGATCTTGAGGCACGACTCTCTGAGGAAAAGGAATCTGCCGAGCGAGCATCATCTCAAGAGTTAGAGCGCACAAGGAAACAAGCAAATGAGGCATTGAAAGCCATGGATAATGATAGGCAACAGCTAAGAAGTGCAAACAACAAGTAAATGCACTAATTTACTTTTCATCATGATGATTGATAAATAAACACATTCATTACTTGAAAATTTGTGCATCTTCAGGCGTATCAGGAGAAGCTATATTCTGTTATATTTTATATTATAGGATCTATTTGTGTATTAATAAGATATGCTTATGATAGGAGTTTACCCAAGCGATAGGGTTATTTGCACTGCAAGGATCAGATCACAACTAAAACTATCACATTCCATTTTATTCCATGTCTTCTTTATTCGTGTGTAACATGTTGCACTTCTTTTTTCACGGAGCATACTGCCAATTTTGTCCTCCAAAGATTAAGGTGTCACCACATTAGTGCTCTAAATTTTTTTGCATCAGATCAATTTCCCCAAAAATTAATGTGTCACACACAGCAATAATCCTTTAAAGACTTTTTCAACAAATTAGTACCTTAGAAACATAGTTGTAATCGGACTCATACTTAGAAAAGCCGAGACAAAAGGACAAATTCAGGAACAACTTTGTATCTTTTAAGGATAGATTTGGTGAAATAGTTCTTTGAAATACCAATATGGTGACACTTCAATCTCTGAAGGGCTAATTTAATAAGTAATGACAAAAATATTTAGTAAAAAAATATTATGATAACCTAATTTTCAGAGGAACAAATTAAGGCTTTATTATTTTTTAAATTATGAATGTGGAGTAACTCAATGCAGGAGAATTTTTGTATTAGGGGTTGGGTCTCTGCATGTTTTATATAAATATACTTTCAAAAGAAATTCTAATTTCTCCTGTTTGTGGAGAAAGCTAGTGATTTTGCTCCAAGATAGCACATTAACCCTTGATTTCAACTTACTGGGCTATGTAGGAATCATTAGAAAGCAACCTTGCCTTAAATTGATCCTGAATTTTTTCCTTGAAGGTTTCTTGAAATCTGCCTCTAGGCTAACAAAACGTTTTTGATGTGTCTAAATAAACTGATTCAAGATTTTTATGGAAAAGGGAGAATTCAAAGTACTCATCCCTATTTGTAATAATAATAATTAGTTAAAAAATGTGTTGCCCAGGCTTCGAGATACCATTGAGGAATTACGGCGTTCATTGCAACCTAAAGAGAACGCTCTTGAGGCGTTGCAATTGTCACTTGCTGAAAAAGAACAGGTACGTACAAATTATCCATTTATTTTAATTGGAGAAGTGTTTATATGATTTGGATCTCCTGTATGTATATTATGTGTAGTGCTTCAGTCTTACTGGTAACGGGTTATTACTTATGTCTTTGCATCTTGTGGAAGTTTGTATCTTTAACTTGATGCAGTACACTATTTATAAACTAAATAATTGAATTGCTTTACATTTTATTAAATAATATTTGGCAAACGTACTGTTTTACCCAACTTATTTTACTGCCTCTGCCCAACCATAACTTTGTATTTAGGTTGTTGTCAAAAGAGACTGTAGCAACCACTAATTTTATAACATTAATAGTTGGGTATCATAAAATTTGACAACTCAGATGCTGGAAGATACAAGAGGATTGCTTCAAGCTTCCGATGAAAAAAGGCAAGCTGCACTAACTGAGCTCTCTGCCAAACATCAAAAGGTATGTGTGTGTATTTTTTGTTTCTCTTTTAGGTTGACTGTAATCTTTCATCAAATTTATTATTTTTTTCTGAAAAGGTGATATTCTTAATCTCTTAGACGAATTTTGTATTCTGTTGCACCTTGGCTTCAATTCAGTGTTTGTTTCCTGCAGAATATAGAGAGTTTGGAGGCTCAACTCAATGATGCTTTGTCTGATAGAAGTAAGGCAGATGAATCCATTTCTTCACTGCAGGTGAATTTTATGATCATGAGCTTGTCCATACCTGACAGGGGTGAAGAGTGTTGATAAACCATACCCTAGGAAATATCCACACGTGGCTTTATTTTTCATTTCATGTTTAGCTTCCTTAGTTAATAGCTCTACTTTTACAAAGAGGTATGCAAAAGCTAGACAACTGGACCTAGGTGAGCTTGGGCTTGAAAACACAGTCAATTTAAATTTGGTAAAGTCAAACTATACTTTCAAAATCTGCTAAGCCTGTAATTAATTTTACTTTGAAAAATGAGCTCCACGAGTTGAAGGGTTCCTTATCTCTAGCAGGGTAGTCATTCCCAGATAGTGGCGCGGAGAGGCCGACCCCAAAAGTGGGATAGCGGGATGACTGCTTTATATGATCATTTTTTGGACAAATTACATTTAATAATCATAAACTTATATTTAATGTAAAATTAAACAAATAATTTAATTCATAAAATTTTCATAAATCAAAGAACACATGACTCTTGATTGAAGTGCGTAAACAACTATGAACGAAGGTTAAGGTTGAATCTCAACTCAAATTTGATTGAAAACCCCAAAATTACCCTTAAAACATTGTAAATTTAAGGGGTAATTTCAGTTTTTTAGAGGGGAAAAGGATACTGGGCCAGAAACTGCTCTGGGCTGGGAACCGCTCTGCTCCGCTATCCCGCTATTTGCCCCATAGTGGCCGCTATATTGTTCTGCACTGCTAAGGCTCTTCCCATAGCGACCGGCCTTCGCTCCGCTCCGCCATAGCGGGATAGCGCCACTATTGGCAGCTATTGACTACTCTTGTTTCTAGACATTCCATTCATGTGCTTTGTCATACTTGCATATTTGACTTACATTTAACTTCTTTCTAATTATTAAATTTAGAATCCAAGGACTCATTTTACTGGCAAAAGTTATATTAATCGTAATAAGATAATATTTTTTTTCCTATATTGATTAGTGGTGCCAATATTTTATTCAAAAAATAGATGGTACCACTCACTCCTTATGTATGAATGTATGTGTTCTTGGACATGACTGAAGTTTCCGGCTGATGGATTGATCATGCTTAACCGACTAATGCCTTCAGGTTCTAGTGGCAGAGAAAGAATCTAGAATTGCAGAGATGGAGGCAGCATCAACTGGGGAAGTAGCACGACTCAGAGCAGCCATGGAAAGCGTGAAGGGGGAAATTTCTCACTTAAAACAGGAGCATGTATGACTCTGGATTTCAACATGTATAAATTAATATTTCATTGTGTTTTGGAGTTTTCTTCCTCTTTCCTCTTCTCCTTAAGCGAGAGGGTTTGTTTTGTCGTGATATTATGTAGTATGTACACTGACATAGTTTTGGGTTTTAATATTTGAGCAACTAAATGAGTTCATAAAGCATAAATCCAATTTTAAAGTTAAAATGAATTAAAATTGGCTGTCAGTACAGTGACTTGTCCTCCTATTCAATAAGGCTGTCTTAGTGATTAGGGCGGAGAAGTTAAAGAGTGGACTGGTAAGGAGGTTGAACTTTCTATCCCCACCCATAACATAACGCCATCATACAAACATTTTCCATTACAAAAAAAATAATTTTTTTTATCATGTTTAACTTATTGTATGCAATTATTATGAATAATTTTTTTTCTTGATTATAGCACTGCAATTGATTGATTATAAGTGATCATGTGACACGCATATATGCAAATTTAGATGATGCATTGACTTCTCCATTACATGTGTTGATATGGAAGGATGGGTTACTTAAATAATTATTTGATTGAGCTATCCCTTAAAGATATACATGTAAAATCAGGAATGAAATCACCCCCAATGTGTTGACTTGTTTGAAGTTTGTTAGCAGAAATACATGCCTTAGATGATTAACATGTAAAATCAGGAATGAAATCACCCCCAATGTGTTGACTTGTTTGAAGTTTGTTAGCAGAAATACATGCCTTAGATGATTAAATCACAATTAAATTCTTGTACGATTTATCTTGCAGAAGTTGTTTTGAACTTTTCCTTTTGTTAGGTGAATGTAAGCATTGTTATAAATCTTCTTTACCTTTTATTTGTGAAAGAAAATTATGGTTATATTCCAGTTGAGATACCTTTTGCTGTAGTCATTTTTTGCATAGGTGATTAAGATGTGTATTTAAAGAGAACTTGGAATATTTAGAAACTTGGAGGTCTTATTGTCACGCATTTATTGCTTGGTAAGTTGGTACTTTTTTTATATGGCACTTATTTGAAGCTTTGGTGTGTTCAGGGAAAAGAAAGGGAAAGCTGGGAGGCTGCATCTCAAGCACTTAAAGCGAAGCTCCAAGTTGCTGAGAGCAACTGTATACGTGCAGAAGTTGAAGTAGCAAAAATAAGAAGTACATATTAATCCTTCTATAAACTTTCTCATATTCATTTCAAAATAGATTTTAATGTTTTTGGCAATGGCCAGGTCAGCTTGAATCAGAGGTATCTGCACAAGCCAAGATCCTCACTATGAGAGATGCTGAATTGTTAGCTGCCAAAGAAGAGGTTCTAATTAATCTTTTGTTAGAATTCTCATATGACTTATAATAGAACATAAAACTCAGATAAAAAATGAACACAGAAAATAATGGAAAAGCTCTGTAACTGTATTAGATAGATGGATAATTACAATGAGATATTCACGATCTCACCCCTTTCCCAAAATGATAGAAAACCAGTATATTATCCCTTACTCATTCTTCCACTATATACTAACAGAATCATGTTCTTTCCCCCTACACCTTCCACCTCATCATTCATTATTATTTTCCTTTAATTCCCTTCCCACGTTTTCTATAAAAGACCCTCCATATCTTATTGGGCCTCATTTCCTCTTGACCCACATCCAAGTTCCTATCAACTTAATTATGTTTTTAAGTAGCAATCATTATATTATTAAGAGTGGTCAGTGAGGAATTATTATATTATTAGGAGCAATTATGTTTTATTAATTATGTAGGTTTATGTTTGGAATAAATAGGGGAAGATAGATGAGAGTTCACTATTGTGGAATTTGACAGGAAAAGGGCCATTTTGGCATTAGGGGAGGTGCAGACCCTGCGCTGCGGTATTATTCTATAACTCAAAGGGATTTTCCTATTTTCTTTTATATATCAGTTGGTTTCTATCAACTGGTATCAGAGCGATTCCGGTCTGGGAAAATTCTGCGTGTGTGCTGGAAATTTTGTCATGAAGATGTCTGCAGATTTGATGGAAGGGATGCCTATTGATGGTTGATCCAGGCAGAGCAATATTTTGGGTCAAGATAGATGAGTGAAGAGATGAAACTTTGTTGGGTTATTGCATTTGCATCAATTTGATCAAATAGCAGCGCCATGACCGCTATGGCGGATGTACATGGCAGTTTTTGGGCTCGCCGCAATAGTAAATATCGGCCGATATTGCTGGTTTTTCCACCATAATCCGCTATTACGGCGCCGCAAAGCGGCCAGTATGGCGGGATTTTGGCACTCCGCCATCGCCATCAACAACATTGATTTGCATTGAGAGAGGAGATGTTCTTAGTTGGTGGCTTTGTTGGAAGATGAGCAGTCCAAATACTTGTTAGTGGGGTTTTTCGAAGTCCATTCTCAAGAAATTCCAACCAGAAGTTTGGGACTGTCTTCTGGAATCAGAGAATGAAGAACACAAAAATCACAACGTATAACAAATTCAAAATGAAAAGGTAGAACCATTAGCATCTCAAACTATAGAAAATACTTGTGATGAAGTTGAAGGACACATATCCAAAAAAACAGCGATAAAGTGGAAACAAAATCGGATCATGAGGGTGACAAAGTGGAGAGTTGGACTTGGAAGGAAGAGTACAGGGCACCGATGCTGTGCAAATGTCAGTCCTGTCCAAGTTCAGCTATCCACCGACGTCACCTTTGACATCACACTTAAGAAATTCTGTGACAGTGAAATTTAATGATGCTACTCCTAAAATAAAGTTTAGGAACGAGAAAGTTCCACTACCAGCGTCGTCGTCATCCCAACAACTGACCACAAGAGGAAATTATCCTATTTCATATACAACTCAATCTTTCTGCTTCAAGTTACGGAATCCGGGAGGATACATTTTCTATGGTGTTTTTCCTTCACCTTGAGTTGTGTTGATTTGTAGCTTCTCTATATTTCTTAAAGAATGCCAATAGTTTTTGTCTTATCTCTAGAGTTGGGTAAGAATTAGGAAAGTGTTATTTGTCAGAGAAATACTCTGAGGAAAAAACTTTAGTTATGATGATATATATGCACTTTTAAGTTAACGTAGGACTGCATTGAAGGTCAACTTGAGCCCCTATCTTCTCTATAACCCTACACTCTCTTTAATTACTACAACTTATTTATTGATTATTTCCTATATATCTCAGTTTCATATTAGTGAAAACCCATGTTAAGAGAGTATCCCCGTCGGTGTTAGTTTAATCTCCTGGTAAAACTAATAGCGCTAATTTCTTAATAAGCATATGTTTTACGTGTTTGATATAAGGTTTGCAGTTAGTTTTCAAACTCAATTCACTCCTTGAGTTTGAAGTCACTTGAGCTTACACTTACCTAACATATATAGAAGATCTAAAGCCACAACATATCTTGGATTGAGAAAATACAGTTTTATTTGTGACAGAAAAGTAGTGAAGCACTATTTAAATTTTAAGGAGGAATTCTATCACACAATTATAGTATTTGTAATGTGTTAGACCTCTCATTAGGTACCAGTTGTTATCATAATGTTATATGCAACTGAACGATGGGTAGAAAAACCAAGAAAAGATGCTAAAGGTTGCATAGATGAGAATGTTATGATGAACGAGTGGACCTGCCCAACAAGATAGGATGCACCTATTGTGGAAAATATTGTAGAATCTTGCCATAAATAGTTTAGGCGTCTACAGAGAAATGCTGTAGATGACCTAGTAAGGGAAGTACATTCACATGAAGAGTAGTCTAACAGTAAAGTAGTGGGAAGTCAATACAAACTACAGTAGTATAGGACAAACCATTAAAAAGGATCAAGATTTAAATGGTCTGTCCTCCGTAGACATGATTTGTGATGTGACATTATTGCATGGTATGTTCTAGGGAGGCAGGGAGCCAGTCCTACGTCATGAAAAAGTGTTTTTGTTATTGTAGTTGTTGACTTTGTCGGTAATATGCTGTATACGGTATTCTTAGTAACTGGATATCTGCAGTTTTTGTTGTGATTTGAGAGACCTAGAAGACAAACCAATAGGTTGTTGGTTACAATTGTCATTACTTCACTGAACTTGGTATTTTTATCACTTCATATGCATTTCATAACAATACAGCCTTTCATTGACAACTGTTCATGGAAATATGGCTTGTACTGAAACCATGCTCTTGAGTGGCTGTTGATTTGACCCTTAGCCACATAGCGTGTGAAGATTTGATTTACATGGCATGACTGATATATGATGTGTTCTGCATCTCTGCAGATCAGCAGTCTTGAGAGGGATTTTTCTTCATACAAGGCTCGTGCACATGCACTTCTTCAAAAGAAGGACGCAGACCTGGTTGCAGCTAAAGACTCTGAACAACTCAAAGCTCTTGAGGAGGCTCTTAAAGTACATGTTTATCATAGTCTTATGAAGAGGACATTGTTCGACTAAAATGTATACATTTGCCAATCACATTCTTTATTGTCTACAGGAGGCTGAAAATGAAGTATTATCAATAACAGAAGAAAGGGATAGAGTTCTTCAAGATCTTCAATCGGCCATGGCCAATAATGAGAAAGAACTTGCAGAAAGGTATCATTATTATTGATAAATCATTGAATCTTAACAGGCTTGTATTATTATTATTATTAATATCATTATTATTATTATTATTAATATTATTAGTAATATTATTATTATTATGATTAATATTATTATTATTATTATTAATATTAATATTAATATTATTATTATTATTATCATTATTATCATTATCATCATTATTATTCATTATTATTATTATTATTATTATTATTATTATTATTATATGTCGCCTTTAAGACTATACAGATGACAAACATACAACTGGAAACAAAAGCCAGATCACAAGTAACTGATGTTGTGAAAACCTTGCTTTTTCCCATTGATTTGTGCTATGGTTTGGGGATTAATAGTAGTTACCTTTTTGCTGTTCAGTGTGGAGCACTTACAACCTCTCATTTTATTAATTTCAGAGACACTGCCCTTGAAAGTGTCAAGCAACAAATAAGGAGTTTAGAAATAAAGCTTGACTCAGTTAGTGCTCAGCACCTAAAAGAGAAAGAGGAATGGGGACTAAGCCTTCAAAATGTAGAAGAAACATGGAGAAGTAATACACACTGATAGTTGGTTAAAAGTTGTTTGTGCCTTATCTTTGATTTTTTTGTGCATATGAATTTGGCATTAAAAATTACCTTAAATTGAACTTTGCAGTCAGATGCGAGGCAATGAAGACCGAAAATGAAGCAGCTGCTGCAGAAGGTATGCAAAAGGAATTGGAAGATCTCAAACAGAGATGTAAAAAATTGAAGGTAATTTGTAAATTGTTAAAACTGTGCTTGGACTTGATTCCCGCCTCTGTTAATGTTTTTGCCCATCTTTTTTATTTGGGCGCTAACTGAATCTGTAACCTGTAGGAAGAACATGCTTCATTTCATGATCTTGCTGATAGAATGATTGAGGACAAAGACAATGAAATATCCAGACTAATAGATGAAAATAAGAATCTCCGCGAGTCTCTTCAATCAAGACCACGCGTATGTGTTTTATTTATTTATTTATGCATTTTCTCAATATTATAAAAATCAAGGCATTTGGCATATACTAAATATTTCCATGGTCTTGCATTTTTATTCTTCTGATGCCGCTATGCTCTGAAATGATATCAGGCCAGTCAGAATGATCATTACAACACAGGTATTAATTCAACTATAGTATGACAGTATGTTTTCGATTTGCAGAGTTTCCTTTAAGTTTTTCCTCAAGGTGATGAATAGCGGTTCATATTGTTTTTAGTGTAATTTAGTGGTGATGTTTGACACTCTTTCTTCAACTGTTATGTACAGCCTTGCATCAATTGGATTCGAGTAATTTAAGTCCCTCCGATGCTGAACATCAAATTCTGGTATACCATTCTGCAATTGCAGTTTTCTATTCAATTCCATTTATCTCATACATTTTTGAGATAATTTTTTAAGTACCAAGTTAGAAAGTTGTGTATAGCAACTCGGTGAACTATGAGGAAGAAGATGCAAATCTCTTTGTTTGTTTCCTCCATTTTTTTAATTGTTTTGGCCTTTAGGGGTGGGGGTGATGAAACTGGAAACATTATTTATTTAAGATATATAAGACAATTTCTTTCATTCTATATCTTCTCGCATAGTTGCATCTCTTCAGCATACTTTGGAGAATCCATCCCTAAGTCTTTGTTTTGATGTTTGTCACAATTTCAGATTTTGGCTAGACAACAGGCCCAAAGAGAGGAAGAGCTAGCACAGTCGCAGCGCCATATTTTAGCTCTTCAAGTATGTCTAGATTTTTTTTAAAGAATCTTAGTCTCTAGTTGTCCCCCATCCCTTTTCTTCTGTAATACTATATAATACAATACTCCTAATTCAGGAAGAAATTGAGGAGCTTGAACATGAAAATCGTCTCCACAGCCAACAGGTATATGTCTTGCTGGAATTTACCTGGATTTATTTGTATTTCCATTTAAAGAAATGAAAGGAGCAGCTGTACAAGGTCAATGCTTGTTTCTTTGATTGCAATACTGATTTCTATTTGAAGATATTCTGCTAATACTCCTTGCTTGTACTACAATTTTCTGACAGGAAAAATGTTATTATGCTACATAATTTTTAAATTTGTGACTACTTGAAAAATGAATAAATGAGCGTTCTTTGGATTTGTGATTCATTTAATTTAGTTACATGTGCAAGCATACAGCAAACCCATACATGAATTTCCAAATATTATGACTGTAGGAGGCAATGTTGAAGTCTGAGTTTCGCAGCATGGAAAGAGCGAAGAAAAGGGAAGGTGTAGATATGACATATTTAAAAAATATTATCTTAAAGCTTCTGGAGACAGGTATTAATTTATCTTAATAAATAAGTAAAGATGTCCCCTTTTGTTTTTATCTCCTTTGCATTTTCTAATAATTTTTCTGTGGTCAGGTGAAGTGGAAGTATTGCTACCAGTTATTGGAATGCTGCTTCAGTTTAGTCCAGAAGAGGTAATGTTGTCATCATCTACCTTCGCATCTAAACTCTTACTTTGTAGAGAGATAGGAATGAAAATTTATGGGGGAAGTCATAAATTTTGCAAAGGTACTCCTTTTGCAATGCCATTGCATCTCCAAAATTATATATAAGGGCTTCTATTAAGAATCACATGTAATTTTAAGTTGAAAAAATCATTTGGCTAATACTAAATATCCTCCAGTGTAGGCTCATCAGTGGGCACTACACTTGTTACAAAATATGAAGAATATCTCAATATTTTACAACACTGAAAGAATCTTAATATTTAGTATAAATACGTGCTTCTGTATTATAGGAGTATCAAATATATTCTCTAAGTATTCAATTAGATAGTTAGTAATTGCTCAAAACAGTATGATTCAAGTTTCAAAAGTTTTTCCTTATGTTCGTATCTTTTGTCTCCCCATGATTATCCTGATATCATCTAAAATGTTACCTCTTAAGAAGAGTCGTTATTTCTTAACTTTAATTTTTTTACATATCATCTAAAATGTTACCCCTTAGAATGTAATATTCCAAAGTTCAGTTATGTTGATGAGTGAAAAGGAAACAATTTTCTGCTATTTGATTGCGAATGCAGATGCAGAAATGTCAACAGACATATCAAAACTCTACAGATGTTCAGCCAAGTCCTGCAAGTGAAACATCAGGATCTGGGCTCTCTCTTTTCTCAAGATTCTCATTTTCCTAATGGCATAAATGGGAGCGATGGAGAATTCTTTTGTTGACACTTGAATATCTGCTTCTGCCATCCAGCTTCAGTGGAGTATGTTTGCTTACTCACTGTTTTGCTGAGAAAGCAGGTTTGTATCTGTAAATTAGAAAATATATCTTGGTTACAAAAGCAATGGTTCAATGCAAGAATTTGGTAGCTTACAGCCTGTAAAGAAACATTGAGGATTATATACATAAAATATCACAACTGGGAGGGAGAACGCACATGATGTTCTGCTTATCTGTCTTTTTTTGGGTACAAAGCTTGTTATCTGGCCTAGGGAGCTACAGTATAATTCCTTTTTAATGATTAATTGTGTTGATTCAAAGCTTATTAGCTAGAAAATTGTATCATATTTGATATATGAATTTTCAATATGACAATGCCAATGGCGTGAGAATTTTCATTATTTCTTGATATATGAAAGTTGTATCATATTTGATGTCATAACTACAAGGCATTTTTAGTATCATTATTTCTTGATATATGAAAGTCGTATCATATTTCATTGCATTGTTGAGCCAGAATTGTATCATTATTATAGGTCAGCTGGGACTTTTCAACATCGACTTCAACTGCTTATCTAAGCTTGTGCAAGAGGTTGATGCAGCAGGCTATTGAACTGCTGCTTGGCAACTTAATGTTGCTTGATATTATAAGGACTTGATTTCCATGTAGAAAGGATTAGATGTAGGTCAATTTTCTGATATGGTGGAAACCAAAGTTGGAAGGTGTTAGAATTGGTCCGAATCGATAGACTCTGATACCATGTTAAAATTAGAGTTTGACCTAATTCACCCTACAAAACCGGTTGGTAAGGTGGGGAATATCACTTTATTTAAACCCTTTGTGAGTTATATATTTAGTCAATGTGGGACTTGGGTTTTTCCCAATAGAAGAGAACATGTGCACAATTAGCTACTCGGTTTTAATAAAATATGGAGTTCAATAGAGTATATAAGCAAGCAATGCCACGAGTAAAAATGGTGTGCATGCTGTCAATAATAAATTTCAAGTGACATTTGATTTGCCGTAAATAGAGCATTTAACTTTTGTGCACTTTGTGCGATTGAAGCGAAACACCATTCCTTTGTCGCTGCATTGTTTTCATATATTAATATTTTAAGCTTTGGTTTGAATGGTTGATATGCTGTCAATTGTTCCAACAGATAAATCATGAAACCAAATTCACAATAACAATCATTAAGAATATCCATCTATATGGAAATGGCATAAAATCATACATGGATGTAGTTTGTTATACGATGAGATCAAGGGGCATTATGTCATGAACTTCAGAATCTAAAGCCCTCGAGTTTTATCTCGTTGTACCCAATTCAATTAATAGGAATGATATTTCTACACTATTTCTTACACCAATACTTATACTGTATATACTATTCATTGTACTTATACGATGAATAATATTTTTTAAATTAAATAATACATTTTTATGAACATTATGCATGAATAGTATGTGTGAATAGTACTATGAACATGAACGGTGTCCGTGAACAGTGCCCCTGTGAACAATATCTATGAACAGTGACTTTAAAGTCGTGAAATAAAGTTGGTTAATGCAGTGTAAAAATTTGGTTAATGTAGTAATGAAATTGGTTAATAAACGTTCAGATATTAAAAATAATTTTTAGCAGTCACCAAAATTGGTTAATATAGTGTAAAAAATTGGTTAATATAGTAATAATGTTAGATAATAAACATTAAGATATTAAAAATAATTTTTAACAGTCATCAAAGTTGATTAATATAGTATAAAAATTTGGTTAATATAGTAATGAATTGGTTAATAAATGTTTAAATATTGAAAAAAAATTAAAAAAATATTTTTTTTTATATATTTTTAAAAATATAATATTATCATAATATTTCACTATTTAACGTATTGATGAACAATGAAATACAATACACTGTAGGCGTAGAGTTTTGATGTAAAAATATCATTTTTCTTCAATTAAAAATGAGAAGAGTTGTGTACGACGAAATTGGAATTACTTGGAAAAAAGAAATAGATAATTCCATTATATACACAATAATTATATTTCATTATTTTATTACTCATAACATTATTTTTCTATCTTGTTTAGAGTGTCAAGATGTTAAATTTGATTTAGTTATATGTGAATAATTGTTGAAGAATAAATAGGTCTTGGTTCAATGTAACCAAACTAGATGATAAACTTAAAATAGTTACAAGATTTAAGTGTATAGGAAGTTGTGGAAACCATATTACTTAGAGCACTTATCTACCGTTTTTCACTGATACTAAAGTAACTATGTCAAAATTCTTTTGATATTTGACTAAGTTACACGTGTTGATGAAGATAAAGGAAGAGAGAGAATTGAAAATAACAAACTTCCTCTACTCTTCTAAAGAATGGTTACAATTATTTACTTAATGGTTAAATACTAAAATACTAAAATACTGAATCAGCCTTCAACACCATCCCTTAATTCATAATTTAACTAATCAAAACTAACAACACCAATTTCAATCCTCAAGTAGAGAAATTGATCAGTCTTGATCGCTTTCGTCAGAATAATTATCAATTGCTTCTAGATGCTATAGTGCATAACTTCTAGCACTCAATTCTGAACACGACCTCTTAATATACTTGCGTCTCCCATGCAACACTGGGTTATTGACAAGATTGGTCGCAAACTAGTTATCAATAATCAACTTCAGAGGTTTGTTTATCTTGATCTTCAGATCTTGCAGTAAATTCAAAAGCCAGACAACTTGACATGTAGTCACATCACCTGCAATGTTTTCAACTTCACATGTTGACAAAGCAACAACTGATTGCTTCTTAGAACGCCAAGAAATATGATCTCCCAAATAGGGGTGTTCATGGGTACGGGCCAACCCGCGAACCCACTCACCCAACCCAACTCAACCCTTATTTTTACCCAACCCAATCATGCACGGGTCCAACCCGAACTAACCCATTCAAACCCATTGGTGTTTGGTTCGGGTAATGGGTTTGAAGTTTTAAATCCAAGAACCCGCGAACCCAACCCATTAATATATCTCACTATTTTTATTTAATTTCATTTATAAATTATCTAGCATAATTCTTAGAATGCATATATTTTTTAATATAATTATAGTTTTTATTAATTATAAAAACATAAGTCTAAATAAAATTTGAGAGATCAATTTTATCTATTCAAAGAGAGATATATCTTACTTTTTATATTATACTTTACACCATTTGTATATTTTTCTAATTTTTTATTAACCAATAAATTTTATTCAAATTGAATACTAAAATTTTATGATTTTTTTAATTTTTTTTTGTAATATAAATAAGTTAATTAAATGATATATTTTATTTAGAATTTGAAAATTATGTTTAGTGGATGACCCACGAACCCAACCTAACCCAACCCATTGATAAGCGGGTTGGATTGGTTCGGGTATAATCTTGAAATTACGGGTTAAACACTCAACCCAACCCAAAGAATATTGATCGGGTCGGGTATTTGATTTAATCAAATTAGACCCAACCCAACCCGTGAACACCCCTACTCCCAAATACTTAAACAAATATCTAGAAGTACTTCTTCTGTCAACTCTGTCTCCACACCAATCAAAGTCTAGTAACACATCAACTCTGAATTAGCCCTGTCGTACCTCGAAAAATACGATCCTAAAACAAACAACAGAGTCGCCACCTAATTCTATTTATTCTACGAGAGAAAAGGGAGATATAGACACAACCTAAATCGGATAAGAAATGGTCAACGAAACCACTAATCTAAGTTCGGGAGTCAGTTACGCAAAGGGAAGGTGTTAAGCACCCATCACGTCCGTTGTACTCAACGGGAACCTTTTAGTCTAATTTGCGCTTAAATGTTAACTTATTTTAATGTCTTCTTTTTGTTAAGATTGCTTATTAAAGGGAAAAGAAAATTATTATTTATCACGGGGAAAGGTTAAATTTTTTATTATTGTGCTCGCGAAGGATTAAAATTCTCGTGCCTACGTATTCCCTTGTGCAATGGGAAAGTCAGAGCTTCGTAGTTCGTGCAACTACGATTTGTGTTTTTTAACTGAACGATTGTTTGAAATGATTTCTACTGCTAAGCGTTGGCTTATCTGCTCGCGATGGGAGGCTGAAGCACTGGTTTGTTTGCGAGATAGAAAGATTTAAACAATGTTCGTTTTAGAGAAAAGATGTTTGACTTTTGTTAAGGTGTTTTAAACGAGAGGGCGAATAAACCACAACGCGTGGGGCTAGCCCAGGAGTGATTGCATTCAAGAACGTGCGGAGTGCTAGACTCCGGAGTTCAGTTACTCGCTGATTGATTATGGAAAATAGTTTGTATTGGTTGGTAAGTTTTAAGTTGTATTTTAAAGAAAGAGACAAGTCGTCATCTTTAAGGGGAGATATCTCGCCTTTTCCACCACAAACATTTGAGAAATGAGAAATCTAAAGAAGCTTTAAACTTGGATACGAGGATCGACAAGCAATGCCACATTCTTTCTTTGAGAAAATAAAATCGGAAGAAGCTTTAAACTTGGATATGAGTATCGACAAACAATGCCACATTCTTCCTTTGAGAATAATTATTTGTAAATTTTTTGTTTGTGTTTGTGGGGATAAAAGGAAAATCTTCCTATGGAGATGAAACATGCCTAATCCTTTAAGATTGTTTTTGAATATGAGAGAGTGATTGAATTACAACTCGAAGGCTGGTCTCAAGAGTAATTCAGTTCAAGCACCCGAGGAATGATATATTCCTGAGTTCAGTTCTTCGTATAATTAATTAAAAGTTTATGTGTTTTAGGAACGAGAGGGCGAATGAACCACGTCGCGCGGGGCTAGCCCAAGAGTGATTGCATTCCAGAGCGTGCGGAGTGCTAGACTACGGAGCTTTGTTCCTCCGTTATTTGATTTGTGAATTAAGATGTGATTGTTTTGGAGATGAAAGGGCGAATGAATTACAACTCGAAGGCTAGCCTCAAGAGTAAATCAATTCAAAAACCCGAGGAATGTTAGATTTCTGAGTTTAGTTCTTCCATGATTTCGATTTAAGATTTACATTTTGAAAACGAAAGAGCGAATGAATTACAAATCTGAGGCTAGCCCCAACAATAATTCAATTCAAAAACCCGAGGAATGCTAGATTCCTGAGTTTAGTTCTTCCATGATTTCGATTTAAGATTTACATTTTGAAAATGAAAGAGCGAATGAATTACAAATCGGAGGCTAGCCCCAACAGTAATTCAATTCAAAAACCCGAGGAATGCTAGATTCCTGAGTTTAGTTCCTACGTTAATTAATATGTTAATTTAGAGATGTCTTGCGATCATTTTGGATGAATTAGGGGTTAGTGTTTTTAGAAACGAAGGAGTAAATGAAACACTACGCGTGGGGCTAGCCCAGGTGTGGTTCATTAAAGACCCGCGGAATGCTAGATTCCGAAGCTCAGTTCCTCGTTAATTAATTTAGACGTGTAAAGTTGTGCAGACGACGATCACATGGTGACCTACTTACGTGTGTGCAAAATGTAGACGAGAATGTTTAATTGATTATGTGAGTTGTTTATTCGATTAATTAGGTGGATTCAATTTCTAGTTCCTATGGATATTCCTAGCAACGCAAAATTGTAAAATAAAGGTGGAAACATAAGCTACATACAAAATAAACGGGAGAGGGATACAAGATAATTTATACGGGATTGCGAAGAAATAAAAGGTATCGTTGTAGTTAGCCCAAGAGGAAGCGTGTGTGCAGTGTATGGATTAATTATTCGGAGGCATCGAAATGTCGCTCGTTTACTACCTTGGAACCGATTCAATTGTTAGAACGGTTATATAAGGAGCGGAACATTATTATTGTATAGAAATGCAAAAATAAAAACAAATAAAATAAATAGACTGGATAAAATAAAAACTAAGCTAAATAAATAATACACTTCTTACTTTAACTCAAAGAAATTAATAAAAAGTCTAAGTAAGTTAAAATAAACAAACTCCTAAATTTAAATAAATAACAAAAAATAACTAAGTAACAAATTATTAAAAAAAACTAAGTAAAAGGTTAGGGGTGTGAAACTTATAGTTAAAGATGGGTCAGACCCAATACAACAAACTAAATAGTTAAATGTTTTTTTTTTCAAAAAAAATAAAATAATAATAAGAATAAAAATAAAATTATTAGGGAATAAAAAAACAATCAGTTTGAAAACAAGGAAGGGTCAAACACGTTACCCTCTACACACAAATTCCTTTCCCAGCCGTTTCACGACCTTTCTTCGGTCACTCTCTCGTCCCTCACACGCACCCGCATTTCGGGTTTGTTCATGGTTTGTTCGCGGCGGTAAAACTCAGATTGGCCTCCGGAAACCCTTTCGAACGACCTGGTTTATGTCTCAATCTCTCTCCGCGATTAAGGCTTGGTTCAGTTTCAGATTCAAAGGTTCCTCCTCAACGGCGGCGTTTGTTTCTCAATCTCACACGCGTTTGTGTTTCCGGTTTCCGTTCGGTTTGTGAGTGATTTGCGAATCTGGGTTTGTTTATGGTTTCAGTGTTTGGTATGGTGGTTTGAAGTGGTGCGGCGAGATTGAGGAGGGTTTTTGGACCTGAGTTTGATACAGTTTATTTCACGCGGTTGGCGAGAGTTTGGTTTTGAAGAAGATGTTTCGGTGGTGGTTATAAAGGAAGGTGGTCGGCGGTTTATGGATGATTTGGCGGTGTTGAAGCTTTGTTATGGTGTGGTGATGAAGGAAAGGGTTTTAGCGGCGGAAAGTTTTACGGCAGATTCACGGTTTCTCTTCCTCCGACACGGTTTCAGGTTGTTGTATCGTTTTTTCCATTTGTGGCAGATGCAATAGGTTGTGACTGGGTATGGTTGTGTTAGAGGTAGGATGAAGGTGTGGTGTGAGATGGAGGGAGATTTTTTGGTTGATGAAAGTTTGAGTATCCCTTTTTTGCGGTAGCAGTTACTAGTTGCTAGTATATTGAATATAAGTTGTTGAGAACTTAGTCAAAACGATTCAAAGGTTTGCGATTTTTTTTGTTTTTCTGTTCCAGCTGTTTTTTCTCCCCCTCAACTTCGTTCAAGCTGTTTGCTTTTATCCAATCCCCAACGGTCCCCCTGAAGTGGTTGTGAAGTCCTCTTTTGCTATGTATTGATTTCTCCTTTTTACCTTTTTTTTTGTGCAGGTCTGTGTAAGGCTCATTTTGGTGTAAACTTAGAGTTGTTGAGGTGCAGAAATTTGGAGTGTAGTAGGCTTAGCTTGTGAGCTTGGTCAATGATGCAGAGTGTCACACAGTCTAGGCTGTAACAAAGTTATAGAGTGGCTGCATTGTTGACTTACATAAAAATGGATTATTATTAAAGAAAAAAAAATACAAACTAACAAAAGTTTAATAAAAGACACTCAAATAAAACACAATGTTAAAATAACATTAATTAAGTATATAACTAATTAAAAATAATCTATTCTAATCAAAATTAAATTAAAAAAAAACTTGATAATAAACTAATTAAACTAAAAATATATATATAATAACTAAATTGAAATATTAAATATTTTTTTTAAACTAAACAAAACAAATTACTCTTGAATTTAAATTAAAATAAATAAACTAAACCTAAATTAAGGCTATCCCATATTAAAAATTATACTAAACTAATTTTCAAAAGATCTAATTAAACTATTTAACTAGAGCTTAAAATGAAAATAATTAAAATAAAAAGGAGGTAAAATCCTATTTTAAACCGAAACAAATTCTAAGATCAAGAATAAATTAAAAATGACATTGAATGGTAAAATGAATAGAAAATACAATGACTAATGATTAATGGACTAAAAAACGAAGATGACTGATAATTGATACCACGACAAAAAATGCCTCAAAATGAACAAAATTTGGAAAACTTCTGGCCAAAATTTAGGGTATGACAAGCCCTTTCTCCAGAAGGGAACAAAACTTCATACTTCAGAGTCCCTTTAATACACCTCAGATTCCTGAAAGTGGTTTGGTAATGAGACCACTTAGGTTTACTCATGAATCTACTAATCATTCCATCTGCATAGCAAATATCAGGTCTTGTAATACACAAATACCTCAGAGAGCCAACCAACTGCTTGAAAGTTGTAGCATATACATCATCACCTTCATAATTCGAATCCAATTTGTGATTTGTTTCTGACAGTGTGATAACAACCTTACAATTCAACAACTCAAATCTCTTCATTAGCTCAAGTTCATACTTCAGTTGATGCAAAATATACCCTTCTTAGAGTACATCAACTCCATGCCTAGAAATATGTTATCTTTCCTAGATCAGTCTTCTCAAATTCATTCATCAACACCTTCTTGAACTTAGCTATCTCATGTTCACAACTCCCTGTTAGCAATATGTCATCAACATAGAGACACACCAAAATTATATTGTCTTCAAAAGTATGCTAAACATAAACGCCATACTCCATCTCACACTTTATGAATCATTGAAGCTTGAAATATGAATCAATTTTCAAATTCCAAGCTCTAGGAGAATGTTTCAATCCATACAACATTTTATGTAACTTGTACACCATCCCTTCCTGATTTGTTTTCACAAATCCAGGAGGTTGTGACAAGTATACCTCTTCTTGCAATGAATCATTCTGAAATGCAGATTTCACATCAAAATGCATCAGAGGTCAATTCCTATTAGCAACTATCATAATCATCAATCTGGTTATCTCATGTCTCGCTACAGGTACGAACACTTCAAAGTAATCTAACCCAAATTTATGTAGAAATCCTCTTGCTACAAACCTTGCTTTATGTTTTCCAATTTATCCATCTAACTTCAGTTTCTCCTTAAAAACCCATGTGACATTGACGACTTTCTTGTCCTTTGGAAGCTTAGTAAACTCCCAAGTCTTGTTTCTTTCTATAGCCTCAAGTTCTTCTTGTATGGATTTCAACCAAACTTTCTTCTTAAGTGCTTCTTCAACACTAACTAGTTCAAATTCTACTAACATGACACACTAAGTGACTTCCCTTTCAAAGTCTATTTAAGTATCTCGTAACATGTCAAACTCTGCAAATCTCCTTGTGATGTTTCTGATTCTTTGTAGCCTTTGAACTTGTTTAAAGTCTTCTTTGGCCGTTGGGACAATATTTGATGTTGGAACCCTAAAAGTATCACCTTTAGAGTCTGCAATATTCCTAGAGTTTGGATCATCACCAGAGTCTAAATCACCATGAGAAATTGGATCAAAATCAGATTTACCTTTAAAGTCTTCTTTAGCTTCAGAGTCACTTTTAGACTCTGGCTCATCTTTAGAGTCACCTTTACAATCATCTTCTGATTCCGGCTCATCTTCAAAACCTTCAGATTTTGAAGTATCTTCAAAAGTTAACTCATGTGTTAACATCGCACCAAAGTTGGATTGAGATTCACTTTAATCCCACAGTTATGATTCTTTCACATTTATGCCTCTATTGAATTCAACCTTGTTAGTGACAGGACAATAAAGCTTATAAGCACATGTATTGTGGTACCCTACAAGAAACATGACTCTGCTTCTGTCATCCAACTTCATTCTCTTAGCATATGGAACATGTTTGTAACACACATAACCAAACACTTTCAGATGGCTCACATTTTGCTTATCTCTAGTCCACTTATATAAAGGAACAATTGCCTTCAGCTTCTTGGTTGGAAACGTGTTGAGAACATATGCTACAGTTGCAAAAACTTCTCCTATTAGGTGTGAGGGAGATTCTTCTCCTTCAACATGCTCCTTGTCATATCAAGCAAAGTTCAGTTTCTTCTTTTAGCAAGATCATTGTGTTGAGGAGTATATAAAGCAGTCACCTCATGCTCAATTCTATTCTTCTCACAAAAATTCCTGAACTCTATAAAGTTATAGTCACCTTCACCATCGATTCTGAGAATTTTTAACTTTTGACCACTCTATTTTTCAGCCTTCACTCTAAATTTCTTAAATTCAACAAACACATTGTATTTAAATTTTATAAGGGATACCCATATCATCCTTGTGAACTCATCAACAAATGACATAAATTATTTATTCCCTCAAAGTGAAGGTACTAGAAATGGTCCATACACATCAGAATGCACTACACCCAGAGCATTTTTCTTTTGGAGGTATTTAGATGCAAATGGAAGTCTTGGTTGTTTACCTCTCATGCACATATTGCACGACTACTCATGCACATATTGTACAACTTCTTCAAATTCAAACGCCATAAGCTTTTGAAGTTCAAATGACCAAATCCTTTGTGTCACAACTCACTTTCCTTCACAACATTTGTTGCACTAAGTGTAACGCCCCAATTTATTTATTTAATTTAAATAATTGGAAACTTTTTGTGTGTTGTGTGAATTGTGAAGTTTGGTGGTGTGTTGACCAAAGGAATGATGTTATTTTAATTTATATAAGTTTAAATAATTTGTATTATATTGAAATAAATATTGGAATATTAAGTGAAAGGGTATGTTGGTAATTGGACGAGGGAATCATGAGGGCAAGATGAGAATTCCATATTAGGGGTCCAAGGGTTATGTTGGGAATTGGGAAAAGGAGAAGTCAGTTCTCATAGAAACTGATCGTGGAATTAGGAAGAGCATGAAGAAGAGAGAAGATGAGAAGGGTTAGAGACAAGAATTTCGTGAGAAAGGAAGAGATTTTTCATCGAATTAAGGTAAGGGTGGGATCTCTTTAATCTTTTAAGGGTATTATGATATGAATGTTAGGGTAGATGTCCTTAGGTATGTTAGTGGAATTGGGTGATTGATAAATTGATGAATGTGGTATGAAATTGAGGAATTCATGATGTTTGAATTGTATGTTTAGGTTGGTATTGTTAGATGTGAATTTTCGGTTAGAAAATAGTGATTGGGACGGGTTTTGTACATTTTTTTAGGGTGAGAATCGCATAGGAGAAGTGCAGAAATCACAGGGTTTTCTGCCAAAATCGCTTCAGTCGCTTAGCGAGGGATTTCTCGCTTAGCGAGCATATGGGAATTTTTGACCCTTAAAGTCAGTAGCTTGCGCGCTTAGCGAGCAAGGGGATCACTTACCGAGACCTGGAAGGGAGAAAATGTGTTTTTAAGAAGGTTGGTGTGTTGTTGATGCGGTGTGTGTAACACCCTTTTTACCCCACAACAAATTCAAACATATTATTAACGAATAATCAGAGTTCAACACAAAAGGGCATCACATTTTCAACATAATCATCATTTGAACTCATATATGTGTCATGTCTCATAACACGAGTTGCATCATGCATCAAAATTAAAACAAAACATCATTTAAATACGCAGTGGGTCGTCAATATTGTCAACTTATTTCAACATTGTTTTTAAATTCATTTGAAATCCAAAACATTATCAATCATGCCTTAAAACAACAAAAAAAAATGAAAATAATCCAAGCGTTCCCCAGTGTTACACGACACAAAGCATGACACTACCTA
Source organism: Lathyrus aphaca (assembly GCA_963966055.1). NCBI lineage: Eukaryota > Viridiplantae > Streptophyta > Magnoliopsida > Fabales > Fabaceae > Lathyrus > Lathyrus aphaca. The sequence continues at coordinate 510,405,039 of OZ014523.1, read as the reverse complement.
GACTATATAAACAACAAGAGATGCACTCTGAGCTACTTCCGATCACCGAACTATTCTTGAGAATCTGCAGGATGACATAATAGACCATAATGAAAGGCAAACAGGGTGAGTAATCCACATTCAATATAAATAATATAAAGGCAGAATTATAAGACAACACACAACCATACATCATTTACATCAAATCTCACCCACATACAACAACAAGAAGTCACATCTTCATAAAACAAATGCATTCATGCTATGCCACAAATAATGAAATGCAACTTCATAAATGCATGTGGTACCGATTTTCAACATATGATGGACACTGGCCATCAACCCTCCACAAGGGAGCAGAACATAAACAACAACACCGCAATCCACACATTGGGATTGAAACCTTAATCATCATAAGAATACCATGAATGCACGATGCAACAACAATAACAATATTATCTTAATCAACATTTGCATCAACGTTTATCATTATACATCATTCGTCATTCATATATCTACTTGCCTATTCATATTATCATTACTACATAGAATCATTTTACAACATAGTCATCATAACATCATTTCATCATATTTCCTACACATTTAGCCTATTATAGCATGGTAACAACTCACAACAACATCATATCATCATATCACAACAAAACAAATCATCACGAGTCATCCAAGAAAAAAAATTATTTTTCACAAAGCTACAGATCTCGCTGAGCGAACAACTAGCTCGATAAGCGAGCAACTCACTGTGTGCGAACTTCTCAAACTCCCACCCGCTCGCTAAGCGAGAAGACGATTTTTAGCTGAAAACCCTGCAATTTTCTGTACATCTCAGACATGCCCAAAAAATCCTCAACACACCAATTAACAGTAGAAAACAATCATACAACCTATTATCATCATGTAATAATCACTTATAACCTCTAACAACAACAAATCATCAAATTCTATCAACAATCTACCTAACCCTAAGGTTTTCCACAAAATTCCCCCTTTTTCTCATAATACAATCGACACATTTTGGATATTTAAAGAGAACTACTCCCCATACCTTAATCAATTGAGCTTTCTCTTTCACCTCTTGAGCAATTCCCCTTTGGTCTCCTTGTTCTTCAGAGCAATCCTTCAGCCTTCACCAAAAACACGACTATGGGAATTTTGATTGTATCCCTTTTCTCATAAACTACACAAAAGACCACTCTACCCATTAGACCTCCAACTCCTTTTATTTTATTTTTAATAATAATATTCAAATAATATCCATTTAATAAAATATATCCTTCTTCTTAATATTCCACAAAATTCCACAAATTACCACTTATTCATAAATAATTAAATTATGAAATTGGGGTGTTACAACTCTCCCCCACTTTAGGAATTTTCGTCCTCGAACATGTTACCTGAAACAAACAGAGTCGGATACGACTTCTTCATCTGATCTTCAGGTTTCCAAGTCCAACTTTCTCCTGCTGGTCCACCCCACAATATCTTTACCAAGGAAATCTCTTTTCCTCGTAACTGCTTCATTACTCGGCCATCTATCCGCAATGGTAAAACTTCAACAGTCAGATTATCTATTACCTAAACATCATCCATCTGAATTACATGTGATGGATCGCACACATACTTCCTCAACTGCGACACATGAAACACATCATGCAAATTTGAAAGCGATGGTGGTAACACAATCCGATATGCTACTGCTCCGATCCTTGGTGAAATCTGATACGGACCAACAAAACATGGAGTGAGCTTTCTAGACTTCAAATCTCTTCCGGCGCCGGTCACCAGAGTAACTCTCAAGAACACATGGTCTCCCTCTTGGAAATCAAGAGCTTTTCTCCTCTTATCATGATAACTCTTCTGCCGACTCTGAGAAGCCTTCATTCTTTCTTGTATCATCTTAATCTTCTCAGTCGTCTATTGCACAATCTCAGGTCTAAGTACTGCATTCTCGCCTGATTCATACCAACACAATGATGTCCAACATCTTCTACCATACAACACCTCATACTGTTCCATTCCAATACTAGAATGATAAATATTATTGTAGGTAAACTCAATCAACGGCAAATGACTATCCCAAGATCCTTAGTGATCCAACACACAAGCCCTCAGTAAATCCTCTAAAGATTGGATAGTCCTCTCTGTCTGACCATCTGTCTACGAATGATAAACATAGTTCATTCTCAACTTAGTACCCAAAGCATCTTGTAAACTCTTCCAAAACCTTGACGTAAACCGCAGATCTCTATCCGATATGATACTTGATGGTATCCCATGCAACTTCATAATATCTTAAATATACAACTCATCTAGCTTCTACATATAATGATTAATCTTCATCGGCAAGAAATGGGCCGACTTAGTCAATCTATCTATAATTACCCAAATATAATCATTTCCCTTAGCAGTATTCGGCAAACCTGACACAAAATCCATGGAAATGCTATCCCACTTCCATTCTAGAATATTCAACGGCTGCATCATACCTAACGATTTCTGATGTTCAATCTTTGACTTCTGACAAGTCAAGCATGCATACACAAATTCAGCAACATCCTTCTTTATTCTTGGCCACCAAAATAATTTATGCATACCATGGTACATCTTCGTAGCACCATGATGGATACTCAATTTACTACGATGTCCTTCTTCTAAGATACTCTTCTTAATTTCCAGAACATCAGGAATACACACTCTATCCCGAAATCTCATCATACCATTCTCATCAACTCATAATTCACCTCCGTTACCTTGGTTAATCAAAGTCAATTGATCAACCAACTTCAAATCAGATTGTTCTCCTTCTCGGATCTTTTCCACAATTTCACTGGTCAACTTCAGCATTCCCAACATCACACTTTCATATGTAGCTTCACACAATAAACTCATGTCTCTGAATTGTTCAATTATTTCAAGTTATTTCACCATACGCATCGACATATGCAATGTCTTCCACATTTGCCTTAGTAGGATGGTAATTCAAATCAAAGTCAAAGTCAAAGTCAAAGTCTTTCAACAATTCCAATCATCTTCTCTGCCTCATATTCAGTTCCATCTGATCAAACAAATATTTCAAACTCTTATGATAACTGAACAATTCAAATTTCTAACCAAAGAGATAATGTCTGCAAATTTTCAACACAAATACCACAACTGCTAACTCCAAATCATGCGTAGGATAATTCCTTTCATGAACTCTCAATTTTCTTGAAGCATAAGCAACCACTTGACCATTTTGCATCAAAACTCCTCCAAGTCCTATCTTTGACGCATCACAATACACCATGAACGACTCATTTGAATTCGAAAAAATCAACACTAGAGCAGTTGTCAACTTCTTCTTTAGCTCTACAAAACTATTTTCACACGTAACATCCCACACATAAGCTTGACTCTTTCGAGTCAACCGAGTCAAAGGTAGCACCAATTTCGAAAAACCTTCATCAAACTTCCTGTAATAATCTGCTAAACCCAACAAACTTCTAATCTCGGTAGCAGATTTAGGAGTCTCCCACTACAACACTGTATCAATCTTCGACGAATCTACAACATATCCAAGAAAGCTCACTTCTTGTAACCAGAATTCACACTTTGACAACTTCACATACTGTCGCTCCCGACAAATGAAACAGGGTCAGATGAAGGTACAGACGCGAACGGTCGGCGAAGGGAACAATGAGAACACACAGCCGTGAACTCACTGGAGATGAATAGAGTCGCCAGCTAGGCATTTTTATCCCGGAGGAAAGGTAATGCTGCATAGACCTAGAAAAATATGGATAAGACGGTTTGCAAACCAGAGAGACTGAGAAAGGGGGTTGGTTACAACCTGGGAAGGTATTAGCACCCAGATTGTCCGTCGTACTCGACGGGATCCACGCTTGAAAGATTTGTCTTTTAAAGGGGTAGTGTCAGTGCAATCTGTGTATAAAATAGCTGGAAAAGATATACAGGTGTCAGTGTATGATGTATAAGTGATATGAAGTATGAAAGTGTCAGTGAAAGAATGAGAATGAATTGCTCATGATAATGAGGCTAATAGGAAGATGCTGGGAAGAGGGGGAATATACAGAGACTTTTGTTCGATAACTGTTAAGTTATGCCTACGTATCCTCTCGTGCAATGAGGAAGTCAGAACATCGTAGTTCGACCCAAAGAGACTGAAAGATGAATTGACTTGTGAACTGCTTACTTGCCTATGCTCAAGTGTATGATCTGTCTGGCACAGATGCAAACTGTCTTACATTAGACGGAAGAAGCAAGTTCTCGTTTGTGAGTGAAGATGATGAGAAAAGCATCCCGGAGGAGGCGATTATTGTTTGTTTTTGTGTTTTCAGTCTTTTATTGTTTTTTGATGTTTGTCATAAGTTGATGAGCTTAGGCCTAAACCAATGGATTTGGTAAACTCATCACATCATCCCTCTGATTAGGGGTAATGAGAATACCTTAAGTGTGAAGTCAGATTCTCACACTTAATCACCTTTGGTGTAGGATTGAGATCATTAACCTACTTGTGATTATTTAGATGTTTTTTGTGATTTTTGTTTAGTGTTGAGTAATGAGGTTAAGCCATAATCAGGGATTAAACAAACCCATTACACTATCCTAATAGAAGGATAATAGATGAGAATGTTTAAGCTGAGGAAAACTCCTCAACTTAATCCATGATTAGGGATTAAACTCATGACAAAACAAGCCTTTAATTAAGTGGATTTTATTTAATGGTATGATGATGAAGTGATTTTTATGATTTGTAAGACAACTTGAGGGGGACTTGTCCATTAACACTAGGGTTAGTCCTTCTTAACCATTTAAGGAAGAAATAGAACCCTAATGCAAGGCCCAAGTTACAAGTGTGATGTCTTGATGATTATTAGATGGATTAATTAAGAGATTTAAACACATTAAGGGTTTAATACTTAGGATTAAAGTTATACACTCCATCCTAAGAGAAGGATGCAGGCATAAGATTAATCACAAAGTCTTAAAGCCTTTAGGGTTTAGTCCCTGATTATGAGGTGAGAAGAGAAGACTCAAAGAGAGACACAAAGGTAAAAACTATGAGGGGATACTAATCAAAACTCTAATTCATTATCATGCTTGGTTGTCCCTAAAGTTTGTGAGGTTTGCAAGAACAATCTTCAGATGAACCACCAGGAAGCAGATGAACAGGATCAAGAGAAACAAAGTGACTTGCTTCATTCAAGAAGTCAAGTCACTTGAAGAAAGAAAGTGGGAAGGAGAAGAATGAGCAAGCTCAATCTCAAACACATATAGAAATGCAGCAATGCATGCAAGAGAGATGAAAAGAAAAGTTATGAGAAGTGAAGGCAAATTCACTTCTCAAGTTTACTTACCACCTGAAAAGTTAGAAAGAAATGCAATGCAATGCAAGATGAGATGAAATGGTATGGTGCTAAGCAAAACCAGAAGCATGTTGATGATGATTATGATGATATGAGGTGCTGCAAACATGAGGCAAGACATGGGGATGTTCATACAAGATCATGGATGCAAATGATGCAAGCTAAGGAGCATGAACAAGCATGAAATGTTATGAAGCATACAAGACAAATGACATGGCAAATATGTAATGCAATGATCAAACATGCTTCCTATATGTCTTAAGATGTCAAATGAATCACAAGAATGCACAAAATGCAAAGACAAGTCATGTTATGCAAGGAAATGCAAGAAGGATGCAAGAGAAAGCCCAAATTAGGGTTTATGGATCAAACATCAAACAAAAACCCAAAACAGAAACAAACCCTAAGATAAAAAATGGAAAATGGTACCCAAAGAAACCCTAAACCTATAATAAACCACTGCCCAAAGGGGAGCTCTCAACTCTCAACCAAACTCAAGATATGAATTTTGCAAGTTATTAGGGTTTTTTAGGGTTCTTAACAAAAGAAATGCCAAACAATTAGAAAATGCAAGATCAAATCATGGCCATTTTATCCTAGAAACTACATGCTAAACATAAAACAATGAAAGAAGAACCAATGTCCAAACCTTCTCCAATAGGCAGAAATGAATTTTTTGAAACCATGATCAAAATGATGCATAAAAAATGATTTAATTCAATGAAAAATTCTTAAAATGCATCAAGATCAAAAAAGAAATTTGGTTTGAAGGTTAGACAATGTTTCTAAATGTCTTGGAACATTTCATGATTTTTTTTGTAATTTTTAAATACCTAAAAGTATTTTTAATTAATTAATTCCCATTAATCAATTAAAAATAGTCTTTTAAATATTTAAAAAATACTTTTTTAATGATAAAAAATAAAATAAAAATATTTTTGTGTCATAAAAAATTAATAGAACTCAGAGGAAAAAGTTTCATAATTTTTAAGACATTTTTGCTATTTTAAAATAATTATACAAGTTAATTGAAATAAAATGAAATAAAAACAAATAAAAATAAAAGTCAAAGGAAAGGATGGCTGAGATGAGCCCAGGATTTGAACTGGTTGACTGGCGCGTGAATGGAGGGTGGGGATGCAATCTGACCAAATTAAATTAATTACGAATTAATTAAAGTTAATTAAGTGGATTAGGGCAAATGAAGTGATCCTGACCATTCACTGGCGCGCGGGAAACAAGATCTAAAGGCCCAGGTTTAAAGTTGCCTAATTAATGACAATTAGCCCTAATCACTCTCAGGCTGCCGGAGAAGACTTCCGGTCGTCTTCTCCGGCCAGCTCCCTCCCTGAGAAACTTCAAACTCCCTAAAAACGCATCAAAAATGAAAACTAAAAACTGGGAAATGATCCTCACATCCTCACGAATCAAACCCCTATCCTAAAACAAATTTCTTCTTCCTAAACAAGCTGAATCGAAGAGAACAAGCTCCAGGGCACGCAGGTTTCAGAGACAAATTAAACTCTCAAATCAAAGCCATTTTCAAAACCAATGATACCAGGATGATCAGTGAAGCACATAGAACAAGTTTGTAACAAGAAAAACAATTTCTGGAAAAATAAATTTCAGGCTACCTGAGATTCGAAGCTTTCAGTTTGAGGACTTTCTGGCCACTTCCTTCAGTGCAAACTACTCCACTTGGTCCCCAGAAGATGTTTGAATGCTCAAAGAGAATTTAAGTTGGCTGGATAGTGAGTTTCGAAAGCTCCTGCTTCAGCTCAGTCAGAAATGGCAATGGAGTTTCTGGAGGTTTCAGGCCATTGTGAATGATGGTTTGTGATCCTGAGGATGAATGGAGAAGGTCTGTGGTGTTTGTTGGTGTGTTTGTGGTTTGTGGAAGGAGATTCGATAGAAAATGCAGCTTGGGGTGAGAAATGGCTATGGAGTATTCTGGCTGTTTCAGGCTTGGGTTCTTGGTGCTTTGTGGTCTATGGAGCAAGGTGAGTTGAATGATGAAGTTGGCTTGGGTGTTTTGTGGCTGTGGAGGCAGATTCGAAGGAAGTTGCAACTTGGTAGGTTTTTGTGAATGTGATCAATGAGAGAGCTTCAGCCTTGCTTAGTACTTGGAATGGCTTGCAAAATGATATGTTATTTTAATCCTATAGGTCAGATGATGTGACCTGGCCTATAGTGATTGGTAAGTTTACTTTTGCATAAAGTCCAACTTTTGTGTAAGGCAAGTATGGTGAGGTGCTAGGCAAGTACAATGGGCATGGGCTGCGCAGCATGATGAGTGTGTGAGGCTAGCTTGATTCAAGGACCAATGCAGCAAGTTGGTGAAGAGAAATGAGTGGTTTTGCAACTTGTTATAACTTTGGTTCACATGTGATTTTCTTGTTCCAAAAGTCATGAAACATGAGCAATGCCTAGTTCATTCTGAATTTTAGGACTTACATGATGTTTGTGTGCTGGTTTGTAGTGAATTAGAAGTCACATAATGCATTGGTTCATGACTTTGCAAAATTTCCATTTGAAGCATGCCTTGAAAAACAATGATTTTTGCCAACTTTGTCTTGCCATAACTTTTGATCCAAGAAGAGTTTGATCATGTTCTTGTACTTTTTGAAAAGGGAAAAATGAGATCTACAACTTTCATGACCAAAGTTTTTCCATTTGAAGCCTTTTTGGATCAAGAATCAAGGCTTGAAAAATGACCTAAAATGAGGCATTCTTGAAAAGTCAACTATGCCCAAAAAGTCAACATTTGCAAAAACCCTAAATTCTTGATTTTTATGAACTTCAACCTTCTTCCATGATCAAATAAAGATCATATACACTCAAAATGATGAAGATCACCCATTGGTTGGGTCATTGGGGGCCTCAGATGCCCTGATTTTACACTGACTTGTCTGAAAAGTCAACTCTTGATCAGATGACTTCCCCATGGAATTTCTTCATGAAAATTGATATGCATACTCCCTATACCATATAGAGATAAATGGAAACAAGAATGACCAAAAAATTTGGAGTTATGGCCTCTGAAACCAAAACCCTAATTTTCAGTCAACTGTGCAGTTCATCCTGGCTCTGCATCCACTCAAACCCTAGTCCTTGTGATTCCTTTGCAATTTTGACTTTGAGGAGATGGAATATGACATAAGAACACACATGGACCCCTTTGAGTTGATTAGTGGCCTTTGGAATGGCTCAAGATGCTTTGGGATTGCTCAGATCACAAACCCTAGGTGCAGATGCTTTAGAAGCTATGCAGTGAATCAAAAATGGGATATGAGATGATATGTTTGTGTTTATGCATATGAGGATGATCACAAGCCATGGTGTGAATGGGTGAGGGCAAATTTGGGGTGTTTACAGCTGCCCCTATTCAAACATGAGTTAGCTGTGCAGGTTGTAAGCGACGGCTTAACAGGCAAACAAGATAACTTGTGGTTGAATACCAAAGACAGTCCGAAATTTGCACTCACAGAATGAAGAGGAAAAGGGATATAGATTGTAAAAGCAAATAAAGTATGTTGTAAAGTGTGGGCGATGGAGGACGACCGTCGAGCAGAGGACGACTGCTGGGTAAATAGCAATGACGGGGACGGCCGACATGCTGGGAAAAGTGTGTAAAGCGATGACGGGGACGGCCGACATGCTGGGAATAAAAGGTAAAGCTGTAAAATTCTCTGGGGATTGATGAAACATGACGGGGACGGCCATCAAGTCCATAAAGTAAAGGTAAAGTAACCAACGACGGGGACGGCCATCGGGCTAAAAAGGAAAAGGGACCACGACGGGGACGGCCATCGGGTTAAAGAAAAAATGAAATAAACAGATGATGGGGTACGGCCATCAAAGGTGAAGGACGATCACCTAGCAGGGTACGGCTGCTCTGTTGGGGATAAAAGAAATATGATGGGGACGGCCATCAAAGGTGGAGGACGACCACCTGGCAGGGTACGGCTGCCGAAGATATCGCGACATAGGACGAATGCCGGATAGAAAAAGTCAACGATGGGGACGGCCATCGGACGAGCATGATGGAGGACGACCATCAAGAAGTGGAGGACGACCACTCAGCAGGGGACGGCTGCTCTCGAGGTTTATCATGACACAGGACGAGTGCCAGATAAACAAAAATCAACAATGGGGACGGCCATTGGATAAATTGATGAAGGAAAATCATCAAAAGGTGGAGGACGACCACCTAGCAGGGGACAGCTGCTAAAATCAACGATGGGGACGGCCATCGGATGAGCATGATGGAGGACGACCATCAAGAAGTGGAGGACGACCACTTAGCAGGGTACGGCTGCTCTCAGGGTTATCATAACACAGGACGAGTGTTAGATAAAAGGAAATTTGTTGGCGATCTACTGGGGAGTAGTAAACACGGGCGAGTGTTTACATCCAAGAAACAAAAGGTACAAGTGTTTAGATGTTGTGTATAGATTAAAGATGCGGACGAGCATCCTTAAGACTATGATACGGACGAGTACCACGGGTAGAGACAAACTGACACATGTTCAGAGATGATGATACGGACGAGTATCAACTGGTTAACAAAGAACACGGACGAGTGTTGCATCTGAAAGTATCCTTCTGGGGAATAGTAGACACAGACGGGTATCTATATTCGAGGAGACATAAGTGTTTGACACGGTGTACGGATTAAAGATGCGGACGAGCATCCTTAAGACTATGATACGGACGAGTATCATGTAGAAACAAACATTAGACGCAATGTTCTGAGATGATGGTACGGACGAGTACCAACTGGTTAACAAAGAACAAGGACTACTGTCGGATCTGCGGGGATATAAATGATGTATACAAGATACGGACGAGTATCTGTATAAGTGTACCAATGAGTAGTGAGTATATATATATAAGTGTTTATCTGCTGGGGAGAGTGACACGGACGAGTGTCAAGAGAGAAAAGTATAATATTAACAAGTGTATGGGTGATAAAGGTATAAGTGACTGCGCTGGGGATATGACACGGACGGGTGTCAAGAAAATGTATATAAGTATATGTGAGTGCAAAGAGGATGTCTTTGGCTTTCTGCTGGTGATCTGACACGGACGGGTGTCCAAAGGTGTATATACTGGTGTTTGTGATTCGTGAGGCAACTGCTTTTACTGGGACCCTGGTGGGGATTTTTGTGTATTGTATCCTGTATAATGACAGATTGTCAATATTTACAAGTGTTCAATTCACAACATGACTTATGATTATGCTATGCGTTTGATTTTTGCCGTAATGCTCCGTATTAGACGGAATGCTACGCTCTAAGGGGATAATATGATGCGAATGCTATGATTATGCCAAGAGGCAAAGATCCGGGATTCGGATCCCGTTGTTGCAAAGATCTCTGGTTGATCTACTTGAAGTGAATATCCCAGCTGGGGATGAGATCATTGGCAGATCTGATGAGATGCATCTGCTTGGGGATATAGGTCACTGATTGACATATCCTTATAATACGGGACCCAGCTGGGGTTTGTAGTAGCTTTCTGTACTCTGTTGTGACTTCTTCGTGCGTTGCTCTTCTGAATAGAGGCTGGGGGAGGTTGTTGGTCACTCAGCTGGGGAGAGTGGTGAGAGGCAACTCGGCTGGGGAGAAAACATTTTGGGTGTTAAGCCTGTTTGTTGATTTGCCAGCTTGCTGGACTGCAGCTTATATGCCCCAAGTTGCGTTCTGGATACCTGCAATCCTGCAAAGGTAAGGAAACGCGCAAATGGTCCCGAGGTATCCCTTACTGGATTCCGTCATAGGAGATAAGTACTTTCAAGAGTAAGTATATTCCCTATAAGCATGTGCTTTTATTTTTAGAGAAAGGCATCTGTACTTATGCAATTGTGTTTTTAGAGATATCAGACAATTCTTTGCAAAACATACATGTAAAAAACGAAACATGACTGAAAATCTGACTTTATTAATTCATGTGCCCTGAATTGGCAAGGTTCAGTCAAAGAAACATATCTCCTGAAATGAGGAGATTGTTACAAATTGAGAAACAAAGTGCTGGCGATGTTGACGACGCTTTAAGGAGCTTCCTCTTCTGCTATGACTCGTATGACTTTTGACGTTCTTCTCGTCTTGCTTTCTGGAGAGAGTTGATTCTGATTGAAGCTTGATCCTTTGGAGCTTACCAAGTTGTAGATAATACAGACGAATTCAGAATGCAGTTGTTCGCTTATTCCCTTATTTTGCATGGATCGCCCTTTCGGGTTTTCAATCCATCGGGATACCCTTTTTTGCCTGAGTTGTCCAATGCGGCTTTTCAACTCAGCGGGTGTACATTTTTTATTATTTATTTCCCTTATTTTTGCCCGAGTCTCTTATTCTGTTTTTGACTCGCCGGGATGCCCTATTTTGCCTGGACTTACATTCTATTTTTATGTCCAGCGGGTCATTTTTCACGCGAAGTATTTTTTAACTGCATCTGAATTCACAGGGGATGGGAAATCTTCACCATCCATGGTGCTGAGCATCAGTGCTCCACCGGAGAAAACTTTCTTTACAACAAATGGTCCTTCATAATTGGGGGTCCATTTGCCCCTGTGGTCTGTATGAGGAGGGAGAATTCTTTTCAACACAAGATCCCCTACTTGGTACTCTCGGTGCCTGACTTTCTGATCGAAGGCTCTCTTCATTCTTTTCTGATATAACTGCCCATGACAGATTGCAGCCAATCTTTTCTCTTCGATCAGACTCAGTTGTTCGTATCGGGCCCGAACCCATTCTGCTTCACTCAGTTTAACATTCATTAATACCCGTAGAGAAGGTAATTCAACTTCGATAGGTAGGACTGCCTCCATACCATACACAAGCTGATATGGTGTTGCCCCAGTGGATGTTCTGATGGATGTGCGGTACCCATGCAAGGCAAACGGTAGCATTTCATGCCAGTCTTTGTAGGTGACTACCATCTTCTGCACAATCTTCTTAATATTTTTGTTAGCTGCCTCAACAGCGCCGTTCATCTTTGGCCTGTAAGGAGAAGAATTGTGATGTTGGATCTTGAAGTCCCGGCATAATTCAGCCATCATTTTGTTGTTTAAGTTGGAACCATTATCAGTAATGATTCGCTCGGGAACCCCATATCGACAGATGATATCCCTCTTCAGAAACCTGGCTACCACTTGTCTTGTAACATTTGCATATGAGGCTGCTTCGACCCACTTAGTGAAATAATCAATGGCAACCAGGATGAACCTGTGGCCATTTGAAGCAGTTGGCTCAATCTTTCCAATCATATCAATGCCCTACATGGCAAAGGGCCATGGTGAAGACATGATGTTCAAAGGGTTGGGAGGCACATGCACCTTATCCGCATAGATCTGGCATTTGTGACACTTTCTGGCATAGGCACAACAGTCTGCATCCATTGTGATCCAGTAATAGCCTGATCTTAACAACTTCTTAGCCATGGCATGCCCTCCTGCATGGGTACCAAAAGATCCTTCGTGCACTTCATGCATCAACAAATCTGCTTCCGTCTTGTCGACACATCTGAGGAGTACCATATCAAAGTTTCGCTTATATAAAGACCCATCAGTGTTCAGAAAGAAACTTCCAGCAAGCCTTCTTAAAGTCTTCTTATCATTGGAAGATGCCCCAGGTGGGTACGTTTGATCCTCCAAGAAGCACTTAATGTCATGGAACCAAGGCTTATCATCTTTGACAATGTCTGCTGCAAATACATATGCTGGTCTATCAAGTCTGGACACTGAAATCTGAGGTACAAAGTTGGCGGCTTGAACTTTGATCATGGATGAAATGGTAGCAAGAGCATCTGCGAACTGATTCTCGTCCCGAGGGATATACTCAAGTTTGACCGTGGTGAAGAAAGTCAATAACCTCCTTGTATAATCCCTGTAAGGTATCAGATGATCTTGGTGGGTGTACCATTTTCCGTTGGTTTGATTGACTACCAAAGCTGAATCTCCGAATACGGTCAATGTCTTGATCCTGAGGTCAATGGCTTCCTCAAGACCCATAATGCAAGCTTCGTATTCAGCTTCGTTGTTAGTGCAGTTGAAAGTGAGTTTTGCCGAGAAAGGCATATGAACTCCTTTTGGTGAAATGAGTACTGCACCAACACCACGACCATTCATGTTAACAGCCCCATCAAACATCATAGTCCATTCTTCCTCCGGGTCAGGCCCTTCAGTGTGAATAGGCTCTTCATGATCTTTCGACTTGATGAACATGATGTCTTCATCAGGGAAGTCAAACCTCATAGGCTGGTAGTCCTCAATGGGTTGCTCAGCAAGATATTCAGATAGTACACTGCCCTTGATGGCTTTCTGAGATGTGTACTGTATGTCGTATTCTGTGAGAATCATCTGCCATCTTGCAACCCGTCCGGTAAGAGCTGGCTTCTCGAAAATGTACTTAACTGGATCCATCTTTGAGATTAATAAGGTAGTGTGGGTCAACATATACTGTCTTAGTCGGCGAGCAGCCCACGCTAAAGCACAACAAGTTTTCTCGAGCAGTGAATAACGCCGTTCACAGTCGGTAAACTTTTTGCTTAGGTAGTATATTGCATACTCTTTTCGACCAGACTCGTCATGCTGGCCCAGCACACACCCCATTGACTCTTCTAATACTGTCAAGTACATAATCAGAGGTCTTCCTTCAACTGGAGGCATAAGGATTGGAGGTTCTTGTAAGTACTCCTTGATCTTGTCAAAAGCTCTTTGGCAGTCTTCGTTCCACCTGACCGTTTGTTCCTTTCTTAACAGCTTGAACAAAGGTTCACAGGTTGCTGTAAGGTGAGATATGAACCTTGAAATGTAGTTCAATCGACCTAGGAAACCTCAAACTTCTTTCTCAGTCCTCGGTGCAGGCATCTCTTGAATAGCTTTGACTTTATCAGGGTCAACTTCAATCCCTTTCTCACTTACAATAAAACCCAGCAGTTTACCGGATCGCACCCCGAATGTGCATTTGTTGGGGTTCAGCTTTAGTTGGTACTTCCTCAGGCGCTTGAACAGCTTCAGCAGATTCACCAGGTGTTCTTCCTCTGTAAGGGACTTGGCGATCATATCATCCACATAACATTCGATTTCCTTATGGATCATATCGTGGAATAATGTCACCATAGCCCGTTGATATGTTGCACCAGCATTCTTCAGTCCGAATGGCATCACTTTGTAACAGAACGTGCCCCAAGGTGTGATGAATGTTGTCTTCTCCATGTCTTCAGGTGACATCTTGATCTGATTATATCCTGAAAATCCGTCCATGAAGGAGAATACTGAGAACTGAGCCGTGTTATCCACCAATACATCGATGTGAGGTAATGGGAAGTCATCTTTCGGGCTGGCTATATTCAGATCCCGGTAGTCAACACACATCCTTTCTTTGCCATCCTTCTTAGGCACAGGTACTATGTTAGCAACCCACGGCGGATAGCTAGTTACGGCAAGGAACCCGGCGTCCCATTGCTTTTGTACCTCTTCCTTAATTTTCATAGCCATGTCTGGGCGAGTACGGCGCAGCTTCTGTTTGACCGGTGGGCATTCTTCCCTCAAAGGCAGCTTGTGCACAACAATGTCGGTATCCAACCCTGGCATATCTTGATACGACCAAGCAAACACATCAACATACTCTTGAAGCAGATCTATCAGTTGCCTCTTTACTGAGTCTTGCAGGCAGGCCCCAATTTTAACTTCTTTCACGTCTTCGTCTGTACCAAGATTAATCACTTCAATATCCTCCTGGTGAGGAGTAATAACCTTTTCCTCTTGTCTCAACAACCGGGCTAGCTCTTCAGGAAGCTCATATTCTTCATCAACCCCTTCATCAGCTTGATTGATTGGATTGTCAAAGTCATACGAAGTCATAGCCGTGCTGTTGTCGGTGCTGTCTGGAAGGCACTCTCTGCAAGGGTTAAGTTTGTTCATTTTAGTGATTGATTTTAATCTTGCTTTAGAAAAAGTGAAATGAAGTTATCATTTTGAAAACACCGCCATTTATTTTTGTACAAAAAGAAAAATGGAAAAACAGTGAGCAGAAAAGAAAAAAGACTTGTTTGCAAAAAGATGTCTGATATTTCATTAATTTAATCTTGTTTGCACAAAAGTACAGATGGCCCTGATTACAAAATGAGTCTTGTCATCTTGGGCAAGATGCAAGACTTTGATGCATGCTATAAAAATACAGGAAATAATAATTACTCTGCATGAGTAACTCTTATAATTTCCTGGGAAGACCAGTTCGAGATACTGCTCCCCGGGATCTTTGGACGAATCCAATTCTCCAGATTGCGCTCCTCTTCCAGCTCGTCTTCCAGACAGTTGATAGCATCGGGGGTGAGCATCCCCCCACTGACAAAACCAGGCTCTGTAGCAGCCTTTGCTTGATGTTGAGTTGGTCTGTAACCCAACCCAAATTTGTCCTTCTTCTCTTCCACAGCTAAGACCTTGCCCCAACCTAGGGCAGTTCCTTCCTCAACAACCTTCCGGGCTTGTTGATAAGATGACATGGAGATCCCTGACACAGCAGATGCTTCATTGACATTCAAGGCTTCGAAACCTTGGCTCATTGTTTCATGGATCTCCCCATCCATCTCAATGTATTTATACGTAGCCAGATGGCTAACGAAAATATCCTCTTCCCCACAGATTGTGACAACTTGACCTTCCCACTCAAATTTTAACTTTTGGTGAAGGGTAGACGTTATTGCGCCGGCGGCGTGAATCCAGGGTCTACCCAACAAACAGCTGTAGGCGGGCTGAATGTCCATCACATAAAAGATAGTTTTAAAGGTCTGCGGGCCAATTGTGACGGGCAGCTCAATCTCTCCCAGAACCGATCTCTTCGAACCATCAAAGGCTCTTACCACCAGGTTGCTGGGTCTCAATGCCAATCCGTCATATTCTAGCTTCACCAGAGCCTTCTTTGGTAAGACATTCAGGGAAGAACCTGTGTCCACCAGCACATGAGAAAGGACAACTCCTTTGCATTCCATGGTTATGTGCAAGGCTTTGTTGTGGTTGCGGCCATCCACTGTCAGGTCAGAATTGGTAAACCCTAGCCCATTGCTAGCAGTAACATTTCCAACCACGGTTTCCAATTGGTTGACAGTAATCTCCTCAGGCACGTAAGCTGCGTGCAGGACTTTAAGTAGTGCATTCCGATGGGCTTCGGAGCACATAAGCAGTGAGAGGATAGAGATTTTGGACGACGTCTGGTGAAGCTGATCCACAACTTTATAATCACTCTTTTTGATGATTCGCATAAACTCATCAACTTCCTGATCGAATGGAGTCTTCAGGGCTTCTTTGGCAGCTGGATCTTCCTGCACCGGGCCTTTTCCCTTTGCCTTGGCAGCAGCTTCTACTTCGGCTGTAGGTCTTTGGACTTGTGAAGCAAAGAGACGTCCGCTTCGAGTGAAGCCTCCGCCTCCCCCCACATTATCTACTTGTGGTGCAGGTGCTGATGTTTCAAGAGTGATTCTTTTCCCTTCACAGTACACGTCAGAGCCATAGTGCCAAGGGATGGCCCTATTGCTTTCATATGGTACTGGTCCAGGCACCGTGACAGTGACTGGACTGATTGCTGCTGCTGAAGGGACTGTTATTGTTTGTGGATCATAAAAGATTGTAACTGGTGCTCTGATGGGAGCAGCACCTTCTGAATGGTAGGCGGAGTTATTTTCAGGATCGTAGAATATGGTAACAGTGGAGACATCTTCATGATTGATTGCTGGTGTTGTAGGAGGTACTGTTGGAAGGACTGTTGTTGTTGTTGATGGAGATTCGAAATGGGATGAAGCTGAAGTTGTAGCAGGAGAAACTGTTGAAAACTGATCATTTGGAAGGACAGGTGAAGTACTTGCTGATGTTGTTGGTGAATTGTCGGGAACAATAGTTGCTGTAGTTGTAGGAGGGTCTGAAACCGTTGCTGATGAAGTTGTCGGATTTGTCGGAAATGATGTAGTGATCTGTAGCAGGCCACTCTGAATAAGGCTGTCAATGCCATTCCTCAGGTCCTCACACCCGTTCCATGAAATATTGCAGTATGGACACCCTAGTTCACACCCCGGGAATATTTGGTTTTCACGGAGTTGAGCTTTGATTTCCACCAATGGTGTCCTGATCTGATCCACACTGGTTATTAAATAAGACGGTTGGTCTTCTTCAATAGCGTTAATTCGAGGACCACCATGGTTTGGCATTGGGTTTTTATTGACATTGGGCGGAGGCGCAAAATTCAGAGCCTTGGAGTCTACCAAGTCTTGTACCTTCATATGCAGAGCCCTGCATTTTTCTGTACTGTGACCAGGTGCGTTTGAATGGAAAGCACACCTAGCATTGGAGTCATAGTTTCTTGGTAGACTGTTGGGATCCGGAGGTGCCAACGTTCTTAGCTCAACTAGGTTGAGTTTCAGAAGTTGCGGCAACAAGGCAGCATACGACATTGGGATCGGGTCGATCACTCTATTAGCTTGGGATGGCCTTTGCTGGAATGGCCTCTGTTGATTGTTGTTGTTGGTGTTGTTGTTGTTGTAGTTCCTTGGAGGATATTGATTTTGCTGATACTGAGGTTGTTGTTGGAAGTTTTGTTGCGGAGGTTGATAGACTGGCTGAGGATGAGCTGGAGCAGGGATAGTGACTGCTGCTATTGTCCTTTGAACATATTGGGGCCTACCCCTGTTGGTGTGAATGGCATTGGTCTCGCCAGCTCTTCTCGGGCCTGCAAAAGGCTTTCTTGTACTGCTGGACGAACTGGCTCCATTATCAGAGATCTTACCCATTTTCAACAGGCTTTCAATTCTCTCCCCAGCTATGACAACATCTGCGAAGCTAGTGGAAGAGAAAGCAGCCAACCTGTCAATATACGTTCCCTGGAGAGTGTTCATAAACATGTCTGCCATTTCTCTCTCAGACATTGGTGGTTGAACGGCAGCAGCCAATTGCCTCCATCTCTGGGCATATTCTCGGAAACTTTCCCTTGACGACTGCGACATTCCCATTAGGAGAGTCCTGTTGGGTGCCATGTCTAAGTTGTATTGATACTGTCGGATGAAGGCCTCTGCCAGGTCCTTCCAGCATCTTACAGTTGCCCTTGTCAAATGGGAATACCATTCCCTTGATGCTCCAGTCAGGCTGTCTTCGAAGTAGAACATCCAAAGTTTCTCATCCATTGTATAGGCCTTCAGCCTTCCCAGAAATGATTGCAAATGAGTCCGGGGGCATGAAGTCCCATTATACTTTTCGAAACAAGGAGGCTTGAACTTATGGGGGATCCTGACCCCTTCCACCAAACCCATGTCCATGACGTCGAAACCCAAAGAATTTTGAGATTCTAAGGACCTCAACTTTTCAGCCATTTCATCCAATCTCCTGTCATAAGTCTCTTCTCCAGCACCCATTACAGTAAATTGGTCCTCCTGAGGATCCTCTTGCAATACCCTGGCTGCAGTGGCTGTCCCTTGAATGTTTGCAGGAATATTGATTTCAGGATGGAGATGTGGACCAAACACAGGAGGGTTAACATGAGGTTGTACCCGTTCATTGTTACTTGTGCCAGCAGTTCCCACATGGGGCTCATCTTGATTCCTCCCTTCTACCAAAGCTCTGAGCCTCTCCTGGCTTTGAGCTAAGTTGTTCATCACTTCCATGAATTGTGTTATCTGGATTCTCATCTCCAATCTTTCGTTTGCCATCTGGTTTCTGACCTCCGTAAGGTCTTGTTGCATCTGGTCCATCTGGATTCCCGGAAGGTTGTTTCTAGTTGGGTACCTGTGTGGCCTGTTGAGAGGAAATACCCGGCGGCGAGCAATAATTCCTGAATATCACAACAGAGGTTAGCAACAACAAAACAAAAACCTACAAAACAAACAAAAGGGTTAGTATGCAATGCAGTTATGCTTATTTGTTCTCAAGGTATCCGGTTTGGTCGTCAGTTTTGACCCTTCCAGACCCTCGAAGATGCTGCTGTTGAAGTTGCTTTTTGAAGTGAACTCAGATGGAAATTAACTCAAATATATTACAGAAGGTGCAATAAATACAAACTTGTTCATTTTACAACACAAGCCCTTAAAGGGGTCAAAATACATCACAAAAAAACAAAAGTACATGGAATAGGAATAACAACAAGCAAATGATCAAACTCCAAGGCCAAACTCATCCTCGCGAACTTCCTTAAGAAGTGCTTCGGTCACAGGATCAGCCGGCCGCTCCGTAAGATTTCTGATGAGAAGGTTTCTTGTTGCAACAGCTGCAGTCAACTTCTTGTTCTGACTTTGGTCCTTAGACCTCTTCACTCCAGCTCTGATTTCTAACTCTGATATTTCCTTTTGGGCTGCTGCCAGGGCTTTTTCCATCTGCTCCATCTTGTCCTGAACTCTCTTGTCTTCTAGAGTACGGGCCTCAGTGATCCGGACCCACCTGGCCTGACTCTCTTTCAAATACAAGTCTGTTCTTGCTCTCTGGAACTGGGCTTCTTTACAAGCATTCTTCAGAATCTGCTCACCAGCCCTAGACTTGTTGATATAATCCCCAGACTTTTCAATCTTAGTCAAGTGTTCCACTCTCAACTTCTCCAATCTCTCAACCTCCCTCACACCTTCACTCCTCTCCCGGAGGGTCTTCTGCAAAGCCTGGGTTAACTTCTCATTTCTTTCCTTCAAGCTCTCAAACTCCTCCAAACTGATGGTGGCAGGGGGTGGTGCTGAAGATGACTCAGGCATGTCTTCTATGGTGAAGGGCAATCCAGAGAATTGGGCCCTGGCATAGGACCACTCATGATATTGGGCTGAGGCCACATTATTGCACTTCCCCAGAATGGTGATTCCCTTGGTTTGAACATGATCCCAGGCCCAGGCAGCCTGCCTAACAGTTGCCAGACTAATCTTGTTCTCACAGTAGAGGGTCTCAACCAAGTCTTGTACCTTGGGAGTGTGGACCAGTGCATAACCCAATTGCCTCCTGAACAGCAGAGGGTTGTAATTGATACTTCCCTTAACTCCTATTAAGGGCACATTAGGGAAGTGCCCACAGCTGGTGATCATATCTCTGCCCTTGGTGCTTTGAGTACACCATCTGATATCTGCTGAAGTTAGGACAGTGAGTCTCTTAGCCCAGTTGTTAGAAATGCATCTGTCCTGGGTAGATGCCTGAGCAGCCAAGCATGGAATAATGGGGCACAACATCTCACTAACTTCCCTCTCTGCTTCTCATTCCTCTGATGTACTGAGTAATAGAGATCTCCTAACAAGGTTGGCACTGGGTTCCTCAGGATGAACGAATGGATTGCATTCTTGCTAATGAACCGAGGCTCATCTGCAAATAGCACAATTCCATATACACTTAAAGCCAACAAGGCACAAACAGCTTTCCAATCCCCCAGGGAGGCCTTCAGACTAGCTTGAGAAATTAAAAAGTCTAGATGAAAACCAGGGATCCCAGCTTTAGAGGTCATATGTTGCTCAATCAAAGCAGGTTCCAGGTGCAAAGCTTTTGCTATCTCTCCATTGCTGGGAAAGACCATTTCAGGGTTGAAAGGGATTTCCCTCTTGATAGGCAAACCAATCAAAGATGAGTATTCTTCTAAAAGAGGCCCCAACTGAAAGTCTTGAAAGGTAAAACACCTCAATGGGGGGTCATAGAACTGAATGCAGGTGTGGATCAAACTCCTCTGGGATGGGTCCAGATCCATGACCAAGTCAAGTATATCCCCATAATGCTCCCTGAACAAAAGTATGTGATCTGGAGTGATCAGGGTTTGGATCCTCCTGATGTCTGATAAGTCCGGTTGGAAGAAATGATAGGTGATGTTGCTTTTCTTTGGAGCCATAAGTGTTGAGACTGAGCAGAATAAATGCTGATGAAGATGCTGAGAAGTGGGCCACTGGCTGGCTAGTGCAAGTAACTGAAGTATAAGGCTGACAAGCTGAAGCAAGTGCTGGTGGAGACAGGTCAAAACTGCAGATGGGGTCAAAACCAAAACCAGATGAAGGTGGATACCCTGAAACACAAATAAGCAAATGTTAATATGATGCAATGATGTGTATGCAAATGAAATGCAAGGGTCTGTGACTGAGCTGGATCTGATTGACTGCCTTGATATAGATCCATGTGTGTTCAAGAATTCCAGATGGAGGTCTATAAATCCAGTAACCAGGGTAAGGGACTCAAATAAAGAGCCACAAGCCCAGGGTTTTAGAATCACAAGAACTGTCCAACATGGAGTATTCTTAACAAAGTCAAAGTAACAGGGTATTCTGAGGTCAAGGTACCTGCAAACCTGTAAACAGCCCAACCCCCCTCACAGGTGGTGATCTAGAACAAGGATCCTCAGACTTGGATCAGTTATGAGAAGTGTAAACACTTCTAACCCGGAGGTACAGTGTTTACAATAACCACAACAATTCCTCCTCTAATTCACCTCAGTTTCTGAAGGTCAATAATAAAAGGTCATCCAGACTTAGCAGGCTTCCCAGATAGCCCTAGCATTGCAGGAAATCTGCAACACAGAGTTCTCAAGAAGAAACCCATATCTGAACCGTGTTTCATATTCCCGCACCAGACCGAAATGGAATGGGAAAGAATATGATTCACTCTAGCCTAGGTGTCACTCAGGTCCCAGGTATAGGACCTCAACCCTCAATGAAACACCCACCCACCAAAACAAAAACCAGATCCAGCCAGCAACAATGACAGTATGATATAAATGCAATAAATAAAGCAGTAAAGTAACTGTACATAAAGCAATAAACAAAAATAAATACAAGCACAAACAAGCACATAACACCCCAGTAAACACAAATCAGACAAGCGCTAGGAGGAACCCACAAAAAGAACCAGAAGCCCTGGTTGCAGTATAAGGGTCCCCAGCAGAGTCGCCAAGCTGTCGCTCCCGACAAATGAAACAGGGTCAGATGAAGGTACAGACGCGAACGGTCGGCGAAGGGAACAATGAGAACACACAGCCGTGAACTCACTGGAGATGAATAGAGTCGCCAGCTAGGCATTTTTATCCCGGAGGAAAGGTAATGCTGCATAGACCTAGAAAAATATGGATAAGACGGTTTGCAAACCAGAGAGACTGAGAAAGGGGGTTGGTTACAACCTGGGAAGGTATTAGCACCCAGATTGTCCGTCGTACTCGACGGGATCCACGCTTGAAAGATTTGTGTTTTAAAGGGGTAGTGTCAGTGCAATCTGTGTATAAAATAGCTGGAAAAGATATACAGGTGTCAGTGTATGATGTATAAGTGATATGAAGTATGAAAGTGTCAGTGAAAGAATGAGAATGAATTGCTCATGATAATGAGACTAATAGGAAGATGCTGGGAAGAGGGGGAATATACAGAGACTTTTGTTCGATAACTATTAAGTTATGCCTACGTATCCTCTCGTGCAATGAGGAAGTCAGAACATCGTAGTTCGACCCAAAGAGACTGAAAGATGAATTGACTTGTGAACTGCTTACTTGCCTATGCTCAAGTGTATGATCTGTCTGGCACAAATGCAAACTGTCTTACATTAGACGGAAGAAGCAAGTTCTCGTTTGTGAGTGAAGATGATGAGAAAAGCATCCCGGAGGAGGCGATTATTATTTGTTTTTGTGTTTTCAGTCTTTTATTGTTTTTTGATGTTTGTCATAAGTTGATGAGCTTAGGCCTAAACCAATGGATTTGGTAAACTCATCACATCATCCCTCTGATTAGGGGTAATGAGAATACCTTAAGTGTGAAGTCAGATTCTCACACTTAATCACCTTTGGTGTAGGATTGAGATCATTAACCTACTTGTGATTATTTAGATGTTTTTTGTGATTTTTGTTTAGTGTTGAGTAATGAGGTTAAGCCATAATCAGGGATTAAACAAACCCATTACACTATCCTAATAGAAGGATAATAGATGAGAATGTTTAAGCTGAGGAAAACTCCTCAACTTAATCCATGATTAGGGATTAAACTCATGACAAAACAAGCCTTTAATTAAGTGGATTTTATTTAATGGTATGATGATGAAGTGATTTTTATGATTTGTAAGACAACTTGAGGGGGACTTGTCCATTAACACTAGGGTTAGTCCTTCTTAACCATTTAAGGAAGAAATAGAACCCTAATGCAAGGCCCAAGTTACAAGTGTGATGTCTTGATGATTATTAGATGGATTAATTAAGAGATTTAAACACATTAAGGGTTTAATACTTAGGATTAAAGTTATACACTCCATCCTAAGAGAAGGATGCAGGCATAAGATTAATCACAAAGTCTTAAAGCCTTTAGGGTTTAGTCCCTGATTATGAGGTGAGAAGAGAAGACTCAAAGAGAGACACAAAGGTAAAAACTATGAGGGGATACTAATCAAAACTCTAATTCATTATCATGCTTGGTTGTCCCTAAAGTTTGTGAGGTTTGCAAGAACAATCTTCAGATGAACCACCAGGAAGCAGATGAACAGGATCAAGAGAAACAAAGTGACTTGCTTCATTCAAGAAGTCAAGTCACTTGAAGAAAGAAAGTGGGAAGGAGAAGAATGAGCAAGCTCAATCTCAAACACATATAGAAATGCAGCAATGCATGCAAGAGAGATGAAAAGAAAAGTTATGAGAAGTGAAGGCAAATTCACTTCTCAAGTTTACTTACCACCTGAAAAGTTAGAAAGAAATGCAATGCAATGCAAGATGAGATGAAATGGTATGGTGCTAAGCAAAACCAGAAGCATGTTGATGATGATTATGATGATATGAGGTGCTGCAAACATGAGGCAAGACATGGGGATGTTCATACAAGATCATGGATGCAAATGATGCAAGCTAAGGAGCATGAACAAGCATGAAATGTTATGAAGCATACAAGACAAATGACATGGCAAATATGTAATGCAATGATCAAACATGCTTCCTATATGTCTTAAGATGTCAAATGAATCACAAGAATGCACAAAATGCAAAGACAAGTCATGTTATGCAAGGAAATGCAAGAAGGATGCAAGAGAAAGCCCAAATTAGGGTTTATGGATCAAACATCAAACAAAAACCCAAAACAGAAACAAACCCTAAGATAAAAAATGGAAAATGGTACCCAAAGAAACCCTAAACCTATAATAAACCACTGCCCAAAGGGGAGCTCTCAACTCTCAACCAAACTCAAGATATGAATTTTGCAAGTTATTAGGGTTTTTTAGGGTTCTTAACAAAAGAAATGCCAAACAATTAGAAAATGCAAGATCAAATCATGGCCATTTTATCCTAGAAACTACATGCTAAACATAAAACAATGCAAGAAGAACCAATGTCCAAACCTTCTCCAATAGGCAGAAATGAATTTTTTGAAACCATGATCAAAATGATGCATAAAAAATGATTTAATTCAATGAAAAATTCTTAAAATGCATCAAGATCAAAAAAGAAATTTGGTTTGAAGGTTGGACAATGTTTCTAAATGTCTTGGAACATTTCATGATTTTTTTTGTAATTTTTAAATACCTAAAAGTATTTTTAATTAATTAATTCCCATTAATCAATTAAAAATAGTCTTTTAAATATTTAAAAAATACTTTTTTAATGATAAAAAATAAAATAAAAATATTTTTGTGTCATAAAAAATTAATAGAACTCAGAGGAAAAAGTTTCATAATTTTTAAGACATTTTTGCTATTTTAAAATAATTATACAAGTTAATTGAAATAAAATGAAATAAAAACAAATAAAAATAAAAGTCAAAGGAAAGGATGGCTGAGATGAGCCCAGGATTTGAACTGGTTGACTGGCGCGTGAATGGAGGGTGGGGATGCAATCTGACCAAATTAAATTAATTACGAATTAATTAAAGTTAATTAAGTGGATTAGGGCAAATGAAGTGATCCTGACCATTCACTGGCGCGCGGGAAACAAGATCTAAAGGCCCAGGTTTAAAGTTGCCTAATTAATGACAATTAGCCCTAATCACTCTCAGGCTGCCGGAGAAGACTTCCGGTCGTCTTCTCCGGCCAGCTCCCTCCCTGAGAAACTTCAAACTCCCTAAAAACGCATCAAAAATGAAAACTAAAAACTGGGAAATGATCCTCACATCCTCACGAATCAAACCCCTATCCTAAAACAAATTTCTTCTTCCTAAACAAGCTGAATCGAAGAGAACAAGCTCCAGGGCACGCAGGTTTCAGAGACAAATTAAACTCTCAAATCAAAGCCATTTTCAAAACCAATGATACCAGGATGATCAGTGAAGCACATAGAACAAGTTTGTAACAAGAAAAACAATTTCTGGAAAAATAAATTTCAGGCTACCTGAGATTCGAAGCTTTCAGTTTGAGGACTTTCTGGCCACTTCCTTCAGTGCAAACTACTCCACTTGGTCCCCAGAAGATGTTTGAATGCTCAAAGAGAATTTAAGTTGGCTGGATAGTGAGTTTCGAAAGCTCCTGCTTCAGCTCAGTCAGAAATGGCAATGGAGTTTCTGGAGGTTTCAGGCCATTGTGAATGATGGTTTGTGATCCTGAGGATGAATGGAGAAGGTCTGTGGTGTTTGTTGGTGTGTTTGTGGTTTGTGGAAGGAGATTCGATAGAAAATGCAGCTTGGGGTGAGAAATGGCTATGGAGTATTCTGGCTGTTTCAGGCTTGGGTTCTTGGTGCTTTGTGGTCTATGGAGCAAGGTGAGTTGAATGATGAAGTTGGCTTGGGTGTTTTGTGGCTGTGGAGGCAGATTCGAAGGAAGTTGCAACTTGGTAGGTTTTTGTGAATGTGATCAATGAGAGAGCTTCATCCTTGCTTAGTACTTGGAATGGCTTGCAAAATGATATGTTATTTTAATCCTATAGGTCAGATGATGTGACCTGGCCTATAGTGATTGGTAAGTTTACTTTTGCATAAAGTCCAACTTTTGTGTAAGGCAAGTATGGTGAGGTGCTAGGCAAGTACAATGGGCATGGGCTGCGCAGCATGATGAGTGTGTGAGGCTAGCTTGATTCAAGGACCAATGCAGCAAGTTGGTGAAGAGAAATGAGTGGTTTTGCAACTTGTTATAACTTTGGTTCACATGTGATTTTCTTGTTCCAAAAGTCATGAAACATGAGCAATGCCTAGTTCATTCTGAATTTTAGGACTTACATGATGTTTGTGTGCTGGTTTGTAGTGAATTAGAAGTCACATAATGCATTGGTTCATGACTTTGCAAAATTTCCATTTGAAGCATGCCTTGAAAAACAATGATTTTTGCCAACTTTGTCTTGCCATAACTTTTGATCCAAGAAGAGTTTGATCATGTTCTTGTACTTTTTGAAAAGGGAAAAATGAGATCTACAACTTTCATGACCAAAGTTTTTCCATTTGAAGCCTTTTTGGATCAAGAATCAAGGCTTGAAAAATGACCTAAAATGAGGCATTCTTGAAAAGTCAACTATGCCCAAAAAGTCAACATTTGCAAAAACCCTAAATTCTTGATTTTTATGAACTTCAACCTTCTTCCATGATCAAATAAAGATCATATACACTCAAAATGATGAAGATCACCCATTGGTTGGGTCATTGGGGGCCTCAGATGCCCTGATTTTACACTGACTTGTCTGAAAAGTCAACTCTTGATCAGATGACTTCCCCATGGAATTTCTTCATGAAAATTGATATGCATACTACCTATACCATATAGAGATCAATGGAAACAAGAATGACCAAAAAATTTGGAGTTATGGCCTCTGAAACCAAAACCCTAATTTTCAGTCAACTGTGCAGTTCATCCTGGCTCTGCATCCACTCAAACCCTAGTCCTTGTGATTCCTTTGCAATTTTGACTTTGAGGAGATGGAATATGACATAAGAACACACATGGACCCCTTTGAGTTGATTAGTGGCCTTTGGAATGGCTCAAGATGCTTTGGGATTGCTCAGATCACAAACCCTAGGTGCAGATGCTTTAGAAGCTATGCAGTGAATCAAAAATGGGATATGAGATGATATGTTTGTGTTTATGCATATGAGGATGATCACAAGCCATGGTGTGAATGGGTGAGGGCAAATTTGGGGTGTTTACACATACAACTTCTTTTCTCACAACACTTGCAATATAATTCTCAAATGTCCTGCATATTCCTCTCCTGTCTCTGAATAAATCAGAATATCATCAATAAAAACTACCACAAATTTATCCAAATACTCATGGAATATTCTATTCATGTAATCCATGAAAACACCGGGTGCATTGGATACACCGAACGACATCACAGTGTACTCATAATGACCATACCTCGTTCTGAAAGCTGTCTTCGGAATATCACCAGACTTAACACGAATCTGATACCAGAACTTAAATCAATCTTGCTGATTACACAAGCTCCTGTCACACCCAAATTACCCCACGGATTTATATTGAAAATCAGAGTAAATAATTTCACCAAAAATGTTTGAGTGTCACAATTCAACAACCACACATGGCACAAGGATACGTTTTATAAAAATCTTTCAACTTGTAGCAGAAAATATTTTTAAAAGAAACTTCAAACATAATTCAATTACAAAATGTATTCTTAAAAATAGATTAACAAGTGAAAGCGTCGTCCCGACACCCAAAGTGACATATCAGAGCCAACTCCTAAAGACACGAAGTACACTGACCACCACTCGACTTATCCTGATCACTTGCATGTTACCAATATAAGGTTAACGTTCAAATAGAAGGGGTGATATACTTACACCACAAAATAGAATTATAATAAGAATAAGCAAGTATCATTCATTAGTCACCACTTCTCAACAACAACAACTACACGATCACATCATACACACATCAACATCATAAACAACAACAAACAACATATGCAATGAGACTCTACTTGACTCTATGCATACGGTGCCATAATCCGAACTCTATTTCAAGATCCAGTTCCCGTCGGAACTCTCGACCCCTCTTTTGTGGTCCAGTATGATCCCTATTTCATGATCACACCCTCAACCCCTATTTCATGGCCATGTACGATCTCTATTTCATGATCACACCAACATCACAATGATCCCACTAGGATCCAACAAACATACCCTACCTTGGCATAATGTTCCAACCATGCACATGTCATGCATCATCAATGACATACATGCATATATACAATGACTACATTCTACAACTCAAAAACAACAATAAACATGTAACAACTCATCACAAGCACAAACTTCATCAACATCATGCATATTTTGTATACAACAACATAAGTCAACTTCAAACGGGGTACATAAAACAAAGTAGCATACTTCTACTTACCACATTAATACACATTAACATCAGTACCATATAGTCATAACAACAATTACAACACATGGCAACAACAAAACCAACAAACATATCAATCTATGTTCATTTTCAAGTTATACTAATTATCCATATATTACATGTATAACTCCTTTCTCACTGCCTTTAACTACACCACTTTAATTCCTACTCATTACTATATAATTTAAGTGATTTTAAGGAATTTTTCGTAATTAAAACATGTCATATTTCACTCCAGGTCTCGCTAAGAGAGGGGGCTTACTCTCTAAGCGAGCAACTCTATGTATTTTGACTCTTCCAGGATTTGACCTGCTCGCTAAGCAAGCTCTGCAATTTTCGCAGTTCTCCCTTCTGCGATCTGCACCCAAACCACTACGAAATTTCTTCTCAAAACACCAATTTCCAGCCAGACAATTACATGATTGTTCATATTAACATCTAATTCATATAATTATCACACAACAACAACCAATTACCAACGATTCAACATAATTCCGACTCAATCACTAAAACCCCAAACCTCTAATCATCAACCTACCTAATTCTCATTATAGAACGGAAGAATCCCACCTTACCTTGGTTTTGACGAGAATTCTCTTCCTCAGTCTCGAAATCTTCTTCACGCTCTAGCCCTTTCTCTTCTCCCTTCTCAACTTTTCACGACCGTTCTTCCTTTCCAAAACACAAATGTTTTCCTTCTTACAACTTAACCCCTTAGACCCAACCTATGGTCATCCACAGTTACCCTTACTATTTCCACCAAATGACCACCTTAGTACCTTACCCCTTATCTCTTATTATTCCAATTTATTTTATTTTATCCAATAATAATATTATTCAATATAATATAATTCCCTTAATTAATATTATACTCAATAATAACATATTCCTCTACATACCAAAATACCATCCAATCAAAATAATTAAATAAAATTTAGGGCGTTACAGCTCCCACCAACTGATCCATCAAATCGTCGATTCTCGGAAGTGGATACTAATTCTTGATAATAACATTGTTCAACTGCCGATAATCAACACACAACCTCATGCTACCATATTTCTTCTTGACCAACAACACTGGCGCACCCCACAGAGAAACACTAGGTCGAACAAACTTCTTCTCTAACAACTCTACTAGTTACTTCTTCAACTCACTCAATTCTACAACAGACATCCGATATGGAGCCATAGACACATGACTGGTACCAGGTAATAAATCCACTGCAAACTCAACTTCACGCTCTGGAGGTAAATTGTAACACCCCAAATTCGATTATGAGTAATTGTTGCTTAATTGAAGATATATGATAATTTTGGAAAATAAGTGGTTATGTGGCCAGATGCATTGTGGTGATATTATTTTAATAATATTAATAATAAGAATAATCATGTAGTATTATTCGAAATTATTGTTTATTATTAGATAATAATAAAAGTGGGGGTATGGAAGTTATGTTGGTCAATTGGGAATATGAGGAGTAATTTTATATAATATGAATAATTAGTGTATTATTATATTAGTATTATTTAATAAAAATATTGAGGAAAAGGGCAAGATGGTCTTTATGAGGAAAGAGTAAGGTTAAGTTGGGAAAAACATAAACTGGAATAGTTTTGTAAAAGAGAGAGTACGATGAGTTTCTCATTTGGTTGTTTCCTATCGTGTTTGGGAAGTGCTCTGAAGAAAGGAGAAGCTCAGAGTCAGAAGCTGTGGAGAACCCCAGCGAAGCGTGTAAAGTGGCGAAATTCTCTAAGGTATGGGGAGTTTTCATAATCTATTGTAATTATATAGGAATTGGTGTATGAGTAGATTGGATTTGTATGAGTTTTGTGAAGTTTGGAGATTTTGATTTAGGTTGAGTTTATGAGTAAAATTATGATGAATTGGAGTGATTAAAACATGTTAGAATCATATAATTTATTATGTAAATTGTTGTATTGATGCTAGTGTGTTTGATTAACACTTTGGAATGATTTTGGGGTGACTTGATATGGAACCCGTAGTGGAATTTTGGGGTTTTTGAGCTTCTGCAACATGGTTAACCGGTTAACCAAATGGTTAACCGATTAACCAATGAAAAATAGTGTTTTACGTGAAATTTAGACTGGTTAACCGGTTAACGCTTTGGTTAACCGGTTAACACTGAGTCAGTTTTGGAAAAATGTTTAAAAACCCATATCTTTTGAACCGTAAGTCTGTTTTGGTCCCCGTTCGAAGCGTCGGAAAGCTAACGAGATGAACTTTAATTTAATGAAATAAAATGAGTGAAATGATACATTTTTAAATGATGAATATTTAGAAAAAGTTGAATTGGTTTTATGATTATAAATAGGATTCTATTGTAAGTTGACGTTTTGTTGTTGTTGATGAAGGAAGTCGTTTGCTTTGCTGTTAAAAATTGGTTTTATGATTATAAACATGATGTTATTGTGAATTGGCATTTTGTTGTTGTTGATGAGGGGATTTGGTTGGTTGTCTCGTTGATTCGAATAATTGTTTTGTGGTATGGTTGATAAAAGAAGTATGGTTGATGTGTTGTTGTGATGAAATACATGATTTTATGATGATTATCTGTTGAACATAAAAATGATGGGTTAATTCTTGATGTGTCAGAGTGGTTAGAGAACCAGTGTTCAGGGTGTAATGTCATGATGATATATATATGAATATTTGATGGTTGTTTTGCTGATTGAAATGAATGATGCGATTTTTTTTGGTGAATTTTTCGGTGTAGCGCATCATTGCATTTCATAACATTCACGATGGGGCTTCGGCCTATTTATTTGCTTCAATCCCATCGTGTGGATTGAAGTGTCTCGATGATTATGGTGTGCTCCCTTGTGGAGGGTTGATGGTCATGTATCCATCTTATGGTGTGCTCCCATTTGGAGGGTTGATGGTCATGTATCCATCTTATGGTGAAATTGGTACCACATGCATATTGCATATCAGGATGTTAGAACTACATATTCTGGATGAATTTCATGAATGTGTTGGTGTTAATCTATTTTATGATAGTGTTGTGGTTGTTGCTGAGTTTAATTGTTAATGATGTTATGATATGTTAATCTAATTATTTATATTTCATATTCTTATATGTTTATGATATATTATGATTACTCACCCTGCCTGCTTGGAAATGTTGCCTCCTTCGTGGGTAACTTGTAGATGTCGAAGAGTAGACTTGCAGTGCAATAGGAGTAATTCATGAGTCTCGGAGCATGCTTTAGTGTTCCTTAGGAGTGGTTATGGTTATGTGTCCTGCTCTGTGTCATGTAACACTGGGATGGGTTTCTTTTGTTAAACTGTTTTCAGTATGTTGTTATCTGGATAATGTTTTCCAGTTTATGATGTTAAATTCAGGATGGTGAAAATTATTATTATGAAGTTTTTGAATTTATGAAGTAAAATTCCGCTGTAAAATGTTTGTGATATTTTGATGCTGATTAACCCGTGTTACGGGACAGGACACTGTTGTGTATTTTTGATGAAAATGTGATACCCTTTTAGACGATTACTCTGATAATATTTGAATATTATGTTTTGGGTAGAAGGGTGTTACATAAATCACTTATATCCTCCGAGAACACATCTGGGAACTCTTGAACAACCGGTAAATCAATACTCAAAGTCTTCCCTTTGACTTGTAATGATGAAAACATTGCAAACATCTGAGCTTCGTCTTCTAACAATTCATCTACTTGCTTAGCCGTCAAGAACATCAATTCCCCATGGTCACCAATTTCAGGAAACTCAACAGTCTTCGCATAGCAATGATATGCATAAAATTGAACTCTAGCCAGTTCATTCCAAGAATAACATCAATTTGGTGTAAAGGCAAGCACACCAGATCCATCAAGAAGTCCTTCTAAAAAAATAGTCAAAGGACACTTCAAACACACAAGTGTAGTAGTAACAAAACCATTAGCTGGTGTTTCTATTACCATACTACCATTCATATTAGACAACTTCAAACCCAACTTATTAGCACATTCAAGAGAAATAAAATAATATGTAGCACCAGTATTAATAATTGCAATCAATTCAACACTATTAATAAAACATGTACCTCCAATCAGGTTGTCCTTCTTAGGAACTTCAGAACCACTCAAAGCAAACACTCTGCCATTGGTCTGAGCATCAATAGCATTCTTCCTAGGCTTTTGACACTGGGTGCTGATATGTCCCTTCTCACCACAATTAAAACAAGTTGGACTTTCATTCGGAAAATCACCAACCCGATGACCTCTTTTTCCACATCTATAACATCTCACCACTGGATTCCTACACACATCTGACTTGTGACCGGATTCACCATACTTGTGGCACTTGGGAGGAATGGAATCTGCTCCCCAACTTGGCTTCTTCCCATCTAAAACCTTATGCTTCCCCTTCTCAACTGGAGTCACATAAGGCTTTCCTCTAGACTGGCCTTTCTATTTCTTCTCACTCAGTTGCTTGTAATGAGCAGATCGAGCTCGACTATCTTCGTCATAAATTCTGCTCTTGTCTACCAACTCATCATATTTGCGGATCTGTTGACATCCAATTCCTTGTTTGATCTCTGATCTCAGCCCATTCTTAAACTTGAGACACTTCAACAACTAGGTATCAGCACGATTGTAGTGAGGACAATACTTCACTAACCTCTCGAACTTGGAAGCATACTCTGCTACCGTCATACTTCCTTGCTTCAACTCAAGGAATTCTACCTCCATCTTACCACGAGCATCCTCTGGAAAATACTTCCCCATAAACTCCTACCTGGACACTGCCTAGGTTACTGCAGTACTAACTTCTTCCAAACACTGACGGGTATTATCCCACAAGTCTTCAGCCTCTTCAGACAATATGTGGGTACCAAACTGTACCTTCTGCGCATCCGTACATGCCATCACCCTAAAGATCTTCTCAATTGCCTTGAGTCACTTCTGAGCATTGTGTGGATCATGCTCACCTTCGAAAACCAGTGGACTTTTACTCTGGAAATTCTCCAAAGCACGAAACTCATCTCGTTCATTATTTCGAGTCGTAGCCTCAGCCAGCGCCGCATGTTGCACCCCAAAATTTGCCCTCACCTAAACAAGACATTGTATACCAAGGTGTCCAAAGAGGTTCACAAGGTTCACAAGATTCATAAGGTATCTCAAGAGGTTCACAAGGTTCACAATTAGTCAGAAAGTTTGACAATTCCCTCAGACAATGCATCCTCCTAAGCAATGCATCCTAAACTAGGGTTTTGGATTTCATCAGGATAAATGGACTTCCAAGGCTTCAAGTGAGCTTCATAGCATCCTATATGTCTTCAAGAATCCCTATGTCAAGTTTCAAGGCTTTCCCAAAAGATTTGCTCAGTCAGATGATCAGATAGGCTAAAATCAGTCAAAGCAGTTAAAAAGTCAAACTGAGGTCAACTGTGGTCATTTTAAAACATTATAGGTCATTTTAAAAGTCAGTTAAGACATGAGTTAAGGTCATTTTAAAAGTCAACAAAAAGTCAACATCTTCCAAAGGGAATAACTTGAGAATGACAAAGGATATGGACATGAGACCAAGGATGTTGGTTAGAGGACTCCCTAAGATTTCCAAAATGTCCAAGAACACCTTCATAGCCTTAAAATTGAGGGACTTATGCCTTTGCAAAGTTGGGAATTTTTTTAGAGGTTTATGAAGTAAATGGGACCTTAGAACCAAATTTCTCCAAATGGGCTTGCATTTTTATGACCCAATCACTACCATGACATCATGCACGAATTAAAAATCATTTATTCAAATTTTTATTAATTTTATTTTATTTATTATGATTTTATACATTAAAAATCATTTTAAATCAAAATAAAATATAAAAGTCTCAATATTTGATATGATTTTTGTTCTAGAAATTCTTAAAGGCCATTTAGAGATGATTGAAATCATATAAGATCAGATCAACCAAAAATAGTAAGAAGATATCAAATTTTTTCAATATTTTGAAGCATATCTTTCTTCAATCTCAAGTTACCCAAAAGTCCAAAGTGGGATTTGATTTTTTGACCTAATTACACTCACTACATATACATGAAGACATCACAATGCTGGGACACGAATTTGGCTGCCTCCAAGAACAAAATCACAAGTCAAAATTTCACTCCAAATTTAAAATTCGGTTTCATACATTCAATCAATTTCAATAACTTTTGAAGGTTGCTTTAGCTTCTTTGAGGTTCACTGATCGTATTTCAATCCTCATATACATCAAAAGCATGATCATAAGCCATAACCGAATCAGAATTGTTCTTGAACTTTTGATTTTCGATTTTCATTATGTATGCATCATTCACTGATTTTGGTTGTTGATTTGTGTTTAGAATGAAGTTTGCAAGCTTTCTGAATAATTAAATTGAAGCTTCATGACCTAAATCGTATATGGCCATTGCTAGGGTTTCGGCCAAGCTTTTAGGGTTTCATGAAATAGA
Source organism: Lathyrus aphaca (assembly GCA_963966055.1). Classification (NCBI taxonomy): domain Eukaryota; kingdom Viridiplantae; phylum Streptophyta; class Magnoliopsida; order Fabales; family Fabaceae; genus Lathyrus; species Lathyrus aphaca. The sequence goes on along the minus strand of OZ014523.1, from coordinate 510,369,981 downwards.
CCATATAAATGATGTTTGAGACCATAATTGAATCCAATGAACTATATAGATCATGTTGGCATGATCAATTTATGAAAATTGTACGTTTTTGTGAGAGTATGCATTTTTGTAGGTTTCGGTTGCAGGAAAATTCGCAGGAGATTATATAGCAAAATTCGCAGGTAAACCTACGAATTTCAGAGGAAGAATATGAAGTTCTGGCGCCAGTTTGAAATTTAAATATTGATGAAATATTTTATTAAATGGTTTATACTTTATTTCAACAAATGCGCGTTGGCTCAGTTGGTTAGTGTGCGTGTATGTAATGTTGATGGTCCTGGGTTCAAATCCCCCCAGGCCATTTTGTTTTGTTTTATTTTTTCAGGATTTTTGCAAGTTAACAATAAAACAAATTGATCTCCTATGCTAGCACCAGCGCGCGCCTGGCCTGGTGGTGATGCTGTTGGTCTTGTGTTTGCAAAGCCTAGGGCCTGGGTTCGAATCCCAGCCCCAGGTATGTTTTTTTTTCATTTATTTTCACTATTTTTTTGTTTTGTTTATTTAATTCAAATAATTCTTTAAATAATAATTCATAAAATAAATGTATATATTATTTTATATAAAAAACTTATATTTTTTTTAATTCAAATTATTTTCTCAAAAAAATCAAATTATCCATATTTATTTTATTATATGTTCATATTATTAAATATATATATTTTGTAAATAAATTGATTTATTAATAAGTAAAACCCTAATTCTCATAACTATAACCCTAACCCTAATCTTTTCTAACCCTAACCCTAACCCTAATATTTTCTTAACTTTAGAATTTAAATTAATATTTTTGTAAATCATAATTAATTATTTATTATTTATTAAATATGTATATAATTTAATTATTATTATTAAAATATTATTTTCCTTATTAAAATATTTAAAATGCTTCCTAATATTAATTTATTCTGCTAATTTATTATTTCTTCTTATTTTTATTTTCTAACCATTTATATTCACTCTTATTATTATTGATTATTATTGCTTATTTATTATTATTTATCATTATTTATATTTTTCGATTATATTGTAACTATCCCAAAGCTTTGTAATAGTTTAGGTTTATATTCTTGCTTTATTTTTATTGTAAATATATTAATTGTATAGTTAGTAATTCTAGGGTGTGCATAACATGTTTGTGATTAAAATTGATTTAGAATAACTAATTAAATAAGATAAATATTTGAATATGAACACTCACACACGTAAGTCGATCTTTGATTGTCATCTTGCACTTTCTAGGGTTACCTCTCATGTTGCCTATTTCTAAGGTCAAGTAAGGTGTCTTAAGCAAAGTCCCTTCATAAATATCATCAAGTCCCTTCATAAATATCATCAAGTCCCTTCAGTTTATAAGATCAAGTCCCTTCGAGGTTGCCTACGATAAATGATCTTGTCCCTTCGAATAAAAGATGATAAGTCCCTACAAATTGCTAAAGACACTTTACGGTTGCCTACATTCAGATTGTCCCTATACATGTCCCTTCTCACATCCAAGGTAATGACTACCTATTCCTTAATAATAGGGCTAGTCTTACCATGGAAAGAACATATAAGAACAGTAAAGAATTAATATAGGGTAGGTTTCTCTTAATTACTTGCTCACCTTTTCAACATACTTTTTTTTACACTTCACATTTCAAACAAATTTTCAAAACAAAGTCTTTATATACATCCATACGAGGATCATTATAAAGTACTTAGAAAATTTTTAATCACACACTACACCTTTCTCAAAACAATTTAAAGTGAGCTAAGTAACTAAGAGCCCATGGATAACCATGGATATAAAGGGTGCTAACACCTTCCCTTTGTATAACCTACCCCCTAAACTCAAAATCTTTTTAAGGTATTTCCTGTTCTTTTATGTCCTTTCCTTTTGGATAAAATAAAAGTCAGTGGCGACTCTTGCTATCCGCAACATTTAACTAAAGTCAGTTCTCCCACCATGTTACAAAACTGACGACTCTGCTGGGAATTTAATAAAAGAGGGGTACCTTTAGGAATTAGATCACTTAAATTGTTTTCCTTGTTTGCTTTATATTATTTGTTGGGCTCTTATGTGTGAAAGATCCTAACCCGGATCTAGTGTACCTTAGGTAAATGGCAATAGACCAAGGAAACTGTACGACATATACCGATATGGTTTATCTGGTGGCCATAGTTAGTGTGACTTCTTGGTTAGTGCTTATGTTCCTTAAGCAAGTTGAGGATAATATGAGGCTGTCATATGTTGTCAATACACTAACTGACTTTTAGAACCCTAGTCATCCCATCTTGGCCATTAGAAAGTACTGAGATAACCGGCTTTGGTGAAGACTGAAGTTGGTTGATACTCGATACTACGCTCATTGAGATCCTAAACTTGGAGGGTTTTGGTTGGCAAGTAAGTTGCCTACTGAACAACAACCCTTGTGAAGGATCAATGATATTGAGATCCCTTAGAACCTGGTTACTTTTGTAGGACAAGATGAACCATCTAAACTTCAAGGGAGGGTATTTACCTTTAAACCTCATGCAAGCCTCTAAACCTAAGGCTATGGTGTGACTTGTTTGTGTGTGCCACATGTTTTTGATTGAGCATAACATCATAACATCATCATGCATCATAAGCATATCATTTTCACTAACCATTTCAAGGACCAAAGGATTTATCTTTGTTCTTTGTTGCAGTTCATGGCTTCTACTCGTAGGAATACTATCTGAATCAACTTTGTAAGAATACCTCTTAAGCTTAAGGAATTGGTCTCTCAAGTTTCTGAAAACTCCCAATTCATCAAGAGGCATGGTCCCCTATTGGATCTAGTCACTTCAGGGTTTAATGAAGACATGATGAGTGTTCTGTTTCAGTTTTTTGATCCTAAACATCATTGCTTCACATTCCCCGATTATCAGCTGGTTCCTCCAATGGAAGAGTTCTCCAAACTGTTGGGTATACCTATCCTCAATCAGAGACCCTTCACAGGCTTGGAAAAAGAGCCTAAACCTGAAGTCATTGCTGCAGCCTTACATTTGAATAAATCAGACATTGTCATAGAAACGAGAAGTGGAGTTAAGGGTGTCCTTGCTAAGATATTGATGGAGAAAGCTCAAATGTTCCTGAAGACTATGAGTTATGATGCTTTTGAGGAGATCTTAGCCCTATTGATCTATTGCTTAGTGTTGTTCCCTAATCCAGATTAGTTCATAGATGTACACGCTATCAACATATTTCTGACTCGTAATCCAGTGCCTACATTACTTGGAGACATCTTACACTCTCTTCATACTCGTACTACAAAGACACGAGGAACTCTGATGTGTTGTATACCTCTATTGTCTAGGTGTTTTATTTCTCACCTTCCTCGATCAATGATGAAGAATGAACAAAGTTTCAGGTGGTCTAAAAGGATTATGTCACTTTCACATTCAGATATTCATTGGTGTTCTAGATCTATGGAGAATGTTACTATCATTGAACGTTATGGGGAATTCCCTAATGTGCCACTCCTTGGCATAAGAGGGGGCATTACTTACAACCCTTCTTTAGCTCTACGTTAGTTTGGTTACGCTCGGAGTGATGATCCTCATGACATGCTTATTCAGGGTATTGTGTTCGACTACGACAACGATCTGCAAGGTTACCGTCAAAGGTTTATACGAGCATGGGGTAAAGTGAACAAGGTTGACAGCAAGACTCTGGAACCAAAGTACACTATTCCTATGGAACCTTATCTCAGATGGGTACGAGCACGTGCTCAGACTCTTATGATGCCATATCCTGCCATCCTTCCAGTTACCATGGAGCTTGTTGCTGAAGGAGATACTTCTTATATCATTCTTCATACACACATGCCCACTGACATGAAGGAGTTACAAAGGTCCTGGATCCAGTTGAAGGAGCAAAGAGATACTTTTGAGACTCATTATAAAGCAAGTCAAGAAAGAATCCTAGAGCTAACAAAACAACTTCACGAGGAGCGGAATCTCAACTCATACCTCAACACAAAGAGGAAACGTCCATGGGAGACTTAAAACCCCATTTTTGTATTCATTTCATTTTTGTTGTAAGCCCAAGAGGCAAAAAAGTTTATTGTTTACTAATAAAAGTTTATTTTCTGATTGTTTAAACAAATTTAAATCCTGCGGTCCTTGAAAACATTGCATATGCATTTACATACCATATCATTGCATCACAGGTTTCTCATGAACAAGTATCTTATCTTCTCGCTGTTTATTTCAGCAGAAATGGCTCTTGAACAGACTGTCAAAGATCTCCAAGCTCAGAATGCACAATTCCAAGAGTTGATTCTGAACTTGTCCAAGGGGCAAGATGAGTTGAAGACACTGCTGGCTAAGAAGAAGAAGAAGACTAGAAGATCAGGAGGCCTTATCAATCTGGGAAGAAGATACAGAGGTCCTATCAAGACAAAGGAACAGATTGAGGATTCTGAGTCTGAAAATTCTGAGAAAGAGGGAGGTAGTCTCCATGATACTGTGGGAGATTCTGATTCTGAAGAAAATTATTATCATGATCCTGCTGGTGAGGAGAAGTACAAGATGTTGGTAGACAGAATGAATGCTATAGAGCTACAAAAATCTTATGGGCTTGATTTTGAAGATCCGAGTTTAGTTTCTGGAGTGGTTATACCTATTGGCTTCAAGGTTCCTGTTTTTGTGGTGTATGATGGTGTCTCATGTCCTAAGTTGCATCTGAGATCCTATGTCCGGAGGATTCAACCACATACTGCTGATAAGAAGTTATGGATTCATTTCTTCCAAGAGAGCTTGTCTGGATCTCAATTGGAATGGTATTACCAACTGGAGAGTGTTAATATTCGTGATTGGAATGATCTTGCTGAGGCCTTCTACAGGCAATACCAATATAATGTTGATTTAGCACCTACTCACATGCAGCTCCAAAGCATGTCAATGAGTGCTAAGGAGAGTTTCAAGGAGTATGCCCAAAAATGGAGAGACCTGGCTGGAAGAGTTCAACCTCCTCTGACTGACAGGGAGCTAGTAGATATGTTTATGAGTACGTTGAATGATCCTTTCTATAGTCACCTCATTGGAAGTTCATCATCTGGTTTCACCGAACTGATAATGATTGGAGAACATGTGGAGAGTGGTATAAGAAGTGGTAAGATACAGGTGGGTGCCTCTTCATCAAGCACTGCTAAAGAGGCCCCCTAGTGGAAAGAAGGAGTCTAATGCTGTGTATGGTCAACATAGTCGTAACAGGAGTCACCAATCTGTGGGAGCAGTTCACATTTCCAATCCTACTCCTGCAGCACAAGAGCTACCACAAAACAATCAACAGAAGCCTAGAAGACAATTCACCAAGATCAACATGTCACTGGCCCAAGCCTTGCAACACATGTTGAAAGGGGAACTCATTACTTTGAAGGACCCTCCTCAGAATCCTAATACTTCCTCTCCTCGATACAATCCTAATGCACGATGTGCCTATCATTCTAATAGTCCGGGACATGACACCAACAACTGTTGGGTATTGAAAAACAAGATTCAAGACATGATTGAAGCTGGGGAGGTTGAATTTGACCCTCCTGGGACTCCAAATGTGATCACCTCTCCCATGCCCAACCATGAGAAGACTGTTAATGTTGTTGATGAAGTTTCATATGTTTCCTCAGTAGCAGATGTGAAAACTCCCTTATCCATTATCAAGAAGAAGCTGGTGCAGGCTGGGTTCTTTCCAGGTTGCAACGAAGACTGTTTTTATTGTGCCTATAAACCTGATAGCTGCTTGAAGTTGAAGGATGGTATTCAACGCCTCATGGACAATTACACTATATTGTTTGAGAGGACACCTTTTGTGGAAAGTATGTGTGAACATCTAACTCGAGGTACGAAGCTTGAAGATGTGGCCATGGTTGATAAAGTGCCAGTGAAGATTACCTCCAAGGGTCCTGTCAAGATCACTCCTAAAGGACCTGTCAAGATTACTGCTGAGGGTTTGGTAAAGATTGTTGCTGAAGTTAGAGTGGCTCCCATGATTATTACCACTCTTGGCCCTGTTCCCTATACTTCTGATAAAGCTATACCCTGGAATTACGGTTCTGATGTTTATATCCATGGTGTTAAACAGGAACCTTTGAATGATACACCTGTTACTGATGATAACCTTGATGTTGATAATATTGTTGGATCTAGTAAGATCACCAGAAGTGGAAGAATTTTCTCTCCTCATAATACCTCTAAAAGTGCAGTTACTCCAACTACTACCTCCACTTCTGAGCCAAATACTGATGCTCGGGGCAAAGGTCCTGTGGTTGAACCTGTGCAAGCTGAGGCACCGACTGCTGAAATTTTTTCTAAACAGATGGAAGAAGTGCTGAAGATCATTCGCAAGAGTGATTATGATATTGTTGACCAGTTGGGGCATACTCCCTCCAAAATCTCCATGTTATCTTTGTTGTTGTGTTATGAGGCTCATGCTAAAGCCTTAATCAAGTTCTTGAAGACTGCTCACGTACCAAATGAAATTTATGTGGATCAATTCGAGAATTGTGTGGCACATCTGACTTATGATAATGGGTTAGGCTTTTCTGATGCTGACTTGACTCCTGCCAAGAGAAACCATAACAGAGCTTTGCATATCTCCATTGAATGTAGGGGCACTACCTTGTCTCATGTGCTGGTGGACAATGGATCTTCATTAAATGTTCTCCCCAAAGAGGTTCTGGACAAGCTCAGTCCTGAGGATGTTGTGTTAAGACCAAGTAATGTAGTAGTGAGGGCCTTTGATGGCTCAAGAAGAGTGGTACATGGATAAGTAGATCTCCCGATCAAAGTAGGTTCTCAAGTCTTCGACTCTACTTTCTATGTAATGGATATCCTTCCTGCGTACTCCTGTTTGCTTGGACGCCCCTGGATCCATGGGGCAGGTGCTGTGACTTCAACTTTACATCAGAAGTTGAAATATTCAGTGAAGGGAAAGATCGTCACTGTTTATGGTGAAGAAGAATACATGGTCATTCATGTGAATACTTTTAAATATGTTGAGGTGGAGGGTGAATATGTTGAGACTCCTTGCCAGACATTTGAGGTAGTTCCTTGGGTAGTTCCTGCTACTGAAGCTCCCCCTGTTGTTAAAAGAGTTCCTGTGGTTACCAGAGTACCTCCTACAATGGCCTCCCTCAAAGATGCTAGAGTTGTGGTTGAAGGAGGTGGTTGTAATATTTGTGGTCAGCTTCTTGACATCCCTTACAAGTCTGACAAGTTTGGTTTGGGTTTCACTGCAGAATCCCAGAAGGTTGTTCGTCGTGCTCACACTGTTCGTATCACCAATCAAGGGGTCATGAGGGATCAAATCAATGATGTGGGTGACTATAGTGAAGACTACAACCTGGATGACTGGATCTTTCCTACCTTGGGTGATGGGCTCAACAATTGGAAAACCGAAGACGTTATTCCTATCTCCTTTAGCCAGGAGTAAATACTATTACTGTGTTTTTATTTTAAGTTTGTAATTTTGAACAATTAAACTTTTAAGCCTTGTGTCTTACCCGGGGCACAATGGTATGCTTGTTTTGGGATGTCATTTCATTTGCATACTTCATTCAATAAAAATCAATGGACGTTTCGTTTTCGTAAATATTGTGCTCCTTGTCTTTCTTTTATTTTTATTTTTGTTTATCAGCTATGTGTTCTTACACACACCCACGTCACTAAAATGCAGATCCTCATCCACTATGGATCCTGTTGATAACAGTTCTACTATTGCCAATTATAATTTCAAGAATCCGATCTATCAAGCTGAAGATGGAAATGAGGAAGATTGTGAAGTACCTGTAGAGCTTGCTAGGTTATTACAACAAGAAGAGAAATCTATACAGCCACATGAAGAGCCAATTGAAGTTGTGAATCTGGGAACTGAAGAAAACAAGAAAGAGGTCAAGATAGGGGCTGAACTAGAAGATGGTGTTAAGAGCAGACTAATTCAGACGTTACATGATTATATGGAAATCTTTGCTTGGTCCTATGAAGATATGCCAGGGTTGGATACAGACATTGTGGTTCACCGTTTACCAGTAAAAGAAGACTGTCGTCCAAAGAAGCAGAAGGTTCGTCGCATGTGTCCTGAAATGTCAGAAAAGATTAAAGCAGAGGTGATGAAACAGTTTGATGCAGGGTTCTTAGCTGTGACTTCTTATCCTCAATGGGTTGCAAATGTGGTACCATTACCTAAGAAAGATGGTAAGGTACGCATGTGTGTGGATTACAGAGATTTGAATAAGGCTAGCCCTAAAGATGACTTTCCACTTCCTCATATTGATGTTCTAGTAGACAACACTGCTCAACATAAGGTATTCTCTTTTATGGATGGTTTCTATGGTTACAATCAAATCAAAATGGCACCTGAAGATATGGAGAAGACTACATTTATTACACAATGGGGCACTTTTTGTTATAAGGTGATGCCATTTGGTTTGAAGAACGCCGGGGCAACATATCAGCGTGCTATGGTGGCTTTGTTTCACGATATAATTCATCATGAGATAGAGGTATATGTGGATGATATGATAGCCAGATCCCAAAATGAAGAACAACACCTTGATCATCTGCATAAGCTGTTTGAAAGATTGAAGAAATTTAAACTGAGATTGAACCCAAACAAGTGTACTTTTGGAGTTAGATCTGGTAAACTCCTGGGTTTCATTGTCAGTAGAAAAGGTATTGAAGTGGATCCTACAAAAGTAAAAGCTATACAAGAGATGCCAGCTCCCCGTACTGAAAAGGAAGTTAGAGGTTTCTTGGGACGCCTGAATTACATTGCAAGATTTATTTCCCAGTTAACTGCTACCTGTGAGCCAATCTTCAAGTTATTGAAGAAAGATCAGGTGATGGAATGGAATGACGAGTGCCAGACAACCTTTGATGAAATCAAGAAATATCTTCTAGAACCTCCAATTTTGATGCCACCAGTTGATGGAAGACCCTTGATTATGTACTTAACAGTATTAGACAACTCAATGGGGTGTGTGTTGGGGCAACATGACGAGTCTGGTCGAAAAGAGCAGGCAATATACTACCTTAACAAAAAGTTTACCGACTGTGAAACAAGATACTCACTGCTCGAGAAAACTTGTTGCGCTTTGGCATGGGCTACTCGCCGACTAAGACAATATATGTTGACTCATACTACCTTGTTAATTTCAAAGATGGATCCAATCAAGTACATATTCGAGAAACCTGCTCTCTCCGGACGAATAGCAAGATGGAAAATGATCTTAACAGAATATGATATACAGTACACTACTCAGAAGGCCATTAAGGGAAGTGTTGTAGCTGATCATTTGGCTCATCAAGTAGTGGATGATTATCAATCAATGAGTTTTGAATTCCCTGATGAAGACATTATGAACCTGGACAATATGACGGACCTGAACAAGGATCCCGATGGACTATGGTTTTTGACGGAGCTTCTAATGCACTTGGTAATGGTGTTGGTGTTGTGATCATTTCCCATGAAGATTGTCATACCCCGATTACTGCAAGACTTTGTTTCTATTGTACCAATAACATGGCTGAGTATGAGGCATGTATCATGGGTATCAAAGCTGTCATTGAGATGAAGATTCAGTTCCTGGATGTATATGGAGATTCAGCCCTGGTAGTGAGTCAGATTAAAGGAGATTGGGATACCAAGCATGAAAATCTTATTCCTTACAGAGAGCATGTGTTGTCTTTGATCCCATATTTTGAAGAGATTACCTTTGGACATATTCCACGAGGAGAGAATCAGTTGGCAGATGCGTTAGCCACCATGGCATCTATGTTTGAGATTAGCTGGGATGATGAAGCTCCCAAGATTACTATTGATAGATTTGAGAAGCCTGCATACTGTAATGAGGTTGATACTGAAGGAGGAGAGGAAAAGCCTTGGTTCTATGAAGTGAAAAGATATCTTGAAACTCAGGAGTTCCCTGAAGGGGCATCTATCAAAGATAAGAAGTTTCTGAGGAGGTTTTCTGCTAAGTTCTTTTTTAGTAATGAAATTTTGTACAAGCGCAATCATGATTCAACTTTGCTTCGTTGTGTGGATAAGAAAGAAGCAACAAAGATTATGGAAGACATGCATGATGGGATTTTTTGCACTCATTCTAGTGGTCATACTATGGCAAAGAAGATATTGAGAGCAGGTTACTATTGGTCTACTATGGAAGCTGACTACTATCAACATTCCAGAACATGTCACAAGTGTCAAATTTATGCTGATAAAGTGCATATACCCCCAACTCCATTGAATGTGTTGACTGCTCCTTGGCCTTTTGCCATGTGGGGCATTGATATGATTGGTGAGATCAAGCCTACTGCTTCTAATGGGCATCGTTTCATCCTGGTTGCTATTGATTACTTTACAAAGTGGGTGGAGGCTGCTTCATTTGCATCTATTACTAAGAATGTGGTGGCTCGATTCATTAAGAATAATCTCATATGCAGGTATGGCATTCGTGAGAGGATTATCACAGACAATGGCTCTAATCTGAATAACACCATGATTACTGATCTTTGCACGCAGTTCAAGATTAAGCATCACAACTCTTCTCCATATCGTCCAAAGATGAATGGGGAAGTAGAAGCTGCTAATAAGAACATCAAGAAGATTCTACAGAAGATGGCTGTTACGTATAAGGATTGGCATGAGATATTACCATTTTCTCTTCATGGTTATCGTACTACAATACGTACTTCAACAGGGGCAACCCCATTCTCCTTAGTCTATGGTATGGAAGCAGTTTTTCCCATTGAAGTTCAGATCCCCTCCTTAAGAATCATGAAGGATGCAGGCTTGGATGAAGATGAGTGGATTCAAACTCGACTTGACCAGATAAATTTGATTGATGAGAAAAGGCTGGCATCTGTTTGTCATGGCCAGATGTACCAGAAACGGATGATCAAAGCTTTTAATAAGAAGGTTAAGCAAAAGGTATATCAGGTTGGTGACTTGGTAATCAAGTGTATCATACTACCACAGGGTGATCCTAGGGGAAAGTGGACTCCTACATACGAAAGACCATTTGTAGTCAAGAGGGTATTCTCAGGAGGTGCCATGATGCTTACTACTATGGATGGTGAAGACTTCCTACAGCCCGTAAACACAGACATAGTTAAAAAATACTGCGCGTAAAAAGAGACCCGCTAGGTTGACTGGCCTAGGCAAAAATAAGGGCATCCCGGCGAACCAAAAGGGTTCGGGAAAAAATTAGGGATATATATAAAACAAAATGTACACCCGGCAAGTCGAAAACCTGAAAGGGCGGCTTGGGCAAAAAAGGGTATCCCGGTGGATTGAAAATCTGAAAAGGTAATCCAGGCAAAAGTTAGGGATTAAAGCGTATGACTATGTCTCGTTTGGATCACTCATGTAGCCCCAACTAGTTGTGTTACCTAACTCAAGCTCGAACAGATAAAGCTCAATCCAATTGTTTCCATATCAACAACAGAAGATGAGATACTTGAAGATAATGGCAATAGTAGAATTGAAACTCAATAGGATTATTTCTCACATAGCTGTCTTTCTTTGTTTTTGTAAAACTTTTACGACAAATTCCTCTTACTAGGATTTCTTTCTCCTTGTACAAACTTGCTTATGTAGGTCACTTTATAATATAAATAAAATTCCTTCTTTGAATCCAGATTTACTTTTACCCTATTTACCTAAGCGAAAACGTCCATTGGTTGTGTTTGAATGTATGTATGCTTTTGAATATGATTGATGTTTACCAGAAATGCATAAAATGCAGTAATAGTATTTACTAAGGACGAACGAGGGTAGGAGTTCAACGAAGCTTCGCCGGTTCATCCTTACAAGACGACTACAAATCCCCAGCAGAGCAAATATATCTTCATAGATACTTCGAGTTACATCTCCCCTTGAATTTATGTCCATCTCTTTTATCCTCATTCAGGATACTCAAGAACTTATTCCTTCAATAGAGGTACGACGAACAAAGACGGGAGGTTATAAATACTATACTATCAAACAAAACGGGAATGAGGTCCTCATATTCTTCAATAACGAATCGGGATTTATTTTCCCTAGCCAGTAGTTGTTATACAAAGATATCCAGATGCTTCAGGCTACATGATTCATACATACATCATTTACATCATACCATAGCGTATCCATAAATGCATAATACATTTACTTAGATGCACCATGCCATGCATGCATAATATTGCGTAAACTAACCTTTTCTTTGCAGGATAGTTACATGCAGATAAAACACTATCAACAATTCTCAACAGTTTAGAGATGATCTATACGAAGATCTAGTACTGATACTTAATTCAGGGATGATCGCTATGAAGATTCATTTCTGATGATCAATACTCAAGTTGTCCTTGGAAGGGTACGTAAATGATCTATACGAAGATCTGGTGCTTAATCCAGGATATTTCCAAGGGATATAATCGTCACGAAGATTTAATCCAGGATATTTCCAGAAGAGATAATCGTTACGAAGATTTATTTCTACTGGTCTATTCAACAACTCAAAACAGTTCAGAGACGATCTATACGAAGGTCTAGTGCTGATACTTAATTCATAAAAAAATCGCCACGAAGATTTGGTTCTGATACTTAAATTAAAGTATGTTCTTAGATATGGTTCAGAGACGATCTATACGAAGATCTAAGCCCTAACACTTAATGAAGGATATTCTTTTTCCCTAGAGATAATGCATAGATGATCTATACGAAGATCTAGTGCTAGCATTCAACTCAAACCATGTTGCATAAATGATTCAGAGACGGCCTATACGAAGACCTAGTACTGATATCCAGTATCAACATAAAGATATTATCACCTCCTGATATTATGGATGGCATCTATAAGCCCATCTCCAGTTCTTCCAAGTGGCATATTCAAGCCCACTTAAGCATATACAACTAATCATCAGTGTTACATTATGCACCGGCGAGTTCAAATTTTTGGGCTTTTGTGTTCAATCCCCTTCAACCTTCCAGGACACGAATGGCGCATATGCCAATCTAACCCCTCAGGTTTCAAAAAATTGAACAGGGGCAGCTGTTGCACCCCAAAATTTTCCCTCACCTAGACAAGACATTGTATACCAAGGTGTCCAAAGAGGTTCACAAGGTTCACAAGATTCACAAGGTATCTCAAGAGGTTCACAAGGTTCAAATTAGTCAGAAAGTTTGACAATTCCCTCAGACAATGCATCCTCCTAAGCAATGCATCCTAAACCAGGGTTTTGGATTTAATCAGGCTAAATGGACTTCCAAGGCTTCAAGTGAGCTTCATAGCATCCTATATGTCTTCAAGAATCCCTATGTCAAGTTTCAAGGCTTTCCCAAAAGATTTGCTCAGTCAGATGATCAGATAGGCTAAAATCAGTCAAAGTAGTTAAAAAGTCAAACTGAGGTCAACTGTTGTCAAACCAAAGTCAAACTTCATGATTTTTTGCCAACATCAAGTATATGAAGTAAAATTCATCATTTTATCAAGGGTTGATCATGATTCATCAAGGAGATTTCAGATCATCAAGAATCAGGAGTTTCTAAATTAGGGTTTTCATAGGAAAAGTCAACTGAACTTTGACCAGCCATAACTTTCACATTATTCATCAAAAATTTCCCATATAAAGCTCATTTTAAAGGAAATTGAATTCTCTACAACTTTGTGTCTCACAAGCCAAGCCCAAAAATGCTTCATTTGGAAGGTATGAGTTAAGACATTATAGGTCATTTTAAAAGTCAACAAAAAGTCAACATCTTCCAAACGGCATAACTTGAGAATGACAAAGGATATGGACATGAGACCAAGTATGTTGGTTAGAGGACTCCTTAAGCTTTCCAAAATGTCCAAGAACACCTTCATAGCCATAAAATTGAGGGACTTATGCCTTTGCAAAGTTGAGAAATTTTTGAGAGGTTTATGAAGCAAATGGGACCTTAGAACCAAATTTCTCCAAATGGGCTTGCATTTTTATGACCCAATCACTACCATGACATCATGCACGAATTAAAAATCATTTATTCAAATTTTTATTAATTTTATTTTATTTATTATGATTTTATACATTAAAAATCATTTTAAATCAAAATAAAATATAAAAGTCTCAATATGATATTTTTTCTAGAAATTCTTAAAGGCCATTTAGAGATGATTGAAATCATATAAGATCAGATCAACCAAAAATAGTAAGAAGATATCAAATTTTTTCAATATTTTGAAGCATATCTTTCTTCAATCTCAAGTTACCCAAAAGTCCAAAGTGAGATTTGATTTTTTGACCTAATTACACTCACTACATATACATGAAGACATCACAATGCTGGGACACGAATTTGGCTGCCTCAAAGAACAAAATCACAAGTCAAAATTTCTCTCCAAATTTGAAATTCGGTTTCATACATTCAAGCAATTTCAATAACTTTTGAAGGTTGCTTTAGCTTCTTTGAGGTTCACTGATCGTATTTCAATCCTCATATACATCAAAAGCATGATCATAAGCCATAACCGAATCAGAATTGTTATTGAACTTTTGATTTTTGATTTTCATTATTTATGCATCATTCACTGATTTTGGTTGTTGATTTGTGTTTAGAATGAAGTTTGCAAGCTTTCTGGATAATTAAATTGAAGCTTCATGACCTAAATCGTATATGGCCATTGCAAGGGTTTCGGCCAAGCTTTTAGGGTTTCATGAAATAGACCATATAAATGATGTTTGAGACCATAATTGAATCCAATGAACTATATAGATCATGTTGGCATGATCAATTTATGAAAATTGTACGTTTTTTTGAAAGTATGCATTTTTGTAGGTTTCGGTTGCAGGAAAATTCGCAGGAGATTGTATAACAAAATTCGCAGGTAAACCTACGAATTTCAGAGGAAGAAGATGAAGTTCTGGCGCCAGTTTGAAATTTAAATATTGATGAAATATTTTATTAAATGGTTTATACTTTATTTCAACAAATGCGCGTTGGCTCAGTTGGTTAGTGTGCGTGTATGTAATGTTGATGGTCCTGAGTTCAAATCCCCCCCAGGCCATTTTGTTTTGTTTTATTTTTTCAGGATTTTTGCAGGTTAACAATAAAACAAATTGATCTCCTATGCTAGCACCAACGCGCGCCTGGCCTGGTGGTGATGTTGTTGGTCTTGTGTTTGCAAAGCCTAGGGCCTGGGTTCAAATCCCAGCCCCAGGTATGTTTTTTTTCCATTTATTTTCACTATTTTTTTGTTTTGTTTATTTAATTCAAATAATTCTTTAAATAATAATTCATAAAATAAATGTATATATTATTTTATATAAAAACTTATATTTTTTTTAAATTCAAATTATTTTCTCTAAAAAATCAAATTATCCATATTTATTTTATTATATGTTCATATTATTATATATATATATATATATATATATATATATATATATATATATATATATATATATATATATATATATATATATATATATATATATATATATATATTGTAAATAAATTGATTTATTAATAAGTAAAACTCTAATTCTCATAACTATAACCCTAACCCTATCCCTAATATTTTCTTATCTTTAGAATTTCAATTAATATT
Organism: Lathyrus aphaca; assembly: GCA_963966055.1. Classification (NCBI taxonomy): domain Eukaryota; kingdom Viridiplantae; phylum Streptophyta; class Magnoliopsida; order Fabales; family Fabaceae; genus Lathyrus; species Lathyrus aphaca. The sequence goes on along the minus strand of OZ014523.1, from coordinate 510,354,370 downwards.
TTTGTAAATCATAATTAATTATTTATTATTTATTAAATATGTATATAATTTAATTATTATTATTAAAATATTATTTTCCTTATTAAAATATTTAAAATGCTTCCTAATATTAATTTATTCTGCTAATCTATTATTTCTTCTTATTTTTATTTTCTAACCATTTATATTCACTCTTATTATTAGTGATTATTATTGCTTATTTATTATTATTTATCATTATTTATATTTCTCGATTATATTGTAACTATCCCAAAGCTTTGTAATAGTTTAGGTTTATATTCTTGCTTTATTTTTATTGTAAATATATTAATTGTATGGTTAGTAATTCTAGGGTGTGCATAACATGTTTGTGATTAAAATTGATTTAGAATAACTAATTAAATAAGATAAATATTTGAATATGAACACTCACACACGTAAGTCGATCTTTGATTGTCATCTTGCACTTTCTAGGGTTACCTCTCATGTTGCCTATTTCTAAGGTCAAGTAAGGTGTCTTAAGCAAAGCCCTTCATAAATATCATCAAGTCCCTTCATAAATATCATCAAGTCCCTTCAGTTTATAAGATCAAGTCCCTTCGAGGTTGCCTACGATAAATGATCTTGTCCCTTCGAATAAAAGATGATAAGTCCCTACAAATTGCTAAAGACACTTTACAGTTGCCTACATTCAGATTGTCCCTATACATGTCCCTTCTCACATCCAAGGTAATGACTACCTATTCCTTAATAATAGGGCTAGTCTTACCATGGAAAGAACATATAAGAACAGTAAAGAATTAATATAGGGTAGGTTTCTCTTAATTACTTGCTCACCTTTTCAACATACTTTTTTTTACACTTCACATTTCAAACAAATTTTCAAAACAAAGTCTTTATATACATCCATACGAGGATCATTATAAAGTACTTAGAAAATTTTTAATCACACATTAAACCTTTCTCAAAACAATTTAAAGTGAGCTAAGTAACTAAGAGCCCATGGATAACCATGGATATAAAGGGTGCTAACACCTTCCCTTTGTATAACCTACCCCCCAAACTCAAAATCTTTAAGGTCTTTCCTATTCTTTTATGTCCTTTCCTTTTGGATAAAATAAAAGTTGGTGGCGACTCTTGCTATCCGCAACATTTAACTAAAGTCAGTTCTCCCACCGTGTTACACCGCAACAACTTCCGCAAGAGCACACATGTTGTTTCTAGCCATTCTGCACAACACTCACAACATCAGAAAAGGATAATCGTTAACAAATAACGACCGTCAACATACTGACAACTTCGACACACGATCTGCTCTGATGCCACTAATGTAACACCATTTTTACCCCACAACAAATTCAAACATATTATTTACGAATATACATAGTTCAACTCAAAAGGGCATCACATTTTAAACATAATCATCATTTGAACTCATATATGTGTCCTGTCCCGTAACACGGGTTGCATCATGCATCATGCATTAAAATAAAGCATCATTTAAATACACAGCGGGTTGTCAATATTTTCAACTCATTTAAACATTGTTTTAAAATTTATTTGAAATCTAAAACATCATCAATCATGCATTAAAACAACAAAAACAACAAAAATAATCCATGTGTTCCCTAGTGTTACACGACACAGAGCAGGACACTAGCTAGACTCTATAAACAACAAGAGACACACTCCAAGCTACTTCCAATCATCAAACTATTCTTGTGAATCTGCAGGATGGCATAATAGACCATCACGAAAGGCAGGCAGAGTGAGTAATCCATATTTAATATAAATAATATAAAGACGAAATTATAAGACAATACACAACCATACACCATTTACGTCAAATCTCACCCGCATACAACAACAACAAGTCACATCATCATAAATCAAATGCATTCATGCTATGCCACAAATAATAAAATGCAACTTGATAAATGCATGTGGTACCGATTTTCAACATGTGATGGACACTGGCATCAACCCTCCACAAGGGAGTACAATATAAATAACAACACCTCAATCCACACAATGGGATTGGAGCCTCAATCATCATAAGAATACCATGAATACACGATGCAACAATAACAACAATATCATCTTAATCAACATTTGCATCAACATTCATCATTATACATCATTCGTCATTCATATATCTACTTGCCTATTCATATTATCATTACTACCTAGAATCATTTTACAACATAGTCATCATAACATCATTTCATCATATTTCCTACATATTTAGCCTATTATAGCATGGTCAAAATTCACAACAACATCATAGTATCATATCACAACAAAACAAATCATCACGAGTCATCTAAGAAAAGAAATTATTTTTCAAAAAGCTACAGGTCTCGCTAAGAGAACAACTAGCTCTCTAAGCGAGCAAATCTCTGTGTGTGAACTTCTCAAACTCCCATTCGCTCGCTAAGCGAGAAGGCAATTTTTAGCTGAAAACCCTGCAATTTTCTGTACATCTCAGACACGCCCAAAAAACCCCCAACACACCAATTAATAGCAGAAAACAATAGAAAACGATCATACAACCTATTATCATCATGTAATCATCACTTGTAACCTCTAACAACAACAAATCATCAAATTCTATAAACAATCTATATAACCCTAAGGTTTTCCACAAAATTCCCCCCATTCTCATAATAAAATCGACACATTATAAATATTGAAAGAGAACTAATCCGCATACCTTAATCAATTGAGATTTCTCTTTCACCTCTTGAGCAATTCCCCTTTGGTCTCCTTGTTCTTCAGAGCAATCCTTCAGCCTTTACCAAAAACGCGACTATGAGAATTTTGATCGTATCCCTTTTCTCATAAACTACTCAAAAGACCACTCCACCCCTTAGACCTCCAAATCCTTTTATTTTATTTATAATAATAATATTCAAATAACATCCATTTATTATAATATCACTATTTAATAAAATATTTCCTTCTTAATATTCCACAAAATCCCGCAAATTACCACTTATTCATAAATAATTACATAAATAATTAAATTATAAAATTGGGGTGTTACAATGTGAGCAGGTTTAGAGAGGTTGTATGTGCATTTTGTCGATGTTGAATGTTGTTGTGTGAAAAATTTGAATGCACGATGTATATTTAGTTGGTATGTGTTGGTAATTGAAAATTGTTAGTATGAGAAAGAATATGCATGAAGTGTTGTTGTTGTTGCATATTACCGTCGTTGTTGTATGTTGTCATCGTTGGTGAGGTGATTATGTTCAATCACGACGTAGGGTGTGATCATGAAATAGGGATCACACTGGACTATGAAAAAGGGATCGAGGGTGTAATCATGAAAGAGGGGTCACACTGGACCATGAAATAGGGGTTGATGGTGTAATTATGAAAAAAGGGTTGCACTGGACCATGGAAAAGGGGTCGAGAGTTCCGACGAGAACTAAATCATGAAATAGGGATCGATTCTTGGTACCACATGCATTGAGTTTATGGTTGAGTCTCATTTTCATGCATTGTTGTTAGTGTGTATGATGTGGATGTATATGTTGTTGATGTGTTTGTTGTAGATGTATAGTTGGGTTGTGATTCTTGTCGTGATGAGTATGTTGTTATTGTACTTATGTGATATATGCCTTACAGTTATATCATTTTTATCTTTTAATTGATTTAAGAATATCACCCCTTTTGTTTTAATGTTACCCCTATGTCGGTAACGTGCAGATACCTAAGAGTAGTCGTGGTTGTGGCGTCTTCTCTGATATGTAACATGGGATTCGGGAACATCATCTTGTTGCTTTAGTTCTTTTATTATATTGTGGAATATGTTGATGTTGTTTTAGAAGTTTTTAAACTATTTTCTATTTTAACGATATCGCTACAATTTGGTTTTTCCGCTGCTTGATTTGAATAATTTTCCGTTTCATGTTGTAAACACCCCAAATTTGCCCTCACCCATTCCCACCATGGCTTGTGATCATTTCATATGCATAAACACAATCATACCATCTCATATTACATTTTTGAATTCACTGCATTGGTTCTAAGTCATCTGCATCTAGGGTTTGTGATCTGAGCAATCCAAGAGCTTCTTGAGCCACTCCAAAGGCCACCAATCACTTCAAAGGGATCCATATGTGTTCAATCATCATAATACATCCTCTCAAAGTCAAGAATTCCAAAGAATCACAAGAACTGGGATTGGTGTGGATGCAGAGCCAGGATAGACTGCACAGTTGACCTAAAATTAGGGTTTTGGTTTCAGAGGCCATAACTCCAAATTTTTTGGTCATTCTTGTTTCCATTGGTCTCTATATGGTATAGGGAGTATGCATATCAATTTTCATGAAGAAATTCCATGGGGAAGTCATCTGATCAAGAGTTGACTTTCTGGACAAGCCAGTGCAAAATCAGGGCATCTGAGGCCCCCAATGACCCAACCAATGGGTGATCTTCATCATTTTGAGTGTATATGGTCTTTATTTGATCATGGAAGAAGGCTGAAGTTTTACAAAAATCAAGAATTTGGAGTTTTTGCAAATGTTGACTTTTTGGGCATAGTTGACTTTTCAAGAATGTTCCATTTTAGGTCATTTTTCAAGCCTTGATTCTTGATCCAAAAATGCTTCAAATGGAAAAACTTTGGTCATGAAAGTGGTAGAATACATTTTTCCCTTTTCAAAAAGTACAAGAACATGATCAAATTCTTCTTGGATCAAAAGTTATGGTGTGACAAAGTTGGCAAAAATCATTGATTTTCAAGATGTGCACCAAATGTGAATTTTGCAAAATCATGAACCAATGCCATTTGTAACTTCTAATTCACTTCAAACCATGACATAAACATTCTATGTGACCTAAAAGTCAGAATTGAATCAAAAATCCTCATGTTTCATGGCTTATGGAATGAGAAAGTCACATGTGAACCAAGGTTGAAGCAACTTGCAAAACCACTCATCACACTTCCTACCACTTGCAACCTTGGATGCTGAGTTTTGCTAGCCTTTCCCCTCACCCTTGCTGCGCAGCCCCATGCTTTGTACTAGCCTAGAACCAAGCCATACCTCTCTTACACAAAAAGTGGACTTTTGGCAAAAGCAAACTTACCAATCAATAGAGGCCATGTCAAATCATCTGACCTATAGGATTATTTTATACTATCCTTTGGCAAGCAAAACATATGAAGAAGCAAGGCTGAAACACACCATAGCATCACATACACAAAAACACTCCATTTTGCATTTTCCTTCGAATCTGCCTCCACAAACTTCAAACATCCAAACCATTTTCACCAATCATCTCACCATGCTTCATTGAGTAGAAACCAACAAGATTCAAGCCTGAAACCATCATGAACTGAGCTTCACCATTTCTCATCCCCAAAACCAGAACTCTTCGAATCCCTTTATCCAGCCATCAAACACACCATTTTTCTTCACCAACAAGTCAAGCACACCTAAAGGAGCAGGAATCCACCATTGAAATGGCCTGAAACCTCCCCATTCCTGACTGTGCTATCTGCTACACCAGAGCTGTTCCTCACAAATCAGCCATCCACAAGAGCTTTGAAGCCTTCCATTAGCATCAGGGGAGACAAAGAAGTCCATTTGCACGCAAAGGAGGCTCTGGAAGCTCAGTTTTGAAGCTTTCCAGCTCAGGTATGAACATGAACACTTTCTCCCAAAGCTTGCATTTTAAGTTATAATATGATTGCTCATGTCTTGCTGATCATGGGGATGGTTTCAGAATCAAAAATAAGTGAAAAATGAGTTTGTATGATCCCTCTGAAATTTTGCCCGTGGATTTTATTTTCTTCGATTTGCATGATTCTTGGGGTTTAAATGTTGTTTGAGGTTGGATTCATGACCTAGGTTGTTAGAGGATCACTTAGGTGGGTTTAATTTGTGGAATAGGTGCCTGAATCATGTTTTAGGGTTTTTGGGGTGCCGGAGAAGATGACCGGAGCTTCTCTCCGGTCACCTGAGAGTGATTTGCCCTAATCTCAGGTCATTAGTGCCATTTGAATCTGGGACGTTGGATGCGTTGAAAAGGTTGACTTCGCGCGCGTGTAAACGGCTGAGATGCAATCATTAAACCCTAATCTTCATTATTTATTTAATTAATTGAGATTAACTCAGAATGAACCACAGCCGTCCAGATGCGCGCTGGTCAACCATTTCAAACCTAGGATTAATCCCAGCCTCTCTCCTTTCGTTTACTTTTCCATTTTCTTTATTTTTTATTTCATTTCTTTTCCTTTTATTGGTTTAATTTATTAAAAATAGTAAAAAATGTCTAAAAATTATGAAACTTTTTCTCATGAGTTTTAATAATTTTTATGACACAAAAATATTTTCATTTTTATTTTTATCATTAAAAAAGTATTTTAAAATATTTAAAAGTTTATTTTTAATTGATTAATGAAAATTAATTTATTAAAAATACTTTTAGGTATTTAAAAATCACCAAAAAAATTCATGAAATGTTCTAAGACATTTAGAAACATTGTCCAACCTTCAAACCAAATTTCTTTTTTGATCTTAATGCATTTTGAGAATTTTTCATTGAATTAAAATCATTTTTGTGCATTATTTTGATCCAAAGTTCAAAAAATCATTTCTGCCTATCCATGAAGAGTTGGACATTGGTTCTTCTTGCATTGCATTGTGTTTAGCATGTAGTTTTTGAGATTAAATGGCCATGATTTGATCTTGCATTTTTCAATTGTTTGACATTTCTTTTGTTTAGGAACCCTAAAAACCCTAGAATCTTAGAAAAATCATAACTTGAGATTGGTTAAGAGTTGAGACCTCTCCTTTGGGCTTTGGTTTGGTATAGGATTAGGGGTCCTTTGTGTGGCATTTTCAATTTTTTATCTTAGGGGTTGCTTCTGTTTTGGGTTTTTGTTTGATGTATGACTCATAAACCCTAATTTGGGCTTCCATTTGCATCCATCTTGCATTCTCTTGCATAACATGACTTGCCATGACATTTCAAGCATCCATTTGATTCATTTGACATCATAAGACATATAGAAAGCATGTTTGGTCATTGCATCATGTGTTTGCCTTGTTGTATGCCATGTGCACTTCATAACTTTTCATGTATGTCCATGCTTCTAAACTTGCTTCATCTGCATCCATGAACTTGTATGATCATCTCCATGCCTTGTTTCATACTTGTAGCATCTCATAGCATCATTAGCATCATGTGCATGCTTCTGGTTTTGTTTTTCATCATGTCATCTCATCCCATCCTGCATTGCATTGCATTTCTTTTCTAACATTTCAGGTGGTAAGTGATTTGAGAAGTGAATTTGCCTTCACTTCTCATAACTTTTCTTTTCATCTCTCTTGCATCCATTGCTGCATTCTTACATGTGTTTGAGTTTGAGCTTGCTCATTCTTCTTCCTCCCACTTTCTTTCTTCAAGTGACTTGACTTCTTGAATGAAGCAAGTCACTTTGCTTCTCTTGATCCTTTCATCTGCTTCCTGGTGGCTCCTCTGAAGATTTCTTCTTGCAAACCTCACAAACCTTAGGAACAACCAAGCATGACAATGAATTAGGGTTTTGACTAGTCTCCCCTTTTAGTTTTACCTTTGTGTCTCTTTTGAGTTTTCTCTTCTCATCTCATAATCAGGGACGAAACCCTAAAGGCTTTAAGGCTTTGTGATTAAGCTTATGCCTGCATCCTTCTATTAGGATGGAGTGTATAACTTTAATCCTAAGTGTTAAACCTTTAATGTGTTTAACTCCTTTAATCAAATCACTTAATAAGTATCAAGACATCACACTTGTAACTTGGGCCTTGCATTAGGGTTCTAATTCTTCCTTAATTGGTTAAGAAGGACTAACCCTAGTGTTAATGGACAAGTCCCCCTCAAGTTGTCTTACAAATCCTAAAAATCACTTCATCATCATATCATTAAATAAAATCCACTTAATCAAAGGCTTGTTTTGTCATGAGTTTAATCCCTAATCATGGATTAAGTTGAGGAGCTTTTCTCAACTTAAACATTCTCATCTATTATCCTTCTATTAGGATGGTGTAATGAGTCTGTTTAATCCCTGATAATGGCTTAACCTCATTACTCAACACTAAACAAAAATACCAAAAACATCTAAATAATCACAAGTAGGTTAATGATCTTAACCCTACATCAAAGGTGATTAAGTGTGAGAATCTGACTTCGCACTTAAGGTATTCTCATTACCCCTAATCAGAGGGAAGATGTGATGAGTTTGCTAAATCCATTGGTTTAGGCTTAAGCTCATTAACTTATGACAAATCCAAAAGCAATAAAAGACTGAAAACTCAAAAACAAACAATAATCGTCTCCTTCAGGATTCTTTTCTCATCTCATTCACTCATAAACGGGAACTTGCTTCTTCCGTCTAATGCAAGACAGTTTGCACCTGGGCCAGACAGGTCATACACTTGAGCATAGGCAAGTAAGCAGTTCACAAGTCAATTCATCTTTCAGTCTCTTTGGGTCGAACTACGGTGTTCTGACTTCCTCATTGCACGAGAGGATACGTAGGCATAACTTAACGGTTATCGAACAAAAGTCTCTGTATTTTCTCCCTCCTTCCAGCATTATTCTTTAGCCTCATATTCTTGAGCAACTCATTCTCTTTCCTTACACTGACACTGTATATATCACACTTCATACTTCTCCTACACTGACACCTGTACATCTTTTCCAGCTATTTTATACACAGATTGCACTGACACTACCCCTTTAAAACACAAATCTTTTAAGCGTGGATCCCGTCGAGTACGACGGACAATCTGGGTGCTAATACCTTCCCAGGTTGTAACCAACCCCCTTTCTCAGTCTCTCTGGTTCGCAACCGTCTTATCCATATCTTTCTAGGTCTATGCAGCATTACCTTTCCTCCGGGATAAAAATGCCTAGCTGGCGACTCTATTCATCTCCAGTGAGTTCACGGCTGTGTGTTCTCATTGTCCCTCTCGCCGACCGTTCGCGTCTGTACCCTATCTGACCCGGCTTCATTTAGTGGGAGCGACAGCTTGGCGACTCTGCTGGGGATGCTTATGTTGCAACCAGGGCTTCTGGTGCTTTTTGTGGGTTCCTCCTAGCGCTTGATTGATTTGTGTTCACTGGGGTGTTATGTGCTTATTGGTGTTTGTATATTTGTATTTATTCTTGTTTTATGTACAGTTGCTTTACTGCTTTCTTTATTGCTTTTGTATATATCATACTGTCATGCTGCTGGCTGGATCTGGTTTTGTTTTGGTGGGTGGGTGATTCATTGAGAGTTAAGGCCCTATACCTGGGACCTGAGTGACATCTAGGCTAGAGTGAATCATATTCTTTCCCATTCCATCTCGGTCTGGTGCGGGAATATGAAACACGGTTCAGATATGGGTTTCTTCTTGAGAACTCTGTGTTGCAGATTTCCTGCAATGCTAGGGCTATCTGGGAAGCCTGCTAAGTCTGGATGACCTTTTAGTATTGACCTTCAGAAACTTAGGTGAATTAGAGGAGGAATTGTTATGGTTATTGTAAACACTGTACCTCTGGGTTAGAAGTGTTTACACTTCTCATAACTGATCCAAGTCTGAGGATCCTTGTTTTAGAACACCACCTGTGAGGGGGTTGGGCTGTGTAAACACCCCAAATTTGCCCTCACCCATTCACACCATGGCTTGTGATCTTTTCATATTCATAAACACAATCATATCATCTCATATCTCATTTTTGATTCACTGCATAGTTTCTAAGTCATCTGCACCTAGGGTTTGTGATCTGGGCAATCCAAGAGCTTCTTGAGCCACTCCAAAGGCAGCCAATCACTTCAAAGGGGTCCACATGTGTTCAAATGTCATATTACATCCTCTCAAAGTCAAGATTTCAAAAGAATCACAAGAAGTGGGTTTGGTATGGATGCAGAGCCAGGTTTGATTGCACAGTTGACTGAAAATTAGGGTTTTGGTTTCAGAGGCCATAATCCCAAATTTTTTGGTCATTCTTGTTTCCATTGGTCTCTATATGGTATAGGGAGTATGCATATCAATTTTCATGAAGAAATTCCATGGGGAAGTCATCTGATCAAGAGTTGACTTTCTAGACAAGTCAGTGCAAAATCAGGGCATCTGAGGCCCCCAATGACCCAACCAATGGGTGATCTTCATCATTTTGAGTGTATATGATCTTTATTTGATCATGGAATAAGGTTGAAGTCCACAAAAATCAAGAATTTGGAGTTTTTGCAAGTGTTGACTTTTTGGGCATAGTTGACTTTTCAAGAATGCTTCATTTTAGGTCATTTTTCAAGCCTTGATTCTTGATCCAAAAATGCTTCAAATGGAAAAACTTTGGTCATGAAAGTTGTAGATCACATTTTTCCCTTTTCAAAAAGTACAAGAACATGATCAAATTCTTCTTGAATCAAAAGTTATGGTGTGACAAAGTTGGCAAAAATCATTGATTTTCAAGGCATGCTTCAAATGAGAATTTTGCAAAATCATGAACCAAAGCCATTTGTAACTTCTAATTCACTTCAAACCAGTATGCAAACATCACATAGGCCCTAAAAGTCAGAATTGGACCAAAGTTTCTCATGTTTATGGTTTGTGTAACAAGGCATTTTTCACAAAGTTTCAAAAAGTGACAACTTGCAAAAACACTCATCACACTTCCTACAACTTGCAACCTTGGATGCTGACTTTGGCTAGCCTTTCCCCTCACCCTTGCTGCGCAGCCCCATGCCTTGTACTAGCCTAGAACCAAGCCATACTTTCCTTACACAAAAAGTTGACTTTTGGCAAATGCAAACATCCCAATCACCACAGGCCATGTCACATCCTCTGGCCACTTGGAATTGATTATTATATCCTTTGGCAAGCAAAACATAAGAAGAGGCCAGGCTGAAACACTCTAGACCATCACATATACAAACTCACCCCATTTTGCAAATTGCTTCGAATCTCTCTGCCCAGCTCACAAACATCCAAACCATTTCCACACATCAACTCACCATGCCTCATTAAGCACAAAGCAACAAAGAACCAGGCCTGAAACAAGCCATAACACTACTTCACCATTTTCACTCCAACTTGCAGTTTCTTTCGAAACTCTCACCACAGCTCACAAACATCAAAACCAACTCCACAAACCTTCTCCACTCATCATCTGGACCATAAACAACCCTTCACCATTGCCAGAAACAGCCTGAATCACCATTGCCATTCTCAACTGAGCTTGGAGCAGAAACTGTTCAAACTCTTCATCCAGCCAACATAAATTTCTCCCAAGCATTCAAGCATCATCAGGAGGTCATAAGGAGTGGATTCCACCAAGAGAGGAGGCCTGAAAGTTGCTGGAGTGAAAGCTTCGAATCTCAGGTAGCTCAAGAACTTTTTTTCCAGAAATGGATTTTTAAGTTCTAAACTTGTTCTCTGTGTCTTCCTGATCATGAATATGCCTTTGGTTTTGCAAATGGTGATGAAATGAGAATGTAATTGCTCTCTGAAACTTTTGTGCCCTAGTTCTTGTTTGTTTCGATTCAGCCTTGTTAGGAAATATAAATTAGTTTTGATTAGGGGTTTTGGTTCGTGAGTGAGTGGGGATCATTTCCCAGTTTTTAGATTTCGTTTTAGTTAGGTTTTTAGAGTTTTGGGGATTCTCAGGGAGGATGCTGGCCGGAGAAGACGACCGGAAGTCTTCTCCGGCATCCTGAATGTCATTATGCCCTAATCCAGTCATTAACTCCCATTTGAATCCTGAGCGTAGGATGTCGTTGACCCGTTGACTACCCGCGCGCATGTGTGGCCTGGATCTTCCCAATTAGCCCTAATCCACTTGTTTAGATTTAATTAATCATAATTTAATTAATTAACTCAGAAACAACCTGGACCCTTGGATAACGCGCGTGGTCAACCCATTCAAACTCAGACTCAATCTCAGCCATTCCCTCATTTGACTTTCCTTTTATTCTAATTTATTTTCATTTCTTTTTCATTTAACTTGCACAATTATTTTAAAATAGTAAAAAATGTGTAAAAATTATGAAACTTTTTCTCATAAGTTTTATTAATTTTTATGACCCAAAAATATTTTCATTTTATTTTTTATCATTAAAAAAGTATTTTTAAATATTTAAAAGATTATTTTTAATTGATTAATGGAGATTAATTAATTAAAAATACTTTTAGGTATTTAAAAATCACCAAAAAATTCATGAAATGTTCTAAGACATTTAGAAACATTGTCCAACCTTCAAACCAAATTTATTTTTTGATCTTGATGCATTTTGAGAATTTTCCTTTGAATTAAAATCATTTTTGTGCATTATTTTGATCCTAAGTTCAAAAATTCATTTCTGCCTATCCATGAGGAGTTGGACCTTGGTTCTTTTTGCATTGCATTGTGTTTAGCATGTAGTATTTGAGATTAAATGGCCATGATTTGATTCCTCATTTTCAATTTGTTTGACATTTCTTTTGTTTAGGAACCCTAAAAACCCTAAAATCTTGTAAAATTCATAACTTAAGATTGGTTAAGAGTTGAGACCTCCCCTTTGGACCTTGGTTTAGTATAGGTTTAGGGTTTCTTTGGGTGGAATTTTCCATTTTTTATCTTAGGGTTTGCTTCTGTTTTTGGTTTTTGTTTGTTGTTTGATCCATAAACCCTAATTTGGGCTTCCATTTGCACCCTTCTTGCATTCTCTTGCATAACATGACTTGCCATGACATTTCAAGCATCCATTTGATTCATTTGACATCTTAAGACATATAGAAAGCATGTTTGATCATTGCATCTTGCATTTGCCATGTTGTTTGCCATGTATGTTTCATAACTTTTCATGTAAGTTCATGCTCCTTAACTTGCATCATTTGCATCCATGATCTTGTATGAACATCTCCATGTGCTGTCTCATGCTTGTAGCATCTCATAACATCATTATCATCATCAATATGCTTCTGGTTTTGTCTATCATCATGTCACTTCATTTCATTTTGCATTGCATTGCATTTATTTCTAACAATTTCAGGTGGTAAGTGGATTTGGGAAGTGGATTTGCCTTCACTTCTCATAACTTTTCTTTTCATCTCTCTTGCATCCATTGCTGCATTTTTATATGTGTTAGAGTTTGAGCTTGCTCATTATTCTTCTTCCCACTTTCTTTCTTCAAGTGACTTGACTTCTTGAATGAAGCAAGTTGCTTTGCTTCTCTTGATCCTTTCATCTGCTTCCTGGTGGCTCCATTGAAGATTGTTCTTGTTTAACCTCACAAACCTTAAGGACAACCAAGCATGACAATGAATTAGGGTTTTGATTAGTCCCCCATTAGTTTCACCTTTGTGTCTCTCTTGAGTCTTCTCTTCTCATCTCATAATCAGGGACTAAACCCTAAAGGCTTTAAGGCTTTGTGATTAAGTTTATGCCTGCATCCTTCTATTAGGATGAAGTGTATAACTTTAATCCTAAGTGTTAAACCCTTAATGTGTTTAAACCTCTTAATCAATCCATCTAATGATCATCAAGACATCACACTTGTAACTTGGGCCTTGCATTAGGGTTCTAATTCTTCCTTAATTGGTTAAGAAGGACTAACCCTATTGTTAATGGACAAGTCCCCCTCAAGTTGTCTTACAAATCATAAAATTCACTTCATCATCATACCATTAAATAAAATCCATTTAATCAAAGGCTTGTTTTGTCATGAGTTTAATCCCTAATCATGGATTAAGTTGAGGAGCTTTCCTCAGCTTAAACATTCTCATCTATTATCCTTCTATTAGGATGGTGTAATGAGTCTGTTTAATCCCTGATTATGGCTTAACCTCATTAATCAACACTAAACAAAAATCACAAAAACATTTAAATAATCGACAAGTAGGTTAATGATCTTAACCATACATCAAAGGTGATTAAGTGTGAGAATCTGACTTCACACTTAAGGTATTCTCATTACCCCTAATCAGAGGGAAGATGTGATGAGTTTACTAAATCCATTGGTTTAGGCTTAAGCTCATTAATTTATGACAAACCTTCAAAAGCAATAAAAGACTGAAAACTCAAAAACAAACAATAATCGTCTCCTCCGGGATTCTTTTCTCATCTCATTCACTCACAATCGAGAACTTGCTTCTTCCGTCTAATGCAAGACAGTTTGCATCTGTGCCAGACAGATCATACACTTGAGCATAGGCAAGTAAGCAGTTCACAAGTCAATTCATCTTTCAGTCTCTTTGGGTCGAACTACGGTGTTCTGACTTCCTCATTGCACGAGAGGATACGTAGGCATAACTTAACAGTTATCGAACAAAAGTCTCTGTACATTCCCCCTCCTTCTAGCCTTATTCTTTAGCCTCATTATCATGAGCATTTCACTCTTGTTCATACACTGACACTTCATTTACCCACTTCACTTTCTCTTACACTGACACCTGTACATCTCTTCCAGTTTCTTTTACACACAAATTGCACTGACACTACCCCTTTAAAACACAAATCTTTTAAGCGTGGATCCCGTCGAGTACGACGGACAATCTGGGTGCTAATACCTTCCCAAGTTGTAACCAACCCCCTTTCTCAGTATCTCTGGTTCGCGACCGTCTTATCCATCCTTTTCTAGGTCTATGCAGCATTACCTTTCCTCCGGGATAAAAATGCCTAGCTGGCGACTCTTTTCATCTCCAGTGAGTTCACGGCTGTGTGTTCTCATTGTCCCTCTCGCCGACCGTTCGCGTCTGTACCTTTATTTGGGCCAGTCCCATTTTATCGGGAGCGACAGCTTGGCGACTCTGCTGGGGATGCCTTATACTGCAACCAGGGCTTCTGGTTCTTTTTGTGGGTTCCTCCTAGCGCTTGATTGATTTGTGTTTACTGGGGTGTTATGTGCTTATTTGTGTTTGTATATTTGTATTTATTTTGCTTTATGTGCAGTTTGCTTTATTGCTTTCTTTATTGCTTTTGCATTATATCATATTATCATACTGTACTGCTGGCTGGATCTGTTGTTTGCTTTGGTGGGTGGGTGTTTCATTGAGAGTTTAGGCCCTATACCTGGGACCTGAGTGACACCTAGGCTAGAGTGAATCATATTCTTTCCCATTCCATTTCGGTCTGGTGCGGGAATATGAAACACGGTTCAGATGTGGGTTTCTTCTTGAGAACTCTGTGTTGCAGATTTCCTGCAATGCTAGGGCTATCTGGGAAGCCTGCTAAGTCTGGATGACCTTTTAGTATTGACCTTCAGAAACTGAGGTGAATTAGAGGAGGAATTGTTATGGTTATTGTAAACACTGTACCTCCGGGTTAGAAGTGTTTACACTTCTCATAACTGATCCAAGTCTGAGGATCCTTGTTTTAGAACACCACCTGTGAGGGGGTTGGGCTGTTTACAGGTTTGCAGGTACCTTGACCTCAGAATACCCTGTTACTTTGATTTGATTAAGAATACTCCATGTTGGGATAGTTCTTGTGATTCTAAACCCTGGACATTTGGCTCTTTATTTGAGCCCCCCACCTTGGTTACTGGACTTATAGACCTCCATCTGGATTTCTTACACACATGGACCTATATCAGAGCACTTGATAAGATCCAGCTCAGTCACAAACCCTTGCACATCATTTTCATACATAATCATTGCATCATATTGACATTTGCTTATTTGTGTTTCAGGGTATCCATCTTCATCTGGTTTTGGTTTTGACCCCATCTTCAGTATTGACCTACCTTCATCAGCACTTGTTACCAGCTATCTACTCCAGCCAATCAGTGGCCCTTCTCTTCAGTATCTTCATCAACACTTGTCTCTACTCAGTCTCAACATCATGGCTCCAAAGAAAAGCAACATCACTTACCACTTCTTCCAGCCAGAGTTGTCTGACATCAGGAGGATTCAAACCCTGATCACTCCAGACCATATACCACTGTTCAGGGAACACCATGGAGATATACTTGATATGGTTATGGATCTGGACCCTTCACAGAGAAGCCTGATCCACACCTGCCTTCAGTTTTATGATCCCCCACTGAGATGTTTCACTTTCCAGGATTTTCAGATGGGGCCCTTGTTGGAAGAATACTCATCATTAGTTGGTATACCTATCCGGAGAGAGATCCCTTTCAATCCTGAGATGGCTTTCCCAAGCAATGAAGAAGTAGCAAAGGCATTACATCTGGAACCAACCTTGATTGGGCAGCATATGACCTCTAAAGCTGGAATCCCTGGCCTACATCTGGATTTCCTGATTTCTCAAGCTACCCTGAAAGCTTCTCTAGGAGAGTGGAAAGCAGTTTGTGCTTTATTGGCCCTGAGTATATATGGGATTGTACTATTTGCAGATGAGCCTCGATTCATTAGTAAGAATGCAATCCACCTTTTCATTCTAAGGAACCCAATGCCAACTTTATTGGGTGATCTCTACTATTCAGTGCATCAGAGGAATGAGAAGCAGAGGGGAAGGCTAGTGAGGTGTTGTGCTCCATTGTTCCATACTTGGCTTCTCAGGCATCTACCCAGGACAGATGCATTTCTGAACCCTCATCAACAGAAAAACTGGGCTGGAAGGCTTACCACTCTCACTTCAGCTGACATCAGGTGGTGCACTCAAAGCACAAAAGGCAGGGATATCATCACCAGCTGTGGGCATTTTCCCAATGTACCCCTAGTAGGAGTTAAGGGTAGTATTAACTACAACCCTCTGCTGTTTAAAAGACAACTGGGCTATGCACTGGTCCACACTCCTAAGGCACAAGACTTGGTGGAGACCCTTTACTGTGAGAACAAGATTAGTTTGGCAATTGTTAGGCAGGCAGCCTGGGCCTGGGATAATGTTCAAACTAAGGGGATAACCATCTTGGGAAAATGTAACAATGTGGCATCAGCACAATACTATGATTGGTCCTATGCTAGGGCTCAATTCTCTGGGATGCCCTTTACTATTGAAGATGTGCCTGGGCCTTCCACAGCACCACCTCCAGCAACTGTCAGTTTAGAGGAGTTTGAAAAACTGAAAGAAAGAAATGGGAAGTTGACTCAAGCTTTGCAGAAGACCCTCTATGAGAGGAGTGATGGAAGACTGGATATTGAAAGATTGGAGAAGCTGAAGAAAGAGCATCTGGCTAAGATTGAGAAGTCTGAGGACTACATTAAGAAGTCTAGGGCTGGAGAGCAAATCCTGAAGAATGCTTGCAAGGAAGCCCAATCCCAGAAAGCCAGGACAGACTTGTATCTGAAGGAGAGTCAGGCTAGGTGGGTCAGGATCACCGAGGCCCGTACTCTGGAGGACAAGAGAGTTCAAGACAAGATGGAACAAATGGAAGCTAGTGCAAAAGAGCAGCATGAAGCCTTGGCAGCAGCCCAGAGGGAGATATCAGAGCTAAAGATCAGAGCAGGGGTAAAGAGGTCAAAAGATCAAAGTCAACACAAGAAGCTGGCTGCAGCTATTGCTACAAGGAACCTTCTCATCAGGAACCTTACGGAGCGTCCGGCTGATCCTGTGACCGAAGCACTTCTCAAGGAAGTTCGGGAGGATGAGTTTGGACTTGGTGTTTGACCATTTGCTTGTTGTTGTTTTCTTTCCATGTACTTTTACTTTCTTATGATGTATTTTGACCCCTTTGAGGGCTTGTGTTGTAAAAAGAACAAGTTGTATTGTTTTACTTTCTGTAATATATTTATGTTGGTTTACTTCATCTGAGTTTCCTTCAAAGCTACATCAACAGCATTTTCAAGGGTCTGGAAGGGTCAAAACTGAATGCCAAGCCGGATACCTTGAGAACAAATAAACATACTGCATTGCATGCTAACCCTTTGTTTGTTTTGTAGGTTTTTGTTTTTGTTGTTGCTAACTCTGTTGTGATGATCAGGAATTATTGCTCGGCGACGAGGATTCCCACTCAACAGGCCACACAGATACCCTACCAGAAACAATCTTCCGGGCATTCAGATGGATCAGATGCAGCAGGACCTTACGGAGGTCAGAAACCAGATGACCACCGAGAGGTTAGAAATGAGAACTCAAATGACGCAGTTTATGGAAGTAATAAACAACATGGCTCAAAGCCAGGAGAGGCTCAGGGCACTGGTAGAAGGGAGAAACCAGGAGGATCATCAGCCAGGGACTGCTGGGACTAGCAACAATGAAAGAGTCCAACCACATGCCAATCCCCCTGTCTTTGGTCCCCACCTCCATCCAGAGGCCAACATTCCAGTCAATATACCAGGAACTGCTACAGCCGGGAGGGTACTGCAAGAAGATCCTCAAGAAGACCAGTTCACAGTAATGGGAGCCGGGGAAGAGGCTTATGATAGAAGATTGGACGAAATAGCTGAGAAGTTGAGATCACTGGAGTCTCAAAACTCTTTGGGGTTCGATGTTATGGATATGGGCTTGGTAGACGGGGTCAGGATTCCCCACAAGTTCAAGCCTCCATGCTTTGAAAAGTATAATGGGACTTCCTGTCCCCGAACTCATCTGCAATCTTTTCTTGGAAGATTAAAAGCTTATACCATGGATGAGAAGTTATGGATGTTCTACTTCGAAGATAGCTTGACTGGAGCTTCGAGGGAATGGTATTCCCATCTGACAAGAGCAACTGTAAGATGCTGGAAGGACATGGCAGAGGCCTTCATCAGACAGTATCAGTATAATCTGGATATGGCACCCAATAGGACCCTCCTAATGGGAATGTCACAATCATCTAGAGAGAGCTTCAGAGAATATGCTCAAAGATGGAGACAGCTTGCTGCTGCTGTCCAGCCACCTATGTCTGAACGGGAAATGGCTGATATGTTCATGAACACCCTTCAGGGAACCTATATTGATAGGCTAGCTGCCTTCTCATCTACCAGCTTTGCAGATGTAGTCATAGCCGGAGATAGAATTGAAAGCCTATTGAAGATGGGTAAGATCTCAGACAATGGTGCAAGCTCATCCAGTAATGCAAGAAAGCCTTTTGCAGGCCCGAGAAGGACTGGTGAGACTAAGGCCATCCACACCAACAGGGGTAGGCCCCAATATGCTCACAGATCTGTGGCTGCAGTCACCATCCCTGCTCCAGCTCATCCACAACCTGTTTATCAACCTCCTCAGCAAAACTATCAGCATTAACCTCAGTATCAACAACAAAATCAGTATCCTCCAAGGAATTACAACAACAGCAACACTGTCTCTCCCGACAAGTGACACCGGGTCAGATGAAGGTACAGACGCGAACGGTCGGCGAAGGGAACAGTGAGAACACACAGCCGTGAACTCACTGGAGAATGAATAGAGTCGCCAGCTAGGCATTTTTATCCCGGAGGAAAGGCAATGCTGCATAAGCCTAGAAAAAGATGGATAAGACGGTTTGCGAACCAGAGAGACTGAGAAAGGGGGTTGGTTACAACCTGGGAAGGTATTAGCACCCAGATTGTCCGTCGTACTCGACGGGATCCACGCTCAAAGGATTTGTGTTTTAAAGGGGTAGTGTCAGTGCAATCTGTGTATAAAATAGCTGGAAAAGATATACAGGTGTCAGTGTATGATGTATAAGTGATATGAAGTATGAAAGTGTCAGTGTAAGAACAAGAATAAGATGCTCATGATAATGAGGCTCAAAGAATAATGCTGGAAGGAGGGGGAATATACAGAGACTTTTGTTCGATAACTGTTAAGTTATGCCTACGTATCCTCTCGTGCAATGAGGAAGTCAGAACACCGTAGTTCGACCCAAAGAGACTGAAAGATGAATTGACTTGTGAACTGCTTACTTGTCTATGCTCAAGTGTATGACCTGTCTGGCTCAGGTGCTGACTGTCTTGCATTAGACGGAAGAAGCAAGTTCTCGATTGTGAGTGAGTGAGATGAGAGAAGAATCCCGAAGGAGACGATTATTGTTTGTTTTTGTGTTTTCAGTCTTTTATTGCTTTTTGAAGTTTGTCATAAGATAATGAGTTTAAGCCTAAACCAATGGGTTAGTAAACCCATCACATCTTCCCTCTGATCAGGGGTAATGAGAATACCTTAAGTGTGAAGTCAGATTCTCACGCTTAATCACCTTTGATGTAGGGTTAAGATCATTAACCTATTTGTGATTATTTAGATGTTTTTGTGGTTTTTGTTTAGTGTTGAGTAATGAGGTTAAGCCATAATCAAGGATTAAACAGACCCATTACACCATCCTAAAAGAAGGATAATAGATGAGAATGTTTAAGCTGAGGAAAGCTCCTCAACTTAATCCATGATTAGGGATTAAACCCATGACAAAACAAAGCCTTTATTAAGTGGATTTTAGTTAATGATATGATGATGAAGTGATTTTTATGATTTGTAAGACAACTTGAGGGGGACTTGTCCATTAACACTAGGGTTAGTCCTTCTTAACCAATTAAGGAAGAATTAGAACCCTAATGCAAGGCCCAAGTTACAAGTGTGATGTCTTGATGATTATTAAGTGAATTGATTAAGAGATTTAAACACATTAAGGGTTTAACACTTAGGATTAAAGTTATACACTCCATCCTAATAGAAGGATGCAGGCATAAGCTTAATCACAAAGCCTTAAAGCCTTTAGGGTTTAGTCCCTGATTATGAGGTGAGAAGAGAGGACTCAAAGAGAGACACAAAGGTAAAACTATGAGGGGGGGAAGTCTAATCCTAATATTCACATGTTCAGATGGTCCTAAGTTTTGTGAGGTTCACTATCCTAAAGAAGAAAGAAAGAAGAAGGGAAAGATGAAAGGAGAAGCTCCATGGTAGCCTAAGCACACTTCAAGTTAAGAACGAATAGAAGATGAGGAAGAAAAATAAGGTAAGAAGAAGAATGCAATGGAGATGAACAATGAATAAGATAAGGAGATGAGAATGCGAAATGGAGATAAGATGAATAATGAACAAACAGAGCCTACACCAGTAGGGCTTCCAGATGCAAGCAGTATGCAAAGGGTAAAATCGGGCCTCAGTGGTACCTAACGGAGAAGGTCCGTTGCCTCTTCAATACGTGCATGAAACTGAGAAATACTTATCAGAAGTCCTAACGAGCAAGGGAATTCAACAATTAAGCACAAGTATCAGTCATCAAGTCCAAATAAATCAGAGTATCAAATATACGTGCCCAGCATCAAAGGCAATCATCAAAGAGAATCAGAAGTAGCAACAAGAATTGATCCAAACGATATCAGGGACTAAGCACAGTCTGTATCAAGAAATCTTATCAGTCCACACAAGATTATGAAAATAAGTCACAAGATACGAACTAATCATTCCATCATCAACAAGTAATTATAAATCTAAACCAAAAAACTTTAAATAGAATTTCATTCTAATTGACCAAAAAAATCTATATAGAAAATTAATAAGAAAACCTCATTAGTAATTAATCACAATTAAACTTAAGGTTAGAATTAACAAAACTTTAAAAATAATAATAATAATAATGAAAGTAATAAAAATCTAAACTAAACAATTAACAAATATTAATTAAAAAGATAGCTAACAATTAAATGAATCAATCTATATGGAAATATGGAGGGGGAGTTCGCAAGACACACGAGTGTGGAAAGAAAGAAAATTAAATACGATGGGCCAAGCCCATAAAAACCATGAGAAGAATGACCAGGGGGAGGGGGTTCTACACTGAGATGTGATGGTGAGAACAGAAAGATCAAATGGGCCTAGGACCTTTGCCCATTACCAACAATAAAAAACAAAAAAAGAAAACAACATTCATAGGGTGAAAATGAAACAACAACGGTCTTTATGGAAAAAAACACAGGTCTAGCAAACTACTTAAATTAAAACCAGAACCATATTATTCTTTTCAAAATATATTATAAAAAAAAAAACAGCAAAAAAAAGCAAAACAAGGGAGAGGATACAACTAGGTTAAACGGAAATGAAGCTCCATCCGCGGCGGCCGAAATCAACTTTTTCGCGGCGAATCCTTCACCTCCGGTCTCTCTTTACTCACGTCGAACACAACAGGACAACAACACTTCGTCGTTGACTTCTCTCAACCGTCAATTTCGGATTTCGCACGACCTTCTCTTGTTTCTGCGTTTTGGTGATTCCGTTCCTCGCTTCAATCTCGCTCTCAACTTTGTTTTGATTTGAAATCTCACGCTTGCTTCTTCTTCTTCTTTTTCTGTGGTTGATTCTGATTTAGCTTTTGTTTCTGTTGTTTGCTGATGAGTGCTGGAGGTTGTTAATGGTGTGAGACGGTTTGATGGTGGTAGAATGGTGATGGTGATTCAGTTCGATGACGACTGAAGGTGAGGATGAAAGGTGTGGCGGGTTTTCTCTGCGAAGATACGAGGGTGAAGTTTCGGTGTGTTAAGGGTTATGAGTTGGTTTGAAGCTGTTGTTGAAAAGGGTTTAGGTGCAGTGAAGGATGAAGGTTGGTGAGGAGTTTGTTACGAGAAGACGGAAACGGTTTGGGCGATTGAGAATATTGAAGGATTGTTGGTTGTGTGAGCTGAAGGAGAGTGATAGTTTTAGAGTTGTTGTTGATGAATGGAAAAAAGTTGTGGGAGTTGTGTTGATGCTTGGTCGAAGCTTGCTGCCGCGTATCGATGGGTATTTTTTGGCTTCAGCTCTGTTGTTATTGTTGCTTGTGTTGCTGTTGTCTTGAAGTTGACAGTTGCTTTTCCTTTTTTTCACAGGTTGTTGTTGAGGGTAACAAGACGCCGTCGGATCAGATGCAGCAGGTAGTAGGTCTGCTTATCTTTTTTTCAACTTTTTCCAATGCTTGTACCTTCTGTTTTATGTCAGACTCTCTCTGTCCTTGTTGATGTAACAACCTGGTTTAAACTGGTTGGAAAAGAACTGAATCAGCCCCCCTGCAGAAACCTTTTGTACCCTTTTTTATGTGAACTTGATATTGTGATTTTGCAGGTCATAGCTCATTGATGTGAGCTTGCAGTGGACCTTTGAGCCTTTGTGTATGCTGCCAGCAAGTAGGCGCAGCCATACAGCTCTTCCCGTGCATTCTTAGCTCCAGGATATAATACCTTTTGTATGCTGGTTTCTGCTTTCAAGGTATCTCCCTGTCCTTTTGTCCAAAACCTTGCTGATGTTAGATGCTGTTTCTTCTTCTGATTCCTCTTATTGGTACAAAAACTGCTAGTGCTTTAGACATGATATGCGGTTATGTTTGAATATGCTAATGCCATGAACAAAACTGAGTTAAGGCATGCCATAGCGTTCAATTGAATCGGGACAGCAAGAGATCTTCTTGATATATGGACTAATCATTCTTCTTTTTTTCCTAATTGAGATTTTATTTGGAAAAGGGAAGCTTGTTGTGAACTAATTTCAACTTATGGTTCTTTTGTTTCTTTTTCATGTTCAACACGCGTTTGGAGCCTAAGATTGGGGTCGGTGAAGGCTAGGATGGACGACTTGATACGAGGTCGTCACTTGCAAACTGCTTGGAAAAAGATGAGCTTGATACACCGCTATGTCAGGAGGCTGAAATTTTTGTACATTGTGTACCATTGGCCTTGTAGCAATATAATCAAGATGTGATTGTGATGACTTCAACTTCACATGTAAATTTTGGTTCTCATTTCTTTTGTAAACATTTTGTACTTATTCTTTGGGATTGAAAGTGATGATATAGCTTTTGGATTTGAACAAATCCCTTTTTACTGAATTGTAATTTGGAATGTAGCCATATAACCTTGTTTGTCTTAAAAATCATACCCTTGAAGGGATGTGGCTTGAAAGCAAAATATGTCCACTTTGACAATGACCAAATACAAAGCTTGACGCCAATTTTGTCCATAATATTCAAAAGATGTGAATTTATGAATTTAGTCATTAAATTCAAACTCAAGCCAATTGTAATCCTATGCAAAGTCACTCGACTAAACATGCTTTCTCAATTCTAATTCCGATTACCTTTCCACATATAAAAAGAAAAGAAATGACGACACTTCACAATAACCTTGAAATGACATTATCCCCATGACTTGAAAGATTTAAAAGAGGAGACAACAAATCTGGTTTCTTAAGACCTTAAGAGTAATTTCGCCATTCAAAACATCTTAACCACTATTCGTTCTTCTTAGTCTGAACATAATCTTGCATTTTAAGTAGCCAGAAGAGCAATAGTCTTGGTCGCAATGCTTTTTTTCAGAAAAGAAACATACATCTCACATTATGGATCAATCTTCCCTCAATTTCAAACCGCAAAACCTTAATTCGATGACTTCCATAACTCAACCCGAGACACATACTTCTTGGAAGTTATTTGAGAATGAAAATAGCCTGAGATGCTGAGAAGACAGAAAATATCCGTGTAACTTGAAGAAGAAGAAAATATTCTGATGATATGCCAGATGCACATTGAATAGTCCTTGCAGACATGAAATCCTTGAAGACCGCCAAACTAGGGAAATAAACCCTTAATTTAGCGACAAAAGAAAAGAGAGGACAATGCCACTGATGGCTGCATAGCCAAAAACCTTGAATTCTCTGACAATCTGCAAATAATGCGTGAGGCCCTTAATTCTCCAGGTGACATTGATCCCATGTCTTTTGAGCTTATGCAAAATGCGTATGATATGCAAACGAGAAGCAGAAAAAAGATACAAAAGCCAGAGGGCAAATTTAGGGTGTCTACAGCTGCCCCTATTCAAGCAACTGTTAATCTGAAAAGGGTGAGAGCAACGGCTATTAGACGTTCAAGATAAACAGTGATTGAATACCAAAAAAAAGGCCCCGAAATTTGCACTCACAGAATGAAAAAGAAAAGGGATATAGATTGTATAAGAAAGCAAAGTATATTGTAAGGTGTGGGCGACGGAGGACGACCGTCGAGCAGAGGACGACTGCTGGGTAAATAGCGATGGCGGGAACGGCCGACATGCTGGGGAAAGCGTGTGAAGTAAAGCGATGACGGGGACGGCCGACATGCTGGGGATAAAAGGTATAGCTAAGACGGGGACGGCCGACTAGCTGGAAAAATAAGATCATGATGGGGACGGCCATCAAGATAAAGCTGTAAAATTTTCTGAAGATTTAATGAAACATGACGGGGACGGCCATCAAGTTCATAAAGCAAAGTAACCAACGATGGGGACGGCCATCGGGCTAAAAGGAAAAGGGACCACGGCGGGGACGGCCATCGGGTTAAAGAATAAATGAAATAAAACAGATGATGGGGTACGGCCATCAAAGGTGAAGGACGATCACCTAGCAGGGGACGGCTGCTCTGTGGGGAATAAAAGAAATATGATGGGGACGACCATCAAAGGTGGAGGACGACCACCTGGCAGGGTACGGCTGCCGAAAATATCAACGATGGGGACGGCCATCGGATAGAAAAGGTCAACGATGGGGACGGCCATCGGACGAGCATGATGGAGGACGACCATCAAGAAGTGGAGGACGACCACTTAGCAGGGGACGGCTGCTCTCAAGGTTTGTCATGACACAGGACGAATGTCAGATAAAAAGAAAATTGCTTTGCTGGCGATCTACTGGGGAATAGTAAACACGGACGAGTGTTTATCCAAAAGGTATAAATGTTTTGACGCTGTGTATAGATTAAAGATGCGGACGAGCATCCTTAAGACTATGATACGGACGAGTATCATGTAGAAACAAACTGACACATGTTCAGAGATGATGATACGGACGGGTATCAACTGGTTAACAAAGAACACGGACGAGCGTTGTATCTGAAAGAATCCTTCAGGGGAATAGTAAACACAGACGAGTATCTATATTCAAGAAGACACAAGTGTTTGACACGGTGTATGGATTAAAGATGCGGACGAGCATCCTTAAGACTATGATACGGACGAGTATCATGTAGAAACAAACACCAGACGCAATGTTCTGAGATGATGGTACGGACGAGTACCAACTGGTTAACAAAGAACAAGGACTACTGTCGAATCTGTGGGGATATGAGTGATGGTGTATACAAGATACGGACGAGTATCTGTATAAGTATGAGTATGAGTGATGTATAGTTGAGTGTTTATCTGCTGGGGAGAGTGACACGGACGAGTGTCGAAAGGAGAAAAGTATGGTATAAACAGGTATACGATATACAGAGTGTTTAGGTTACCGTGCTGGGGAAAATGACACGGACGGATGTCAAGAAAATTATATATATGAGTATTTGTGAGTGCAAAGAGGATGCTTTGGATTTCTGCTGGGGATATGACACGGACGGGTGCCACAAGGAGTATATACTGGTGTTTGTGAATGTAAGGCAACTGTTTTAGCTTTAACTCTCCGCTGGGGAATCTGGGAAGCATTCTGTATACTGCTGACGGGTTGAAAGCTTTTAACTCTGATGGGAACGAAGTGTTGGCAACCTGATGCTTGTTGGAGAGGTTTTCACTGGAGGAAAAACGACTCTGCGTGAGGTATACTTCGTTTAACTGCTTTGAACATCTGTTGAGGATCTGATCATCCTGCTCTGACTCCACTGGGGAGAATTTCTTCTTGCTCTGCTAAGGAAATCCCTTGGAAATGAGAATCCCGATGACTTTATGGGGAAAGATCATCTTTAGACTTGGCTAGGGAAGATTCTTGATCACACAATCCGACTGAGGAGGGAATTCCGATAATCCTAACTTTGTGGGGATGCAAGACCTTCAAGCCTGTTGGGAAAACCTCACCGTGGACAGATAAGTCCGCTTGGGGATGAGAACGATTCAACTAGCCTTGAAGTTCTGTTGGGGATATCGTCTGTTCCAACTCAGCTGGGGATGTCAACCTTCTGGCATGGTGGAGAAAAGATTTGGCAATGCTCTGCTGAGGAGGGACTTTGCTGGAGAATCAAAATGTGCCCCAAGTATAGCATAATGACTGTGTTGGGAAGATGTGCCAATGAAAATTGGCTTTGACTGAATGCGAATAACCAACTCCTTATGAGGGAATCTTGTCGGCTGAAAGAAGATCTTTATGCTCGGGGAAGAAATAAACTTCCAATGCCCTGCTGGTAAAATAAATACCAGACATTCCCTGAGAATTAACACAGTGCTTCAAACTTCTGAGCTCAACAAAAGCATTACTGATCATCCAGAGTGACCAAGCATCCCTTTACTCTTCGAATTGCCTCAGATTGCATCGTCTATAAAAAGATCGTTTTCAGAGGATTTTACAGAAGACTTGGCATCCAGAATTGCCCCAGTGTCTTCAAACTCTCGCGGAAATTCAACAAGTCTTGAGATAACTGCCCCAGACTACGTCTTGAAACGATTCTTGCCCCACATCAGAGCTAAAACAGAAACCATGCGGTATGAAGATGCAATGCAAATGATGCAAGATGCAGACGTATGCCCATAAACAAAGATATGAAACAAGGATGGTTGGGCGCTAGGGCCGGGTTGATAGATAGACATATATTTTTTTGGTTGCCAAGCAATTGGACTTTTGAAGGTGAATTACCAGACGAGAACTGGTTTATTGAAATTAGGCCAACAGACAAGAACTGATGGGCAAAGAATAGGTCGTCAGACGAGAACTGACTACTTGGGGTTCATTGTCAAGCGAGAATTGACTTTGAAAAAGAAAGACTACCAGACGGGAACTGGCGTTCAACAGGTTAAATGGAAAGGTGACCAGACGAGAACTGGTTAAAAGATTCGCCTACCAGACGAGAACTGGTATTTGAAGTTGGTTTGCCAAACGAGAACTGGACTTTGGGTTTGTCTGTCGGACGAGGACTAGACTTGAAAAGGTTTGCCAGACGGGAACTGGGCTTTTGAAAAGTTTGCCAGACGAGAACTGGACTTTGAAATGTTTTGCCAGACGAGAACTGGACTTTGAAAGGTTGATAAGTTGGGGTTACGAGGCCCTGGATGTGATCTGATGTTTCAGGGTTATGACCAATGCAAATGTGATGCATATGCTCTATATGCTCGAGCGGAGCGACATGAATAACGTATGCAAATGATTTATGCAATGATTATGAAAGGCTATGAGAACTCCCGAGGACGGGAAGAAAGGTCTTAGTGACAAGGCTTCTGGTGAGAAGGGTGACAAAGGCGAGGGTGGGTAGCATGATTTCCCAATACTCATCTTGAACTTGGAAATTACTGATACCAATTGCTCTGTGTAGCTAAAATTTGCCCCTGTTGGGTGAGTCTCTGAGCAGACTATCACTAATTATCCAATCCTTGGCATGGCGGACTTGGATGTCCTCTCGAGGAGAATTGCACTTAGTGATCTCTGGAAGTATTCTGCCCCGGTACGAGCGTGGGAGCGACTTGACTCACTCTGACTGGGCATTGGAAGATTTCATCTTTGGACAACAGAAATATCGGATGGCCTGCCCCTGCTTGGCAGGTTCAACTTTGATCAACTAATTCTTAAATGACGTCCCTCCGTCAACTGATGCTTGGGAACTTGCTTTACCCTGACAGATTCCTTGGTCAACAAAACCACTGGATAACATGCCCCTGATTCATAGGCCAACAAGATGCTCTTGATTCTGGTCATCATTGTCGAATGATCAAGTTCCCTCATGATTGCTCTTTGTAGGAACTTCCCTGGTGTCACAAACTAACTTGCAATTAAAACTGTACATTCACAAATGGTAATTTTAATGCAGTGCACATGCAAGTTTTGAAAATTTATTTATTTTGATGCTGTGACAGTGTGGGACGAAAGGACGATTAGTCCAAACGTAGTGTTGAGTTAGCAAACCTTTAGGAGTCAGTTTACGCAACCTTGTCACAGTATGCTTTCAGGACTGAACCTGATTCAATTAGGTCTTTCAAGGGTTATGACGTGGTCTGGTTCACGGTTTTAGGAAGAAAGATTTATAGCTCAAAGTTTATCTGTGCCCACCCATTCTCCTTGATGTTCTCCGGTCCTATGTTCAGCTAATTCGACTTAAGCGCTCGCTTCTCACAAGGGTTTTGTAATGATTGAGGAACCAATGACGTTGATGGTTTACGCACCAATGAGGTTTCTTGGAGTAACAGTCACCCCTTCTGACTTTGTGTCTGGTCACACGACTTTGTTCTTATGGAATATATATTTTTTTTCAGATTTTTTATTCCCTAACTTTTGCCTGGACTGAACTCTTTTGAATTTTTTTCGATTTTGAAGTCCAGCGGGATGCCCTAACTTTTGCCTAAGTCATATGTTTTCACACATTTTTCGACTTAGCGGGCTTTATTTTTCTTTTTTTTTTTATTTTTGTTGAGCAAATCGTGTGACACTGGCCTGTCATGACTTGCTGAAAGGGTTGACTGCCTCATTCCTTTGTTGGTGAGGGATAACCATTGTGGTTTCACATCCCTTGACCTCTTGAGGTGTAATGAATAAAGGTAATGGATCCTCGGATGCACACTCCTTTGTAAATTTGAACGCTCGGTCAGATTAACTGATAACTACCCTACCCCGGGTTAAATGTGAGGGTTTTTTCGTTTAGAAAAGAAACTCCTGCTTCAAGGCTCAAAGGGGTTGACGAGGGTCTATCTCCCTTATATCTCCGGTGTTTGGGAATTGAAACAATGCCTGTACATCGTCAGCAGGTTCTACTCTGGAAGCATACCTTCAACAATTATGAGTATTCAGTTGTCATCATCCTCCCCCAAACCTGCTAAACAACAGTGAAATAGATGGGAGGTATATGGATGCAATTTTTTTTATTTTTCGTTTTTTTGATGCAAGTAAAGAAAAATGAGCGAATGCGACATAATTGATTCAAAAGTGCAAGATCACTACATTAACATTACCATTTAAAATAACAATGCTTAAAAGACAAGTAGCTGCTAACAGGAAAGAAACTACAGTGCAAATGATAAAAGGATACAGCGATCACCAACTCTGATGACATACTGTTGTCTGAGCCACTGAATCAGGAGACGCTTCTTCTGAAGTCTTTGAACTCAATCAGATGAGAGGTTGACGTGCACAACCAAGCTTCCTTCTGGAAAGGAAATGTAGCCTTTGTCGACCAATTGTTGTACTTTGGCTTGAAAAGCTTTGCAATCTTCAGTTGAATGCCCCATTGATCCATCATGATACCCGCACTGCTCGTGAGGATTGTACCCTGGAGGGTACGGCTCTGGCAACGGCTTGAGAGGCTTAGGAACCACCAAAGAGCTCTGAATTAGATGTGGCAAGAGTTCACTGTATGCCATGGGGACTGGATGAAGAGGAGCAATCCTTCTTTCCAGATTGTTACGAGGCCTAGGCTGGCTCTGAAGTTGATTCTGAGGTCTTCGACCATGAGCTTGCAGATTTGGACGAGGAGGAGCCCAGGGTTTCTGATACGGTGCCATGAGCATTGCCGAATGCCCGTAAGAGTTACCAGACACGGGAATAGATGATCTCTGAGAAGATGTTGGTCTAGAATATTTGACATTTGCCATGACTGCACTGACGTCATCCCATTCTTCCTCTTGGGAGCTAACAACAGACTCACCTTCACTAGCTAGGATATTCGAAAAGTCCTGGATCTTTCCACTTTTGAGCAGGCTCTCAATGCGTACTCCAACTATCATCAAATCAGAGAAACTTGTCATCCCAATGCTACTCATTTTTTCCAAGTATGGACCCTGCAAGGTGCCCACGAACAGGTCAATTAATTCTCTGTCTGAAAGTGGTGGTTGCACTTGGGCTGCCAATTCTCTCCACCGCTGTGCATATTCTCTGAAAGATTCACCACTCCTCTGGGATAGGCTCTGCAAGTGCGTGCGATTGGGCGCCACGTCCATATTGTACTGGTATTGCTTTACGAAAGCTCTGGATAAATCATTCCAAGATCGGATATGACTACTTTCCAAATCCAAGTACCAACTTAAAGATGCCCCACTTAAACTGTCCTGAAAACAGTGAATCATCAGCTTATCATTGCGGGCATGAGAAGTCATTTTTCTACAGAACATCACCAAATGACGCTTCGGGCAACTGACACCAGTGTATTTTTCAAACTTCGGAGTCTTGAAATCTGGAGGAATGACAAGACCAAGCACCAAACACAGGTTTAGAGCATCAAAACCGAAGGCATCAGGATTCGCTAAGGCTTTGAGTCGCTCGTCCAACACACGAAATCTTTCAGCACGATCAATAACTTGTGGATCCTTGGTTTTCACAAGAGGGATTGCCCCTTGGAAGTCTGGTATAGGGAAGGCAAAACTCTGATAATTCGTAGTATCAGAAGAAGATGAAGGTCCACCTCGGACAGCAGATGGTTCAGGTACATTTTGATTCACGATCGGGGTCTGTACAGGTTGAGCTTGAGCAAGATTGTTCACTTGTGGAAGATCCTCATCAGGAGAAAGACCATACAACGGATTGATCATTGAAGTGAAACCAGGTGGAAACTCAACATTCTGACGGTTGTTCTCTGACATAGCTACTGCCGGCTTTCAAACTGACCCTTCTTAACTCTTGACACTGTTCGGTCTAGCTTCACACACCCTGTCGTCTTCTAACTGTGACCACTTGTTCAAACCGAGTACCGGGAAATCAGCTGGCTGGTCATGGACAAAAGAGGAAGGATGAGCTCTCTGGAAGAAGAAAATGCAATGCAGATGCAAATGCAAAATGCAATATGATGATGCAAAAGATGCAAAGACATGGGATCACAGCTGGAAGCTGCCTGGAATCTGGGATACTGAACCAAGAATCGAGTGTCTGTAACCACAAGATCTCTGTATAGTAACCCGAAATAGTTACCGAAAACCAGAGGTCAATAACTTCAGGATCATAGTGACCGGATCAAACAATTGTACTGTAATGAGGGTATGTTGAGGTCAAGGGTTCCTGCAAACCTGTAAACAGCCCAACCCCCTCACAGGTGGTGTTCTAAAACAAAGATCCTCAGACTTGGATCAGTTATGGGAAGTGTAAACACTTCCAACCCGGAGGTACAGTGTTTACAATAACCATAAAAGTTCCTCCTCTAATTCACCTCAGTTTCTGAAGGTCAATACTAAAGGTCATCCAGACTTAGCAGGCTTCCCAGATAGCCCTAGCACTGCAGGAAATCTGCAACACAGAGTTCTCAAGAAGAAACCCATATCTGAACTGTGTTTCATATTCCCGCACCAGACCGAGATGGAATGGGAAAAAATATGAACCACTCTAGCCTAGGTGTCACTCAGGTCCCAGGTATAGGACCTTAACTCTCAATAGAACCCCACCCACCAAAGCAAACAAACAGATCCAGCCAGCACAGTATGATAGTATGATATATGTAAAGCTATAAATAAAGCAAATAAACAACTGTACATAAAGCAGAAAACAAAAATAAATATATAAACACAAGTAGCACATAACACCCCAGTAAACACAAATCAATCAAGCGCTAGGAGGAACCCACAAAAAGAACCAGAAGCCCTGGTTACAGTATAAGAGTCCCCAGCAGAGTCGCCAAGCTGTCGCTCCCGACAAGTGACACCGGGTCAGATGAAGGTACAGACGCGAACGGTCGGCGAAGGGAACAGTGAGAACACACAGCCGTGAACTCACTGGAGAATGAATAGAGTCGCCAGCTAGGCATTTTTATCCCGGAGGAAAGGCAATGCTGCATAAGCCTAGAAAAAGATGGATAAGACGGTTTGCGAACCAGAGAGACTGAGAAAGGGGGTTGGTTACAACCTGGGAAGGTATTAGCACCCAGATTGTCCGTCGTACTCGACGGGATCCACGCTCAAAGGATTTGTGTTTTAAAGGGGTAGTGTCAGTGCAATCTGTGTATAAAATAGCTGGAAAAGATATACAGGTGTCAGTGTATGATGTATAAGTGATATGAAGTATGAAAGTGTCAGTGTAAGAACAAGAATAAGATGCTCATGATAATGAGGCTCAAAGAATAATGCTGGAAGGAGGGGGAATATACAGAGACTTTTGTTCGATAACTGTTAAGTTATGCCTACGTATCCTCTCGTGCAATGAGGAAGTCAGAACACCGTAGTTCGACCCAAAGAGACTGAAAGATGAATTGACTTGTGAACTGCTTACTTGTCTATGCTCAAGTGTATGACCTGTCTGGCTCAAGTGCTGACTGTCTTGCATTAGACGGAAGAAGCAAGTTCTCGATTGTGAGTGAGTGAGATGAGAGAAGAATCCCGAAGGAGACGATTATTGTTTGTTTTTGTGTTTTCAGTCTTTTATTGCTTTTTGAAGTTTGTCATAAGATAATGAGTTTAAGCCTAAACCAATGGGTTAGTAAACCCATCACATCTTCCCTCTGATCAGGGGTAATGAGAATACCTTAAGTGTGAAGTCAGATTCTCACGCTTAATCACCTTTGATGTAGGGTTAAGATCATTAACCTATTTGTGATTATTTAGATGTTTTTGTGGTTTTTGTTTAGTGTTGAGTAATGAGGTTAAGCCATAATCAAGGATTAAACAGACCCATTACACCATCCTAAAAGAAGGATAATAGATGAGAATGTTTAAGCTGAGGAAAGCTCCTCAACTTAATCCATGATTAGGGATTAAACCCATGACAAAACAAAGCCTTTATTAAGTGGATTTTAGTTAATGATATGATGATGAAGTGATTTTTATGATTTGTAAGACAACTTGAGGGGGACTTGTCCATTAACACTAGGGTTAGTCCTTCTTAACCAATTAAGGAAGAATTAGAACCCTAATGCAAGGCCCAAGTTACAAGTGTGATGTCTTGATGATTATTAAGTGAATTGATTAAGAGATTTAAACACATTAAGGGTTTAACACTTAGGATTAAAGTTATACACTCCATCCTAATAGAAGGATGCAGGCATAAGCTTAATCACAAAGCCTTAAAGCCTTTAGGGTTTAGTCCCTGATTATGAGGTGAGAAGAGAGGACTCAAAGAGAGACACAAAGGTAAAACTATGAGGGGGGGAAGTCTAATCCTAATATTCACATGTTCAGATGGTCCTAAGTTTTGTGAGGTTCACTATCCTAAAGAAGAAAGAAAGAAGAAGGGAAAGATGAAAGGAGAAGCTCCATGGTAGCCTAAGCACACTTCAAGTTAAGAACGAATAGAAGATGAGGAAGAAAAATAAGGTAAGAAGAAGAATGCAATGGAGATGAACAATGAATAAGATAAGGAGATGAGAATGCGAAATGGAGATAAGATGAATAATGAACAAACAGAGCCTACACCAGTAGGGCTTCCAGATGCAAGCAGTATGCAAAGGGTAAAATCGGGCCTCAGTGGTACCTAACGGAGAAGGTCCGTTGCCTCTTCAATACGTGCATGAAACTGAGAAATACTTATCAGAAGTCCTAACGAGCAAGGGAATTCAACAATTAAGCACAAGTATCAGTCATCAAGTCCAAATAAATCAGAGTATCAAATATACGTGCCCAGCATCAAAGGCAATCATCAAAGAGAATCAGAAGTAGCAACAAGAATTGATCCAAACGATATCAGGGACTAAGCACAGTCTGTATCAAGAAATCTTATCAGTCCACACAAGATTATGAAAATAAGTCACAAGATACGAACTAATCATTCCATCATCAACAAGTAATTATAAATCTAAACCAAAAAACTTTAAATAGAATTTCATTCTAATTGACCAAAAAAATCTATATAGAAAATTAATAAGAAAACCTCATTAGTAATTAATCACAATTAAACTTAAGGTTAGAATTAACAAAACTTTAAAAATAATAATAATAATAATGAAAGTAATAAAAATCTAAACTAAACAATTAACAAATATTAATT
Organism: Lathyrus aphaca; assembly: GCA_963966055.1. NCBI lineage: Eukaryota > Viridiplantae > Streptophyta > Magnoliopsida > Fabales > Fabaceae > Lathyrus > Lathyrus aphaca. Next base: position 510,319,780 of record OZ014523.1, on the reverse strand, counting down.
AAAAAGATAGCTAACAATTAAATGAATCAATCTATATGGAAATATGGAGGGGGAGTTCGCAAGACACACGAGTGTGGAAAGAAAGAAAATTAAATACGATGGGCCAAGCCCATAAAAACCATGAGAAGAATGACCAGGGGGAGGGGGTTCTACACTGAGATGTGATGGTGAGAACAAAAAGATCAAATGGGCCTAGGACCTTTTCCCATTACCAACAATAAAAAACAAAAAAAGAAAACAACATTCATAGGGTGAAAATGAAACAACAACGGTCTTTATGGAAAAAAACACAGGTCTAGCAAACTACTTAAATTAAAACCAGAACCATATTATTCTTTTCAAAATATATTATAAAAAAAAAAACAGCAAAAAAAAGCAAAACAAGGGAGAGGATACAACTAGGTTAAACGGAAATGAAGCTCCATCCGCGGCGGCCGAAATCAACTTTTTCGCGGCGAATCCTTCACCTCCGGTCTCTCTTTACTCACGTCGAACACAACAGGACAACAACACTTCGTCGTTGACTTCTCTCAACCGTCAATTTCGGATTTCGCACGACCTTCTCTTGTTTCTGCGTTTTGGTGATTCCGTTCCTCGCTTCAATCTCGCTCTCAACTTTGTTTTGATTTGAAATCTCACGCTTGCTTCTTCTTCTTCTTTTTCTGTGGTTGATTCTGATTTAGCTTTTGTTTCTGTTGTTTGCTGATGAGTGCTGGAGGTTGTTAATGGTGTGAGACGGTTTGATGGTGGTAGAATGGTGATGGTGATTCAGTTCGATGACGACTGAAGGTGAGGATGAAAGGTGTGGCGGGTTTTCTCTGCGAAGATACGAGGGTGAAGTTTCGGTGTGTTAAGGGTTATGAGTTGGTTTGAAGCTGTTGTTGAAAAGGGTTTAGGTGCAGTGAAGGATGAAGGTTGGTGAGGAGTTTGTTACGAGAAGACGGAAACGGTTTGGGCGATTGAGAATATTGAAGGATTGTTGGTTGTGTGAGCTGAAGGAGAGTGATAGTTTTAGAGTTGTTGTTGATGAATGGAAAAAAGTTGTGGGAGTTGTGTTGATGCTTGGTCGAAGCTTGCTGCCGCGTATCGATGGGTATTTTTTGGCTTCAGCTCTGTTGTTATTGTTGCTTGTGTTGCTGTTGTCTTGAAGTTGACAGTTGCTTTTCCTTTTTTTCACAGGTTGTTGTTGAGGGTAACAAGACGCCGTCGGATCAGATGCAGCAGGTAGTAGGTCTGCTTATCTTTTTTTCAACTTTTTCCAATGCTTGTACCTTCTGTTTTATGTCAGACTCTCTCTGTCCTTGTTGATGTAACAACCTGGTTTAAACTGGTTGGAAAAGAACTGAATCAGCCCCCCTGCAGAAACCTTTTGTACCCTTTTTTATGTGAACTTGATATTGTGATTTTGCAGGTCATAGCTCATTGATGTGAGCTTGCAGTGGACCTTTGAGCCTTTGTGTATGCTGCCAGCAAGTAGGCGCAGCCATACAGCTCTTCCCGTGCATTCTTAGCTCCAGGATATAATACCTTTTGTATGCTGGTTTCTGCTTTCAAGGTATCTCCCTGTCCTTTTGTCCAAAACCTTGCTGATGTTAGATGCTGTTTCTTCTTCTGATTCCTCTTATTGGTACAAAAACTGCTAGTGCTTTAGACATGATATGCGGTTATGTTTGAATATGCTAATGCCATGAACAAAACTGAGTTAAGGCATGCCATAGCGTTCAATTGAATCGGGACAGCAAGAGATCTTCTTGATATATGGACTAATCATTCTTCTTTTTTTCCTAATTGAGATTTTATTTGGAAAAGGGAAGCTTGTTGTGAACTAATTTCAACTTATGGTTCTTTTGTTTCTTTTTCATGTTCAACACGCGTTTGGAGCCTAAGATTGGGGTCGGTGAAGGCTAGGATGGACGACTTGATACGAGGTCGTCACTTGCAAACTGCTTGGAAAAAGATGAGCTTGATACACCGCTATGTCAGGAGGCTGAAAGTTTTGTACATTGTGTACCATTGGCCTTGTAGCAATATAATCAAGATGTGATTGTGATGACTTCAACTTCACATGTAAATTTTGGTTCTCATTTCTTTTGTAAACATTTTGTACTTATTCTTTGGGATTGAAAGTGATGATATAGCTTTTGGATTTGAACAAATCCCTTTTTACTGAATTGTAATTTGGAATGTAGCCATATAACCTTGTTTGTCTTAAAAATCATACCCTTGAAGGGATGTGGCTTGAAAGCAAAATATGTCCACTTTGACAATGACCAAATACAAAGCTTGACGCCAATTTTGTCCATAATATTCAAAAGATGTGAATTTATGAATTTAGTCATTAAATTCAAACTCAAGCCAATTGTAATCCTATGCAAAGTCACTCGACTAAACATGCTTTCTCAATTCTAATTCCGATTACCTTTCCACATATAAAAAGAAAAGAAATGACGACACTTCACAATAACCTTGAAATGACATTATCCCCATGACTTGAAAGATTTAAAAGAGGAGACAACAAATCTGGTTTCTTAAGACCTTAAGAGTAATTTCGCCATTCAAAACATCTTAACCACTATTCGTTCTTCTTAGTCTGAACATAATCTTGCATTTTAAGTAGCCAGAAGAGCAATAGTCTTGGTCGCAATGCTTTTTTTCAGAAAAGAAACATACATCTCACATTATGGATCAATCTTCCCTCAATTTCAAACCGCAAAACCTTAATTCGATGACTTCCATAACTCAACCCGAGACACATACTTCTTGGAAGTTATTTGAGAATGAAAATAGCCTGAGATGCTGAGAAGACAGAAAATATCCGTGTAACTTGAAGAAGAAGAAAATATTCTGATGATATGCCAGATGCACATTGAATAGTCCTTGCAGACATGAAATCCTTGAAGACCGCCAAACTAGGGAAATAAACCCTTAATTTAGCGACAAAAGAAAAGAGAGGACAATGCCACTGATGGCTGCATAGCCAAAAACCTTGAATTCTCTGACAATCTGCAAATAATGCGTGAGGCCCTTAATTCTCCAGGTGACATTGATCCCATGTCTTTTGAGCTTATGCAAAATGCGTATGATATGCAAACGAGAAGCAGAAAAAAGATACAAAAGCCAGAGGGCAAATTTAGGGTGTCTACAAACACCAACAACAATAACCAGCAAAGGCCATTCCAACAGAGGCCATCTCAAGCTAACAGAGTGATCGATCCGATCCCCATGCCATATGCTACATTGCTGCCACAGCTCCTGAAACTCAACCTAGTTGAGCTAAGGACGTTGGCACCTCCAGATCCCAATAGTCTACCCAGGAATTACGACTCCAATGCTAGGTGTGCCTTTCATTCAAACGCACCTGGTCATAGTACAGAAAAGTGCAGAGCCTTGCACATGAAGGTACAAGACCTGTTAGACTCAAAAGCTCTGAATTTTGCACCACCACCCAATGTCAACAAAAATCCTATGCCAAACTGTAACACGGTGGGAGAACTGACTTTAAGTAATGTTGCGAATAGCAAGAGTCGCCACCGACTTTTATTTTATCCATAAGGAAAGGTTATAAAAGAACAGGAAAGACCTTAGAGATATTTTTGGGTCCGGGGGGTAGGTTATGTAAAGGGAAGGTGTTAGCACCCTTTACATCCATGGTTATCCATGGGCTCTTAGTTACTTAGCTCACTTTAAATTGCTTTTTGAAAGTTTAGTGTGTGAATAGAAAAATTTTCAGAATAGTTGATAATAATCCATGTACGGATGTGTAAAAACTTGTTTGGAAATTTGTTGGAAATTTGTTTAAGTGTGAAAAAGTTTTGAAGTGAGCAAGTATATAGGAGGAACCTACCCTAATGTTTTAAGGTCTTTCTTATTCTTTATCCTTTCCTTGGTAAGACTATCCCTACTATTAAAGAGTAGGTAGTCCTTACTTTGGATGTTAAGGGACATGTGAGGGACAATTTGTTTATAAAAGGCAACTGTGGGGTGTAATAAGCACATATGAGGGACTATCATCATTTTTCGAAAGGGACTCGATTCGTAAAGGCAACCATGAGGGACTTGATGATTTATCTTTTGAAGGAACTTGCTTTATACACCCCACTTGACCATTATTCGTAGGCAACTTGAGGGATAACCTTAGGAAGTGAGACGGCGATTAAAATCGACTTACGTGTGTGTGAGTGTTTATTTTAATTATCTTATATTAACATGATCTAAATTCATTTTAAATAACATACATATTAGCACTCCCTAATTACTAACCATAATAATAATAATTAAATAATTACAAAATTACATCCGGGAAACAATTACAAGAAATTATAATAATAAATAAAATAGCAAATTAAATAATAAGCAATAAATAATAAAAAATAAATAATAAAGGGTTAGTAACAATAAAATAATAATAATAATAATTTAGAAATAAGGTTAGAAACATGATAATAAAAATATAATAATAAATAATAAATATTGTTAATAAATAATAAAGATTAATGAAATTAATAAAGCAAAATCAAATAATATGGTTAGTAATAATCAAGAATAAGCAAAATTAACCAAAATTATAATAATAGTATATCAACAATTTTTTATATAAAACAATTATTTAGAAAAGAAATATGAATAAACAATTATTTTAATTTTACAAGTTATTGAGTTATTTTTTAAATATATTATGACTACAAAACTTAATTATTATAAACATATATTAACATTTATTTATTAAACCATATATACATATTATAAAGAGAGAAATAAATTATAAGTATATTTACAAAATTATAAACAAATTATAAAATATGTACACATGATTAAATAAATTGAAAATTATAATGGAAGAGAATTAGGGTTTATTAATTAAAGTTTTTTTTTTATTACAAAATATTTTAGGTTTTAGAAAATTAGGGTTTATATACATATTTTTTAAAATAATAAAATAACTATATATATAATTTCATAATATTAATAGTTTACAAAAAATAAATAAGTTTTTTATCATAAAATTAAAATTAAAAGGATGAATGCTAAAATAATATATACATTTTATTTATTATTTTTGAATTTTGCCTTAAAATAGAAAAATTAATTGAATAATCAAAAATTAAAGAAAAAAGATGGGGAAAAAAATAGAAACCTGCTTGGGCTGGGGTTTGAACCCAGTCCCTAAGCTTTCAAACTCCAGGACTAGCCTTCCATCCACTGGGCCACGCATGTGTTGGCGTTAGAAGCAAGGGACTAATCCCTTTTGTTCACTACCTGAAAAAAAATCATGAACAAATAATGCAAAACAAATACAAAAGGCCTGGGGGGGATTCGTACCCAGGACCTTTAAGCAATACGCAGGCAAACTTTCCATCCAGCCGGGAGGGCGCTTCTGATATTATAATGGCTATCAATCATAATATATTAAGACTGATGAATATCATGAAAAACAATAAAAAAGATGGTGCCTCCAGGATTCGAACTCAGGCATTCAAGCATTACACAAGCGCTTCTCACCACCAGGCCAAGCAACCTCATCTGAAATAATATGAAAACAAAATCATAAAATATTATGTTAATATTTCAAATTTCCAGACGCGCGCCACCTGCATCTTCTTCCTCAGGATACCTGCGAGTTTAGCTATGAATTTATCTATGAAATTTCCTGCGAATTTCCAAATACAAGAACCTACGAAAATTGGATTATCATTAAAACAGTAAAATTTCTCAAAATTAATGGCTGTTTCATGATCCCCAGAGTTCACTTGGTTGTTCTATGTTCTTAGAATTTGTTTATATTAGGTTTAATGTAAAGCCCTCATCTCATGGCCGAAACCCTAGCTATGGTGACTTCTCCAACCTGCAGTGAAACTTCAATTAAACCATCCAGAATTAATCAAGAGCTTCATACAAACACAAAACAATGATCACAAGTCATTAAAATCCAATCAATATGCAAAATCGAAAAATCAAAATATGATGAACATTATGAATTCGTGTTATGCAGTATAAGATGTTTAAGTTGTTGTTTATGATCCAAAATCATTCTATGATCATCCAGGAACACATAGCAACCTTCAAATCGTCTTGAAAGTGGTTGTAGCTTGGAATTCGAATTTGAGTTTTGTGATGAATTTTGAAAGTTGCAACTTACTCTTAGAGGCAGAATTTTCGTGAGCTAGGGTTATGCTTATGATCCATACTTATAGGTGAATCATTCTAGGTTAAAAAATTGATGGATCATGTGGAAGAATTGATTTGAAAAGATTGAGAAAGATCATGCCATGAAAGTTCAATATTTTGTACCAATGCCTTCTATTTCAAGCCATTCCACATAACTCTTGTATCAACTTATTCCATACTGATTTTATGACTTTCTAAAATCAATAAATCAAATTAATCTTCACATTTAATATTTTATTTAAATTTAAAATGATTTTAAGAATAAAAAATCATAATAAATTAATTAAATAAAATAAAAATTATGAAAATATTATGGAAATTTCGTGCAAGATGTTATTGTATGGGTTGGGTCATAATTTGGCCAGCCCATTTGGAGAAAATTGTTTTTAGGCCCCCCTTTTCAATATAAACCATCACAAAATTGCCCAACTTTGCAAGGACACATCTCCCTCAATTTTAAAGGTATGAGGGTGTTCTTGGACTTTTTGGAAAGCTTGAAGAGTCCTATAAACAACCCCATTGGTTTCAGGTCCATATCATTTACCAATCTCAAGTTATGCCCTTTTGAAGTTGTTGACTTTTTGTTGACTTTTGAAATGACCTATAATGTCTTAGATCATATCTTCCAAATGAAGCATTTTTAGGCTTAACCTTCAACATCAAAGTTGTATAGAATTCAATTTCCTTCAAAATGAGCTTTGGATGGAGACTTGGTGATGAAGTATGTGAAAGTTATGGCTGGTCAAAGTTCAGTTGACTTTTACTAAGGAAACCCTAATTTAGAAACTCCTGATTATTGATGATCTGGAATCTCCTTGATGAATCATGATCAACCCTTGATCAAATGATGAATTTTACTTCATATACTTGATGTTGGCAAAAAATCATGAAGTTTGACTTTGGTTTGACCACAGTTGACCTTAGTTTGACTTTTTAACTGCATTGACTGGTTTTGACTTATCTGATCATCTGACTGAGCAAACTTTTGAGAAAAGTCTTGAAACTTGTCATGGGGGTTATTATACACATATAAGATGTTATGAAGCTCACTTGAGGTATTGGAAGTCCATTTAGCCTGATTAAAGTCAAAACCCTAGTTTTGGATGCACTGCTTAGGAGGTGCATTGTCTGAGGGATTTGTCAACTTCTTTGACCAATTGTGAACTTTGTGAACCTTGTGAATCTTCATAAACTGTCTTGTGAACCTCATAGGAGGTATTGTGAATCTTGTGAACCTTGTGAACCTTCAGGAAGTGACTTGTAGACTTCATGAACTTCATGAAAGGTCTTGAAGATGTTGAGAAACTTGTGAACCTTGTGAACCTTCATAAAGTAACTTGTGGACTTCATGAACCTCATGAAAGGTATTGAAAGCATTGTGGGACTTGTGAACCTTGTGAACCTTCATAAAGTAACTTGTGGACTTTATGAACCTCATGAAAGGTTATGCAAGTGTTGGAGAACTTGTGAACCTTGTGAACCTTCTTAGAACACAAAGTCTTGTATTGTGAGGGCAAATTTTGGGGTGCAACAGCTGCCCCTGTTCAATTTTCTGAAACCTGAGGGGTTAGATTGGTATATTTGCCAGTCGTAACCTGGAAGGTTGAAGGGGATTGAACACAAAAGCCCAAAAATTTGCACTCACCAGTGCATAGAGTGATATTGATGGTTGATTGAACATGATTGAGTGGGCTTAAAGATGCCACTAGGGGAAAGTTCTTCAGCAGTATAATGAGCTGTCAGGAGTCTGGAGCAGTCCTGAGGTATTGATGATATGCTTTCAGGATACTGGAGTAGTACTGATGTAACAGCATGTCTTCATGAGGATAGAGTAATTAATAATGATAACCCTAAAGCAGTCTTGAAGAAGTAACATGACTTCAGGAGGATAGAGCCATGATAACTCTAAAGCAGTCTTGAAGTAATGATGTGTCTTCAGGAGGATAGAGCCATGATAACTCTATAGCAGTCTTGAAGTAATGATTTCAGGAGGATAGAGCCATGATAACTCTAAAGCAGTCTTGAAATAATAATATGATTCCAGGGGGATAGAGCAATCAATAGCTCTAAAGCAGTCTTGAAATAATAATGTGATTTCAGGAGGATAGAGCCAGGATAACTCTAAAGCAGTCTTGAAGTAATGATTTCAGGAGGATAGAGCCATGATAACTCTAAAGCAGTCTTGAAATAATAATATGATTCCAGGAGGATAGAGCAATCAATAGCTCTAAAGCAGTCTTGAAATAATAATGTGATTTCAGGAGGATAGAGCAATCAATAGCTCTAAAGCAGTCTTGAAATAATAATGTGATTTCAGGAGGATAGAGCAATCAATAGCTCTAAAGCAGTCTTGAAGTCATGAGAAGTTATCAGGAGGATAAAGTAACCCTGAGGTTACAATAAAGCAGTCCCAAAATGATAAGAAGTTCATCAGGAGGATAAAGTAACCCTGAGGTTACAATAAAGCAGTCCCCAAAGATCATTTGTTTGTTGTATAATCAACCTGAAACAAGGTAGCTTTTTGTATAATAACATTAGTTTATGCTTTATGTATGTATGACAAGATGCACTTAGGTAATGTACTATATGTCTATGGATATATATGCTATGGTATGATATAAATGATGTATGTATGATATGATACTGCCGGAAGCGTCTGAATATCTTCATATAACAACTGCTGGCCAGGGAAAATAAATCCCGATTCGTTGTTGAAGAATATAACCCTCTGTCTGCTGGGGATAACAGGGTATAGATAACCTCCCGTTGCTGGGGATGGTAAGGTATATATAACCTCCCGTCTGCTGGGGATAGTAGGGTATATATAACCTTCGTCTTCGTTTGTCGTGCCCTTATTGGAAAATAATTTCCCGTATATCCGTATGAGGATAAAAGAGATGGACATAAATTCCAGGGGAGATAAGACTTCATGAAGATGGATTTGTCCTACTGAGGGTTTGTAACTGTCTTGTAAAGGTGAACTGGCGAAGCTTCGTTGAAATCCTCCCCTCGTTCGTCCTTAGTAAATACTATTACTGCATTTTCATGCATTTCTGGTAAACATCAATCATATTAAGCATTCATGCATTTTTGGTAAACATTAATCATATTCAAAAGCATACATACATTCAAACACAATCAATGGACGTTTCGCTTATGTAAATAGGGTAAAAGTAAATCTGGATTCAAAAGATGGAATTTATTTATATCAAAAAGTGACCCATACATGGGTAAGTTTGTACAAGGAGACATAAACCCTAGTAAGAGGATTTTGTCATAAAGTTTTACAGAAAGAATCAGCTATGTGGGAAACAATCCTATTGAGTTCCAATTCTACTATTGCCATTCAAGTATCTCATCTTCTTGCTGTTGAGACGGAAATGATTGAATTGAGCTTTATCTGTTCGAGCCTGAATAAGTAGTACAAATGGTTGCAGTTTCTTGGGTGATCCAAATGAGACATAGTCATACGCTTTAATCCCTAACTTTTGCCTGGATTGCCCTTTCAGGTTTTCAATCCACCGGGATACCCTTTTTTGCCCAAGCCGCCTTTTCAGGTTTTCGACTTGCCGGGTGTACATCTTTTTATATATATCCCTAATTTTTGCCCAAACCCTTTTGGTTTGCTGGGATGCCCTTATTTTTGCCTAGGCCTGTCAACCTAGCGGGTCTCTTTTCATGCGTAGTATTTTTTAACTATGTCCGCGTTTACAGGCTGTGGGAAGTCCTCACCATCCATTGTAGTAAGTATCATGGCACATCCTGAGAACACTGTCTTGACTACAAATGGTCCTTCATATGTTGGAGTCCACTTGCCCCTAGGATCACCCTGTGGTAATATGATACGCTTGATTACCAAGTCACCAGCCTGATATACCTTTGGCTTAACCTTCTTGTTAAAAGCTTTGATCATTCGCTTTTGGTACATCTGGCCATGACAAACTGCTGCTAACCTCTTCTCATCAATCAAATTTATCTGGTCCAGTCGAGTCTGAATCCACTCATCTTCATTCAAGCCTGCATCCTTCATAATTCTCAAGGAGGGGATCTGAACTTCAATGGGCAGAACTGCTTCCATACCATAGACTAAGGAGAATGGGGTTGCCCCTGTTGAAGTACGTACTGTGGTACGATAACCATGAAGAGCAAACGGTAACATCTCATGCCAATCCTTGTAAGTAACAGTCATCTTCTGTACAATTTTCTTAATGTTCTTATTAGCAGCTTCAACTGCCCCATTCATCTTTGGACGATACGGAGAAGAGTTGTGATGCTTAATCTTGAACTACGTGCAGAGATCAGTAATCATAGTGTTGTTCAGATTAGAGCCATTGTCAGTGATAATTCTTTCAGGGATGCCATACCTACATATGAGATTATTCTTAATGAACCGAGCCACAACATTCTTGGTAACAGATGCAAATGAAGCTGCCTCTACCCACTTCGTAAAGTAATCAATAGCAACCAGGATGAAACGATGCCCATTAGAAGCAGTAGGCTTGATCTCACCAATCATATCAATGCCCCACATGGCAAAGGGCCAAGGAGCAGTCAACACATTCAATGGTGATGGAGGTACATGAACTTTATCAGCATAGATTTGACATTTGTGACATGTTCTGGAGTGTTGGTAGCAATCAGCTTCCATGGTAGACCAATAGTAACCTGCTCTCAATATCTTCTTTGCCATAGTATGACCACTGGAATGAGTGCCAAAGGTCCCATCATGCATCTCTTCCATAATCTCAGTTGCTTCCTTCTTATCCACACAACGAAGCATAGTTGAATCATGATTACGCTTGTACAGAATCCCATTACTCAAAAAGAATTTAGCAGCAAACCTCCTCAGGAACTTCCTATCTTTGACAGATGCCCCTTCAGGGAACTCCTGAGCTTCAAGATATCTTTTCACTTCATGGAACCAAGTCTTCTCCTCTGCCCCTTCAGTGTCAATTTCATTGCAGTATGCAGGCTTTTCAAATCTATCAATAGTAATCTTGGGAGCTTCCTCATCCCAACTGATCTCAAACATGGATGCCATGGTGGCTAAAGCATCTGCCAACTGATTCTCTCTTCGTGGAATATGTTCAAAGGTAATCACTTTAAAATGTGGGATCAAAGACAACACATGCTCTCTGTAAGGAATGAGGTTGTCATGCTTGGTATCCCAATCTCCTTTAATCTGACTTACTACCAGGGCTGAATCTCCATATACATCAAGGAACTGAATCTTCATATCAATAGCAGCTTTAATACCCATGATACATGCCTCATACTCAGCCATATTATTGGTACAATGGAAACAAAGTCTGGCAGTAATCGGGGTATGACAACCTTCAGGGGAACTAATCACAACACCAACACCATTACCAAGTGCGTTAGAGGCACCATCAAAAACCATAGTCCATCGGGATCCTTGTTCAGGTCCGTCATATTGTCCAGGTTCTTGGGTAATAATCATAATGTCTTCATCAGGGAACTCAAAATTCATTGACTGATAATCATCCACTGCTTGATGAGCCAAATGATCAGCAACAACACTTCCTTTAATGGCCTTCTGAGTAGTATACTGTATATCATATTCTGTCAAGATCATTTGCCATCTTGCAATTCTTCCGGAGAGAGCAGGTTTCTCAAATATATACTTGATTGGATCCATCTTCGAAATCAACAAGGTAGTATGGGTCAACATATACTGTCTTAGTCGGCGAGCGGCCCATGCCAAAGCGCAGCAAGTTTTCTCGAGCAGTGAGTATCTTGTTTCACAGTCGGTAAACTTTTTGCTAAGGTAGTATATTGCCTGCTCTTTTCGACCAGACTCGTCATGTTGCCCCAATACACACCCCATTGAGTTGTCTAACACTGTTAAGTACATAATCAAGGGTCTTCCATCAACTGGTGGCATCAAAATTGGTGGTTCTAGCAGATATCTCTTGATTTCATCAAAGGCAGTCTGGCACTCATTATTCCATTCCATCACATGATCTTTCTTTAACAACTTGAAAATTGGCTCACAGATGGTAGTTAATTGGGAAATAAATCTTGCAATGTAGTTCAATCGTCCCAAGAAACCTCTAACCTCCTTCTCAGTACGGGGAGCTGGCATCTCTCGTATAGCTTTCACTTTTGCAGGATCCACTTCAATACCTTTTCCACTGACAATGAAACCCAGGAGCTTTCCAGATCTAACTCCAAAAGTACACTTGTTTGGATTCAATCTCAACTTGTATTTCTTCAACCTCTCAAACAACTTGTGCAGATGATCAAGATGTTGTTCTTCATTCTGAGATCTGGCTATCATATCATCCACATATACCTCTATCTCATGATGAATCATATCATGAAACAAAGCCACCATAGCACGCTGATATGTTGCCCCTGCATTCTTCAAACCAAATGGCATCACCTTATAACAAAAGGTGCCCCACTGTGTCACAAATGTTGTCTTCTCCATATCTTCGGGTGCCATCTTGATTTGATTGTAACCAGAGAAACCATCCATAAAAGAGAATACCTTATGCTGAGCAGTGTTGTCTACCAGAATATCAATATGAGGGAGTGGAAAGTCATCTTTAGGGCTAGCCTTGTTCAAATCTCTGTAGTCCACACACATACGTACCTTACCATCTTTCTTAGGAACTGGTACCACATTTGCAACCCACTGAGGATAAGAAGTTACTGCTAAGAACCCTGCATTGAACTGTTTCATTACCTCTGCCTTGATCTTTTCTGACATTTCAGGACGCATACGACGAACCTTCTGCTTCTTTGGACGACAATCTTCTTTCACTGGCAAACGGTGAACCACAATGTCTGTATCCAACCCTGGCATATCTTCATAAGACCAAGCAAAGATCTCCACATAGTCACGTAACATCTGAATCAACCTGCTCTTGACACTGTCCTCTAAATCAGCCCCTATCTTGACCTCTTTTCTGTTTTCTTCAGTTCCCAGATTCACAACTTCGACTGGCTCTTCATGTGGCTGTATAGCTTTCTCTTCTTGTTGTAACAACCTAGCAAGCTCTACAGGTATTTCACAATCGTCCTCATTTCCGTCTTCAGTTTGATAGATCGGATTCTCGAAATTATAATTGGCAATAGTAGAACTGCTATCAACAGGATCCAGAGTGGATGAGGATCTGCATTTTAGTGATGTGGGTGTGTGTAAGAACACATAGCTGATAAAGCAAAAATAAAAGAAAAAGAAAGACAAGGAACACAATATTTACGAAAACGAAACGTCCACTGATTTTATTGAATGAAGCATGCAAATGAAATGACAGCCCGTAACAAGCACACCATTGTGCCCCGGGTAAGGCACATGGCTTGAAAGTTTTATTGTTCAGAAATTACAAATTTAAAAACACAACACAGTAATAGTATTTACTCCTGACTAAAGGAGATAGGGATAACATCTTCAGCTTTCCAATTATTGAGTCCAGCACCCACAGTAGGAGAAATCCATGCATCCAAGTTGTAGTTTTCATCATAGTCTCCCACAACATTAATAACCCCTTGATTGGTGACACGAGCAGCACGAGCACGACGAACAGCCTTCTGGGACTCTGCAGTGAAACCCAAACCAAACTTGTCAGACTTGTATGGAATATCAGGAAGCTGACCCCAAATAGTACAACCACCTTCATCCACCACAGCTCTAGCATCATTGAGGGAGGCCATTGCCATTGTTGGAGGTTTTCTGGTGACAACAGGAACTTTCTTCACAGCAGGAGGAGCTACACAATCATTAACAACCCAGGGAACCACTTCAAATGACTGACAAGGAGTCTCAATGTATTCACCTTCCACTTCTAGATACTTGAAAGTATTCACATGGCTGACAAAATATTCTTCTTCTCCATAGACAGTAACAACCTTTCCATTCACCGGATATCTCAACTTTTGGTGCAATGTAGAGGTCACAGCACCTGCCCCATGGATCCAGGGACGACCAAGCAGACAAGAGTATGAAGGACGAATATCCATCACATAAAACGTAGCAGTAAACACCTGAGAGCCAACCTTGATTGGAAGATCAATTTCCCCATGCACTACTCTTCTAGAACCATCAAAAGCCTTTACCACAATATTACTGGGTTTCAACACAGTATCTTCAGGACTCAGCTTATTCAGGACTTCCTTAGGCAACACATTCAAAGAGGAACCATTGTCTATCAGCACATGAGACAGGGTAGTGCCCCTGCATTCAATTGAAATATGCAAGGCCCTGTTATGATCCCTCTTGGCAGGGGTCAAATCAGCATCAGAAAATCCTAACCCATTATCATAGGTCAGGTGGGCAACACAATTCTCAAACTGGTCAACAGAAATTGCACTGGGTACATGAGCCATCTTCAGAAACTTGATCAATGACTTGGCATGAGCCTCAGAACATAATAATAGGGAGAGCATGGAAATCTTTGAGGGAGTATGCCCCAACTGATCAACAATGTCATAATCACTCTTGCGAATGATTTTCAATACTTCTTCCATCTGCTTAGAGAGGTCATCAGCATCTGGCACATCAGTAGATACAGGCTCAATAACAGGACCCTTGCCCCGAGCATCAGTAGTGGAAGTAGCAGCAGGAGTAACTGCACTCTTAGAAGCATCTGGAGGAGAGAAGACTCTTCCACTACGAGTGATCTTGCTAGATCCAGCAATATTATCAATGTCAACAGGCACGTCAGGTAAAGGCTCTTGCTTAACACCATGGATGTAAACGTCAGACCCATAGTGCCAAGGCACAGCTTTGTCAGATGTATAAGGAATAGGACCAGGAGTGGTAATGATCAGAGGAGCCACTCTGGCTTCAGCAACAACTTTCACAGGACCTTCAGCAGTAATCTTGATTGGACCCTGATGAGTGATTTTAATGGGACCCTTTGAAGTGATTCTTACTGGTACTTTGTCAACCATATCAACCTCTTCAATCTTCTTACCCCGAGTCAGATGATCCACCATACTTTCTACAGATGTTGGTCTTCTTTCAAACACTATAGTATATTTATCCATGAGACGTTGAATCCCATCTCTCAGAATGAAGCAACTATCTGGCTTATAGGTACAATACAGACAATCTTCACGACAACCTGGAAAGATCCCAGCTTGTACTAACCTCTTTTTGATAACAGACAATGGTGTGCTCAACTCCATAACTGAATAGACATGCAGGTCTTCATCAATGTCTTCATCAATGGCATTGACAGTCTTCTCGTGATTTGGCATTGGAGCTGTAATCACATTTGGAGTACCTGGTGGATCAAACTCAATTTCTCCAGCATCAATCATATCTTGAATTTTGTTCTTCAAGACCCAGCAGTTATTAGTGTCATGTCCTGGACAGTTTGAATGATATGCACATCGTGCATTGGGATTGTACTTGGGAGAGGTAACATTGGGATTCTGAGGAGCCTCCCTCAGGGTAATAAGTTCAGCCTTCAACAAATGTTGCAATGCCTGTGCCATTGACATGTTGATCTTCGTGAACTGTCTTCTAGCCCTCTGTTGGTTGCCTTGAGGCTGCTCTGTTGTTGCAGGAGTTGGATTTGAAATATGAACTGCACTAACAGACTGATGCCTTCTGTTACGATCAGGTTGACCATACACAGCATTAGATTCTTTCTTCCCAGTGGGAGGCTTCTTTGCAGCACCTGATGAAGAAGTGCCCACTTGGATCTTACCACTCTTGATACCATTCTCTACCCGCTCTCCTGTCATGATCAACTCAGTGAAGCCAGATGATGAGCTTCCAATGAGGTGACTGTAAAACGGACCATTCAGCGTGCACATGAACATATCAACCAATTCCCTGTCAGTCAAAGGGGGTTGAACTCTTCCAGCTAAATCTCTCCACTTCTGAGCATACTCTTTAAAACTTTCTTTGGCACCCATAGACATGCTCTGAAGCTGCATGCGAGTGGGGGCTAAGTCAGCATTGTATTGGTACTGCTTATAGAAAGCTTCAGCAAGATCATTCCAGTCTCTGATGTTGACACTCTCCAACTGATAATACCACTCTAGCTGAGCTCCAGATAAGCTCTCTTGAAAGAAATGGATCCACAACTTCTTATCAGCGGTGTGAGGTTGAATCCTTCTGACATAAGATCTCAAATGCAGCTTGGGACAAGAGACCCCATCATAAACAACAAAGGTAGGAACCTTGAAACCAATGGGTATCACAACCCCAGATATCAAACTCAAATCCTCAAAATCCATCCCAGATGATTTCTGCAACTCCATAGCATCCATTCTATCCACCAGCATCTTGAATTTGTCTTCATTAGGCTCATGGTAGTAATTAGCCTCAGAATCAGAGTCCCCCATAGTGTTGTGGAGACTGCCTCTCTCTTTCTCAGATTCCTCAGATTCATAGTCTTCAACTTCTTCCTTGGTCTTGACAGGACCTTTGAACCTTCTTCCCATGTTGAGCAACCCAGCAGACCTTCTAGCCTTCTTAGTCTTCTTGGCCAGCAGTGTCTTCAATTCATCCTGCCCCTTGGATAGGTTCAAGATCAGCTCTTGGAACTGTGCATTCTGTGCCTGGAGATCCTTAACTGATTGTTCAAGAGCCATTGCTGAAATAAACAGCGAGAAGATGAGAAACCTGTGCACAATTATAAACCTGTGATGCAATGAAATGATATGGGAAGGCATATGCAATGTTTTCAAGGACCGCAGAATTTAAATTTGCTTAAACAAACAAGAAAGTAACTTTTTATTAGTAATAACTTGTTTTGCCTTTTAGGCTTACAAAAAATGAAAGTGAAATAAGTACAAAAGATGGGGTTTTAAGTCTCCCATGGACGTTTCCTCTTTGTGTTGAGGTATGAGTTGAGGTTTCGTTCCTCATGAAGTAGCTTGGTTAGCTCTAGGATCCTTGCTTGGCTTGCTTTGTAATGAGCCTCGAAAGTATCCCTTTGCTCCTTCAGTTGTATCCATGATCTCTGCAAGTCTTCCATATCAGTAGGCATGTCTGGGTGAAGGATGGTATAAGCAGTGTCTCCTTCAGCAACAGGTTCCATGGTAACTGGCAGGACGGCAGGATATGGCATCATGAGTGTCTGAGCACGAGATCGTACCCATCTGAGATAAGCCTCCATAGGAATAGTGTACTTAGGCTCCAGTGTCTTGCTGTCAATCCTGTTTACCTTTACCCAAGCTCGTATGAATCTCTGACGGTAACCCTGAAGATCGTTGTCGTAATCAAACACAATGCCCTGAATCAACATGTCATGTGGACCATCACTCCGGGCGTAACCAAACTGTCGTAAAGCTAGAGAGGGGTTGTAGGTGATGCCTCCTCTTATGCCTAGAAGTGGCACATTAGGAAACTCCCCACAACGGTCAATGATGGTGACATTCTCCATAGATCTGGAGCACCAATGGATATCTGAGTGAGAAAGTGACATGATCCTCTTGGACCATCTGAACCCTTGCTCATTCTTCATTACTGAGCGAGGAAGGTGAGAAATAAACCACCTAGAAAGCAAAGGTATGCAGCACATCAAAGTTCCTCTTGCCCTTGTAGTACGGGTGTGAAGAGAATGCAGGATGTCTCCAAGTAAGGTAGGCACTGGATTGTGACTCAGGAAAATGTTGATGGCATGAACATCTACGAACTGATCTGGATTGGGGAACAATACTAAACCATATATCAGCAAGGCTAAGACCTCCTCAAAAGCATCATAACTCATGGCCTTCAAGAACATTTGGGCCTTATCCATTAGCACCTTGGCAAGAATACCCTTGACTCCACTTCTCGTTTCTAGGACAATGTCAGACTTCTTCAGATGTAGAGCTGCAGCAATAACCTCTGGTTTAAGTTCCTTCTCCAAACCTGTGAAGGGTCTTTGATCAAGAACAGGTATACCCAGAAGTTTAGAGAATTCCTCCATGGTTGGAACCAGCTGGTAGTCAGGGAATGTAAAGCAATGGTGCTTAGGGTCAAAGAACTGAAATAGGACACTCATCATGTCTTCACTGAACCCTGAAGTGACTAGATCCAATAGGTGACCATGTCTCTTGTTGAACTGGGAGTGATTAGACACTTGAGAAACCAACTCTTTAAGCTTGGGAGGTATCCCCACAAAGTTGATCCTTATGGTGTTCCTACGAGCAGAAGCCATGACCTGCAACAAAGAACAAAGATAAATCCCTTGGTCCTTGAAATGGTTAGGGAAAATGATATGCTTATGATGCATGATGATGTTATGATGTTATGTTCAATCAAAGACATGTGGCACACACAAACAAGTCACACCATAGCCCTAGGTTTAAAGGCTTACATGAGGTTCAAGGTAAGTACCCTCCCCTGAAGTTAGATGGTTCATCCTGTCCTATAAAAGTAACCAGGTTCTAAGGGATCTCAATATCATTGATCCTTCACAAGAGTGGTTGTTCAGAAGGCAGCTTACTTGCCAACCAAAACCCCCCAAGTTCAGAATCTCAATGAGCGTAGTATCGAGTGTCAACCAACTTCAGTCTGCACCAAAGCCGGTTACCTCACTACCTTCTAAAGGCCAAGATGAGTTAACTAGGGTTCTAAAAGTCAGTTAGTGCATTGACAACACATGGCAGCCTCAATATTATCCTCAACTTGACTTAAGGAATATAAGCACCAACCAAGAAGTCGCACTAACTATGGCCACCAGATCAACCGTATCGATATACGTCGTACAGTTTCCTTGGTCTATTGCCATTTACCTAAGGTACACTAGATCCGGGTTAGGACCTTTCACACATAAGAGCACCCCAACAAGTAATATAAAACAAACAAGGCAAACAATTTAAAGTGATCTTAATTCCTAAGGGTACGCCTCTTAAAATAGATCCCCAGCAGAGTCGCCAGTTCTGTAACACGGTGGGAGAACTGACTTTAAGTAATGTTGCGAATAGCAAGAGTCGCCACCGACTTTTATTTTATCCATAAGGAAAGGTTATAAAAGAACAGGAAAGACCTTAGAGATATTTTTGGGTCCGGGGGGTAGGTTATGTAAAGGGAAGGTGTTAGCACCCTTTACATCCATGGTTATCCATGGGCTCTTAGTTACTTAGCTCACTTTAAATTGCTTTTTGAAAGTGTAGTGTGTGAATAGAAAAATTTTCAGAATAGTTGATAATAATCCATGTACGGATGTGTAAAAACTTGTTTGAAAATTTGTTGGAAATTTGTTTAAGTGTGAAAAAGTTTTGAAGTGAGCAAGTATATAGGAGGAACCTACCCTAATGTTTTAAGGTCTTTCTTATTCTTTATCCTTTCCTTGGTAAGACTATCCCTACTATTAAAGAGTAGGTAGTCCTTACTTTGGATGTTAAGGGACATGTGAGGGACAATTTGTTTATAAAAGGCAACTGTGGGGTGTAATAAGCACATATGAGGGACTATCATCATTTTTCGAAAGGGACTCGATTCGTAAAGGCAACCATGAGGGACTTGATGATTTATCTTTTGAAGGGACTTGCTTTATACACCCCACTTGACCATTATTCGTAGGCAACTTGAGGGATAACCTTAGGAAGTGAGACGGCGATTAAAATCGACTTACGTGTGTGTGAGTGTTTATTTTAATTATCTTATATTAACATGATCTAAATTCATTTTAAATAACATACATATTAGCACTCCCTAATTACTAACCATAATAATAATAATTAAATAATTACAAAATTACATCCGGGAAACAATTACAAGAAATTATAATAATAAATAAAATAGCAAATTAAATAATAAGCAATAAATAATAAAAAATAAATAATAAAGGGTTAGTAACAATAAAATAATAATAATAATAATTTAGAAATAAGGTTAGAAACATGATAATAAAAATATAATAATAAATAATAAATATTGTTAATAAATAATAAAGATTAATGAAATTAATAAAGCAAAATCAAATAATATGGTTAGTAATAATCAAGAATAAGCAAAATTAACCAAAATTATAATAATAGTATATCAACAATTTTTTATATAAAACAATTATTTAGAAAAGAAATATGAATAAACAATTATTTTAATTTTACAAGTTATTGAGTTATTTTTTAAATATATTATGACTACAAAACTTAATTATTATAAACATATATTAACATTTATTTATTAAACCATATATACATATTATAAAGAGAGAAATAAATTATAAGTATATTTACAAAATTATAAACAAATTATAAAATATGTACACATGATTAAATAAATTGAAAATTATAATGGAAGAGAATTAGGGTTTATTAATTAAAGTTTTTTTTTTATTACAAAATATTTTAGGTTTTAGAAAATTAGGGTTTATATACATATTTTTTAAAATAATAAAATAACTATATATATAATTTCATAATATTAATAGTTTACAAAAAATAAATAAGTTTTTTATCATAAAATTAAAATTAAAAGGATGAATGCTAAAATAATATATACATTTTATTTATTATTTTTGAATTTTGCCTTAAAATAGAAAAATTAATTGAATAATCAAAAATTAAAGAAAAAAGATGGGAAAAAAAATAGAAACCTGCTTGGGCTGGGGTTTGAACCCAGTCCCTAAGCTTTCAAACTCCAGGACTAGCCTTCCATCCACTGGGCCACGCATGTGTTGGCGTTAGAAGCAAGGGACTAATCCCTTTTGTTCACTACCTGAAAAAAAATCATGAACAAATAATGCAAAACAAATACAAAAGGCCTGGGGGGGATTCGTACCCAGGACCTTTAAGCAATACGCAGGCAAACTTTCCATCCAGCCGGGAGGGCGCTTCTGATATTATAATGGCTATCAATCATAATATATTAAGACTGATGAATATCATGAAAAACAATAAAAAAGATGGTGCCTCCAGGATTCGAACTCAGGCATTCAAGCATTACACAAGCGCTTCTCACCACCAGGCCAAGCAACCTCATCTGAAATAATATGAAAACAAAATCATAAAATATTATGTTAATATTTCAAATTTCCAGACGCGCGCCACCTGCATCTTCTTCCTCAGGATACCTGCGAGTTTAGCTATGAATTTATCTATGAAATTTCCTGCGAATTTCCAAATACAAGAACCTACGAAAATTGGATTATCATTAAAACAGTAAAATTTCTCAAAATTAATGGCTGTTTCATGATCCCCAGAGTTCACTTGGTTGTTCTATGTTCTTAGAATTTGTTTATATTAGGTTTAATGTAAAGCCCTCATCTCATGGCCGAAACCCTAGCTATGGTGACTTCTCCAACCTGCAGTGAAACTTCAATTAAACCATCCAGAATTAATCAAGAGCTTCATACAAACACAAAACAATGATCACAAGTCATTAAAATCCAATCAATATGCAAAATCGAAAAATCAAAATATGATGAACATTATGAATTCGTGTTATGCAGTATAAGATGTTTAAGTTGTTGTTTATGATCCAAAATCATTCTATGATCATCCAGGAACACATAGCAACCTTCAAATCGTCTTGAAAGTGGTTGTAGCTTGGAATTCGAATTTGAGTTTTGTGATGAATTTTGAAAGTTGCAACTTACTCTTAGAGGCAGAATTTTCGTGAGCTAGGGTTATGCTTATGATCCATACTTATAGGTGAATCATTCTAGGTTAAAAAATTGATGGATCATGTGGAAGAATTGATTTGAAAAGATTGAGAAAGATCATGCCATGAAAGTTCAATATTTTGTACCAATGCCTTCTATTTCAAGCCATTCCACATAACTCTTGTATCAACTTATTCCATACTGATTTTATGACTTTCTAAAATCAATAAATCAAATTAATCTTCACATTTAATATTTTATTTAAATTTAAAATGATTTTAAGAATAAAAAATCATAATAAATTAATTAAATAAAATAAAAATTATGAAAATATTATGGAAATTTCGTGCAAGATGTTATTGTATGGGTTGGGTCATAATTTGGCCAGCCCATTTGGAGAAAATTGTTTTTAGGCCCCCCTTTTCAATATAAACCATCACAAAATTGCCCAACTTTGCAAGGACACATCTCCCTCAATTTTAAAGGTATGAGGGTGTTCTTGGACTTTTTGGAAAGCTTGAAGAGTCCTATAAACAACCCCATTGGTTTCAGGTCCATATCATTTACCAATCTCAAGTTATGCCCTTTTGAAGTTGTTGACTTTTTGTTGACTTTTGAAATGACCTATAATGTCTTAGATCATATCTTCCAAATGAAGCATTTTTGGGCTTAACCTTCAACATCAAAGTTGTATAGAATTCAATTTCCTTCAAAATGAGCTTTGGATGGAGACTTGGTGATGAAGTATGTGAAAGTTATGGCTGGTCAAAGTTCAGTTTACTTTTACTAAGGAAACCCTAATTTAGAAACTCCTGATTATTGATGATCTGGAATCTCCTTGATGAATCATGATCAACCCTTGATCAAATGATGAATTTTACTTCATATACTTGATGTTGGCAAAAAATCATGAAGTTTGACTTTGGTTTGACCACAGTTGACCTTAGTTTGACTTTTTAACTGCATTGACTGGTTTTGACTTATCTGATCATCTGACTGAGCAAACTTTTGAGAAAAGTCTTGAAACTTGTCATGGGGGTTCTTATACACATATAAGATGTTATGAAGCTCACTTGAGGTATTGGAAGTCCATTTAGCCTGATTAAAGTCAAAACCCTAGTTTTGGATGCACTGCTTAGGAGGTGCATTGTCTGAGGGATTTGTCAACTTCTTTGACCAATTGTGAACTTTGTGAACCTTGTGAATCTTCATAAACTGTCTTGTGAACCTCATAGGAGGTATTGTGAATCTTGTGAACCTTGTGAACCTTCAGGAAGTGACTTGTAGACTTCATGAACTTCATGAAAGGTCTTGAAGATGTTGAGAAACTTGTGAACCTTGTGAACCTTCATAAAGTAACTTGTGGACTTCATGAACCTCATGAAAGGTATTGAAAGCATTGTGGGACTTGTGAACCTTGTGAACCTTCATAAAGTAACTTGTGGACTTTATGAACCTCATGAAAGGTTATGCAAGTGTTGGAGAACTTGTGAACCTTGTGAACCTTCTTAGAACACAAAGTCTTGTATTGTGAGGGCAAATTTTGGGGTGCAACACAAACCATGGTGGTCCCCGAATTAACGCTATTGAAGAAGACAAGCCGTCTTATTTAATAACCAGTGTGGGTCAGATCCGGACACCGTTGGTAGAAATCAAAGCTCAACTCTTGGAATGTAATATGTTCCCAGGATGCGAGTTAGGGTGTGCTTACTGCAATATCTCAGTAAATGGGTGCGATAATCTGAGGAATGGCATAGATAGCCTTATTCAGAGTGGCCAACTCCAGATCACTACATCATTTCCAACAAATCCAGCAATCTCATCAGCAACGGTTTCAGAACCTCCTACAACTTCAGCAACCATTGTTCCTGACAAGTCTTCAGCTTCATCAACAAGTACTTCATCAATTTTCTCAACCGATCAGTTTTTAACAAATTTTCCTGCTACAACTTCAACTTCACTCCATCTTGAATCTCCTACAGCAACAACATCCATCCTCCCGACAATGTCTCCTACAACTCCAGCAACCAATCACGAAGATGTCTCTACTGTTACCATATTTTATGATCCTGAAAACAACTCTGCCTACAATTCAGAAGGTGCTGCTCCCATCAGAGCACCGGTTACAATTTATTACGATCCACAAACAATCACAGTCCCTTCAGCAGCTGCAATCAGTCCAGTCACTGTCACAGTGCCTGGCCCAGTACCATATGAAAGCAATAGGGCCATCCCTTGGCACTATGGCTCTGACGTGTACTGCGAAGGAAAAAGAATCACTCTTGAAACATCAACACCTGCACCACAAGTAGATAATGTGGGAGGAGGCGGAGGCTTCACTTGAAGCGGACGTCTCTTTGCTCCACCAATTCAAAGACCCACTACCGAGGCAGAAGCTGCTGCCAAGGCAAAAGGAAAGAGCTCGGTGCAGGAAGATCAAGCTGTTAAGGAAGCCTTGAAAACACCATTCGATCAAGAGGTTGATGAGTTTATGAGAATCATCAAAAAGAGTGACTATAAAATTGTGGATCAGCTTCACCAGACGCCATCCAAGATCTCTATTCTCTCACTGCTTATGTGCTCCGAAGCCCATCGGAATGCACTACTCAAAGTCTTGCACGCAGCTTACGTGCCTGAAGAGATCACTGTCAATCAATTGGAAACCGTGGTTGGAAATGTTACTGCTAGCAATGGGCTAGGGTTCACCAATACTGACTTGACAGCGGATGGCCGCAACCACAACAAAGCCTTGCACATCACCATGGAATGCAAAGGAGCTGTCCTTTCTCATGTGCTGGTAGACACAGGGTCATCCCTGAATGTCTTACCAAAGAAGGCTCTGGTGAAGCTAGAGTATGAAGGATTAGCATTGAGACCCAGTAACCTGGTAGTAAGAGCCTTTGATGGTTCTAAAAGATCGGTGCTGGGAGAAATAGAGCTACCTGTGACAATTGGCCCGCAGACCTTTACAACTATCTTCTATGTGATGGACATTCAGCCTGCCTATAGCTGTTTGTTGGGTAGACCTTGGATTCACGCCGCTGGCGCAGTAACGTCTACCCTTCACCAGAAGTTAAAATTTGAATGGGAAGGCCAAGTTGTTACAATCTGTGGGGAGGAGGATATATTTGTTAGCCATCTGGCTACTTATAAGTACATTGAGATGGATGGGGAGATCCATGAAACTATGAGCCAAGGTTTTGAGGCCTTGAACGTCAATGAAGCATCTGCTGTATCTGGGATCTCCATGTCATCTTATCAACAAGCCCGGAAGGTTGTTGAAGAAGGAACTGCCCAAGGCTGGGGCAAGGTTGTATCTGTGGAAGAGAAGAAAGACAAGTTTGGGTAGGGTTACAGACCAACTCAACAGAATCAAGTGGAGGCTGCTGGAAAGCCTGTTTTTATCAGTGGGGGGATGCTCACCCCCGATGCTATCAACAATTTGGAAGACGAGCTAGAAGAGGAGCGCAATCTGGAGAATTAGATTCGTCCAAAGATCCCGGGGAGCAGTGTCTCGAACTGGTCTTCCCAGGAAATTATAAGAGTTACTCATGCAGAGTAATTATTATTTCCTGTATTTTTATAGCATGCATCAAAGTCTTGCATCTTGCCCAAGATGACAAGACTCATTTTGTAATCAGGGCCATCTGTACTTTTGTGCAAACAAGATTAATTAATGAAATATCAGACATCTTTTTGCAAACGAGTCTTTTTCTTTTCTGCTCACTGTTTTTCCATTTTTCTTTTTGGTACAAAAATAAATGGCGATGTTTTCAAAATGATAACTTTATTTCACTTTTTCTAAGCAAGATTAAAATCAATCACTAAAATGAACAAACTGAACCCTTGCAGAGAGTGCCTTCCAGACAGCACCGACAACAGCACGGCTATGACTTCGTATGACTTTGACAATCCGATCAATCAAGCTGATGAAGGGGTTGAAGAAGAATATGAGCTTCCTGAAGAGCTAGCCAGGTTGTTGAGACAGGAGGAAAAGGCTATTACCCCTCACCAGGAGGAGGTTGAAGTGATTAATCTTGGCACAGATGAAGACGTGAAAGAAGTTAAAATCGGGGCCTGCCTACAAGACTCAGTGAAGAGACAACTGATTGATCTGCTTCAAGAGTATGTGGACGTGTTTGCTTGGTCATATCAAGACATGCCAGGGTTGGATACCGACATTGTTGTGCACAAGCTACCTTTGAGAGAAGAATGCCCACCGGTCAAACAGAAGCTGCGCCGAACTCGCCCAGACATGGCTATGAAAATCAAGGAAGAGGTACAAAAGCAGTGGGACGTCGGGTTCCTTGCTGTAACTAGCTATCCGTCGTGGGTTGCTAACATAGTACCTGTGCCTAAGAAGGACGGCAAGGTAAGAATGTGTGTTGATTACCGGGATCTGAACAGAGCCAGCCCGAAAGATGACTTCCCATTACCTCACATTGACGTATTGGTGGATAATACGGCTCAGTTCTCGGTATTCTCCTTCATGGACGGATTTTCAGGATATAATCAGATCAAGATGTCACCTGAAGACATGGAGAAGACAACATTCATTACACCTTGGGGCACGTTCTGTTACAAAGTGATGCCATTCGGACTGAAGAATGCTGGTGCAACATATCAACGGGCTATGGTGACATTATTCCACGATATGATCCATAAGGAAATCGAGTGTTATGTGGATGACATGATTGCCAAGTCCCTTACAGAGGAAGATCACCTGGTAAATCTGCTCAAATTATTCAAGCATCTGAGGAAGTACCAACTGAAGCTGAACCCCAACAAATGCACATTCGGGGTGCGATCCGGTAAGCTGCTGGGCTTTATTGTAAGCGAGAAAGGGATTGAAGTTGACCCTGATAAAGTCAAAGCTATTCAAGAGATGCCTGCACCGAAAACTGAGAAAGAAGTTCGAGGGTTCTTAGGTCGATTGAATTACATTTCAAGGTTCATATCTCACCTTACAGCAACCTGTGAACCTTTGTTCAAGCTGTTAAGAAAAGAACAGACGGTCAGGTGGAACGAAGACTGCCAAAGGGCTTTTGACAAGATCAAGGAGTACTTACAAGAACCTCCAATCCTTATGCCTCCAGTTGAAGGAAGACCTCTAATTATGTACTTGACAGTATTAGAAGAGTCAATGGGGTGTGTGCTGGGCCAGCATGACGAGTCTGGTCGAAAAGAGTATGCAATATACTACCTAAGCAAAAAGTTTACCGACTGTGAACAGCGTTATTCACTGCTCGAGAAAACTTGTTGTGCTTTAGCGTGGGCTGCTCGCCGACTAAGACAGTATATGTTGACCCACACTACTTTATTGATCTCAAAAATGGACCCGGTTAAGTACATTTTCGAGAAGCCAACCCTTACCGGACGGGTTGCAAGATGGAAAATGATTCTCACGGAATATGACATCCAGTACACCTCTCAGAAAGCCATCAAGGGCAGTGTACTATCTGAATATCTTGCTGAGCAACCCATTGATGACTACCAGCCTATGAGATTTGACTTCCCTGATGAAGACATCATGTTCATAAAATCAAAAGATCATGAAGAGCCTATTCACACTGAAGGGCCTGACCCGGAAGAAGAATGGACTATGATGTTTGACGGGGTTGTTAACATGAATGGTCGTGGTGTTGGTGCAGTACTCATTACACCCAAAGGAGTTCACATGCCTTTCTCGGCAAAACTCACTTTCAACTGCACTAACAACGAAGCTGAATACGAAGCTTGCATTATGGGTCTTGAGGAAGCCATTGACCTCAGGATCAAGACATTGACTGTATTCGGAGATTCAGCTCTGGTAGTTAATCAAACCAACGGAAAATGGTACACCCACCAGGATCATCTGATACCTTACAGGGATTATACAAGGAGGTTATTGACTTTCTTCACAACAGTCAAGCTTGAGTATATCCCTCGGGACGAGAATCAGTTTGCAGATGCTCTTGCTACCATTTCATCCATGATCAAAGTTCAAGCTGCTAACTTTGTACCTCAGATTTCAGTGTCCAGACTTGATAGACCAGCATATGTGTTCGCAGCAGAAGTTGTCAAAGATGATAAGCCTTGGTTCCATGACATTAAATGCTTCTTGGAGGATCAAGCATACCCACCTGGGGCATCTTCCAATGATAAGAAGACTTTGAGAAGGCTTGCTGGTAGTTTCTTTCTGAACACTGACGGATCTTTATATAAAAGGAACTTTGATATGGTACTCCTCAGATGTGTTGATAAGACAGAAGCAGACTTGTTGATGCACGAGGTGCACGAAGGATCCTTTGGTACCCATGCTGGAGGACATGCCATGGCTAAGAAATTGTTAAGATCGGGTTATTACTGGATCACAATGGATGCCGACTGTTGTGCCTACGCCAGAAAATGCCACAAATGCCAGATCTACGCAGATAAGGTGCATGTGCCTCCCAATCATTTGAACATCATGTCTTCACCATGGCCCTTTGCCATGTGGGGTATTGATATGATTGGCAAGATTGAGCCAACTGCTTCGAACGGCCACAGATTTATCCTGGTCGCCATTGACTATTTCACCAAGTGGGTCGAAGCAGCTTCTTATGCCAATGTTACAAGACAAGTGGTAGCCAGATTTCTGAAGAGAGATATCATCTGTCGGTATGGAGTACCCGAGCGAATCATTACTGATAATGGTTCCAACTTGAACAACAAAATGATGGCAGAGCTGTGCCGGGACTTCAAGATCCAACACCACAATTCTTCTCCTTACAGGCCAAAGATGAATGGCGCTGTTGAGGCGGCTAATAAGAATATCAAGAAGATTGTGCAAAAGATGGTAGTCACCTACAAAGACTGGCATGAGATGCTACCATTTGCCTTGCATGGGTACCGCACGTCAATCAGAACATCCACTGGGGCAACACCGTATCAGCTTGTGTATGGTATGGAAGCAGTCCTACCTGTTGAAGTTGAATTACCCTCTCTACGGGTACTAATGGATGTTAAACTGAGTGAAGCAGAATGGGTTCGAGCCCGATACGAACAACTGAGTCTGATCGAAGAGAAAAGATTGGCTGCGATCTGCCATGGGCAGCTATATCAGAAAAGAATGAAGAAAGCCTTCAATCAGAAAGTCAGGCACCGAGAATACCAAGTAGGAGATCTTGTGCTGAAGAGAATCCTCCCTCCTCATACGGACCACAGGGGCAAATGGACTCCAAATTATGAAGGACCATTCGTGGTAAAGAAAGTTTTCTCTGGTGGAGCACTGATGCTCAGCACCATGGATGGTGAAGATTTCCCGTCCCCTGTGAATTCAGATGCAGTTAAAAAATACTTCGCATAAAAAAATGACCCGCTGGACATAAAAACAAAATGAAAGTCCAGGAAAAAATAGGGCATCCCGGCGAGTCAAAAACAGAATAAAAGACTCGGGCAAAAATAAGGGAAAATAAACAAAAATGTACACCCGCTGAGTTGAAAAGCCACATTGGACAGCTCAGGCAAAAATGGGTATCCCGATGGATTGAAAACCCGAAAGGGCGATCCATGCAAAATAAGGGAATAAGCGAACAACTGCATTCTGAATTCGTCTGTATCACTTACAACCGGTTAAGCTTCGAATGGATCAAGCTTCAGTCAGAATTAGCCTCCTTCAGAAAGCAAGACGAGAAGAACGTCAAGAGTCATACGAGTCATAGCAGAAGAGGAAGCTCCTTGAAAGCGTCGTCAACATCGCCAGCACTTTGTTTCTCAATTTGTAACAGTCTCTTCATTTTAGGAGATTTGTTTCTTTGACTGTATCTCGCCAATTCAGGGCATTTGAATTAATAAAATCAGATTTTTCAGTCATATTTCGTTTTGTACATATTTTATTTGCAAAGAATGTCTGATGTCTCTAAAACTAATTGCATAAGTACAGATGCTCTTCACTAAAAAATAGAAACACATGCTTGCAGGGAATATACTTACTCTTGAGAGTGCTTAACTCCTACGACGGAATCCAGTAAAGGATACCTCGGGACCTTTTGTGCGTTTCTTTATCTTTGCAGGATTGCAGGTGTCCAGAACGCCACTTGGGGCATGCTAATTACATCCCAGCAAGCTGACAAACCAGCAAATAATCTCAGCATCCGAAGTGCCCTCTCCCCAGCTGAGTGGCTTCTCATTACTTTCCCCAGCTGAGTTACCAACAGCGTTCCCCAGCCGAAGTACCAATCATTCTTCCGCAGCAGAATATGAAGAATCAGGGAATCATCTCCCCACAGAAGTTTCAGCCTCTATTCAGAAGAGCAACACCTGAAGGAGTCACAACAGAGTACGGGAGACTTCTACAAACCCCAGCTGGGTCCCCATATTACAAGGATATGTCAATCAGTGACTTATATCCCCAAGCAGATACGTCATCAGATCTATCAATGATCTCATCCCCAGCTGGGATGTCCGCTTCAAACAAATCGACCAGAGATCTTCATGGCAACGGGATCCGAATCCCGGATTTGTACCCCTCGCATAATCATGGCATTTGCATCATATTCACCCACAAAAGCGTAGCATTCCGTTTAATACGGAGCATTACGGCAAAAATCAAACACATAGCATAATCATAGGTCATGTTGTGAATCGAACACTTGTGAATAATGACGATCCGTCAATATACAGAATACTTTCTTCAAAATCCCCCAGAGTCCCCAGCAAAAGCAGTTGCCTCTCAAATCACAAGCATCAGTACATACTCCTTGTGACGCCCGTCCGTGTCACATCCCCAGCATAAAGCCAAAGCGTCCCCTTTGCACTCACAGATACTTATATATACAGATTCCTTGACATCCGTCCATGTCACTTTCCCCAGCACAGTAATCTAAACACTTTGTATACCAGATACTTGTTGATATTATTACTTTTCTCTCTTGACACTCGTCCGTGTCACCCTCCCCAGCAGATAAACACTCATCTATACAATACTCATACCCATTACTCATGTTACACTTATACATATACTCGTCCATATCTTGTATATACTACTTATATCCCCATAGATTCAATGTTAGTCCTCGTTCTTTGTTAACCAGTTGGTACTCGTCCGTACCATCATCTTAGAGCATGCGTCAAGCGTTTGTTTCTACCTGATACTCGTCTGTATCATAGTCTTAGAGATGCTCGTCCGCATCTTTAATCCATACACCGTGTCAAACACTCATGTCTTCTTGAATATAGATACTCGTCTGTGTCTACTATCCCCCAGAAGAGTCCCTTCAGATACAACACTTGTCCGTGTTCTTTGTTAACCTGTTGATACTCGTCCGTATCATCATCTCTGAACATGTGTCCGTTTGTTTCTACCTGATACTCGTCCGTATCATAGTCCTAAAGATGCTCGTCCACATTTTTAATCTATACACAAACGTCTAAACACTTATACCTTTTGTTTCTTGGATGTAGACACTCGTCCGTGTTTACTATTCCCCCGGTAGATCGCCAACAAAGCAATTTTCCTTTTTATCTGACACTCGTCCTGTGTCATGATAACCCTGAGAGCAGCCGTACCCTGTTAGGTGGTCGTCCTCCACCTCTTGATGGTCGTCCTCCATCATGCTCGTCCGATGGCCGTCCCCATCGTTGAATTTTAGCAGTCGTCCCCTGCTAGGTGGTCGTCCTCCACCTCTTGATGGTCGTCCTCCATCATGCTCGTCCGATGGCCGTCCCCATCGTTGATTTTTAGCAGCCGTCCCCTGCTAGGTGGTCGTCCTCCACCTCTTGATGATCGTCCTTCATCATTTTATCCAATGGCCGTCCCCATTGTTGATTTTGGTTATCTGACATTCGTCCTATGTCATGATAAACCTTGAGAGCAGCCGTCCCCTGCTAGGTGGTCATCCTCCACTTCTTGATGGTCGTCCTCCATCATGCTCATCCGATGGCCGTCCCCATCGTTGACCTTTTATCCGGCATTCGTCCTATGTCGCGATACTTTTCGGCAGCCGTACCCTGCCAGGTGGTCGTCCTCCACCTTAGATGACCGTCCCTCATCTTAACCCAACAGAGCAGCCGTCCCCTTCTAGGTGATCGTCCTTCACCTTTGATGACCGTACCTCATCATCTGTTTATTTCATTTATTCTTTAACCCGATGGCCGTCCCCGTCGTGGTCCCTTTTCTTTTTAGCCCGATGGCCGTCCCCATCGTCGGTTACTTTGCTTTATGAACTTGATGGCCGTCCCCGTCATGTTTCATTCGATCCCCAGAAAATTTTACAGCTTTATCCTGATGGCCGTCCCCCATCGTAGTATCTTGTTTTTCCCAGCTAGTCGGCCGTCCCCGTCTTAGCCTTACTTTTTATCCCCAGCATGTCGGCCATCCCCGTCATTGCTATTTACCCAGCAGTCGTCCTCTGCTCGACGGTCGTCCTCCGTCGCCCACGTTTTACAATATACTTTATTTTCCTTTTACAATCTATATCCCTTTTCTTCTTCATTTCTGTGAGTGCAAATTTTGGACTGTCTTTGGTATTCAACCACAAGTTATCTTGTTTGCCTGTTAAGCCTTCGCTTACACCCTGCACAGCTAACTCATGTTTGAATAGGGGCAGCTGTAAACACCCCAAATTTGCCCTCACCCATTCACACCATGGCTTGTGATCTTTTCATATGCATAAACACAATCATATCATCTCATATCTCATTTTTTATTCACTGCATAGTTTCTAAGTCATCTGCACCTAGGGTTTGTGATCTGGGCAATCCAAGAGCTTCTTGAACCACTCCAAAGGCAGCCAATCACTTCAAAGGGGTCCACATGTGTTCAAATGTCATATTACATCCTCTCAAAGTCAAGATTTTAAAAGAATCACAAGAAGTGGGTTTGGTATGGATGCAGAGCCAGGTTTGACTACATAGTTGACTGAAAATTAGGGTTTTGGTTTCAGAGGCCATAATCCCAAATTTTTTGGTCATTCTTGTTTCCATTGGTCTCTATATGGTATAGGGAGTATGCATATCAATTTTCATGAAGAAATTCCATGGGGAAGTCATCTGATCAAGAGTTGACTTTCTAGACAAGTCAGTGCAAAATCAGGGCATCTGAGGCCCCCAATGACCCAACCAATGGGTGATCTTCATCATTTTGAGTGTATATGATCTTTATTTGATCATGGAAGAAGGTTGAAGTCCACAAAAATCAAGAATTTGGAGTTTTTGCAAGTGTTGACTTTTTGGGCATAGTTGACTTTTCAAGAATGCTTCATTTTAGGTCATTTTTCAAGCCTTGATTCTTGATCCAAAAATGCTTCAAATGGAAAAACTTTGGTCATGAAAGTTGTAGATCACATTTTTCCCTTTTCAAAAAGTACAAGAACATGATCAAATTCTTCTTGAATCAAAAGTTATGGTGTGACAAAGTTGGCAAAAATCATTGATTTTCAAGGCATGCTTCAAATGAGAATTTTGCAAAATCATGAACCAAAGCCATTTGTAACTTCTAATTCACTTCAAACCAGTATGCAAACATCACATAGGCCCTAAAAGTCAGAATTGGACCAAAGTTTCTCATGTTTATGGTTTGTGTAACAAGGCATTTTTCACAAAGTTTCAAAAAGTGACAACTTGCAAAAACACTCATCACACTTCCTACAACTTGCAACCTTGGATGCTGACTTTGGCTAGCCTTTCCCCTCACCCTTGATGCGCAGCCCCATGCCTTGTACTAGCCTAGAACCAAGCCATACTTTCCTTACACAAAAAGTTGACTTTTGGCAAAAGCAAACATCCCAATCACCACAGGCCATGTCACATCCTCTGGCCACTTGGAATTGATTATTATATCCTTTGGCAAGCAAAACATAAGAAGAGGCCAGGCTGAAACACTCTAGACCATCACATATACAAACTCACCCCATTTTGCAAATTGCTTCGAATCTCTCTGCCCAGCTCACAAACATCCAAACCATTTCCACACATCAACTCACCATGCCTCATTAAGCACAAAGCAACAAAGAACCAGGCCTGAAACAAGCCATAACACTACTTCACCATTTTCACTCCAACTTGCAGTTTCTTTCGAAACTCTCACCACAGCTCACAAACATCAAAACCAACTCCACAAACCTTCTCCACTCATCATCTGGACCATAAACAACCCTTCACCATTGCCAGAAACAGCCTGAATCACCATTGCCATTCTCAACTGAGCTTGGAGCAGAAACTGTTCAAACTCTTCATCCAGCCAACATAAATTTCTCCCAAGCATTCAAGCATCATCAGGAGGTCATAAGGAGTGGATTCCACCAAGAGAGGAGGCCTGAAAGTTGCTGGAGTGAAAGCTTCGAATCTCAGGTAGCTCAAGAACTTTTTTTCCAGAAATGGATTTTTAAGTTCTAAACTTGTTCTCTGTGTCTTCCTGATCATGAATATGCCTTTGGTTTTGCAAATGGTGATGAAATGAGAATGTAATTGCTCTCTGAAACTTTTGTGCCCTAGTTCTTGTTTGTTTCGATTCAGCCTTGTTAGGAAATATAAATTAGTTTTGATTAGGGGTTTTGGTCCGTGAGTGAGTGGGGATCATTTCCCAGTTTTTAGATTTCGTTTTAGTTAGGTTTTTAGAGTTTTGGGGATTCTCAGGGAGGATGCTGGCCGGAGAAGACGACCGGAAGTCTTCTCCGGCAGCCTGAATGTCATTATGCCCTAATCCAGTCATTAACTCCCATTTGAATCCTGAGCGTAGGATGCCGTTGACCCGTTGACTACCCGCGCGCATGTGTGGCCTGGATCTTCCCAATTAGCCCTAATCCACTTGTTTAGATTTAATTAATCATAATTTAATTAATTAACTCAGAAACAACCTGGACCCTTGGATAACGCGCATGGTCAACCCATTCAAACTCAGACTCAATCTCAGCCATTCCCTCATTTGACTTTCCTTTTATTCTAATTTATTTTCATTTCTTTTTCATTTAACTTGCACAATTATTTTAAAATAGTAAAAAATGTGTAAAAATTATGAAACTTTTTCTCATAAGTTTTATTAATATTTATGACCCAAAAATATTTTCATTTTATTTTTTATCATTAAAAAAGTATTTTTAAATATTTAAAAGATTATTTTTAATTGATTAATGGAGATTAATTAATTAAAAATACTTTTAGGTATTTAAAAATCACCAAAAAATTCATGAAATGTTCTAAGACATTTAGAAACATTGTCCAACCTTCAAACCAAATTTCTTTTTTGATCTTGATGCATTTTGAGAATTTTCCTTTGAATTAAAATCATTTTTGTGCATTATTTTGATCCTAAGTTCAAAAATTCATTTCTGCCTATCCATGAGGAGTTGGACCTTGGTTCTTTTTGCATTGCATTGTGTTTAGCATGTAGTATTTGAGATTAAATGGCCATGATTTGATTCCTCATTTTCAATTTGTTTGACATTTCTTTTGTTTAGGAACCCTAAAAACCCTAAAATCTTGTAAAATTTATAACTTAAGATTGGTTAAGAGTTGAGACCTCCCCTTTGGACCTTGGTTTAGTATAGGTTTAAGGTTTCTTTGGGTGGAATTTTCCATTTTTTATCTTAGGGTTTGCTTCTGTTTTTGGTTTTTGTTTGTTGTTTGATCCATAAACCCTAATTTGGGCTTCCATTTGCACCCTTCTTGCATTCTCTTGCATAACATGACTTGCCATGACATTTCAAGCATCCATTTGATTCATTTGACATCTTAAGACATATAGAAAGCATGTTTGATCATTGCATCTTGCATTTGCCATGTTGTTTGCCATGTATGTTTCATAACTTTTCATGTAAGTTCATGCTCCTTAACTTGCATCATTTGCATCCATGATCTTGTATGAACATCTCCATGTGCTGTCTCATGCTTGTAGCATCTCATAACATCATTATAATCATCAATATGCTTCTGGTTTTGTCTATCATCATGTCACTTCATTTCATTTTGCATTGCATTGCATTTATTTCTAACAATTTCAGGTGGTAAGTGGATTTGGGAAGTGGATTTGCCTTCACTTCTCATAACTTTTCTTTTCATCTCTCTTGCATCCATTGCTGCATTTTTATATGTGTTAGAGTTTGAGCTTGCTCATTATTCTTCTTCCCACTTTCTTTCTTCAAGTGACTTGACTTCTTGAATGAAGCAAGTTGCTTTGCTTCTCTTGATCCTTTCATCTGCTTCCTGGTGGCTCCATTGAAGATTGTTCTTGTTTAACCTCACAAACCTTAAGGACAACCAAGCATGACAATGAATTAGGGTTTTGATTAGTCCCCCATTAGTTTCACCTTTGTGTCTCTCTTGAGTCTTCTCTTCTCATCTCATAATCAGGGACTAAACCCTAAAGGCTTTAAGGCTTTGTGATTAAGTTTATGCCTGCATCCTTCTATTAGGATGAAGTGTATAACTTTAATCCTAAGTGTTAAACCCTTAATGTGTTTAAACCTCTTAATCAATCCATCTAATTATCATCAAGACATCACACTTGTAACTTGGGCCTTGCATTAGGGTTCTAATTCTTCCTTAATTGGTTAAGAAGGACTAACCCTAGTGTTAATGGACAAGTCCCCCTCAAGTTGTCTTACAAATCATAAAATTCACTTCATCATCATACCATTAAATAAAATCCATTTAATCAAAGGCTTGTTTTGTCATGAGTTTAATCCCTAATCATGGATTAAGTTGAGGAGCTTTCCTCAGCTTAAACATTCTCATCTATTATCCTTCTATTAGGATGGTGTAATGAGTCTGTTTAATCCCTGATTATGGCTTAACCTCATTACTCAACACTAAACAAAAATCACAAAAACATTTAAATAATCGACAAGTAGGTTAATGATCTTAACCCTACATCAAAGGTGATTAAGTGTGAGAATCTGACTTCATACTTAAGGTATTCTCATTACCCCTAATCAGAGGGAAGATGTGATGAGTTTACTAAATCCATTGGTTTAGGCTTAAGCTCATTAATTTATGACAAACCTTCAAAAGCAATAAAAGACTGAAAACTCAAAAACAAACAATAATCGTCTCCTCCGGGATTCTTTTCTCATCTCATTCACTCACAATCGAGAACTTGCTTCTTCTGTCTAATGCAAGACAGTTTGCATCTGTGCCAGACAGATCATACACTTGAGCATAGGCAAGTAAGCAGTTCACAAGTCAATTCATCTTTCAGTCTCTTTGGGTCGAACTACGGTGTTCTGACTTCCTCATTGCAC
Source organism: Lathyrus aphaca (assembly GCA_963966055.1). Lineage (NCBI taxonomy): Eukaryota > Viridiplantae > Streptophyta > Magnoliopsida > Fabales > Fabaceae > Lathyrus > Lathyrus aphaca. The sequence continues at coordinate 510,282,894 of OZ014523.1, read as the reverse complement.
GAGAGGATACGTAGGCATAACTTAACAGTTATCGAACAAAAGTCTCTGTACATTCCCCCTCCTTATAGCCTTATTCTTTAGCCTCATTATCATGAGCATTTCACTCCTGTTCATACACTGACACTTCATTTACCCACTTCACTTTCTCTTACACTGACACCTGTACATCTCTTCCAGTTTCTTTTACACACAAATTGCACTGACACTACCCCTTTAAAACACAAATCTTTTAAGCGTGGATCCCGTCGAGTACGACGGACAATCTGGGTGCTAATACCTTCCCAGGTTGTAACCAACCCCCTTTCTCAGTCTCTCTGGTTCGCGACCGTCTTATCCATCCTTTTCTAGGTCTATGCAGCATTACCTTTCCTCCGGGATAAAAATGCCTAGCTGGCGACTCTTTTCATCTCCAGTGAGTTCACGGCTGTGTGTTCTCATTGTCCCTCTCGCCGACCGTTCGCGTCTGTACCTTTATTTGGGCCAGTCCCATTTTATCGGGAGCGACAGGCTGTTTACAGGTTTGCAGGTACCTTGACCTCAGAATACCCTGTTACTTTGTTTGTTTAAGAGTACTCCATCTTGGAACAGTTCTTGTGATTCTAAACCATGGACATATGGCTCTTTATTTGAGCCCCCCATCTTGGTTACTGGACTTATAGACCTCCATCTGGATTTCTTGAACACACTTGGACTTATATCAGAGCATTTGATCAGATCCAGCTCAGTCACAAACCCTTGCATATCATTTGCATACATAATCATTGCATCATATTGACATTTGCTTATTTGTGTTTCAGGGTATCCATCTTCATTTGGTTTTGGTTTTGACCCCATCTTCAGTATTGACCTGTCCTCATCAGCACCTGCTTCAGCCATCAGCTGTTCACTCCAGTCACTTGCACCAGCTAGTCAGTGGCCCATTCTTCAGCATCTTCATCAGCACTTGTTTCTACTCAGTCTCAACATCATGGCTCCTAAGAAAAGCAACATCACTTACCACTTTTTTCAGCCAGAGCTATCTGACATCAGGAGGATTCAGACCCTGATCACTCCAGACCATATACCATTGTTCAGGGAACACCATGGAGATATACTTGATATGGTTATGGATCTGGACCCTTCACAGAGAAGTCTGATCCACACCTGCCTTCAGTTTTATGATCCCCCACTGAGATGTTTCACTTTCCAGGACTTTCAGTTGGGCCCCCTATTGGAAGAGTACTCATCATTAGTTGGTATACCTATCAGGAGAGAAATACCTTTCAACCCTGAGATGGTTTTCCCAAGTAATGAAGAGGTAGCCAAGGCATTGCATCTGGAATCAGTCCTGATTGGGCAGCATATGACTTCTAAGGCTGGAATCCCTGGCCTGCATTTGGATTTCTTGATTTCTCAAGCTACTCTGAAAGCTTCTTTAGGAGATTGGAAAGCAGTATGTGCTTTGTTGGCTTTGAGCATCTATGGGATTGTATTGTTTGCAGATGAGCCTCGATTCATTAGTAAGAATGCAATCCATCTGTTCATTCTAAAGAACCCAGTGCCAACTTTATTGGGTGATCTCTACTATTCAGTGCATCAGAGGAATGAAAAGCAGAGGGGAAGACTAGTGAGGTGCTGTGCTCCTTTATTCCATACTTGGCTTCTCAGGCATTTACCCAAGACAGATGCATTTTTGAATCCTCATCAGCAGAAAAACTGGGCTGGAAGGCTTACTACTCTTACTTCAGCTGATATCAGGTGGTGCACTCAAAGCACAAAAGGCAGAGATATCATCACCAGCTGTGGGCATTTTCCCAATGTGCCCCTAGTAGGAGTTAAGGGGAGTATTAATTATAACCCTCTGCTGTTCAAGAGACAACTGGGCTATGCACTGGTCCACACTCCTAAGGCACAGGACTTGGTTGAGACTCTTTACTGTGAGAACAAGATTAGTCTGGCTATTGTTAGGCAGGCAGCCTGGGCCTGGGACAATGTACAGACTAAGGGAGTAACCATTCTGGGGAAGTGCAACAATGTGGCATCAGCACAATATTATGATTGGTCCTATGCTAGGGCTCAATTCTCTGGGATGCCCTTTACTATTGAAGATGTGCTTGGGCCTTCCACAACACCACCTCCAGCAACTGTCAGTTTAGAAGAGTTTGAGAAGTTAAAAGAGAGAAATGAGAAGTTGACTCAAGCTTTGCAGAAGACCCTCTATGAGAGGAGTGATGAGAGATTGGATATTGAAAGATTGGAGAAGCTGAAGAAAGAGCATCTGGCTAAGATTGAGAAGTCTGAAGATTACATAAAGAAGTCTAGGGCTGGAGAGCAAATCCTAAAGAATGCTTGCAAGGAAGCCCAATTCCAGAAAGCCAGGACAGACTTGTATCTGAAGGAGAGTCAGGCTAGGTGGGTCAGGATCACCGAGGCTCGTACTCTGGAGGACAAGAGGGTCCAAGACAAGATGGAACAGATAGAGGCTAGTGCAAAAGAGCAGCAAGAAGCCCTGGCAGCAGCCCAGAGGGAGATATCAGAACTGAAGATCAGAGCTGGAGTGAAGAGGTCTAAAGACCAGGGTCAACACAAGAAGATGGCTGCAGCTATTGCTACCAGGAACCTTCTTATCAGGAACCTTACGGAGCGTCCGGCTGATCCTGTGACCGAAGCACTTCTCAAGGAAGTTCGGGAGGATGAGTTTGGACTTGGTGTTTGACCATTTGCTTGTTGTTGTTCCATGTACTTTTATTTTCTTGTAATGTATTTTGACCCCTTAGAGGGCTTGTGTTGTAAAATGAACAAGTTGTATTTTTTCCCCTTCTGTAATATATATTTGTGTTAGTTTGCTTCATCTGAGTTCACTTCAAAAGCAACATCAACAGCATCTTCAAGGGTCTGGAAGGTGTCGCTCCCGGGATTTTCATCCTAGTACAAACGCGAAAGTGGCGCGGAAAAGTTAGAGTCGCCAGCCAGACATTTTTATCCCAAAGGAATGGGAAAGGTAATGTTGCACAAACCTAAGGAATAAGGAAATGGACGAGGCCTTGCGAACCAAAGATCTGGATACGGGAGTCGGTTACGAATTGAGAAGGTATTAGCACCCCAATCCGTCCGCCGTACCCGACGGGATCCATGCTTATAGGTCTATTTTCAAAGGGTGAGAAATAATATGCTGTTCGAATGAAAGAATCGCTTTCTGGAATGAAATGGAAATGAGGAAAGAAATGAAATTAACAAATGGGAATAAAGGGGGAAAATGTAGGGAAAAGAAAGATTGTGCTCGAATGGGCCCTACCCCACTGCCTACGTACCTCATCGGGATAAATGAGGATCAGAGACGCCGTAGTTCGTCTAACTAAGGCTTACACTCGTTTGTGGTTTTTAGGATGACGTTGCCATAGCTCTAGCTCAGGTGTTACCGGCTCTGACTCGAGGGTGTTTACCGTGTCGCTGTTTGAACTGTCGAGACAAGTCATGAAGAGTATGAGATGAGAAAGAAGACGTGACTTCTTGGTTTGTTGTTTTTTAGAAGAAGTGTTTTGAATTTGTGTTTATTGAATGTACAACACTAAAGACTATGACACAGGAGCGAATACTTTCCAAGATCGCCCCTAATGGAACGTTTGTAAAGCATCCTAGAAGAGTGAAGGAGACCTCCACTAATCATTTCCCGTATAGCTTAAGGCTCGTGACGCATTGTACACCTTTTCCTTTATTAAGTGTTTTTGATTTTCTTTTAAGATGAGAAGAGGCTCAAGTTATAAACGGTAAACATTCTAAGGGGAACTAGACTTACCCTATGTTAGTTTGAATTCATGGATAACCTATGGTTAGTGAGGTTTGCAATTAAAATCTACCTAAGAGATATAAGAGATATAAGACTAAACATGCAAGTAAAAGAAATTAGTAATGAGCAATAGGGTCCTCCTAGGTCATGGTAGGTAAAAACGCATATGAAATGTAAACGGGATGAAACAATGAGGTGTGTGGGTCGGTTGCGTGGTGCTAAGACACACGACTTATGGTATGAAACATGCAAGGTTTGATTTTGGTTGAATGGAGTGGAACGAAGGTGATCGTGGAACCCTAAAATAATATGAACTTTTATTTATTTATTTGAAAATATACTCGACGTTGGATCGAATACTTTATTTGTTTTTTTGAAGATTTTCGCTTTCTAACGATTTGTTTTTATCTTTTCTAATCCTAATTAAGGAAATTATAAAAGCATACAAGTTCTAGGATATTACATCACAACGCATACAAAGTATAAAACACAATTAAGGCATAAAAATATCCAAGTCCAATAAGCCACTCCTTGAAAACATACCTTGCACAAAAAACAACAACAAATAGTTAGTGAATGATATGAATTATGAATATGCATAATGTGAAGGAATGAATTAAAATGACAAAAATATTAAAAGTCATGGAAAAAATATGAAATTAAATTCCTGAGGTCTTCAACTTGATTATATTATTGTGCTAAAAAATCTCTAAAAAATTCTTATTTTAATTATGGTAAATGACCACCTATTTCTATGTAAAGTTCCAACACAAATTTGCACAAATTACACTATCAAAACAATAGAAAAAATGCCCTAAAAAATACACAAAAAAATATTATAGGTACTTCTATTTGTCCTTTGATCATGGCAAAAAGAATGGGCAGAAAATATTATGGGAAGTGGCCTAAATAAATTGTACAAAATTATGTGTCTACATGAGAATTCAATACAAAATCAATTAAATTAAAATTCAAAATTAAATTGAAAAAAATGATTAAATTCAGAAAATAAAAATTGAGAATGTTTCTAAATTGACTTAATATTCTACTGTATTTTTTTATAGCATTTTAATATGTCTTCTAATATACTTTTGTGAATTAATTGAAAAGTGTATAGAAAAGAAAACAAAAGAAAAGGAGATAAGAGAGGGGGGAGGAATTGCAATGTTTTCTAGTTAAAATTCAACTGGGCCTCAAATAAGGGGTGAAGATAGAAAATTCGAAGGCCCAAATGAATAGAAACCAGGGGGTAAAAAGAGAAATGTTTTTTACGCTAAAAAAACAAATGAACTCGTATTGGGGGTGTCAATAGTATTCAGACCCAAGCCCAAAATCTTTATCCTCAGCAAATCAGAAATAATAGTAGGGAAGTAATTGATTTTAATGAGTTTTATGGAGATTTTAGTAGTTTTCAATAGTATTAATCATAGTTTATGAATCTAATTAACCCAATTAAAAATAAAATCAATTCTTTAAACTTAAGAACAAAAACAAAAAAAGGACATTTCAGACCTTAAAACAATCGTATTTCTCCTCGTCACTCAATTTCCTACTCATGAAACCCTAGCCGCCGCTGCGCCGATTTCCCTCCGACCAATCGGTTTTTCCGTCTCAAATTCCCTTCTCTGCTCCGCCGTATCGTCGTCGTCACCACCAAAGCATCGTCGTCTCGTCTTCCTCGGACAACCTCACCGCACCATAACGCGCTCCTTCGTCCGTCTCTCTTTCAACCCCATCGCTCCTCAACTTCTCCGATCCTAAACGCGTTGGGAATACGCTTAACCATCAAATTGAAGCTCATCTTTGGAGGTTTGGCTCCACAACTCCGGCGATTTCATCAAGATTCGCGGCGAAGTCGTCGAATCCGTACAACAGGACCGGATGTGATGATGCAAGGTTTCAAATACCTTCAAGTCTTCTTCTTTTTTGTTTCGGCTATAACTCCTCCCTTCTCCTTACGATTCTGTATTGGTGGTGGGAGTTATGGTTGATGGTGATGCTGTTAATCCATGAACCACGACGTCGACGTGTTCTTGCAGTGCATCGCGAATTGATTAATATCTGCCGATGTTGTATCGAGATTTTCGTGATGAAGAAGATGAGGTTGACTTCGAATCATCAAGAAAATTCAGGCAAATATCTTCACTCCTTTCTTTTCTTTTCACCGATGCGGTTATGAATCCTTGTTGTTATGCTAATTCCATGTGCTTGATGAATCTGTACTTGAAAAAATTGGTTCTTGATTATGCAGATTGTTGGACAATGACGAAGGATTGCAGATGAATACTGTTGCGGTATTGCGAGATGGACGAAGAAAGGAATACAGATGATTAGTGAGTGAGGAGAATGGAATCGGTTGATGATTGAAGTCTTGCGGGTTAAAGAATGAGGGGTCGGAGAGGAAGGTGGATGCTGAGGTAGGAGAAGATGGATATTGGAGAAGATGATTGAAGCTAGAAGAACAAAGGAGAGTGAAATGAGTCAAAAGCCTTGGTGAAAAAAAAGTGAAGATTAATCCAGCCCCTAAAAAACTCATCTCACTTCTGATTTTATAGAGAGGATTCCCAGACTCACAAAAATTCAGGTAAATCAGTTAAAAACTGTTGTGAATTGGTTAAAGCAGTTAGAGTTTGTTGATCAGTTAGGGGTTGTTAGAATTCTGTTAGGGTGGTTATAAATTTTTTGTTCGTGACAGATGGTCATAATTTGATCTTTATACTTATTTGTAGCTGCAAATTGGTCCCTCTTTATTTGATGCATTGACAAACTATAACTTGCTCTTGTGTTAATTTTCTTGGATGTACCTCTTTTGACAAAAAACTACGTTGTAAAGCTGCTGCTGCCGATTTATCACTGATAGAAGTTTCGGCATGCTAGTCGTTATTTTTGTTGTTTTGACCATTAAGATAATTAAGACTAGAGCTGACAGTTAGTGATCTCTGTTGAATATATTGATGAATCATTGGCATTTTCTTGAATCTTTGCAGGTTGGAGGTCAATTAAAGATGCGTGGAACAAGGCCAGCAGTCCTTCTTTTAATGATGCAACACTGACTTCGGTAATAACGCCATTTGACGTCTCGCGACTCTGTACAGGTGGTTTACTAGCATGTCCATTTGCAGTATCGGATTTGCTTATAGTGGATGCGTCCAACAAGTCCCTTACTTCTTCTTTAAGAATCTCGATACCGGAAACATACAGCCGAAGTTCAATTCGCAACAGGATGGTTTCTCTCATAGCTTGTTGTTGGTTGCTATCTTACAATATTTTGTAGATTGCTAATTTTTCCTATCATCATGTTTATTCTCTTATGAACTTTTCCTTGTAACAATAATTCCATATGTAACTGAATTCTTAATTAAATCAACATTTAGTTTTCTGTTATCTCCCCTTTTTTTACATTATTATTATTTTTGATTGGTTTTCCTGATATGATTTTATTGGGTTATTAGGTTTATAATACCCTTTTACATATTCCCATTTGTGTTTCATGCTTTGAATCAATGAATTTTGGAGTGAACCAAAAACAGGCTTAGGTCTTTGTGGCCCTTGCGTGTATGTACGCGGAACATGGCATCATGGCTCCATCACTTTCTTCCTTTATTCATTTTTTTGCCTATTATATTTTTTTGGTTAATGATATAAAGCAAAAGGTAAATGACCTCAACAACATATGGGCTTTGTGATCTCTACTTATTTTTAATTCTAAAACAAGCAAACATAGTGAATGTAATGGGCCTGATTTAGAGATGCAGGACTTGGAAATTTGAAAAGGATGGTAGGTGTAGACAAAAGGATGGTCCAAATTTGAAGTTTGATTGATTGGATTTGAAATAAGAATGAATAATGGATGAAAACTTGGTTTAAGATGGCATAACGAATAATAATAAAAAAAATGTGGATTGAATAGGATAAGGGAAATATGAACGGTATAGATAATGGGCTTTGAATTGGCGTTTGAATCAAACTCTCTGGACAAATCATAATACATTCCTGTGAAGCTTGCGTACCCAGGAACCACTCAGATGGAGCCATGATCCTAAACTAAACCATGTTACCTTTTCCTCTCGACTCTACAACGTTACTTTGATGTACCTGAGAATTCTCTGCAAAGGACGATCCTAATCACATGCTAGTGAATGCAGAAAGACGACGCATTTTAATAACGACATATCCAAGTTTTGAGGGTCCTTATGAAAATCATAATCGTGAGGGTAAGCCCTAATCAATGATTCACTTATTTTCCAAGGAAACAAACTACAAAAAGGGGACAAACCCCAAGGTACTGCGCAACCCACATTCTTCCAAACCATTGCTCCTGGTAGCAGACGTGGGCCGACAAATGCCTGATGGAAATACAGATGAATGCGAGGCATCAATCCTTTTAGATAATAATAATTTAGAGGGCAAATTTTGGGGTGTTACAGCTGCCCCTATTCAATTACTGTAGACGTGAATGGATGACAGCAATTGCTTTCAGACATTTGAAGTATGCAGGGATTGAATACTAGAAACAACCAGAAAATTTGCACTCTATGGCAGAAGAACAGGGAAATAACCTCAACCGAACGAACTCTGCTTGGATATAATTATGATGTGAAGAATAGTAAACGGGGGATGCCTTTTAGATGATACCAGAAGGCTACTAGCTTGCCACACTGTGGGTGGACTTGGGATACATTGCCACACTACGGGTGGACTTTGGAATACATTGCCACACTACGGGTGGACTTTTTGGAACTTGCCACCCGAAGATGGACTTTGGAATACATTGCCACACTACGGGTGGACTTTGGAAATGATGCCACCCTGAGGATGGACTTTCGCCAATCTGCGGTTGGACTTCAAAATACATTGCCACACTGCGGGTGGACTTTAAAGGTTTGCCACACTGCAGGTGGACTTTTGCTCGCTGTGGGAGATTTTTGAAACTTGCCACGTTGCGGGTGGACTTTTTGGAACTTGCCACCCGAAGATGGACTTTGGCCAGTCTGCGGCTGGACTTTTGCTCACTACGGGAGACTTTTGCTCACTACGGGAGACTTTTGCTCACTACGAGAGACTTTAGAGATTTGCCACACTGCGGGTGGACTTTTGCTCGCTACGGGAGACTTTTGCTCACTACGGGAGACTTTTGCTCACTACGGGAGACTTTTGCTCACTACGGGAGACTTTCGAAACTTGCCACCCGAAGATGGACTTTGGCCAGTCTGCGGCTGGACTTTTGCTCACTACGGGAGACTTTTGCTCACTACGGGAGACTTTTGCCCACTGCGGGGGACTTTTGCTCACTACGGGAGACTTTAGAGATTTGCCACACTGCGGGTGGACTTTTGCTCGCTACGGGAGACTTTTGCTCACTACGGGAGACTTTTGCTCACTACGGGAGACTTTCGAAACTTGCCACCCGAAGATGGACTTTGGCCAGTCTGCGGCTGGACTTTTGCTCACTACGGGAGACTTTTGCTCACTACGGGAGACTTTTGCCCACTGCGGGGGACTTTTGCTCACTACGGGAGACTTTAGAGATTTGCCACACTGCGGGTGGACTTTTGCTCGCTACGGGAGACTTTTGCTCACTACGGGAGACTTTTGCTCACTACGGGAGACTTTTGCTCACTACGGGAGACTTTCGAAACTTGCCACCCGAAGATGGACTTTGGCCAGTCTGCGGCTGGACTTTTGCTCACTACGGGAGACTTTTGCTCACTACGGGAGACTTTTGCCCACTGCGGGGGACTTTTGCTCACTACGGGAGACTTTTGCTCACTACGGGAGACTTTCGACACTTGCCACCCGAAGATGGACTTTGGCCAGTCTGCGGTTGGACTTTGAAATTTGCCACCCGAAGATGGACTTTGGCCAGTCTGCGGCTGGACTTTGCATATGCTGAATTTGCACGGCATGTTGCCCCATGACACTGGGGACATTATGTCTCGAGTATTGTTATTGAACTGGTGTGAATGTGAAAGAAATTCCTGACGCGGAAGTAATAAATCTCTACTAACTCTGTGGGGAAACACAGTGATCGCGTATTCGATCCCAAGAAGTCCTGTGGAGATAACATCTCTGTTGGAGAAGAGCGTGAATAATTCATCTGTCCCGAATTACCACTTTTGCCAAAAATAAATTGGACTTTATATTTGAAGGTCGTGCCTGGGGATACCTCGACTAGTGGAGATTATCCCCCCCTCATGGATCTGCTGGGGGGGAGAATGATTTATCTGAAATCTTCTAGGGGAATAGGAATTGCCTTGGATCTGATGAGGAATCAAGATCAAGGAAACCAACCGAAAGAAAAAGTGCTGACTTTGGTGAGGACAACTTCCATTTGCATGTTGGAGATGACAACACCGAGACACGTCCTGCTGAGGGGGAAAGATTTCAAATTGCCCCGGGCTGGGGATCAGCTGCTTCCGTATGGCTTTTACCTCAAGAGGATTTTACAAAAAGACTTGGCGTCTTTAAACTCTTAGGTATTGTAACGACTGCATGGATCAATGTAATAACCTTGCTGGGGAGATAACCATTGCCAATGCGGATGAGTTTGTATCTGTCAGATGTGTTGAACGAGATAGTTGACTTGACAAGTAACCACGGTATTCTAGACTCCGGGTAAATGCTTCTGATCGTCTGTCTTCGGGAAAGAATGAATTCTCGTACTATTAGGGTGGCCTGCCCCAGTATGAGTATTTGAATAGTTTTGCTCTTGACTGACTAATCTTCGCTCTTGGAGAGATTTGAATCTCGAGGTGATTGCCCCAGTTTGACTGAAATTTGAAGAGATTGCTCAACATAACTGCCCCGGATTGGCTCAGTACTCTAATTTTGAAGAGATTGCTCGACGTGACTGCCCCGGATTGGCTGGCTCTTACCATGACTAAATGGGAAAGTCTCTGCTCAATGAAGCTTTATTCGGATAAGTGCACCTCGACGTGACAGTCTTTCAGAAGTTTTAGACTCCTCAACCTGGCAAGCTTGAGCTTCTGGATTGAATTTCCGTATGTGAACCATTTATGATGCTCAACAAATGTATGCAAGTGAGAAAATGTTTATTCTTAGAATGAAAATCCTAATTCAACAAACATGTTAATCTTGAAGCTTTGAAAATGGATCGTTAACCTTCATGAGAGAATCACTGGTTAAGATACGACCTTTATTTGAATGAAAGTATGTACATGCAATACCAATAAACGTCTTTTAGCACAACTCATAGGAGTCAGGAACGCGGTCTCGTGGTAGTATGTACTCAAATTAACCCTGTTTCAGTTAGGACTTTTAAGGGTTGTATCGTGGCCTGGTTCACGGTTATAGAAACAAAGGATATAGGCTCGAAGTTTATTTGTGCCCACCCGCTCTTCGTGATGTTCTCCATTCCTATGTTCAGCTAGTTTTCACAAGCATTCACCTTTCATAAGGGTTTCGTGTTGATTGAGGAACCATTGCTACTATTAGTTCAAGCACCAATCAGGTTATTGTTGAGAGTCAGTCACTCCTCTATTTTTCGTGTTTGTGTCACACGACTTTGTTCTTATTTGAGGATTTTTCTTGTGTAATCCTTTTCCGTCTTTCGCTTTTTCATTATTTTGCTTATCCCTAACTTTTTCCTGGACTGATTCTTGTGAATCTTTGATTGTGAAGTCCAGCGGGATGCCCTAACTTTTGCCTAAGTCGCTTGTTTTCAAGTTTCGACTTAGCGGGCCTTTTCTTTTCTTTTTCTTTTTGCATTTTGAACAAGTCGCGTGACATTGTTTGTCTTGATTGCTTCACGAGGGTTGTGACTGCCTCATTTTGCGGTCGACGAAGGATAACCATTGTGGTTGTCAATCTTTGGACCTTTTGACTTGGATAACCATTGTGGTTTCGGGTCTTTGGACCTCTTGATTAGCATAGTAGAATGCAATGGATCTTCAAATACACTCCTTTATGAAAGTCTGAACGCTTGGTCTGACTGGCTGACATCTACCCTGCCCCTGGGTTACCTGTGAGGGTTTTTTATGTGAAAAGAAACTCCTACTTCAAGGCTCAAAGGGGTTAGCGAGGGTCTATCTTCCTTATATCTCCAGTGTTTAGGATTTGAAACAATGCCTGTACATCGTCAACAGGGTCTTACTTGAGAGCACACAATTCAGAGATATTGCGTTTTTGTTTCGTCATTCTCCTTCATAGAATTTAAGCATGACAATTGGTATTGCGATATACATATGCAAAATTATAAGGGAATGCAAATGAATTTACTTCAAGAAAAACATGTGAGTTTTATTATTTCTAACATTCAAAAGCAAACAAATTTCATACATGTAGACAAATGTTTAACACATAAAAGAAACTACAAATGGAAATGCAGTAAAGAAACTGAATATTGTCGTAGTTGAGGAGGCTTGGCTCCGTCTGGACCTATCAGTCTTGGATACTTTCAACGATCAAAATCTCTTTCACAGACTGGTAATTTTCAATTCGCAGTGGTATACCTAACCATGGCAGTCATACCTCTTCTTCTAGCTATTCTGACTCTGACGCGAGACATCTGAAGGAAAGAGTGAAGCTGGGGAGTAAAGTTGCCCCATAAGGTTGCTCGGAAAGACCTGACGATCTTCTGCCTACGTATCTCCATTGACTGATGACCAATGAAGAATCAGAGCGACGTAGTTCCCCTCAATAGGGATGAAAAATGAACAATGAAGAAAGGCAAACACATAAATGCCATCACTGAGAGTATTTGAATACTGCTGGCTTTATTTGCTTCATGAATACCCTAGCATCCTGGGTGATTAACTTGAAGACTTCAGCTTAACATGAACCATTTGGTAGAATAACCGTGACACTGGTTCCGTCGTGATTAGGCATCAGACTTTGGAGTACCCTTGGATGAGGAGAAAAATTGATTGTCTTGGACTCAATTAGGTCTTGCACCTTGTTCTGAAAAGCCCAACATTTCTCAATACTGTGCCCCTGGGCACCTGAATGGAATTCGCACTTGGAGTGTGGATCAAAATTTGGTGGTAGATTATCAGCAGAAGGAGCTCTCATGGTACGGAGCTCAACCAGGTTCAACTTCAGAAGTTCTGGAAGCAATACAGCATATGGACATGGGATAGGATCAAGTCTGCGGTTCTTCGCTCTTGTTCTTTCCTGAAACTGTCTCTGTACCTGTTGTTGTTGACCCTGTGGTCGTGATTGAAAACTTCGTGGTTGACATTGCGTTGGACGCCTGACATGTCCCTGTACTTTCTTACTCGTACTTGGACGAGGAGTGAATGAAGATTGTTGATGCAGCCCCTTTGAAGACTTGGGCTGAGCAATGGTTCTGGAAGAAGGAAAGTTGACCACTTCTTTTGTATTCCTGCATGCTGAAGGAGGAGTTAGCTCGTGACACTCAATCAACCCCATTTTGAACAGTTGTGGACATAATTCAGCATAAGACACGGGTGTCGGATCAATAACCCTTTCTTGCTCCTGTTGATGACATGTTGCTAGCAATGGAGGAGCTATAGCCGAAATCGGTTGAAGTATTTCTTCTGGAAACCAAGGCGTAGCAGCTGAGGAGGATCCCTGATAAGGAAAGAAAGTGCTCACTTCTTTGGTAACGATTGGTGTAGGATCATTCAGTTCACATGTGGAGTTGATTCCTATCTGATGCTCTTCCTGACTGACGAGTGACAATTGCTGGTGAAGAGATTCGAACTGTAAAGGAAATCCATCTAAAGAACCCTGATTTATTGGACATCCCAAAGAGATGGGAGAAACATGACATTCTGTTTGAAAAGCAGACACACATCTATTTTCCTTTTTCGATATAGTATTCATGATTCCTGTAAGCAACTTTATCTGAGTCTTCATCAGGTTGAATTCTTCTCTCAACAACTTCTGATCCTGGGACAACGCTCGAATGTCCACTACAACATGCCCCAGTTGGGCCTTCATCTCGGTCACCTCCGCTCGGAGTTGTTCCATGTCTAAACCTTGACAGTCGTGATTCAAATTGACCATTCTCGAGAGAAACCAGGTCAGGATAAGAATTTGTCTCTGAACACCTGTAAAAAATGCAAGGATGTATGCAAATGCCATGTTCGGTTATTTCCAAGGAATCCATCTGTTTTGATCCAAGTTTTAATGCAGAAGAAAATCCGACATAGTTCAGATATGGGATCCTTAGAAGTAACTGAACATGTATCCTAAAATGCTATGATGTCATGTATGCAACTGGCATGTGGTCAGCGGTCCGACGCTGGTATGGATCAGATAACCAAGTGTTGGTGAAGATCATGAGATCAGTATCTCTGTGCAGAAGTTCCATAATTCTCAACCAAGTATCATATAGGACCGGATCATATCATTGAGTAACACTGGCAAAAGCGGTTATGTTGGAAGTTTTAGGGTTCCTGCAAACCTGTAAACCCCTCCCAATCTCACGGGTATGCTACTACGGGTCAACATCACGGACTCTCAAAGCCGAATAGCAATAATACGTTCACCATTTCCGAGAAATGGCTCATGACCAAATCAGGGAATCGGTTTGGCATTATGTACTACTCAGGGAGGCCTCAGCTGAATTCCGGAAAAACAAGCATCCCTCATAAGTTCCCGGCTTCAAGCACTGAAGTCGAGAAACAATAGTACATTCATCCCGAAGGGTACAATACTACCGTCATACGACCAGTTGCTTTAACCAGGTTCCTACGAGAGAACAAGGTCATCCTATGCGATTTCCTAGTGGGCCCTCGGGTGCGAATGGGTTTGCCACGAAATGTGGTCTGCCACTGTCACCACTGGAGAGGGTTGTTTCCACTAAGGTCCTCGAAGATCGGTTCCCAGTGTTAGCAGCTCAGGTGGGAACATTCTATGGTCTGCCTAGGCAGTATAGAACATATCCCAAGAGAGCCTGATCTGGGTGTGGGACTCGTGAAAACTACACGTGCTCAAGACCACGCAAGCCACACGACTGCCCACTCTAAATCCTATGTGTATACTCAAGCCGGGTATTTGGCTTATCTCACAATAATCCCATCCCGCCAAGGAAAACCAGAACAGCCAGTACAGTATGCCAGTATATGCGACAGTAAAGTAAAGTGCAGAAAGCCGTAAATAAAGCTGTAAAGGAAAGCGATAAACTGTAAACAAAACAGTAAAGCTAAACTAAAGCATAACAGCGAATGAATAAGCACCCAAAGAAAACAATAACAGACAAGCGCTAGGATTGACTCTCAAAGGGGAGATTAGAATTTCTAAAAGTCCCCAGCAGAGTCGCCAGCTGTCGCTCCCGGGATTTTCATCCTAGTACAAACGCGAAAGTGGCGCGGAAAAGTTAGAGTCGCCAGCCAGACATTTTTATCCCAAAGGAATGGGAAAGGTAATGTTGCACAAACCTAAGGAAGAAGGAAATGGACGAGGCCTTGCGAACCAAAGATCTGGATACGGGAGTCGGTTACGAATTGAGAAGGTATTAGCACCCCAATCCGTCCGCCGTACCCGACGGGATCCACGCTTATAGGTCTATTTTCAAAGGGTGAGAAATAATATGCTGTTCGAATGAAAGAATCGCTTTCTGGAATGAAATGGAAATGAGGAAAGAAATGAAATTAACAAATGGGAATAAAGGGGGAAAATGTAGGGAAAAGAAAGATTATGCTCGAATGGGCCCTACCCCACTGCCTACGTACCTCATCGGGATAAATGAGGATCAGAGACGCCGTAGTTCGTCTAACTAAGGCTTACACTCGTTTGTGGTTTTTAGGATGACGTTGCCATAGCTCTAGCTCAGGTGTTACCGGCTCTGACTCGAGGGTGTTTACCGTGTTGCTGTTTGAACTGTCGAGACAAGTCATGAAGAGTATGAGATGAGAAAGAAGACGTGACTTCTTGGTTTGTTGTTTTTTAGAAGAAGTGTTTTGAATTTGTGTTTATTGAATGTACAACACTAAAGACTATGACACAGGAGTGAATACTTTCCAAGATCGCCCCTAATGGAACGTTTGTAAAGCATCCTAGAAGAGTGAAGGAGACCTCCACTAATCATTTCCCGTATAGCTTAAGGCTCGTGACGCATTGTACACCTTTTCCTTTATTAAGTGTTTTTGATTTTCTTTTAAGATGAGAAGAGGCTCAAGTTATAAACGGTAAACATTCTAAGGGGAACTAGACTTACCCTATGTTAGTTTGAATTCATGGATAACCTATGGTTAGTGAGGTTTGCAATTAAAATCTACCTAAGAGATATAAGAGATATAAGACTAAACATGCAAGTAAACGAAATTAGTAATGAGCAATAGGGTCCTCCTAGGTCATGGTAGGTAAAAACGCATATGAAATGTAAACGGGATGAAACAATGAGGTGTGTGGGTCGGTTGCGTGGTGCTAAGACACACGACTTATGGTATGAAACATGCAAGGTTTGATTTTGGTTGAATGGAGTGGAACGAAGGTGATCGTGGAACCCTAAAATAATATGAACTTTTATTTATTTATTTGAAAATATACTCGACGTTGGATCGAATACTTTATTTGTTTTTTTGAAGATTTTCGCTTTCTAACGATTTGTTTTTATCTTTTCTAATCCTAATTAAGGAAATTATAAAAGCATACAAGTTCTAGGATATTACATCACAACGCATACAAAGTATAAAACACAATTAAGGCATAAAAATATCCAAGTCCAATAAGCCACTCCTTGAAAACATACCTTGCACAAAAAACAACAACAAATAGTTAGTGAATGATATGAATTATGAATATGCATAATGTGAAGGAATGAATTAAAATGACAAAAATATTAAAAGTCATGGAAAAAATATGAAATTAAATTCCTGAGGTCTTCAACTTGATTATATTATTGTGCTAAAAAATCTCTAAAAAATTCTTATTTTAATTATGGTAAATGACCACCTATTTCTATGTAAAGTTCCAACACAAATTTGCACAAATTACACTATCAAAACAATAGAAAAAATGCCCTAAAAAATACACAAAAAAATATTATAGGTACTTCTATTTGTCCTTTGATCATGGCAAAAAGAATGGGCAGAAAATATTATGGGAAGTGGCCTAAATAAATTGTACAAAATTATGTGTCTACATGAGAATTCAATACAAAATCAATTAAATTAAAATTCAAAATTAAATTGAAAAAAATGATTAAATTCAGAAAATAAAAATTGAGAATGTTTCTAAATTGACTTAATATTCTACTGTATTTTTTTATAGCATTTTAATATGTCTTCTAATATACTTTTGTGAATTAATTGAAAAGTGTATAGAAAAGAAAACAAAAGAAAAGGAGATAAGAGAGGGGGGGAGGAATTGCAATGTTTTCTAGTTAAAATTCAACTGGGCCTCAAATAAGGGGTGAAGATAGAAAATTCGAAGGCCCAAATGAATAGAAACCAGGGGGTAAAAAGAGAAATGTTTTTTACGCTAAAAAAACAAATGAACTCGTATTGGGGGTGTCAATAGTATTCAGACCCAAGCCCAAAATCTTTATCCTCAGCAAATCAGAAATAATAGTAGGGAAGTAATTGATTTTAATGAGTTTTATGGAGATTTTAGTAGTTTTCAATAGTATTAATCATAGTTTATGAATCTAATTAACCCAATTAAAAATAAAATCAATTCTTTAAACTTAAGAACAAAAACAAAAAAAGGACATTTCAGACCTTAAAACAATCGTATTTCTCCTCTTCACTCAATTTCCTACTCATGAAACCCTAGCCGCCGCTGCGCCGATTTCCCTCCGACCAATCGCTTTTTCAATCTCAAATTCCCTTCTCTGCTCCGCCGTATCGTCGTCGTCACCACCAAAGCATCGTCGTCTCGTCTTCCTCGGACAACCTCACCGCACCATAACGCGCTCCTTCGTCCGTCTCTCTTTCAACCCCATCGCTCCTCAACTTCTCCGATCCTAAACGCGTTGGGAATACGCTTAACCATCAAATTGAAGCTCATCTTTGGAGGTTTGGCTCCACAACTCCGGCGATTTCATCAAGATTCGCGGCGAAGTCGTCGAATCCGTACAACAGGACCGGATGTGATGATGCAAGGTT
The DNA here is from genome assembly GCA_963966055.1 of Lathyrus aphaca. NCBI lineage: Eukaryota > Viridiplantae > Streptophyta > Magnoliopsida > Fabales > Fabaceae > Lathyrus > Lathyrus aphaca. Next base: position 510,265,092 of record OZ014523.1, on the reverse strand, counting down.
TCAAATACCTTCAAGTCTTCTTCTTTTTTGTTTCGGCTATAACTCCTCCCTTCTCCTTACGATTCTGTATTGGTGGTGGGAGTTATGGTTGATGGTGATGCTGTTAATCCATGAACCACGACGTCGACGTGTTCTTGCAGTGCATCGCGAATTGATTAATATCTGCCGATGTTGTATCGAGATTTTCGTGATGAAGAAGATGAGGTTGACTTCGAATCATCAAGAAAATTCAGGCAAATCTCTTCACTCCTTTCTTTTCTTTTCACCGATGCGGTTATGAATCCTTGTTGTTATGCTAATTCCATGTGCTTGATGAATCTGTACTTGAAAAAATTGGTTCTTGATTATGCAGATTGTTGGACAATGACGAAGGATTGCAGATGAATACTGTTGCGGTATTGCGAGATGGACGAAGAAAGGAATACAGATGATTAGTGAGTGAGGAGAATGGAATCGGTTGATGATTGAAGTCTTGCGGGTTAAAGAAGGAGGGGTCGGAGAGGAAGGTGGATGCTGAGGTAGTAGAAGATGGATATTGGAGAAGATGATTGAAGCTAGAAGAACAAAGGAGAGTGAAATGAGTCAAAAGCCTTGGTGAAAAAAAAGTGAAGATTAATCCAGCCCCTAAAAAACTCATCTCACTTCTGATTTTATAGAGAGGATTCCCAGACTCCCAGAAATTCAGGTAAATCAGTTAAAAACTGTTGTGAATTGGTTAAAGCAGTTAGAGTTTGTTGATCAGTTAGGGGTTGTTAGAATTCTGTTAGGGTGGTTATAAATTTTTTGTTCGTGACAGATGGTCATAATTTGATCTTTATACTTATTTGTAGCTGCAAATTGGTCCCTCTTTATTTGATGCATTGACAAACTATAACTTGCTCTTGTGTTAATTTTCTTGGATGTACCTCTTTTGACAAAAAACTACGTTGTAAAGCTGCTGCTGCCGATTTATCACTGATAGAAGTTTCGGCATGCTAGTCGTTATTTTTGCTGTTTTGACCATTAAGATAATTAAGACTAGAGCTGACAGTTAGTGATCTCTGTTGAATATATTGATGAATCATTGGCATTTTCTTGAATCTTTGCAGGTTGGAGGTCAATTAAAGATGCGTGGAACAAGGCCAGCAGTCCTTCTTTTAATGATGCAACACTGACTTCGGTAATAACGCCATTTGACGTCTCGCGACTCTGTACAGGTGGTTTACCAGCATGTCCATTTGCAGTATCGGATTTGCTTATAGTGGATGCGTCCAACAAGTCCCTTACTTCTTCTTTAAGAATCTCGATACCGGAAACATACAGCCGAAGTTCAATTCGCAACAGGATGGTTTCTCTCATAGCTTGTTGTTGGTTGCTATCTTGCAATATTTTGTAGATTGCTAATTTTTCCTATCATCATGTTTATTCTCTTATGAACTTTTCCTTGTAACAATAATTCCATATGTAACTGAATTCTTAATTAAATCAACATTTAGTTTTCTGTTATCTCCCCTTTTTTTACATTATTATTATTTTTGATTGGTTTTCCTGATATGATTTTATTGGGTTATTAGGTTTATAATACCCTTTTACATATTCCCATTTGTGTTTCATGCTTTGAATCAATGAATTTTGGAGTGAACCAAAAACAGGCTTAGGTCTTTGTGGCCCTTGCGTGTATGTACGCGGAACATGGCATCATGGCTCCATCACTTTCTTCCTTTATTCATTTTTTTGCCTATTATATTTTTTTGGTTAATGATATAAAGCAAAAGGTAAATGACCTCAACAACATATGGGCTTTGTGATCTCTACTTATTTTTAATTCTAAAACAAGCAAACATAGTGAATGTAATGGGCCTGATTTAGAGATGCAGGACTTAGAAATTTGAAAAGGATGGTAGGTGTAGACAAAAGGATGGTCCAAATTTGAAGTTTGATTGATTGGATTTGAAATAAGAATGAATAATGGATGAAAACTTGGTTTAAGATGGCATAACGGATAATAATAAAAAAAATGTGGATTGAATAGGATAAGGGAAATATGAACGGTATAGATAATGGGCTTTGAATTGGCGTTTGAATCAAACTCTCTGGACAAATCATAATACATTCCTGTGAAGCTTGCGTACCCAGGAACCACTCAGATGGAGCCATGATCCTAAACTAAACCATGTTACCTTTTCCTCTCGACTCTACAACGTTACTTTGATGTACCTGAGAATTCTCTGCAAAGGACGATCCTAATCACATGCTAGTGAATGCAGAAAGACGACGCATTTTAATAACGACATATCCAAGTTTTGAGGGTCCTTATGAAAATCATAATCGTGAGGGTAAGCCCTAATCAATGATTCACTTATTTTCCAAGGAAACAAACTGCAAAAAGGGGACAAACCCCAAGGTACTGCGCAACCCACATTCTTCCAAACCATTGCTCCTGGTAGCAGACGTAGGCCGACAAATGCCTGATGGAAATACAGATGAATGCGAGGCATCAATCCTTTTAGATAATAATAATTTAGAGGGCAAATTTTGGGGTGTTACAGAAGGGTCAAAACTGAATGCCAAGCCGGATACCTTGAGAACAAATAAGCATACTGCATTGCATGCTAACCCTTTGTTTGTTTTGTAGGTTTTTTTGTTTTGTTGTTGCTAACTCTGTTGTGATGTTCAGGAATTATTGCTCGGCGATGAGGGTTCCCACTCAACAGGCCACATAGATACCCTACCCGAAACAATCTTCCGGGCATTCAGATGGATCAGATGCAGCAAGACCTTACTGAGGTCAGGAACCAAATGACCAACGAGAGGTTGGAAATGCGGAACCAAATGACACAGTTTATGGAAGTAATGAACAACATGGCTCAAAGCCAGGAGAGGCTCAGAGCTTTGGTGGAAGGGAGAAATCAGGAAGATCATCAGCCAGGGACTGCTGGGACTAGCAACAATGAAAGAGTCCAACCACATGTCAATCCCCCAGTCTTTGGCCCCCACCTCCATCCAGAGGCCAACATTCCAGTCAATATACAAGGGACTGCTACAGCCGGGAGGGTACTGCAAGAAGACCCTCAAGAAGACCAGTTCACAGTAATGGGAGCCGGGGAAGAGGCTTATGATAGAAGATTGGACGAGATAGCTGAGAAGTTAAGGTCCTTGGAGTCTCAAAACTCTTTGGGGTTCGATGTTATGGATATGGGCTTGGTAGACGGGGTCAGGATTCCCCACAAGTTTAAGCCACCATGTTTTGAAAAGTATAATGGGACTTCTTGTCCCCGAACCCATCTGCAATCTTTTCTCAGAAGGCTAAAGGCCTATACCATGGACGAGAAGCTGTGGATGTTCTACTTTGAGGATAGCTTGACTGGAGCTTCAAGGGAATGGTATTCCCATCTGACAAGAGCAACTATTAGATGCTGGAAGGACCTGACAGAGGCCTTCATCAGACAATATCAGTATAATCTAGATATGGCACCCAACAGGACCCTCCTAATGGGAATGTCACAGTCATCTAGAGAGAGCTTCAGAGAATATGCTCAAAGATGGAGACAGCTTGCTGCTGCTGTCCAGCCACCTATGTCAGAACGGGAAATGGCGGATATGTTCATGAACACCCTTCAGGGAACCTATATTGATAGGCTAGCTGCCTTCTCATCTACCAGCTTTGCAGATGTTTTCATAGCCGGGGAGAGAATTGAAAGCCTATTAAAAATGGGGAAGATCTCAGACAATGGTGCAAGCTCATCCAGTAATGCAAGAAAGCCTTTTGCAGGCCCACGAAGGACTGGTGAGACTAATGCCATCCACACCAACAGGGGTAGGCCCCAATATGTTCACAGATCTGTGGCTGCAGTCACTATCCCTGCTCCAGCTCATCCACAACCTGTTTATCAACCTCCTCAGCAAAACTATCAGCCACAACCTCAATACCATCAACAAAATCAGTATCCTCCAAGGAATTACAACAACAGCAACACCAACAACAATAACCAACAAAGGCCATTCCAACAAAGGCCATCTCAAGCTAACAGAGTGATCGATCCGATCCCCATGCCATATGCTACCTTGCTGCCACAACTCCTGAAACTCAACCTAGTTGAGCTAAGGACGTTGGCACCTCCGGATCCCAACAGTCTACCCAGGAATTACGACTCCAACGCTAGGTGTGCCTTTCATTCAAACGCACCTGGCCATAGTACGGAAAAGTGCAGAGCCTTGCACATGAAGGTACACGACCTGGTAGACTCAAAAGCTCTGAATTTTGCACCACCACCCAATGTCAACAAAAATCCTATGCCAAACCATGGTGGTCCCCGAATCAACGCTATTGAATAAGACAAGCCGTCTTATTTAATAACCAGTGTGGGTCAGATCCGGACACCGTTGGTAGAAATCAAAGCTCAGCTCTTGGAATGTCACATGTTCCCGGGGTGTGAGTTGGGGTGTGCTTACTGCAATATCTCAGTAAATGGGTGCGACAATCTGAGGAATGGCATAGATGGCCTTATTCAGAGTGGCCAACTCCAGATCACCACATCATTTCCAACAAATCCAGCAACCTCATCAGCAACGGTTTCAGAACCTCCTACAACTGCAGCAACCATTGTTCCTGACAATTCTTCGGCTTCATCAACTAGTACTTCATCCATCATCTCAAATGACCAGTTATCAACAAATTTTCCTGCTACAACTTCAGCTTCATTCCATTTTGAATCTCCTACAACAACAACGTCCATCCTTCCGACAATGTCTCCTACAACTCCAGCAACCAATCATGAAGATGTCTCTACTGTCACAATATTTTATGATCCTGAAAACAACTCTGCCTACAATTCAGAAAGTGCTGCTCCTGTTAGAGCACCAGTTACGATTTATTATGATCCACAAACAATTACAGTCCCTTCAGCAGCAGCCATCAGTCCAGTCACTGTCACAGTTCCTGGACCAGTACCATATGAAAGCAATAGGGCCATCCCTTGGCACTATGGCTCTGACGTGTACTGCGAAGGAAAAAGAATCACTCTTGAAACATCAACACCTGCACCACAAATAGATAATGTGGGAGGAGGCGGAGGCTTCACTCGAAGCGGACGTCTCTTTGCTCCACAAATTCAAAGACCCACTGCCGAAGCAGAAGCTGCTGCCAAGGCAAAAGGAAAAAGCCCGGTGCAGGAAGATCAAGCTGTTAAGGAAGCTTTGAAAACACCATTCGATCAAGAAGTTGATGAGTTTATGAGAATCATCAAAAAGAGTGATTACAAAATAGTGGATCAGCTTCACCAGACGCCATCCAAGATCTCTATCCTATCACTGCTTATGTGTTCCGAAGCCCATCGGAATGCATTACTCAAAGTCTTGCACGCAGCTTACGTGCCTGAAGAGATCACCGTCAATTAGTTAGAAACCGTGGTTGGAAATGTTACTGCTAGCAATGGGCTAGGGTTCACCAATACTGACTTGACAACGGATGGCCGCAACCACAACAAAGCCTTGCACATCACCATGGAATGCAAAGGAGCAGTCCTTTCTCATGTGCTGGTAGACACAGGGTCATCCCTTAATGTCTTGCCAAAGAAGGCCCTGGTGAAGCTAGAGTATGAAGGATTAGCATTGAGACCCAGCAACCTGGTGGTAAGAGCCTTCGATGGTTCTAAGAGGTCGGTTCTGGGGGAAATAGAGCTGCCTGTGACAATTGGCCCACAAACCTTTACAACTATCTTCTATGTGATGGACATTCAGCCTGCCTACAGCTGTTTGTTGGGTAGACCTTGGATTCACGCCGCTGGCGCAGTAACGTCTACCCTTCACCAGAAGTTAAAATTTGAATGGGAAGGCCAAGTTGTTACAATCTGTGGGGAGGAGGATATATTTGTTAGCCATCTGGCTACTTATAAGTATATTGAGATGGATGGGGAGATCCATGAAACAATGAGCCAAGGTTTTGAGGCCTTGAATGTCAATGAAGCATCTGCCGTATCTGGAATCTCCATGTCGTCTTATCAGCAAGCCCGGAAGGTTGTTGAAGAGGGAACTGCCCAAGGCTGGGGCAAGGTCGTATCTGTGGAAGAGAAGAAAGACAAGTTTGGGTTGGGTTACAGACCAACTCAACAGAATCAAGCAGAGGCTGCTGAGAAGCCTGGTTTTGTCAGTGGGGGGATGCTTACCCCTGATGCTATCAACAATTTGGAAGACGAGCTGGAAGAGGAGCGCAATCTGGAGAATTGGATTCGTCCAAAGATCCCGGGGAGCAGTGTCTCGAACTGGTCTTCCCAGGAAATTATAAGAGTTACTCATGCAGAGTAATTATTATTTCCTGTATTTTTATAGCATGCATCAAAGTCTTGCATCTTGCCCAAGATGACAAGACTCATTTTGTAATCGGGTCATCTGTACTTTTTTGTGCAAACAAGATTAAATCAATGAATATCAGACATCTTTTTGCAAACGAGTCTTTTTCTTTTCTGCTCACTGTTTTTCCATTTTTCTTTTTGTACAAAAAAAATAAATGGCGATGTTTTCAAAATGATAACTTTATTTCACTTTTCTAAGCAAGATTAAAATCAATCACTAAAATGAACAAACTGAACCCTTGCAGAGAATGCCTTCCAGACAGCACCGACAACAGCACGTCTATGACTACGTACGACTTTGACAATCCGATCAATCAAGCTGATGAAGGGGTTGAAGAAGAATATGAGCTTCCTGAAGAGCTAGCCAGGTTGTTAAGACAAGAGGAAAAGGTTATCACTCCTCATCAGGAGGAGGTTGAAGTGATTAATCTTGGTACAGATGAAGACGTGAAAGAGGTTAAAATCGGGGCCTGCCTGCAAGACTCAGTGAAGAGACAACTGATTGATCTGCTTCAAGAATATGTGGACGTGTTTGCTTGGTCGTATCAAGACATGCCCGGGTTGGACACCGACATTGTTATGCACAAGCTGCCTTTGAGAGAAAAGTGCCCACCGGTCAAACAGAAACTGCGCCGAACTCGCCCAGACATGGCTATGAAAATCAAGGAAGAGGTACAAAAGCAGTGGGACGCCGGGTTCCTTGCTGTAACTAGCTATCCGCCGTGGGTTGCTAATATAGTACCTGTGCCTAAGAAGGACGGCAAAGTAAGAATGTGTGTTGACTACCGGGATCTGAATAGAGCCAGCCCGAAAGATGACTTCCCATTACCTCACATTGATGTATTGGTGGATAACATGGCTCAGTTCTCGGTATTCTCCTTCATGGACGGATTTTCAGGATACAATCAGATTAAGATGTCACCTGAAGACATGGAGAAGACAACATTCATCACACCTTGGGGCACGTTCTGTTACAAAGTGATGCCATTCGGACTGAAGAATGCTGGAGCAACATATCAACGGGCTATGGTGACATTATTCCACGATATGATCCATAAGGAAATCGAGTGTTATGTGGATGATATGATTGCCAAGTCCCTTACAGAGGAAGATCACCTGGTAAATCTGCTCAAATTATTCAAGCGTCTGAGGAAGTACCAACTAAAGCTGAACCCCAACAAATGCACATTCGGGGTGCGATCCGGTAAGCTGCTGGGCTTTATTGTAAGCGAGAAAGGGATTGAAGTTGACCCTGATAAAGTCAAAGCTATTCAAGAGATGCTTGCACCGAGGACTGAGAAAGAAGTTTGAGGGTTCTTAGGTCGATTGAATTACATTTCACGGTTCATATCTCACCTTACAGCAACCTGTGAACCCTTGTTCAAGGTGTTAAGAAAAGAACAGACGGTCAGGTGGAACGAAGACTGCCAGAAGGCTTTTGACAAGATCAAGGAGTATTTGCAAGAACCTCCAATCCTCATGCCTCCAGTTGAAGGAAGACCTCTGATAATGTACTTGACAGTATTAGAAGAGTCAATGGGGTGTGTGCTGGGCCAGCATGACGAGTCTGGTCGAAAAGAGTATGCAATATACTACCTAAGCAAAAAGTTTACCGACTGTGAACAACGTTATTCACTGCTCGAGAAAACTTGTTGTGCTTTAGCGTGGGCTGCTCGCCGACTGAGACAGTATATGCTGACCCACACTACTTTATTGATCTCAAAAATGGACCCAGTTAAGTACATTTTCGAGAAGCCAGCTCTTACCGGACGGGTTGCAAGATGGCAAATGATTCTCACGGAATACGACATACAGTACACATCTCAGAAAGCCATCAAGGGCAGTGTACTATCTGAATATCTTGCTGAGCAACCCATTGATGACTACCAGCCTATGAGATTTGACTTCCCTGATGAAGACATCATGTTCATAAAATCAAAAGATCATGAAGAGCCTATTCACACTGAAGGGCCTGACCCGGAAGAAGAATGGACTATGATGTTTGACGGGGCTGTTAACATGAATGGTCGTGGTGTTGGTGCAGTACTCATTATACCCAAAGGAGTTCACATGCCTTTCTCGGCAAAACTCACTTTCAACTGCACTAACAACGAAGCTGAATACGAAGCCTGCATTATGGGTCTTGAGGAAGCCATTGACCTCAGGATCAAGACATTGACTGTATTCGGAGATTCAGCTCTGGTAGTTAATCAAACCAACGAAAAATGGTACACCCACCAGGATCATCTGATACCTTACAGGGATTATACAAGGAAGTTATTGACTTTCTTCACAACAGTCAAACTTGAGTATATCCCTCGGGACGAGAATCAGTTTGCAGATGCACTGGCTACCATTTCATCCATGATCAAAGTTCAAACTGCTAACTTTGTACCTCAGATTTCAGTGTCCAGACTTGACAGACCAGCATATGTGTTCGCAGCAGATGTTGTCAAAGATGATAAGCCTTGGTTCCATGACATTAGGTGCTTCTTGGAGGACCAAACATACCCACCTGGGGCATCTTCCAATGATAAGAAGACTTTGAGAAGGCTTGCTGGTAGTTTCTTTCTGAACACTGACGGATCTTTATACAAGAGAAACTTTGATATGGTACTCCTCAGATGCGTTGATAAGACGGAAGCAGACTTGTTGATGCATGAAGTGCACGAAGGATCCTTTGGTACCCATGCTGGAGGACATGCCATGGCTAAGAAATTGTTAAGGTCAGGCTATTACTGGATCACAATGGATGCAGACTGTTGTGCCTACGCCAGAAAATGCCATAAATGCCAGATTTATGCGGATAAGGTGCATGTGCCTCCCAACCCTTTGAACATAATGTCTTCACCATGGCCCTTCGCCATGTGGGGCATTGATATGATTGGCAAGATTGAGCCAACTGCTTCAAATGGCCACAGATTCATCCTGGTTGCCATTGATTATTTCACCAAGTGGGTCGAAGCAGCTTCCTATGCCAATGTTACAAGACAAGTGGTAGCCAGATTTCTGAAGAGAGATATCATCTGTCGGTATGGAGTTCCCGAGCGAATCATTACTGATAATGGTTCTAACTTAAACAACAAAATGATGGCTGAATTATGCCGGGACTTCAAGATCCAACATCACAATTCTTCTCCCTACAGGCCAAAGATGAATGGCGCTGTTGAGGCAGCTAATAAGAATATCAAGAAGATTGTGCAGAAGATGGTAGTCACTTACAAAGACTGGCATGAAATGTTACCGTTTGCCTTGCATGGGTACCGCACGTCAATCAGAACATCCACTGGGGCAACACCATATCAACTTGTGTATGGTATGGAAGCAGTCCTACCTGTTGAAGTTGAATTGCCCTCTCTACGGGTATTGATGGATGTTAAACTGAGTGAAGCAGAATGGGTTCGGTCCCGATACGAACAACTGAGTCTGATCGAAGAGAAGAGATTGGCTGCAATCTGTCATGGGCAGTTGTATCAGAAGAGAATGAAGAAAGCCTTCGATCAGAAAGTCAGACACCGAGGGTACCAAGTAGGAGATCTTGTGCTGAAGAGAATCCTCCCTCCTCATACAGACCACAGGGGCAAATGGACTCCAAATTATGAAGGACCATTTGTTGTAAAGAAAGTTTTCTCCGGTGGAGCACTGATGCTCAACACCATGGATGGTGAAGATTTCCCGTCCCCTGTGAATTCAGATGCAGTTAAAAAATACTTCGCATAAAAATGACCCGCTGGACACAAAAACAGAATGTAAGTCCAGGCAAAAATAGGGCATCCCGGCGAGTCAAAAACAGAATGAAAGACTCGGGCAAAAATAAGGGAAAATAAATAAAAAATGTACACCCGCTGAGTTGAAAATCCGCATTGGACAGCTCAGGCAAAAATGGGTATCCCGATGGATTGAAGACCCGAAAGGGCGATCCATGCAAAATAAGGGAATAAGCGAACAACTGCATTCTGAATTCGTCTGTATCACTTACAACTTGGAAAGCTTCAAAAGGGTCAAGTTTTAATCAGAATCAACTTTCTTCAGAAAGCAAGACGAAAAGAACGTCATTGTCATACGAGTCATAGCAGAAGAGGAAGCTCCCTGAAAGCGTCGCCAACATCGCCAGCACTTTGTTTCTCAATTTGTAACAATCTCTTCATTTTAGGAGATTTGTTTCCTTGACTGTATCTTGCCAATTCAGGGCACATGAATTAATAAAATCAGATTTTTTTCAGTCATGTTTCGTCTTGTACATTTTTATTTGCAAAGAATGTCTGATGTCTCTAAAAAACTGATTGCATGAGTACATATGTTTTTTCTCTAAAAATAATAAAAAACACATGCCTACAGGGAATGTACTTACTCTAAAAAATTCTTAACTCCTATGACGGGATCCAGTAAAAGATATCTCGGGACCATTGGTGCGTTTCCTTGTCTTTGCAGGATTGCAGGTATCCAGAACGCAACTTGGGGCATACAAGCTACACCCCCAGCAAGCTGGAAATCCAACACTTATTCTTAGCACCAGAGGTGTCTCTCCCCAGCTGAGTTGCTTCTTCCCCAGCTGAGTTGCTAACAACTTTCCCCAACCGTAGTGCCAATCATTCTTCCTCAGCAGAATGCAAAAGTCAGGGAATCATCTCCCCACAGATCCTCAGCCTCCATTCAGAAGAGCAACTCATGAAGGAGTCACAACAGAGTACAGAAAGCTTCTACAAACCCCAGCTGGGTCCCATATTATAAAGATATGTCAACCAGTGGCATATATCCCCAAGCAAATACATCTCACCGGATCTACCAATGATCTCATCCCCAGCTGGGATGTCCATTTCAAGCAGATCAACCAGAGATCTTCACAGCAATGGGATCCGAATCCCGGTTTGATATCTTTGCATAATCATGGCATTTGCATCATATTCACCCACAAAGCGTAGCATTCCGTCTAATACGGAGCATTACGGCAAAAAAATCAAATACATAGCATAATCATAAGTCATGTTATGAATCGAACACTTGTGAATAAATAATCATCCATCAGAATACAGAGTACTTTCCTCAAAATCACCACCAAAGTTCCCAGCAAAAGCAGTTGCCTCTCAAATCACAAACACCAGTATATACGCCTTTGGACACCCGTCCGTGTCATCACTCCCCAGTAAAGTCGCCTGAACACTCTTTACAAACAAAACCCCCGTATTACAGATACTTCCTGACACCCGTCCGTGTCAAATCACCAGCAGAAAGCCAAAGACATCCTCTTTGCACTCACATATACCTATACACTTCCTTGACACCCGTCCGTGTCATCTCCCCAGCGCAGTCGCTTACACTTGTACAACCCATATACTTGTTGATATTACTATACTTTTCTCTCTTGACACTCGTCCGTGTCACTCTCCCCAGCAGTTGAACACTCATCTATACAATACTCATACTCACTACTCATGATACACCTATGCAGATACTCGCCCGTCTTTTGTGTATATCATTTATATCCCCACAGATTCAACAATAGTCCTTGTTCTTTGTTAACCAGTTGGTACTCGTCCGTACCATCATCTCAGAACATTGCGTCTAGTGTTTGTTTCTACATGATACTCGTCCGTATCATAGTCTTAAGGATGCTCGTCCGCATCTTTAATCCATACACTGTGTCAAACACTTATATCTTCCTGAATATAGATAATCGTCTGTGTCTACTATTCCCCAGAAGAGTCCCCTCAGATGCAACACTCGTCCGTGTTCTTTGTTAACCCGTTGATACTCGTCCGTATCATCATCTCTGAACATGTGTCGGTATTTGTTTCTACCTGATACTCGTCTGTATCATAGTCTTAAGGATGCTCGTCCGCATCTTTAATCTATACCCAAACATCTAAACACTTATACCTTTTACTTCTTGGATGTAGATACTCGTCCGTATTTGCTATTCCCCAGTAGATCGCCAACAAAGAAAGTTTTCCTTTTCTTATCTGACACTCGTCCTGTGTCATGATAAACCCTGAGAGCAGCCGTACCCTGCTAGGTGGTCGTCCTCCACCTCTTGATGGTCGTCCTCCATCATGCTCATCCGATGGCCGTCCCCATCGTTGTTTTTAGCAGCCGTCCCCTGCTAGGTGGTCGTCCTCCACCTCTTGATGATCGTCCTTCATCACTTTATCCAATGGCCGTCCCCATTGTTGATTGTTGGTTATCTGGCATTCGTCCTATGTCATGACAAACCTTGAGAGCAGCCGTCCCCTGCTAGGTGGTCGTCCTCCACCACTTGATGGTCGTCCTCCATCATGATCGTCCGATGGCCGTCCCCATCGTTGACCCTTTTTCTATCCGGCATTCGTCCTATGTCGCGATATTTTCGGCAGCCGTACCCTGCCAGGTGGTCGTCCTCCACCTTAGATGACCGTCCCTCATCTTAACCCCAACAGAGCAGCCGTCCCCTGCTAGGTGATCGTCCTTCACCTTTGATGACCATACCTCATCATCTGTTTATTTAATTTATTCTTTAACCCGATGGCCGTCCCCGTCGTGGTCCCTTTTCTTTTTAGCCGATGGCCGTCCCCATCGTTGGTTACTTTACTTTATGAACTTGATGGCCGTCCCCGTCATGTTTCATTAATCCCCAGAGAATTTTACAGCTTTATCTTGAAGGCCGTCCCCATCATGATATCCTATTTTTCCCAGCTAGTCGGCCGTCCCCGTCTTGGCTTTACTTTTTATCCCCAGCATGTCGGCCGTCCCCGTCATCGCTTTACCTTTTATCCCCAGCATGTCGGCCGTCCCCGTCATTGCTCTCTACCCAGCAGTCGTCCTCTGCTCGATGGTCGTCCTCCGTCGCCCACACTTTACAATATACTTTATTTTCCTTTTACAATCTATATCCCTTTTCTTCTTCATTTCTGTGAGTGCAAATTTTGGACTGTCTTTGGTATTCAACCACAAGTTATCTTGTTTGCCTGTTAAGCCGATGCTTACATCCTGCACAGCTAACTCATGTTTGAATAGGGGCAGCTGTAAACACCCCAAATTTGCCCTCACCCATTCCCACCATGGCTTGTGATCATTTCATATGCATAAACACAATCATACCATCTCATATTACATTTTTGAATTCACTGCATTGGTTCTAAGTCATCTGCATCTAGGGTTTGTGATCTGAGCAATCCAAGAGCTTCTTGAGCCACTCCAAAGGCCACCAATCACTTCAAAGGGATCCATATGTGTTCAATCATCATAATACATCCTCTCAAAGTCAAGAATGCCAAAGAATCACAAGAACTGGGATTGGTGTGGATGCAGAGCCAGGATAGACTGCACAGTTGACCTAAAATTAGGGTTTTGGTTTCAGAGGCCATAACTCCAAATTTTTTGGTCATTCTTGTTTCCATTGGTCTCTATATGGTATAGGGAGTATGCATATCAATTTTCATGAAGAAATTCCATGGGGAAGTCATCTGATCAAGAGTTGACTTTCTGGACAAGCCAGTGCAAAATCAGGGCATCTGAGGCCCCCAATGACCCAACCAATGGGTGATCTTCATCATTTTGAGTGTATATGGTCTTTATTTGATCATGGAAGAAGGCTGAAGTTCACAAAAATCAAGAATTTGGAGTTTTTGCAAATGTTGACTTTTTGGGCATAGTTGACTTTTCAAGAATGTTCCATTTTAGGTCATTTTTCAAGCCTTGATTCTTGATCCAAAAATGCTTCAAATGGAAAAACTTTGGTCATGAAAGTGGTAGAATACATTTTTCCCTTTTCAAAAAGTACAAGAACATGATCAAATTCTTCTTGGATCAAAAGTTATGGTGTGACAAAGTTGGCAAAAATCATTGATTTTCAAGATGTGCACCAAATGTGAATTTTGCAAAATCATGAACCAATGCCATTTGTAACTTCTAATTCACTTCAAACCATGACATAAACATTCTATGTGACCTAAAAGTCAGAATTGAATCAAAAATCCTCATGTTTCATGGCTTATGGAATGAGAAAGTCACATGTGAACCAAGGTTGAAGCAACTTGCAAAACCACTCATCACACTTCCTACCACTTGCAACCTTGGATGCTGAGTTTTGCTAGCCTTTCCCCTCACCCTTGCTGCGTAGCCCCATGCTTTGTACTAGCCTAGAACCAAGCCATACCTCTCTTACACAAAAAGTGGACTTTTGGCAAAAGCAAACTTACCAATCAATAGAGGCCATGTCAAATCATCTGACCTATAGGATTATTTTATACTATCCTTTGGCAAGCAAAACATATGAAGAAGCAAGGCTGAAACACACCATAGCATCACATACACAAAAACACTCCATTTTGCATTTTCCTTCGAATCTGCCTCCACAAACTTCAAACATCCAAACCATTTTCACCAATCATCTCACCATGCTTCATTGAGTAGAAACCAACAAGATTCAAGCCTGAAACCATCATGAACTGAGCTTCACCATTTCTCATCCCCAAAACCAGAACTCTTCGAATCCCTTTATCCAGCCATCAAACACACCATTTTTCTTCACCAACAAGTCAAGCACACCTAAAGGAGCAGGAATCCACCATTGAAATGGCCTGAAACCTCCCCATTCCTGACTGTGCTATCTGCTACACCAGAGCTGTTCCTCACAAATCAGCCATCCACAAGAGCTTTGAAGCCTTCCATTAGCATCAGGGGAGACAAAGAAGTCCATTTGCACGCAAAGGAGGCTCTGGAAGCTCAGTTTTGAAGCTTTCCAGCTCAGGTATGAACATGAACACTTTCTCCCAAAGCTTGCATTTTAAGTTATAATATGATTGCTCATGTCTTGCTGATCATGGGGATGGTTTCAGAATCAAAAATAAGTGAAAAATGAGTTTGTATGATCCCTCTGAAATTTTTCCCGTGGATTTTATTTTCTTCGATTTGCATGATTCTTGGGGTTTAAATGTTGTTTGAGGTTGGATTCATGACCTAGGTTGTTAGAGGATCACTTAGGTGGGTTTAATTTGTGGAATAGGTGCCTGAATCATGTTTTAGGGTTTTTGGGGTGCCGGAGAAGATGACCGGAGCTTCTCTCCGGTCACCTGAGAGTGATTTGCCCTAATCTCAGGTCATTAGTGCCATTTGAATCTGGGACGTTGGATGCGTTGAAAAGGTTGACTTCGCGCGCGTGTAAACGGCTGAGATGCAATCATTAAACCCTAATCTTCATTATTTATTTAATTAATTGAGATTAACTCAGAATGAACCACAGCCGTCCAGATGCGCGCTGGTCAACCATTTCAAACCTAGGATTAATCCCAGCCTCTCCTTTCGTTTACTTTTCCATTTTCTTCATTTTTTATTTCATTTCTTTTCCTTTTATTGGTTTAATTTATTAAAAATAGTAAAAAATGTCTAAAAATTATGAAACTTTTTCTCATGAGTTTTAAAAATTTTTATGACACAAAAATATTTTCATTTTTATTTTTATCATTAAAAAAGTATTTTAAAATATTTAAAAGTTTATTTTTAATTGATTAATGAAAATTAATTTATTAAAAATACTTTTAGGTATTTAAAAATCACCAAAAAAATTCATGAAATGTTCTAAGACATTTAGAAACATTGTCCAACCTTCAAACCAAATTTCTTTTTTGATCTTAATGCATTTTGAGAATTTTTCATTGAATTAAAATCATTTTTGTGCATTATTTTGATCCTAAGTTCAAAAAATCATTTCTGCCTATCCATGAAGAGTTGGACATTGGTTCTTCTTGCATTGCATTGTGTTTAGCATGTAGTTTTTGAGATTAAATGGCCATGATTTGATCTTGCATTTTTCAATTGTTTGACATTTCTTTTGTTTAGGAACCCTAAAAACCCTAGAATCTTAGAAAAATCATAACTTGAGATTGGTTAAGAGTTGAGACCTCTCCTTTGGGCTTTGGTTTGGTATAGGATTAGGGGTCCTTTGTGTGGCATTTTCAATTTTTTATCTTAGGGTTTGCTTCTGTTTTGGGTTTTTGTTTGATGTATGACTCATAAACCCTAATTTGGGCTTCCATTTGCATCCATCTTGCATTCTCTTGCATAACATGACTTGCCATGACATTTCAAGCATCCATTTGATTCATTTGACATCATAAGACATATAGAAAGCATGTTTGGTCATTGCATCATGTGTTTGCCTTGTTGTATGCCATGTGCACTTCATAACTTTTCATGTATGTCCATGCTTCTAAACTTGCTTCATCTGCATCCATGAACTTGTATGATACTCTCCATGCCTTGTTTCATACTTGTAGCATCTCATAGCATCATTAGCATCATGTGCATGCTTCTGGTTTTGTTTTTCATCATGTCATCTCATCCCATCCTGCATTGCATTGCATTTCTTTTCTAACATTTCAGGTGGTAAGTGATTTGAGAAGTGAATTTGCCTTCACTTCTCATAACTTTTCTTTTCATCTCTCTTGCATCCATTGATGCATTCTTACATGTGTTTGAGTTTGAGCTTGCTCATTCTTCTTCCTCCCACTTTCTTTCTTCAAGTGACTTGACTTCTTGAATGAAGCAAGTCACTTTGCTTCTCTTGATCCTTTCATCTGCTTCCTGGTGGCTCCTCTGAAGATTTCTTCTTGCAAACCTCACAAACCTTAGGAACAACCAAGCATGACAATGAATTAGGGTTTTGACTAGTCTCCCCTTTTAGTTTTACCTTTGTGTCTCTTTTGAGTTTTCTCTTCTCATCTCATAATCAGGGACTAAACCCTAAAGGCTTTAAGGCTTTGTGATTAAGCTTATGCCTGCATCCTTCTATTAGGATGGAGTGTATAACTTTAATCCTAAGTGTTAAACCCTTAATGTGTTTAACTCCTTTAATCAAATCACTTAATAAGTATCAAGACATCACACTTGTAACTTGGGCCTTGCATTAGGGTTCTAATTCTTCCTTAATTGGTTAAGAAGGACTAACCCTAGTGTTAATGGACAAGTCCCCCTCAAGTTGTCTTACAAATCCTAAAAATCACTTCATCATCATATCATTAAATAAAATCCACTTAATCAAAGGCTTGTTTTGTCATGAGTTTAATCCCTAATCATGGATTAAGTTGAGGAGCTTTTCTCAGCTTAAACATTCTCATCTATTATCCTTCTATTAGGATGGTGTAATGAGTCTGTTTAATCCCTGATTATGGCTTAACCTCATTACTCAACACTAAACAAAAATACCAAAAACATCTAAATAATCACAAGTAGGTTAATGATCTTAACCCTACATCAAAGGTGATTAAGTGTGAGAATCTGACTTCGCACTTAAGGTATTCTCATTACCCATAATCAGAGGGAAGATGTGATGAGTTTGCTAAATCCATTGGTTTAGGCTTAAGCTCATTAACTTATGACAAATCCAAAAGCAATAAAAGACTGAAAACTCAAAAACAAACAATAATCGTCTCCTTCGGGATTCTTTTCTCATCTCATTCACTCATAAACGGGAACTTGCTTCTTCCGTCTAATGCAAGACAGTTTGCACCTGGGCCAGACAGGTCATACACTTGAGCATAGGCAAGTAAGTAGTTCACAAGTCAATTCATCTTTCAGTCTCTTTGGGTCGAACTACGGTGTTCTGACTTCCTCATTGCACGAGAGGATACGTAGGCATAACTTAACGGTTATCGAACAAAAGTCTCTGTATTTTCTCCCTCCTTCCAGCATTATTCTTTAGCCTCATATTCTTGAGCAACTCATTCTCTTTCCTTACACTGACACTGTATATATCACACTTCATACTTCTCCTACACTGACACCTGTACATCTTTTCCAGCTATTTTATACACAGATTGCACTGACACTACCCCTTTAAAACACAAATCTTTTAAGCGTGGATCCCGTCGAGTACGACGGACAATCTGGGTGCTAATACCTTCCCAGGTTGTAACCAACCCCCTTTCTCAGTCTCTCTGGTTCGCAACCGTCTTATCCATATCTTTCTAGGTCTGTGCAGCATTACCTTTCCTCCGGGATAAAAATGCCTAGCTGGCGACTCTATTCATCTCCAGTGAGTTCACGGCTGTGTGTTCTCATTGTCCCTCTCGCCGACCGTTCGCGTCTGTACCCTATCTGACCCGGCTTCATTTAGTGGGAGCGACACATGTTATGTATCAAATTTTAAAGAGCATCTCTTATGTTGGTTGAAAGTAGCACCTTGAATTGAAAATGATATTTTACTTTGATATTGTCGTATTTTATTTATTAAAAATTGCGGGGGAAATTCAGGGTGTTACAATTGGTATCAAAGCAGGTCGGTCTGTCCGACCAAGTCGTTGAGTAATCGAGTAGTTGTCGTTGTCATAGTTGAGGTCTGTGATAGTCGGTCGTTGTCGTATAGATATTTTGACTATTGTTTCTTATTTTTGTTGCTTAGCGGTTAATAATGGCTGGAAGGAATGATGTTGCACTTGTTGCTGCTATGCAGGCTATGGCTCAAGCTGTGCAGAATCCGCTGAATGCTGGGAAAAGCGAGAATGATGAATTTCGGAAGAACAATCCGCCTACTTTCAAGGGAAATCATGACCCAGATGGGGCGCAAAAGTGGATTTGAGAGGATCTTTCGAGTGATGCAATGTTCTGAGGCACATAAGGTGCAATTGGATTCTCACAAGCTGGTAGGAGAAACTGATGATTGATGGGTCGGTACTCAACAACGATTGGAAGTGTCAAGTGACGCGATGACTTGAGTTATGTTTAAGAGGGAGTTTTTGAGGAAATATTTTCTTGAAGATGTTCGAGGGAATAAAGAGATAGATTTTCTTGAATTGAAGCAAGGTAGCATGTCAGTGGTAAGTTTTCAAATTTGGCCAAGTTCAATCAGCATTACAGTGAGGCAACTGCTGAGTTCTCGAAGTGTGTCAAATTCGAGAATGGTTTGAGGCCTGAGATCAAACAGGCGATTTGCTATCAAGGGATTAGAAGATTTCCAGATTTGGTTGAATGCTGTAGGATCTTTGAGGAAGATAACAAGGCTCGATCAGAGCACTTCAAAGGTTTGGATGAGAGGAGAGGAAAGCAACAGATGCATCGTGGGAAGCCTTATGCAACCCCGACAGATAAAGGTAAGCAGAGAATTGCTTATGGCAAGAAGCCAAGTGGCAGAGGAGCTTTTGTTCCTCTGAAGCGTTACAAATGTGGTGAGTTGGGTTATCGTGTTAGTGAGTGCACGAGTGATGTGAAGAAGTGCTTCAAATGTGGACAACCTGGAAATTTGATCGCATATTGCAAGACTAACATAGTGACTTGCTACAACTATGAAGAGCATGGACATATCATCACTCGTTGTCTGAAACCGAAGAAAGCTTCAACTGGAGGGAAAGTGTTTGCTTTGATAGGAGCTCAGATTTCCAGTGAGGATCGACTAATCATAGGTATTTTCTACATTAATGATACGCCTTTGATTGCTATGATTGATATTGGTGCAACACATTGTTTTATTGATATTGATTGTGTGAAAAGATTATATCTCGTTGTTTCTTCAATGAAAGGAGGAATGGTTATTGAAACTCCTGCGAAGGAATCAGTGATGACTTCTCTAGGTTGTTTGTAGTGTCCTTAATCGATTTATGGTAAGGACTTTGGTGTCGATCTCGTTTGTTTGCCGTTGGAGGGTCTTAATGTGATTTTGGGAATGAACTGGTTAGAGTCCAACCATGTTCATATCAATTGTTACAATAAGACTGTGCGATTCCTTGCTTCGGAAGAAGAGAAGGAAAAAGGTTACTTATCTGCTAAAGAGTTGAAGAAGATTTTGGATGAAGAAGCTTAAGTGTTGGCTTTGTTTGCATCCTTGGTGGTTTAGAATGATCATGTAGTGAATGAGTTGCAAATGGTGAGACAATTTCCATAAGTATTCCCGGATGATATTGTTGATGTACCTCCGGAACGGGAAGTAGAGTTTAGTATTGATCTTGTACTTGGTACTAGACATATTTCTATGGCTCCGTATCGCATGTCAGCGTCAGAGCTATCAGAGTTGAAGAAATAGTAGGAAGAGTTATTAAATAAGAAGTTCGTGAAATCAAGTGTGTCACCTTGGGGAGCTACGATGTTTCTAGTAAATAAGAAAGATGCTAGTATGAGATTATGCATTGATTACTAACAATTGAATAAAGTGACGATAAAAAACAAGTATCCACTTTCGAGAATAGATGACTTGATAGATCAGTTGGTGGGTGCACGAGTATTTAGCAAGATCGACTTGTGGTCGGGTTATCATCAGATACGTGTAAGGGATGAGGATATTCTGAAGACAACTTTCAAGGTGTTTAGTGATCATAAGAGCTTGAGGTATCTGTTTGACCAAAAGGAACTGAATATGAGGCAGAGACAGTTGGAATTTTTGAAGGATTATGATTTCGGCTTGAATTATCACCCCGATAAAGCTAATGTCGTAGCGGATGCTTTGAGTCAGAAAATAATTCATATGTCGGCTATGATGATGAGAGAGTTGGATTTGATTAAGCGATTCAGAGACATGAGTTTGGTCTGTGAGCAGACATCATATAATGTAAAATTGGGAATGTTGAAGATTAACAAAGAATTTCTCATTAATATCAGAAAGAGCCATAAGTCAGATGTAAAGTTGGTAGACTTGATGGTTAGAGATGAGCGCACAGGAAATGGTGATTTTTGTATAGATGATTGTAACACGGTGGGAGAACTGACTTGAAGCAATGTTGCGGATAGCAAGAGTCGCCACCGACTTTTATTTTATCCATAAGGAAAGGTTATAAAAGAACAGGAAAGACCTTAAGAGAGTATTTTGGGTCCGGGGGGTAGGTTATGTAAAGGGAAGGTGTTAGCACCCTTTACATCCATGGTTATCCATGGGCTCTTAGTTACTTAGCTCACTTTAAATTGCTTTTTGAAAGTGTAGTGTGTGAATAGAAAATTTTTCAGAATAGTTGATAATAATCCATGTACGGATGTGTAAAAACTTGTTTGAAAATTTGTTTGAAATTTGTTTAAGTGTTTGAAAAGTTTGAGCAAGCAACTAAGAGGTATCTACCCTATTGTTTAAGGTCTTTCTTGTTCTTTTTCCTTTCCTTGGTAAGACTATCCCTACTATTAAGGAGTAGGTAGTCATTACCTTGGATGTTAAGGGACACGTGAGGGACATTTTGTTTTATGAAGGCAATTGTGGGGTGTAGTAAGCATAAAGGAGGGACTATCATCATTTTTCGAAGGGACTCGTTTCGTATAGGCAACCATAAGGGACTTGATGATTTTCTTTTAAGGGACTTGCTTTATACACCCCACTTGACCATTATTCGTAGGCAACTTGAGGGATAACCTTAGAAAGTGAGACGGCGATTAAAATCGACTTACGTGTGTGTGAGTGTTTATTTTAATTATCTTATGATTAAAATTATCTAAATTTATTTTAATATTACATACATGTTTACACTCCCTAATTACTAACCATAACAATAATAATTAAACGATTACAATATTACATCCAGGAAACAATTACAAGAAAATATAATAATAAGCAAAATATTAAACAAAATAAATAGTAAATAAATAAACAATAAATAATAAAATATAAAGGGTTAGTAAATAATAATGAATAAGATTAGCAAAATAAACATAATTGAATTATAAATGGGTTAGTGATAATAAAATAATAATAATAATAATTTAGAAATAAGGTTAGAAAAATAAATAATGATATTGTTAATAAATAATAAAGATTAATGAAATTAATAAAACAAAAATCAAATAATATGGTTAGTAATAATCAAGAATAAGTAAAATTAACCAAAATTATAATAATAATATATCAACAATTTTTCCTATAAATAATTATTTAGAAAAGAAATATAAATAAACAATTATTTAATTTTACAAGTTATCAAGTTATTATTATTTTTTATTATAACTACAAAATTTTAATTATTATAAACATATATTAATATTTATTTGTTAAACAATATATACATATTATAAGAAAAAAAAATAGGTTTTTTTAAACATCACATTTACAATATTAATCATGTTTATAAAATTTAATTCTATTAATTATTATATTTACAAATTATTTTTAACCATATACAAAAATATAATTATTATAAATTAAATTGTTTCTAAACATTAAAAGAAAATTAATTTGAATTATAAATATATTTACAAAATTTTAACTTTTATTAGATAAATATGCACATGGTAATTATATTAGAATAAAATAACAACTAAGTTTTAAATAGAAGATAAATTAGGGTTTTTGAGATTAGGGTTAACTTATATATAAAATTTATTTTTAACTAATTATATAAAATTATCTTAATTAATATAAATTATACAAATAAAATTAAAATAAAAAAAATCAAGAGTTTTTATGTTTTTTTAGAAAATAATTTTAAGAGTTAAGATACATAATATATATACTTTATAATATAGAACATAATAATAAAACTTTAATTATTTAAATCAATTAAATTAAAAGAAGAACAAGAAAATAAAAGAAAGAAAAAAAAAGGAACCTGATGGGATTTGAACCCAGGAGGTCTGGATTAACAATGTCAAGGCATACCACTGGACCACTCCATGCGCAGGTAACCAAACAGCAAGTCCAATACGTTTTGTTCTTTGTCTTGAAAATCCAGGAAAATAGAAGCAAAAAGGCCTGGGGTGGGATTTGATCCCAGGACCTTTACATTCACAAACGCGCACATCACCACCCGGCTGGAAGAGCCAATCTGATAACTGAATAGCCATAATGCATAATATATTCTATCTTCTCTTATCCTGAAAAAATAAAACAAAACAATGCACTTGGCCAGGGATCGAACCAAGGTTCCTACAACATACGCAGGCAGAGCTTACCACCAGGACACACGCGCGTGTGTGATAATAAAACAACAAAACAACATAAAATATATTAATATAATTTGAATTCCTGAGCGCGGCAAACTTCATCTTCTTCATTCAAATTCGTAGGATTTTCCTGCGAAATCTTCCACCAAAATACCTGCGAAAATTAAATTGGCAGCAATACCTACAAATCTCATACATGGCCAAAACTGTAAAATTTCCAGAAATTAATCAGTCAAACATGATCACAAGACAATTTTGAATCGAACCATGGTTCTTGAATGAATTTATATAGCCTATATCTCAAAGCCCTAATGAAGGTCATGAACCCTAGTAATGGTGAATTCTTATTCCTGCATGAAAAATTCAATTAAATGGCCCAGAATCATTCTAAGGTCCACCATAAACATCATTCAACAATCAAAAACAAGTTAAACACAGTAAATCAATGGAATCAAAAAGTCAAGTTCAAGAACACGATTTGGTTCGGGTTATGTAATTAGTGATGTTTTTGATGCAAATGGCGATTGATTCATGATCAATGATGTCTCATAATCATGTCCATGTCCTCAAAATACCTTGTAGAGCTCTGGAAATCCAAAACCGAATGTGAGCTTTTTGGATGATTTTTGACTTTGTGAACTTACTGTCGCTCCCGACAAATGAAAATGGGTCATATGAAGGTACAGACGCGAACGGTCGGCGAAGGGAACAGTGAGAACACACAGCCGTGAACTCACTGGAGAATGAATAGAGTCGCCAGCTAGGCATTTTTATCCCGGAGGAAAGGCAATGCTGCATAGACCTAGAAAAAGATGGATAAGACGGTTTGTGAACCAGAGATACTGAGAAAGGGGGTTGGTTACAACCTGGGAAGGTATTAGCACCCAGATTGTCCGTCGTACTCGACGGGATCCACGCTTGAAAGATTTGTGCTTTAAAGGGGTAGTGTCAGTGCAATCTGTGTATGAAATAGCTGGAAAAAAATGTACAGGTGTCAGTGTAAAGGAAGTGTGAAGTGTATAAATGATGTGTCAGTGTAAGGAAAAGAGTATGCTCAAGATCATGAGGCTTAAGAGAATGAAACTGAAAGGAGGGGGAATATACAGAGACTTTTGTTCGATAACTTGTTAAGTTATGCCTACGTATCCTCTCGTGCAATGAGGAAGTCAGAACACCGTAGTTCGACCCAAAGAGACTGAAAGATGAATTGACTTGTGAACTGCTTGCTTGTCAATGCTCAAGTGTATGACCTGTCTGGCTCAGGTGCTTACTGTCTTGCATTAGACGGAAGAAGCAAGTTCTCGATTGTGAATGAGTGTGATGAGAAAAGAATCCCGGAGGAGACGATTATTGTTTGTTTTTGAGTTTTCAGTCTTTTATTGCTTTTTTGGATTTTTGTCATAAGATAATGAGCTTAAGCCTAAACCAATGGATTTAGTAAACTCATCACATCATCCCTCTGATTAGGGGTAATGAGAATTACCTTAAGTGTGAAGTCAGATTCTCACACTTAATCACCTTTTGATGTAGGATTAAGATCATTAACCTACTTGTGATTATTTAGATGTTTTTGTGATTTTGTTTAGTGTTGAGTAATGAGGTTAAGCCATAATCAAGGATTAAACAGACTCATTACACCATCCTAAAAGAAGGATAATAGATGAGAATGTTTAAGCTGAGGAAGACTCCTCAACTTAATCCATGATTAGGGATCAAACCCATGACAAAACAAGCCTTTATTAAGTGGATTTTATTTAGATTAGTGGTATGATGATGAAGTGTTTTTTATGATTTGTAAGACAACTTGAGGGGGACTTGTCCATTAACACTAGGGTTAGTCCTTCTTAACCACTTAAGGAAGAATTAGAACCCTAATGCAAGGCCCAAGTTACAAGTGTGATGTCTTGATGATTATTAGATGAATTGATTAAGAGATTTAAACACCTTAAGGGTTTAATACTTAGGATTAAAGTTATACACTCCATCCTAAGAGAAGGATGCAGGCATAAGCTTAATCACAAAGTCTTAAAGCCTTTAGGGTTTAGTCCCTGATTATGAGGTGAGAAGAGAGGACTCAAAGAGAGACACAAAGGTAAAAACTATGGGGGAACTAATCAAAACCCTAATTCATTGTCATGCTTGGTTGTTCCTAAGGTTTGTGAGGTTTCCAAGAACAATCTTCAAAGGAATCACCAGGAAGCAGATGAACAGGATCAAGAGAAGCAAAGTGACTTGCTTCCTTCAAGAAGTCAAGTCACTTGAAGAAAGAAAGTGGGAGAAGCAAGAATGAGCAAGCTCAAACTCAAACACATATAAGAATGCAGCAATGGATGCAAGAGAGATGAAAAGAAAAGGTATGAGAAGTGAAGGCAAATCCACTTCTCAAGTTTACTTACCACCTGCAATGTTAGAAAGAAAATGCAATGCAATGCAAGATGAAATGAAATGATATGATGCTAAGCAAAACCAGAAGCATGTTGATGATGATTATGATGTTATGAGATGCTGCAAACATGAGACAAAGCATGGAGATGTTCATACAAGGTCATGAATGCAAATGATGCAAGCTAAGGAGCATGAACAAACATGAAAAGTTATGAAGCATACAAGGCAAATGACATGGCAAATATGAGATGCAATGATCAAAGATGCTTTATACATGTCTTAAGATGTCAAATGAATCATAAGCATGCACAAAATGCAATGACAAGTCATGTTATGCAAGGAAATGCAAGAAGGATGCAAAAGAAAGCCCAAATTAGGGTTTATGGATCAAACATCAAACACAAACCAAAAACAGAAGCAAACCCTAAGATAAAAAATGTAAAATGGTACCCAAAGAAACCCTAGGCCTATGATGAACCACTGCCCAAAGGGGAGCTCTCAACTCTCAACCCAACTCAAGTTATGAATTTTCTAAGTTATTAGGGTTTTTTAGGGTTCTTAACAAAACAAATGCCAAACAATTTGAGAATGCAAGAACAATTCATGGCCTTTTTACCCTAGAAACTACATGCCAAATAGAAAACAATGCAAGAAGAATCAATGTCTCAACCTTCACCAATTGGCAGAAATGAATTTTTGAATCCATGATCAAAATAATGCATAGAAAATGATTTAATTCAATGAGAAATTCTTAAAATGCATCAAGATCAAAAAGAAATTTGGTTTGAAGGTTGGACAATGTTTCTAAATGTATTAGAACATTTCATGAATTTTTTTGTAATTTTTAAATACCTAAAAGTATTTTTAATTAATTAATTCTCATTAATCAATTAAAAATAATCTTTTAAACATTTAAAAATACTTTTTTGATGATAAAAAATATAATAAAAATATCTTTGGGTTCTGAAATTAAATAATAACTTGTATAAAAAATTTCAGAATTTTTAAAGTATTTTTGCTATTTTAAATAAAATATAGAAAACAAATGTAAAAGAAATGAATTAATATTAATAAAAATGAAAAGTAATACAATCCAAAGGCTGAGATTTGAATCTGGGAAAAGAGGCTTGACCGCGCGCGTTTTTAAACGGCCAGGATGGAGTCTGATTCAATTAACTTAATTAATCTTAATTAATTTAAATAAAAAGAATTAGGGCTAAGTGAATCAATCTGGGCCGTGCACAACTTAAGCTAATCACCATCCTAAGGCTGTGAACGCATCTGGCAAATTAATTAGGGTTTAGAGTTAATGACTTTCAGGTGACCGGAGGGAAGCTCCGGTCATCCTCTCCGGCGGGTTGAAAACCCTAGATCATGATTCAGGCCACCATTCTCCAAATTAGAAGCAGGGAAATGATCCTCTACCCAAACCCCACTCAAATCACCTTTCAAACTAAATTTATCATGCTTAAACAAGAAGAAACGAAACCAACAAGATTCACGGGCAAAGTTTCAGAGCTTCAGTAAATCCTCATTTTTCACTCATTTCCAATTCTAAACACATCATTATGATCAGCAAGACATGTACTTTCAATTTGTAACAAAAAATGCAAGCTCTGAAAAGTTGAGGATTCGAAGCTACCTGAAGTGATGAACTATGAATATGAGCTCTCCTGACCTTGCTTTGATGCAGAATGCCTTCTCTGAACCCCCTGAAGCCAATGGAATGTTCCCAACCCCTTGTTGGTGGCTATTTTGGAAGCTTGAGTTCTGATATGACAGATTTCACAGTTGTGATTTGGGAGGTTTCAAACTACTTTAATGGTGGATTCTGGTTCCTTTGAGTGTGTATTATGCAATGGTGAAGAGAAAATGGATGTTTGATGGCTGAGGAAAGGGATTCGAAGAGGAGAAGTTTTTGGACAGTTTTGTGTTATGCTGCAATGTGTGTGTTCCAGGCTTGTGGGTGTTGTGTTTTTATGATCCATACACTATCCCTAGACTATTGGAATGAATCAGAAGACTTGACATGCACTGTGGGAAAGGTATGGAGCAATTGGCCAAAAAGTCAAGAGTTGTTGTACTTGCAGCATGGGCTATGGCAGCAGCTATGTTAGGGCATGCCTTGCTTCAGCTTGAGTCAAGGATGACCATTGGATTGCTTATGACTGACTGCAACATGTGGATCATGAGTTGAGAGTGATTTTGCAAGTTGTCCACTTGTGTTTTCTCATGATTTTTGCTTATGCACATGTGATTCTTCTTGCTGAATTTTGTAGCACAACATTTCTTTTAGTCATGGCAATGTTGAAAAATCAGCTAGTGATCACATAATTCTTTGAAGCATGGATTTGCCAAGAATCCTCTTTTGCACACTTATGGAAATGCCTTATGGGACTTTTGAAAATCAAGGCAAACAATGAAGAATCCCTTGGGCCAATTCTGTTTTTTAGGGCATATGTGATCATGTGATGAAGTTTTGAAGTCACTTTGAAGTCACTAGAATGCTTGATACATGAATTTGCAAGTTTTCCATTTAGTGCATAACTTGAAATTTAGTGATTTTTGCCAACTTTAACAAACCATAACTTTTGATCCAAGATGAATTAGATCATGCTCTTGTACTTTTTGGAAAGGGAAAGATGAGGTCTACAACTTTCATGACCAAGGTTTTTCCATTTGAAGCATTTTTGGATCATGAATCATGGCTTGAAAATTGACCTAAAATGATGCATTCTTGAAAAGTCAACTATACCCAAAAAGTCAACATTTGCAAAAACCCTAAATTCTTGATTTCTATGAATTTCAACCTTCTTCCATGATCAAATAAAGATCATATACACTCAAAATGATGAAGATCACCCATTGGTTGGGTCATTGGGGGCCTCAGATGCCCTGATTTTGCACTGACTTGTCTGAAAAGTCAACTCTTGATCAGATGACTTCCCCATGGAATTTCTTCATGAAAATTGATATGCATACTCCCTATACCATATAGAGATCAATGAAAACAAGGATGACCAAAAAATTTGGAGTTATGGCCTCTGAAACCAAAACCCTAATTTTCAGTCAACTGTGCAGTTCAACCTGGCTCTGCATCCACTCAAACCCTAGCCCTTGTGATTCCTCTGCATTTTTGACTTTGAGGAGATGAAATATGATATAAGAACACACATGGACCCCTTTGAGTTGATTGGTGGCCTTTGGAATGGCCCAAGATGCCCTGAGGTTGCTCAGATCACAAACCCTAGGTGCAGATGCCCTAGAAACTATGCAGTGAATCAAAAATGAGATATGAGATGATATGTTGGTGTTTATGCATATGAGAGTGATCACAAGCCATGGTGAATGGGTGAGGGCAAATTTGGGGTGTTTACAGCTGCCCCTATTCAAACATGAGTTAGCTGTGCAGGTTGTAAGCGACGGCTTAACAGGCAAACAAGATAACTTGTGGTTGAATATCGAAGACAGTCCAAAATTTGCACTCACAGAATGAAGAAGAAAAGGGATATGGATTGTAAAAGGAAAATGAAGTATATTGTAAAGTATGGGCGACGGAGGACGACCGTCGAGCAGAGGAAGACTGCTGGGTAAAGTGGTATGTGAAGCGAAGCGATGACGGGGACGGCCGACATGCTGGGGATAAAAAAGAGTAAAGCTAAGACGGGGACGGCCGACTAGCTGGGGAAAAACAAGTAAAGCTAAGACGGGGACGGCCTGACTAGCTGGGGAAAGTAAAATCATGATGGGGACGGCCATCACGATAAAACTGTAAAATTTCTCTGGGGATTAATGAAACATGACGGGGACGGCCATCAAGTTCATAAAAGTAAAGTAACCAACGATGGGGACGGCCATCGGGCTAAAAAGGAAAAGGGACCACGACGGGGACGGCCATCGGGTTAAAGAATAAATGAAATAAACAGATGATGGGGTACGGCCATCAAAGGTGAAGGACGATCACCTAGCAGGGTACGGCTGCTCTGTTGGGAATAAAAGAAATATGATGGGGACGGCCATCAAAGGTGGAGGACGACCACCTGGCAGGGTACGGCTGCCGAAAATATCAACGATGGGGACGGCCATCGGATAAAAGGTCAACGATGGGGACGGCCATCGGACGAGCAAGATGGAGGACGACCATCAAGAAGTGGAGGACGACCACTTAGCAGGGGACGGCTGCTCTCGAGGTTTGTCATGACATAGGACGAATGTCAGATAACCAAAATCAACAATGGGGACGGCCATTGGATAAAATTGATGAAGGACGATCATCAAAAGGTGGAGGACGACCACCTAGCAGGGGACGGCTGCTAAAATCAACGATGGGGACGGCCATCGGATGAGCATGATGGAGGACGACCATCAAGAAGTGGAGGACGACCACTCAGCAGGGTACGGCTGCTCTCAAGGGTATCATAACACAGGACGAGTGTTAGATAAAAAGAAAATTTGTTGGTGATCTACTGGGGATAGTAAACACGGACGAGCGTTTACATCCAAGAAACAAAAGGTATAAGTGTTTGGTATTGTGTATAGATTAAGGATGCGGACGAGCATCCCTAAGACTATGATACGGACGAGTATCATGTAGAAACAAACTGTCACATGTTTAGAGATGATGATACGGACGAGTATCAACTGGTTAACAAAAAACACGGACGAGTGTTGCATCTGAAAGAATCCTTCTGGGGAATAATAGACACGGACGAGTATCTATATTCAAGAAGACATAGGTGTTTGACACGGTGTATGGATTAAAGATGCGGACGAGCATCCCTAAGACTATGATACGGACGAGTATCATGTAGAAACAAACACTAGACGCAATGTTCTGAGATGATGGTACGGACGAGTACCAACTGGTTAACAAAGAACAAGGACTACTGTCGAATCTGTGGGGTTATGAGTGATGATGTACACAAGATACGGACGAGTATCTGTATAAGTGTACCATGAGTAGTGAGTATTATATAATGTATAGATGAGTGTTAATTGCTGGGGAGAGTGACACGGACGGGTGTCAAGAGAGAAAAGTATAATATTAACAAGTGTATGGGTGATGAAGGTGTACGCGACTGCGCTGGGGATATGACACGGACGGGTGTCAAAAAGGGTGTATATACAAGTACATGTGAGTGCAAAGAGGATGTCTTCGGCTTTCTGCTGGGATATGACACGGACGGGTGTCAGGAAGTATCTGTAATACGGGTGATTTGTTTGTAAAGAGTGTTCAGGCGACTTTACTGGGGAAAGATGACACGGACGGGTGCCAAAAGGTGTATATACCGGTGTTTGTGATTTGTGAGGGCAGCTGCTTTTGCTGGGACTCTGATGGGGATTCTGGGGGAAAGTAATCTGTATTCTGATGAATGGTTACTAGTCACAAGCGTTCAATTCACAACATGACTTATGATTATGCTATGCATTTGATTTTTGCCGTAATGCTCCGTATTAGACGGAATGCTACGCTCTGAGGGATAGTATGATGCGAATGCTATGATTATGCAAAGAGGCACAGATGCGGGATTCGGATCCCATTGCTGCGAAGATCTCTGGTCGATCTGCTTGAAGTGAACATCCCAGCTGGGGATGAGATCATTGGTAGATCTGATGATGTATCTGCTCGGGGATATGTGTCACTGGTTGACATAACCTTATAATATGGGACCCAGCTGGGGTTTGCAGAAGCTTCTGTGCTCTGTTGTGATTTCTTTATGCGTTGCTCTTCTGGATAGAGGCTGAAGACTCTGTGGGGAGATGATTCCCTGACTTCTGCATCCTGTTGAGGAAGGATGGTTGGCGCTACAGCTGGGGAATGCTGTTGATAACTCAGCTGGGGGAGAGCAATGGGGAGCAACTCAGCTGGGGATAGAGCATTTCGGATGCTGAGATTGAGTGTATGCTGATTTGGCAGCTCTGCTGGGGAAATGGGCACCTTCTAGTGCCATGTGGAAGATAGAACGAGTTGATAATGATTCGCCTACTTGCTGAGACGTAACCTGCATGCCCCAGGTTGCGTTCTGGATACCTGCAATCCTGCAAAGATAATGGAACGTACAAAAGGTCCCGAGGTATCCCTTTCTGGATTCCGTCATAGGAGTTAAGTACTTTCGAGAATAATCACATTCCCTGTAAGCATGTGTTTTGTTTCTTTTTTATTTTTAGAGAAAGGCATCTGTACTTATGCAATTGTATTTTAGAGATATCAGACAACTCTTTGCAAAACATAAATGTAAGAACGAAACATGACCGAAAATCTGATTTTTATTAATTCACGTGCCCTGAATTGGCAAGATACAGTCAAAGAAACATATCTCCTGAAATGAGGAGATTGTTACAAATTGAGAAATAAAGTGCCGGCGGTGTTGACGACGCTTTCAAGGAGCTTCCTCTTCTGCTATGACTCGTATGACAATGACGTTCTTCTCATCTTGCTTTCTGGAGAGAGTTGATTCTGATTGAAGCTTGATCCTTTGGAGGCTTACCAAGTTGTAGGTGATACAAACGAACTCAGAATGCAGTTGTTCGCTTATTCCCTTGTTTTGCATGGATCGCCCTTTCGGGTTTTCGATCCATCGGGATACCCATTTTTGCCTGAGTTGTCCAATGCGGCTTTTCAACTCAGCGGGTGTACATTTTTTTGTTTATTTTCCCTTACTTTTGCCCGAGTCTTTTATTCTGTTTTTGACTCGCCGGGATGCCCTATTTTTGCCTGGACTTACATTCTGTTTTTATGTCCAGCGGGTCGTTTTATGCGAAGTATTTTTTAACTGCATCTGAATTCACAGGGGATGGGAAATCTTCACCATCCATGGTGCTGAGCATCAGTGCTCCACCAGAGAAAACTTTCTTTACAACAAATGGTCCTTCATAATTTGGAGTCCATTTGCCCCTGTGGTCTGTATGAGGAGGGAGGATTCTTTTCAGCACAAGATTTCCCACTTGGTACTCTCGGTGCCTGACTTTCTGATCGAAGGCTTTCTTCATTCTTTTCTGATATAGCTGCCCATGGCAGATTGCAGCCAATCTTTTCTCTTCGACCAAACTCAGTTGTTCGTATCGGGACCGAACCCATTCTGCTTCACTCAGTTTAACATCCATCAATACCCGTAGAGAGGGTAATTCAACTTCAACAGGTAGGACTGCTTCCATACCATATACAAGCTGATACGGTGTTGCCCCAGTGGATGTTCTGATTGATGTGCGGTACCCATGCAAGGCAAACGGTAGCATTTCATGCCAGTCTTTGTATGTGATTACCATCTTCTGCACAATCTTCTTAATATTCTTATTTGCTGCCTCAACAGCGCCGTTCATCTTTGGCCTGTAAGGAGAAGAATTGTGATGTTGGATCTTGAAGTCCCGGCACAGCTCTGCCATCATTTTGTTGTTTAAATTGGAACCATTATCAGTAATGATTCGCTCGGGCACTCCGTACCGACAGATGATATCTCTCTTCAGAAATCGGGCTACCACTTGTCTTGTGACATTTGCATACGAGGCTGCTTCAACCCATTTGGTGAAATAGTCAATGGCGACCAGGATGAATCTGTGGCCGTTTGAAGCAGTTGGCTCGATCTTGCCAATCATATCAATGCCCCACATGGCAAAGGGCCATGGTGAAGACATGATGTTCAAAGGATTGGGAGGCACATGCATCTTGTCCGCATAGATCTGGCATTTATGGCATTTCCTGGCGTAGGCACAACAGTCTGCATCCATTGTGATCCAGTAATAGCCTGATCTTAACAACTTTTTAGCCATGGCATGCCCCCCTGCATGGGTACCAAAAGATCCTTCCTGCACTTCATGCATCAGCAAATCTGCTTCCGTCTTGTCAACACATCTGAGGAGTACCATGTCAAAGTTCCTCTTGTATAAAGACCCATCAGTGTTCAGAAAGAAACTACCAGCGAGCCTTCTCAAAGTCTTCTTATCATTGGAAGATGCCCCAGGTGGGTATGTCTGATCCTCCAAGAAGCACTTAATGTCATGGAACCAAGGCTTATCATCTTTTACAACATCCGCTGCAAATACATATGCTGGCCTATCAAGTCTAGACACTGAAATCTGAGGTACAAAGTTAGCAGCTTGAACTTTGATCATGGATGAAATGGTGGCAAGAGCATCTGCAAACTGATTCTCGTCTCGAGGGATATACTAAAGCTTGACTGTTGTGAAGAAAGTCAGTAACCTCCTTGTATAATCCCTGTAAGGTATCAGATGATCTTGGTGGGTGTACCATTTCCCGTTGGTTTGATTGACTACCAAAGCTGAATCTCCGAATACGGTCAATGTCTTGATCCTGAGGTCAATGGCTTCCTCAAGACCCATAATGCAAGCTTCGTATTCAGCTTCGTTGTTAGTGCAGTTGAAAGTGAGTTTTGCCGAGAAAGGCATGTGAACCCCTTTAGGTGTAATGAGTACTGCACCAACACCACGGCCATTCATGTTAACAGCCCCATCAAACATCATAATCCATTCTT
Source organism: Lathyrus aphaca (assembly GCA_963966055.1). Taxonomy (NCBI): domain Eukaryota; kingdom Viridiplantae; phylum Streptophyta; class Magnoliopsida; order Fabales; family Fabaceae; genus Lathyrus; species Lathyrus aphaca. The sequence continues at coordinate 510,231,071 of OZ014523.1, read as the reverse complement.
CTTCCGGGTCAGGCCCTTCAGTGTGAATAGGCTCTTCATGATCTTTTGCTTTAATGAACATGATGTCTTCATCAGGGAAGTCAAACCTCATAGGCTGGTAGTCATCAATGGGTTGCTCAGCAAGATATTCAGATAGTACACTGCCCTTGATGGCTTTCTGAGATGTGTACTGTATGTCGTATTCTGTGAGAATCATCTGCCATCTTGCAACCCGTCCGGTAAGAGCTGGCTTCTCGAAAATGTACTTAACTGGATCCATTTTTGAGATTAATAAGGTAGTGTGGGTCAACATATACTGTCTCAGTCGGCGAGCAGCCCACGCTAAAGCACAGCAAGTTTTCTCGAGCAGTGAATAACGCTGTTCACAGTCGGTAAACTTTTTGCTTAGGTAGTATATCGCATACTCTTTTCGACCAGACTCGTCATGCTGGCCCAGCACACACCCCATTGACTCTTCTAACACTGTCAAGTACATTATCAGAGGTCTTCCTTCAACTGGAGGCATGAGGATTGGAGGTTCTTGTAAGTACTCCTTGATCTTGTCAAAAGCTTTCTGGCAATCTTCGTTCCACCTGACCGTTTGTTCTTTTCTTAACAGCTTGAACAAGGGTTCACAGGTTGCGGTGAGGTGAGATATGAACCTTGAAATGTAGTTCAATCGACCTAAGAACCCTCGAACTTCTTTTTCTGTTTTCGGTGCAGGCATTTCTTGAATAGCTTTGACTTTATCAGGGTCAACTTCAATCCCTTTCTCGCTTACAATAAAGCCCAGCAGCTTACCGGATCGCACCCCGAATGTGCATTTGTTGGGGTTCAACTTTAGTTGGTACTTCCTCAGACGCTTGAACAACTTCAGCAGATTCACCAGGTGATCTTCCTCTGTAAGGGACTTGGCGATCATATCATCCACATAACATTCTATTTCTTTGTGGATCATATCGTGGAATAATGTCACCATAGCCCGTTGGTATGTTGCCCCAGCATTCTTCAGTCCGAATGGCATCACTTTGTAACAGAACGTGCCCCAAGGTGTAATGAATGTTGTCTTCTCCATGTCTTCAGGTGACATCTTGATCTGATTATATCCTGAAAATCCATCCATGAAGGAGAATACCGAGAACTGAGCCGTATTATCCACCAATACATCGATGTGAGGTAATGGGAAGTCATCCTTCGGGCTGGCTCTGTTCAGATCCCGGTAGTCAACACACATTCTTACTTTGCCGTCTTTCTTAGGCACAGGTACTATGTTAGCAACCCACGGCGGATAGCTAGTCACAGCAAGGAACCCGGCGTCCCATTGCTTTTGTACCTCTTCTTTAATTTTCATAGCCATGTCTGGGCGAGTTCGGCGCAGCTTCTGTTTCACTGGTGGGCATTCTTCCCTCAAAGGCAGCTTGTGCACAACAATGTCGGTATCCAACCCTGGCATATCTTGATACGACCAAGCAAACACATCAACATACTCTTGAAGCAGATCTATCAGTTGTCTCTTCACTGAGTCTTGCAGGCAGGCCCCGATTTTAACTTCTTTCACGTCTTCGTCAGTACCAAGATTAATCACTTCAACCTCCTCCTGGTGAGGAGTAATAACTTTTTCCTCTTGTCTCAACAACCTGGCTAGCTCTTCAGGAAGCTCATATTCTTCATCAACCCCTTCATCAGCTTGATTGATCGGATTGTCAAAGTCATACGATGTCATAGCCGTGCTGTTGTCGGTGCAGTCTGGAAGGCACTCTCTGCAAGGGTTAAGTTGGTTCATTTTAGTGATTGATTTTAATCTTGCTTTTAGAAAAAAGTGAAATGAAGTTATCATTTTGAAAACACCGCCATTTATTTTTGTACAAAAAGAAAAATGGAAAAACAGTGAGCATAAAAGAAAAAAACTCGTTTGCAAAAGGATGTCTGATATTTCATTAATTTAATCTTGTTTGCACAAAAGTACAGATGGCCCTGGTTACAAAATGAGTCTTGTCATCTTGGGCAAGATGCAAGACTTGGATGCATGCTATAAAAAATACAGGAAATAATAATTACTCTGCATGAGTAACTCTTATAATTTCCTGGGAAGACCAGTTCGAGACACTGCTCCCCGGGATCTTTGGACGAATCCAATTCTCCAGATTGCGCTCCTCTTCCAGCTCGTCTTCCAAACAGTTGATAGCATCAGGGGTAAGCATCCCCCCACTGACAAAACCAGGCTCTGCAGCAGCCTTTGCTTGATGTTGAGTTGGTCTGTAACCCAACCCAAATTTGTCCTTCTTCTCCTCCACAGCTAAGACCTTGCCCCAGCCTAGGGCAGTTCCTTCTTCAACAACCTTCCGGGCTTGTTGGTAAGATGACATTGGAGTACCAGATACAGCAGATGCTTCATTGACATTCAAGGCCTCAAAACCTTGGCTCATTGTTTCATGGATCTCTCCATCCATCTCAATGTATTTATAAGTAGCCAGATGGCTAACAAAAATATCCTCTTCTCCACAGATTGTGACAACTTGGCCTTCCCACTCAAATTTTAACTTTTGGTGAAGGGTAGACGTTATTGCGCCTGCGGCGTGAATCCAGGGTCTACCCAACAAACAGCTGTAGGCGGGCTGAATGTCCATCACATAAAAGATAGTTTTAAAGGTCTGTGGGCCAATTGTCACAGGCAGCTCAATCTCTCCCAGAACCGATCTCTTAGAACCATCAAAGGCTCTTACTACCAGGTTGCTGGGTCTCAATGCCAGTCCATCATATTCAAGCTTCACCAGAGCCTTCTTTGGCAAGACATTTAGGGAAGAACCTGTGTCCACCAACACATGAGAAAGGACAGCTCCTTTGCATTCCAGGGTTATGTGCAAGGCTTTGTTGTGATTGCGGCCATCCGCTGTCAAGTCAGAATTGGTAAACCCTAGCCCATTGCTAGCAGTAACATTTCCAACCACGGTTTCCAATTGGTTGACAGTAATCTCCTCAGGCACGTAAGCTGCGTGCAAGACTTTAAGTAGTGCATTCCGATGGGCTTCGGAGCACATAAGCAGTGAGAGGATAGAGATTTTGGATGGCGTTTGGTGAAGCTGATCCACAATTTTGTAATCACTCTTTTTGATGATTCGCATAAACTCATCAACTTCCTGATCAAATGGAGTTTTTAGGGCTTCTTTGACAGCTGGATCTTCCTGCACCGGGCCTTTTCCCTTTGCCTTGGCAGCAGCTTCTGCTTCGGCTGTAGGTCTTTGAACTTGTGAAGCAAAGAGACGTCCGCTTCGAGTGAAGCCTCCGCCTCCCCCCACATTATCTACTTGTGGTGCAGGTGCTGATGTTTCCAGAGTGATTCTTTTTCCTTCGCAATACAAGTCAGAGCCATAGTGCCAGGGGATGGCCCTATTGCTTTCATATGGTACTGGTCCAGGCACCGTGACAGTGACTGGACTGATTGCTGCTGCTGAAGGGACTGTTATTGTTTGTGGATCATAAAAGATTGTAACTGGTGCTCTAGTGGGAGCAGCACCTTCTGAATGGTAGGCGGAGTTATTTTCAGGATCGTAGAATATGGTGACGGTAGAGACATCTTCATGATTGATTGTTGGTGTTGTAGGAGGTTCTGTTGGAAGGACTGTTGTTGTTGCTGATGGAGAGTCGAAATGGAATGAAGCTGAAGTTGTAGCAGGAGGAACTGTTGAAAACTGATCATTTGGAAGGACAGGTGAAGTACTTGTTGATGGTGCTGATGAATTGTCGGGAACAATAGTTGCTGCAGTTGTAGGAGGTTCTGAAACCGTTGTTGATGAAGTTGCTGGATTTGTCGGAAATGATGTAGTGATCTGTAGCAGGCCACCCTGAATAAGGCTGTCAATGCCATTCCTTAAATCTTCACACCCATTCCATGAAATATTGCAGTATGGGCACCCTAGTTCACACCCCGGAAATATATTGCTTTCACGGAGTTGAGCTTTGATTTCCACCAATGGTGTCCTGATCTGATCCACACTGGTTATTAAATAAGACGGTTGGTCTTCTTCAATAGCATTAATTCGGGGACCACCATGGTTTGGCATAGGGTTTTTATTGACATTGGGCGGAGGTGCAAAGTTCAGAGCCTTGGAGTCTACCAAGTCTTGTACCTTCATATGCAGAGCTCTGCATTTTTCTGTACTGTGACCAGGTGCGTTTGAATGAAAAGCACACCTAGCATTGGAGTCATAGTTCCTTGGTAGACTGTTGGGGTCCGGAGGTGCCAACGTTCTTAGCTCAACTAGGTTGAGTTTCAGAAGTTGTGGCAGCAAGGCAGCATATGGCATTGGGATCGGGTCGATCACTCGGTTAGCTTGGGATGGCCTTTGTTGGAATGGCCTCTGTTGATTGTTGTTGTTGGAGTTGTTGTTGAAGTTCCTTGGAGGATACTGATTCTGCTGATACTGAGGTTGTTGTTGGAAGTTTTGTTGAGGAGGTTGATAGACTGGCTGAGGATGAGCTGGAGCAGGGATAGTGACTGCTGCTATTGACCTTTGAGCATATTGGGGCCTACCCCTGTTGGTGTGGATGGCATTGGTCTCGCCAGTTCTTCTCGGGCCTGCAAAAGGCTTTCTTGTACCACTGGACGAGCTTGCACCGTTGTCTGAGATCTTTCCCATTTTTAACAGGCTTTCAATTCTCTCCCCAGCTATGACAACATCTGCGAAGCTGGTGGAAGAGAAAGCAGCTAACCTGTCAATATACGTTCCCTGAAGAGTGTTCATAAACATGTCTGCCATTTCTCTCTCAGACATTGGTGGTTGAACAGCAGCAGCCAGTTGCCTCCACCTTTGGGCATACTCTCGGAAACTCTCCCTCGAAGACTGTGACATTCCCATTAGGAGGGTCCTGTTGGGTGCCATATCTAGATTATACTGATACTGTCTGATGAAGGCTTCTGCCAGGTCCTTCCAGCATCTGATAGTTGCCCTTGTCAAGTGAGAGTACCATTCTCTTGATGCTCCAGTCAAGCTATCTTCGAAATAGAACATCCACAATTTCTCATCCATTGTATAGGCCTTCAGCCTTCCCAGAAATGATTGCAAATGAGTCCGGGGGCATGAAGTCCCATTATACTTTTCGAAACATGGAGGCTTGAACTTGTGGGGGATCCTGACCCCTTCTACCAAACCCATGTCCATAACGTCGAAACCCAAAGAATTTTGAGATTCTAAGGACCTCAACTTCTCAGCTATTTCCTCCAATCGTCTATCATAAGTTTCCTCTCCGGCACCCATCACTGTATACTGGTCCTCCTGAGGATCTTCTTGAAGTACTCTGGCTGCTGTGGCTGTCCCTTGGATGTTTGCAGGAATATTAACCTCAGGATGGAGATGTGGGCCAAACACAGGGGGGTTAACATGAGGTTGCACCCTTTCATTATTACTGGTGCCTGCAGTTCCTACATGAGGCTCCTCTTGATTTTGCCTCTCCACCATGGCCCTCAGTCTCTCCTGGCTCTGAGCCATGTTGTTCATAACTTCCATGAACTGCGTCATCTGCGTTCTCATCTCTAACCTTTCGTTTGCCATCTGGTTTCTGACCTCCGTAAGGTCTTGTTGCATCTGATCCATCTGAATTCCCGGAAGGTTGTTTCTAGTTGGGTACCTGTGAGGCCTGTTGAGAGGAAATACCCGGCGGCGAGCAATAATTCCTGAGATCACAACAGAGGTTAGCAATAACAAAACAAAAACCTACAAAACAAACAGAGGGTTAGTATGCAATGCAATTATGCTTATTTGCTCTCAAGGTATCCGGTTTGGCCTTCGGTTTTGACCCTTCCAGACCCTTGAAGATGATGCTGTTGAAGTTGCTTTTGAAGTAACCCAGATGGAAACTAACACAAATATATTACAAAGGTGAAATAATACAATTTGTTCATTTTACAACACAAACCCTCAAAGGGGTCAAAATACATCACAAAAAACAAAAGTACATGGAAAAGAAACAACAACAAGCAGATGATCAAACTCCAAGGCCAAACTCATCCTCACGAACTTCCTTGAGAAGTGCTTCGGTCACAGGATCAGCCGGATGCTCCGTGAGATTCCTGATGAGAAGGTTTCTTGTTGCAACAGCTGCAGTCAACTTCCTGCTCTGACTTTGGTCCTTAGACCTTTTTATTCCTGCCTTGATTTTCAGCTCTGATATTTCTTCCTGGGCTGCTGCCAGGGCTTTTTCCATCTGCTCCATCTTGTCCTGAACTCTCTTGTCTTCTAGAGTACGGGCCTCAGTGATCCGGACCCACCTGGCCTGACTCTCTTTCAAGTACAAGTCTGTTCTTGCTCTTTGGAACTGGGCTTCTTTACAAGCATTCTTCAGAATCTGCTCACCAGCTTTAGACTTGTTGATATACTCCCCAGACTTCTCAATTTTAGTCAAGTGTTCCACCCTCAACTTCTCCAATCTCTCAATCTCCCTCACACCTTCACTCCTTTCCCGGAGGGTCTTCTGCAAAGCCTGGGTTAGCTTCTCATTTCTTTCCTTCAAGCTTTCAAACTCTCCCAAACTGATAGTGGCAGGGGGTGGTGCTGAAGATGACTCAGGCATGTCTTCTATGGTAAAGGGCATTCCAGAGAATTGGGCCCTAGCATGGGACCACTCATAATATTGGACTGATGCCACATTATTGCACTTCCCCAGAATGGTGATTCCCTTGGTTTGAACATGGTCCCAGGCCCAGGCAGCCTGCCTAACAACAGCCAAACTAATCTTGTTCTCACAGTAGAGGGTCTCAACCAAGTCTTGTTCCCTAGGAGTGTGAACCAGTGCATAGCCTAATTGCCTCCTGAACAGCAGAGGGTTGTAGTTGATACTTCCCTTGACCCCTATTAAAGGCACATTGGGAAAGTGCCCACAGCTGGTGATTATATCTCTGCCCTTGGTGCTCTGAGTACACCATCTGATATCTGCTGAAGTTAGGACAGTGAGTCTCTTAGCCCAGTTGCTCTGCTGATGAGGATTTAGGAATGCATCTGTCCTGGGTAGATGCCTGAGAAGCCAAACATGGAATAATGGAGCACAAATCCTTACTAATCTTCCTCTCTGCTTCTCATTTCTCTGATGGACTGAGTAATAGAGATCACCCAGTAAAGTTGGCACAGGGTTCTTCAGGATGAACAAGTGGATTGCATTCTTGCTGATGAATCGAGGCTCATCTGCAAACAATACAATTCCATATACACTTAAGGCCAACAGAGCACAAACAGCTCTCCACTCCCCCAGGGAAGCCTTTAGACTAGCTTGAGAAATCAGGAAGTCAAGATGAAAACCAGGGATCCCAGCTTTAGAGGTCATGTGTTGCTCAACCAAAACAGGCTCCAGGTGCAAAGCTTTTGCCACCTCTCCATTGCTAGGAAAGACCATTTCAGGGTTGAATGGGATTTCTCTTTTGATGGGCAGACCAGTCAATGATGAGTATTCTTCCAAGAGAGGACCCAACTGAAAGTCTTGAAAGGTGAAACATCTCAATGGGGGGTCATAAAACTGAATACAGGTGTGGATGAGGCTCCTCTGTGAAGGGTCCAGATCCAGGACCAAGTCAAGTATATCCCCATAATGCTCTCTGAACAAGGGTATGTGATCTGGAGTGATCAGGGTTTGGATCCTCCTGATGTCTGATAAGTCTGGTTGGAAGAAATGATAGGTGATGTTGCTTTTCTTTGGAGCCATGATGCTGAGGACTGAGTAGGATAAGTGCTGATGAAGATGCTGAGGAGTGGGCCACTGGCTGGCTAGTGCAAGTAACTGAAGTATATGGCTGACAGGCTGGAGCAAGTGCTGGTGGAGATAGGTCAATATAGCAGATGGGGTCAAAACCAAAACCAGATGGAGGTGGATACCCTGAAACACAAATAAGAAAATGTCAATATGATGCAATGGGTATGTATGCAAATGAAATGCAAGGGTTTGTGACTGAGCTGGATCTGATTAACTGCCTTGGTATAGATCCATGTGTGTTCAAGAATTCCAGATGGAGGTCTAAAAATCCAGTAACCAGGGTGGGGGACTCAAATAAAGAGCCACATGTCCAGGGTTTTAGAATCACAAGAACTATCCAACATGGAGCATTCTTAACAAAGTCAAAGTAACAGGGTGTTCTGAGGTCAAGGTACCTGCAAACCTGTAAACAGCCCAACCCCCTCACAGGTGATGATCTAGAACAAGGATCCTCATACTTGGATCAGTTATGAGAAGTGTAAACACTTCTAACCCGGAGGTACAGTGTTTACAATAACCATAACAATTCCTCCTCTAATTCACCTCAGTTTCTGAAGGTCAATACTAAAAGGTCATCCAGACTTAGCAGGCTTCCCAGATATCCCTAGCATTGCAGGAAATCTGCAACACAGAGTTCTCAAGAAGAAACCCATATCTGAACCGTGTTTCATATTCCCGCACCAGACCGAAATGGAATGGGAAAGAATATGATTCACTCTAGCCTAGGTGTCACTCAGGTCCCAGGTATAGGACCTTAACTCTCAATGAAATACCCACCCACCAAAGAAAAACCTGATCCAGCCAGCACAGTATGACAGTATGATATATATAAAAAACAGTAAAGAAAGCAATAAATAATGTTGTACAGAAAGCAGTAAATAAAGCAAGTATACAAATAGCACATAACACCCCCAATAAACACAAATCAAACAAGCGCTAGGAGGAACCCACAAAAAGAACCAGAAGCCCTGGTTGCAGTATAAGCATCCCCAGCAGAGTCGCCAAGCTGTCGCTCCCGACAAATGAAAATGGGTCATATGAAGGTACAGACGCGAACGGTCGGCGAAGGGAACAGTGAGAACACACAGCCGTGAACTCACTGGAGAATGAATAGAGTCGCCAGCTAGGCATTTTTATCCCGGAGGAAAGGCAATGCTGCATAGACCTAGAAAAAGATGGATAAGACGGTTTGCGAACCAGAGATACTGAGAAAGGGGGTTGGTTACAACCTGGGAAGGTATTAGCACCCAGATTGTCCGTCGTACTCGACGGGATCCACGCTTGAAAGATTTGTGCTTTAAAGGGGTAGTGTCAGTGCAATCTGTGTATGAAATAGCTGGAAAAAAATGTACAGGTGTCAGTGTAAAGGAAGTGTGAAGTGTATAAATGATGTGTCAGTGTAAGGAAAAGAGTATGCTCAAGATCATGAGGCTTAAGAGAATGAAACTGAAAGGAGGGGGAATATACAGAGACTTTTGTTCGATAACTTGTTAAGTTATGCCTACGTATCCTCTCGTGCAATGAGGAAGTCAGAACACCGTAGTTCGACCCAAAGAGACTGAAAGATGAATTGACTTGTGAACTGCTTGCTTGTCAATGCTCAAGTGTATGACCTGTCTGGCTCAGGTGCTTACTGTCTTGCATTAGACGGAAGAAGCAAGTTCTCGATTGTGAATGAGTGTGATGAGAAAAGAATCCCGGAGGAGACGATTATTGTTTGTTTTTGAGTTTTCAGTCTTTTATTGCTTTTTTGGATTTTTGTCATAAGATAATGAGCTTAAGCCTAAACCAATGGATTTAGTAAACTCATCACATCATCCCTCTGATTAGGGGTAATGAGAATTACCTTAAGTGTGAAGTCAGATTCTCACACTTAATCACCTTTTGATGTAGGATTAAGATCATTAACCTACTTGTGATTATTTAGATGTTTTTGTGATTTTGTTTAGTGTTGAGTAATGAGGTTAAGCCATAATCAAGGATTAAACAGACTCATTACACCATCCTAAAAGAAGGATAATAGATGAGAATGTTTAAGCTGAGGAAGACTCCTCAACTTAATCCATGATTAGGGATCAAACCCATGACAAAACAAGCCTTTATTAAGTGGATTTTATTTAGATTAGTGGTATGATGATGAAGTGTTTTTTATGATTTGTAAGACAACTTGAGGGGGACTTGTCCATTAACACTAGGGTTAGTCCTTCTTAACCACTTAAGGAAGAATTAGAACCCTAATGCAAGGCCCAAGTTACAAGTGTGATGTCTTGATGATTATTAGATGAATTGATTAAGAGATTTAAACACCTTAAGGGTTTAATACTTAGGATTAAAGTTATACACTCCATCCTAAGAGAAGGATGCAGGCATAAGCTTAATCACAAAGTCTTAAAGCCTTTAGGGTTTAGTCCCTGATTATGAGGTGAGAAGAGAGGACTCAAAGAGAGACACAAAGGTAAAAACTATGGGGGAACTAATCAAAACCCTAATTCATTGTCATGCTTGGTTGTTCCTAAGGTTTGTGAGGTTTCCAAGAACAATCTTCAAAGGAATCACCAGGAAGCAGATGAACAGGATCAAGAGAAGCAAAGTGACTTGCTTCCTTCAAGAAGTCAAGTCACTTGAAGAAAGAAAGTGGGAGAAGCAAGAATGAGCAAGCTCAAACTCAAACACATATAAGAATGCAGCAATGGATGCAAGAGAGATGAAAAGAAAAGGTATGAGAAGTGAAGGCAAATCCACTTCTCAAGTTTACTTACCACCTGCAATGTTAGAAAGAAAATGCAATGCAATGCAAGATGAAATGAAATGATATGATGCTAAGCAAAACCAGAAGCATGTTGATGATGATTATGATGTTATGAGATGCTGCAAACATGAGACAAAGCATGGAGATGTTCATACAAGGTCATGAATGCAAATGATGCAAGCTAAGGAGCATGAACAAACATGAAAAGTTATGAAGCATACAAGGCAAATGACATGGCAAATATGAGATGCAATGATCAAAGATGCTTTATACATGTCTTAAGATGTCAAATGAATCATAAGCATGCACAAAATGCAATGACAAGTCATGTTATGCAAGGAAATGCAAGAAGGATGCAAAAGAAAGCCCAAATTAGGGTTTATGGATCAAACATCAAACACAAACCAAAAACAGAAGCAAACCCTAAGATAAAAAATGGAAAATGGTACCCAAAGAAACCCTAGGCCTATGATGAACCACTGCCCAAAGGGGAGCTCTCAACTCTCAACCCAACTCAAGTTATGAATTTTCTAAGTTATTAGGGTTTTTTAGGGTTCTTAACAAAACAAATGCCAAACAATTTGAGAATGCAAGAACAATTCATGGCCTTTTTACCCTAGAAACTACATGCCAAATAGAAAACAATGCAAGAAGAATCAATGTCTCAACCTTCACCAATTGGCAGAAATGAATTTTTGAATCCATGATCAAAATAATGCATAGAAAATGATTTAATTCAATGAGAAATTCTTAAAATGCATCAAGATCAAAAAGAAATTTGGTTTGAAGGTTGGACAATGTTTCTAAATGTATTAGAACATTTCATGAATTTTTTTGTAATTTTTAAATACCTAAAAGTATTTTTAATTAATTAATTCTCATTAATCAATTAAAAATAATCTTTTAAACATTTAAAAATACTTTTTTGATGATAAAAAATATAATAAAAATATCTTTGGGTTCTGAAATTAAATAATAACTTGTATAAAAAATTTCAGAATTTTTAAAGTATTTTTGCTATTTTAAATAAAATATAGAAAACAAATGTAAAAGAAATGAATTAATATTAATAAAAATGAAAAGTAATACAATCCAAAGGCTGAGATTTGAATCTGGGAAAAGAGGCTTGACCGCGCGCGTTTTTAAACGGCCAGGATGGAGTCTGATTCAATTAACTTAATTAATCTTAATTAATTTAAATAAAAAGAATTAGGGCTAAGTGAATCAATCTGGGCCGTGCACAACTTAAGCTAATCACCATCCTAAGGCTGTGAACGCATCTGGCAAATTAATTAGGGTTTAGAGTTAATGACTTTCAGGTGACCGGAGGGAAGCTCCGGTCATCCTCTCCGGCGGGTTGAAAACCCTAGATCATGATTCAGGCCACCATTCTCCAAATTAGAAGCAGGGAAATGATCCTCTACCCAAACCCCACTCAAATCACCTTTCAAACTAAATTTATCATGCTTAAACAAGAAGAAACGAAACCAACAAGATTCACGGGCAAAGTTTCAGAGCTTCAGTAAATCCTCATTTTTCACTCATTTCCAATTCTAAACACATCATTATGATCAGCAAGACATGTACTTTCAATTTGTAACAAAAAATGCAAGCTCTGAAAAGTTGAGGATTCGAAGCTACCTGAAGTGATGAACTATGAATATGAGCTCTCCTGACCTTGCTTTGATGCAGAATGCCTTCTCTGAACCCCCTGAAGCCAATGGAATGTTCCCAACCCCTTGTTGGTGGCTATTTTAGAAGCTTGAGTTCTGATATGACAGATTTCACAGTTGTGATTTGGGAGGTTTCAAACTACTTTAATGGTGGATTCTGGTTCCTTTGAGTGTGTATTATGCAATGGTGAAGAGAAAATGGATGTTTGATGGCTGAGGAAAGGGATTCGAAGAGGAGAAGTTTTTGGACAGTTTTGTGTTATGCTGCAATGTGTGTGTTCCAGGCTTGTGGGTGTTGTGTTTTTATGATCCATACACTATCCCTAGACTATTGGAATGAATCAGAAGACTTGACATGCACTGTGGGAAAGGTATGGAGCAATTGGCCAAAAAGTCAAGAGTTGTTGTACTTGCAGCATGGGCTATGGCAGCAGCTATGTTAGGGCATGCCTTGCTTCAGCTTGAGTCAAGGATGACCATTGGATTGCTTATGACTGACTGCAACATGTGGATCATGAGTTGAGAGTGATTTTGCAAGTTGTCCACTTGTGTTTTCTCATGATTTTTGCTTATGCACATGTGATTCTTCTTGCTGAATTTTGTAGCACAACATTTCTTTTAGTCATGGCAATGTTGAAAAATCAGCTAGTGATCACATAATTCTTTGAAGCATGGATTTGCCAAGAATCCTCTTTTGCACACTTATGGAAATGCCTTATGGGACTTTTGAAAATCAAGGCAAACAATGAAGAATCCCTTGGGCCAATTCTGTTTTTTAGGGCATATGTGATCATGTGATGAAGTTTTGAAGTCACTTTGAAGTCACTAGAATGCTTGATACATGAATTTGCAAGTTTTCCATTTAGTGCATAACTTGAAATTTAGTGATTTTTGCCAACTTTAACAAACCATAACTTTTGATCCAAGATGAATTAGATCATGCTCTTGTACTTTTTGGAAAGGGAAAGATGAGGTCTACAACTTTCATGACCAAGGTTTTTCCATTTGAAGCATTTTTGGATCATGAATCATGGCTTGAAAATTGACCTAAAATGATGCATTCTTGAAAAGTCAACTATACCCAAAAAGTCAACATTTGCAAAAACCCTAAATTCTTGATTTCTATGAATTTCAACCTTCTTCCATGATCAAATAAAGATCATATACACTCAAAATGATGAAGATCACCCATTGGTTGGGTCATTGGGGGCCTCAGATGCCCTGATTTTGCACTGACTTGTCTGAAAAGTCAACTCTTGATCAGATGACTTCCCCATGGAATTTCTTCATGAAAATTGATATGCATACTCCCTATACCATATAGAGATCAATGAAAACAAGGATGACCAAAAAATTTGGAGTTATGGCCTCTGAAACCAAAACCCTAATTTTCAGTCAACTGTGCAGTTCAACCTGGCTCTGCATCCACTCAAACCCTAGCCCTTGTGATTCCTCTGCATTTTTGACTTTGAGGAGATGAAATATGATATAAGAACACACATGGACCCCTTTGAGTTGATTGGTGGCCTTTGGAATGGCCCAAGATGCCCTGAGGTTGCTCAGATCACAAACCCTAGGTGCAGATGCCCTAGAAACTATGCAGTGAATCAAAAATGAGATATGAGATGATATGTTGGTGTTTATGCATATGAGAGTGATCACAAGCCATGGTGAATGGGTGAGGGCAAATTTGGGGTGTTTACACTTACCTCTAGGCTGCAGGATTTCGTCCCCTTGTGATTGGTTTCTATTGTATACTTATATGAGATCAAATTTAGGTCAAAAGATGATGGATTTATGGGCCTTTTGGAAAACTTCATGGTGAAGGAATGTCATGATCTTAAAGTGTGAAAAAATCAAATATTTGCCTTCTAATTTGGTCTAGCACGAATTTGGACAAGATCAAATCATATTAGACAGCATTGATTAATTTTTAAAAGAAGAATCATGTCCAAACTTTGATTTTTAGATTTTATTTTGATTTAATTTGATTTAAAATGAATAAAATTCAAATAAATATCAAATAAAAATATAAAAATCAGAATTTCTCACCATTGGGTCGTGCATGATGTTGTGACATGGATTGGGTCATAAATTGGGCAGCCCATTTGGAAAGAATTACTTCTAAGCCTCCATTTTCAACATAAACCATCACAAAATTGCCCAACTTTGCAAGGGCACATCTCCCTCAATTTTAAGGGTATGAGGGTGTTCTTGGACTTTTTGGAAAGCTTGAAGAGTCCTCTAAACAACACCATTGGTTTCAGGTCCATATCATTTACCAATCTCAAGTTATGCTCTTTTGAAGTTGTTGACTTTTTGTTGACTTTTGAAATGACCTATAATGTCTTAGATCATATATTCCAAATGAAGCATTTCTAGGCTTAACCTTCAACATCAAAGTTGTAGAGAATTAAATTTCCTTCAAAATGAGCTTTGGATGGAGACTTGGTGATGAAGTATGTGAAAGTTATGGCTGGTCAAAGTTCAGTTGACTTTTACTAAGGAAACCCTAATTTAGAAACTCCTGATTATTGATGATCTGGAATCTCCTTGATGAATCATGATCAACCCTTGATCAAATGATGAATTTTACTTCATATACTTGATGTTGGCAAAAAATCATGAAGTTTGACTTTGGTTTGACCACAGTTGACCTCAGTTTGACTTTTTAACTGCATTGACTGATTTTGACTTATCTGATCATCTGACTGAGCAAACTTTTGAGAAAAGTCTTGAAACTTGTCATGGGGGTTCTTATACACATATAAGATGCTATGAAGCTCACTTGAGGTGTTAGAAGTCCATTTAGCCTGATTAAAGTCAAAACCCTAGTTTTGGATGCACTGCTTAGGAGGTGCATTGTCTGAGGGAATTGTCAACTTCTTTGACCAATTGTGAACTTTGTGAACCTTGTGAATCTTCATAAGATGTCTTGTGATACTCATGGGAGGTATTGTGAAGCTTGTGAACCTTGTGAACCTCATGAAGTGGCTTTGTAGACCTCATGAACCTCAGGAAAGCTTTGTAATCATTGTGAATCTTGTGAACCTTGTGAACTTTCAAGAAGTAACTTGTAGACTTCATGAATCTCATGAAAGGTCTTGTAAATGTAGAGAAACTTGTGAACCTTGTGAACCTTCAAGAAGTGACTTGTAGACTTCATGAACCTCATGAAAGGTGTTGAAAGCATTATGGAACTTGTGAACCTTGTGAACCTTCATAAAGTAACTTGTAGACTTCATGAACCTCATGAAAGGTTATGGAAATGTTGAGAAACTTGTGAACCTTGTGAACCTTCTTAGAGCACAAAGTCTTGTATTGTGAGGGCAAATTTTGGGGTGCAACAGCTGCCCCTGTTCAATTTTCTGAAACCTGAGGGGTTAGATTGGTATATTTGCCAGTCGTGACCTGGAAGGTTGAAGGGGATTGAACACAAAAGCCCAAAAATTTGTACTCACCAGTGCATAGAGTGATACAGATGGCTAGTTGAATATGATTGAGTGGGCTTAAAGATGCCACTAGGGGAAAGTTATTCAGATGGAGGTATAATGAAAGCTGTCAGGAGTCTGGAGCAGTACTGATGTAACATCATGTCTTCATGAGGATAGAGCAATCAATAATGATAACCCTAAAGCAGTCTTGAAGAAATAATATGATTTCAGGAGGATAGAGCAATCAATAAAGACAACTCCAAAGCAGTCTTGAAATAGTAATATGATTTCAGGAGGATAGAGCAATCAATAGCTCTAAAGCAGTCTTGAAATAGTAATATGATTTCAGGAGGATAGAGCAATCAATAGCTCTAAAGCAGTCTTGAAATAATAAGATGATTTCAGGAGGATAGAGCAATCAGTAGCTCTAAAGCAGTCTTGAAATAGTAATATGATTTCAGGAGGATAGAGCAATCAGTAGCTCTAAAGCAGTCTTGAAATAGTAATATGATTTCAGGAGGATAGAGAAATCAATAGCTCTAAAGCAGTCTTGAAATAAATAAGATGATTTCAGGAGGATAGAGCAATCAGTAGCTATAAAGCAGTCTTGAAGTCATGAGAAGTTATCAGGAAGATAAAGTAACCCTGAGGTGACAATAAAGCAGTCCCAAAATGATAAGAAGCTCATCAGGAGGATAAAATAACCCTGAGGTTATGATAAAGCAATCCCGGAGATCATAAGTTTGTTTGTTGGATAATTAACCTGAAACAAGGCAGCTTTTTGTATAATAACATTAGTTTATGCTTGATGTATGCATGTATGATATGATGCACTTAGGTAATGTACTATATGTCTATGGATATGTATGTTATGGTATGATGTAAATGATGTATGTATGATATGATACAGCCGGGAGCGTTTGGATATCTTCGTATAACAACTGCTGGCCAGGGAAAATAAATCCCGATTCATTGTTGAAGAATATATAACCCTCCGTCTGCTGGGAATAACAGGGTATAGATAACTTCCCGTATGCTGAGGATAGTAAGGATAGATATAACCTCCCGTTATTGGGGATGGTAAGGTATAGATATAACCTCCCGTTGTTGGGAATGGTAAGGTATATATAACCTCCCGTCTTCGTTTGATAGTAGGATAAGTATAACATCCCGTCTTCGTTCGTCGTACCCTTATTGGAAAGTGATTTCCCGTATATCCGTATGAGGATAAAAGAGATGGATATAAATTCCAGGGGAGATGAGACTTTATGAAGATGGATTTGTCCTACTGAGAGTTTGTAACTGTCTTGTAAAGGTGAACTGGCGAAGCTTCGTTGAAATCCTTCCCCCGTTCGTCCTTAGTAAATACTATTACTGCATTTTCATGCATTTCTGGTAAACATCAATCATATTAAGCATACATGCATTTCTTGTAAACATCAATCATATTCAAAAGCATACACACATTCAAACACAACCAATGGACGTTTCGCTTATGTAAATAGGGTAAAAGTAAATCTGGATTCAAAAGATGGAATTTATTTATATCAAAAAGTGACCCATACACGGGTAAGTTTGTACAAGGAGACATAAACCCTAGTAAGAGGATTTTGTCATAAAGTTTTTACAAAACAAAGAAAATCAGCTATGTGGGAAACAATCCTATTGAGTTTCAATTCTACTATTGCCACTCAAGTATCTCATCTTCTTGCTGTTGAGACAGAAACGATTGAATTGAGCTTTATCTGTTCGAGTTTGAATAAGTAGTACAACTGGTTGCAGTTTCATGGGTGATCCAAACGAGACATAGTCATACGCTTTAATCCCTAACTTTTGCCTGGATTGCCCTTTCAGGTTTTCAATCCACCGGGATACCCTTTTTTGCCCAAGCCGCCTTTTCAGGTTTTCGACTTGCCGGGTGTACATCTTTTTATATATATCCCTAATTTTTGCCCAAACCCTTTTGGTTTGCCGGGATGCCCTTACTTTTGCCTAGGCCTGTCAACCTAGCGGGTCTCTTTTTATGCGTAGTATTTTTTAACTATGTCTGCGTTTACAGGCTGTGGGAAGTCTTCACCATCCATTGTAGTCAGTATCATGGCACCTCCTGAGAACACTGTCTTGACTACAAATGGTCCTTCATATGTTGGAGTCCACTTGCCCCTAGGATCACCCTGTGGTAATATGATACGCTTGATTACCAAGTCACCAGCCTGATATACCTTTGGCTTAACCTTCTTGTTAAAAGCTTTGATCATCCGTTTCTGGTACATCTGGCCATGACAAACTGCTGCTAGCCTTTTCTCATCAATCAAATTTATCTGGTCCAGTCGAGTCTGAATCCACTCATCTTCATCCAAGCCTGCATCCTTCATAATTCTCAAGGACGGGATCTGAACTTCAATGGGCAGAACTGCTTCCATACCATAGACTAAGGAGAATGGGGTTGCCCCTGTTGAAGTACGTATTGTAGTACGATAACCATGAAGAGCAAACGGTAACATCTCATGCCAATCCTTGTAAGTAACAGTCATCTTCTGTACAATCTTCTTAATGTTCTTATTGGCAGCTTCAACTGCCCCATTCATCTTTGGACGATACGGAGAAGAGTTGTGATGCTTAATCTTGAACTGCGTGCAGAGATCAGTAATCATAGTGTTGTTCAGATTAGAGCCATTGTCAGTGATAATCCTTTCAGGGATGCCATATCTACATATGAGATTATTCTTAATGAATCGAGCCACAACATTCTTGGTAACAGATGCAAATGAAGCTGCCTCCACCCACTTCGTGAAATAATCAATAGCAACCAGGATGAAACGATGCCCATTAGAAGCAGTAGGCTTGATCTCACCAATCATATCAATGCCCCACATGGCAAAGGGCCAAGGAGCAGTCAACACATTCAATGGTGATGGAGGTACATGGACTTTATCAGCATAAATTTGACACTTGTGACATGTTCTGGAATGTTGGTAACAATCAGCTTCCATGGTAGACCAATAGTAACCTGCTCTCAAAATCTTCTTTGCCATGGTATGACCACTAGAATGAGTGCCAAAGGTCCCATCATGCATCTCTTCCATAATTTCTGTAGCTTCCTTCTTATCCACACAACGAAGCATAGTTGAATCATGATTGCGCTTGTACAGAATCCCGTTACTCAGAAAGAACTTAGCAGAAAACCTTCTCAGAAACTTCCTATCTTTGACAGATGCCCCTTCAGGAAACTCCTGAGCTTCAAGATATCTTTTCACTTCATAGAACCAAGGCTTTTCCTCTGCCCCTTCTGTGTCAATCTCATTGCAATATGCAGGCTTCTCAAATCTATCAATAATAATCTTGGGAGCTTCATCATCCCAACTGATCTCAAACATGGATGCCATGGTGGCCAATGCATCTGCCAACTGATTCTCTCTTCGTGGAATGTGCTCAAAGGTAATCTCTTTGAAATGTGGGATTAAAGACAACACATGCTCTCTGTAAGGAATGAGGTTATCATGCTTGGTATCCCAATCTCCTCTAATCTGACTTATTACCAGGGCTGAATCTCCATACACATCAAGGAACTGAATCTTCATATCAATAGCAGCTTTAATACCCAGGATACATGCCTCATATTCAGCCATGTTGTTGGTACAATGGAAACAAAGTCTGGCAGTAATCGGGGTATGACAACCTTCAGGGGAACTAATCACAACACCAACACCATTACCAAGTGCATTGGAGGCACCATCAAAAACCATAGTCCATCGGGATCCTTGTTCAGGTCCGTCATATTGTCCAGGTTCTTTGGTAATAATCATAATGTCTTCATCAGGGAACTCAAAACTCATTGACTGATAATCATCCACTGCTTGATGAGCCAAATGATCAGCAACAACACTTCCTTTAATGGCCTTTTGAGTAGTATACTGTATATCATATTCTATCAAGATCATTTGCCATCTTGCAATTCTTCCGGAGAGAGCAGGTTTCTCAAATATGTACTTGATTGGATCCATCTTCGAAATCAACAAGGTAGTATGGGTCAACATATACTGTCTTAGTCGGCGAGCAGCCCACGCCAAAGCGCAGCAAGTTTTCTCGAGCAGTGAGTATCTTGTTTCACAGTCGGTAAACTTTTTGCTAAGGTAGTATATTGCCTGCTCTTTTCGACCAGACTCGTCATGTTGCCCCAACACACACCCCATTGAGTTGTCCAGCACTGTTAAGTACATAATCAAGGGTCTTCCATCAACTGGTGGCATCAAAATTGGTGGTTCTAGCAGATATCTCTTGATTTCATCAAAGGCAGTCTGGCACTCATCATTCCATTCCATCACCTGATCTTTCTTCAACAACTTGAAAATTGGCTCACAAATGGTAGTTAATTGGGAAATGAATCTTGCAATGTAGTTCAATCGTCCCAAGAAACCTCTAACCTCCTTCTCAGTACGGGGAGCTGGCATCTCTCGTATAGCTTTCACTTTTGCAGGATCCACTTCAATACCTTTTCCACTGACAATGAAACCCAGGAGTTTACCAGATCTAACTCCAAAAGTACACTTGTTTGGGTTCAACCTCAACTTGTATTTCTTCAACCTCTCAAACAATTTGTGTAGATGATCAAGATGTTGCTCTTCATTTTGGGATCTGGCTATCATATCATCCACATATACCTCTATCTCATGATGAATCATATCATGAAACAAAGCCACCATAGCACGCTGATATGTTGCCCCTGCGTTCTTCAAACCAAATGGCATTACCTTATAGCAAAAGGTGCCCCACTGTGTCACAAATGTTGTCTTCTCCATATCTTCAGGTGCCATCTTGATCTGATTGTAACCAGAGAAACCATCCATAAAAGAGAATACCTTATGCTGAGCAGTGTTGTCTACCAGAATATCAATATGAGGGAGTGGAAAGTCATCTTTAGGGCTAGCCTTGTTCAAATCTCTGTAGTCTACACACATACGTACCTTACCATCTTTCTTCGGAACTGGTACCACATTTGCAACCCACTGAGGATAAGAAGTTACTGCTAAGAACCCTGCATTGAACTGTTTCATTACCTCTGCCTTGATCTTTTCTGACATTTCAGGACGCATACGACGAACCTTCTGCTTCTTTGGACGACAATCTTCTTTCACTGGTAAACGGTGAACCACAATGTCTGTATCCAACCCTGGCATATCTTCATAAGACCAAGCAAAGATCTCCACATAGTCACGTAACATCTGAATCAACTTGCTCTTGACACTGTCCTCTAAATCAGCCCCTATCTTGACCTCTTTTCTGTTTTCTTCAGTTCCCAGATTCACAACTTCGACTGGCTCTTCATGTGGCTGTATAGCTTTCTCTTCTTGTTGTAACAACCTAGCAAGCTCTACAGGTATTTCACAATCGTCCTCATTTCCGTCTTCAGTTTGATAGATCGGATTCTCGAAATTATAATTGGCAATAGTAGAACTGTTATCAACAGGATCCAGAGTGGATGAGGATCTACATTTTAGTGATGTGGGTGTGTGTAAGAACACATAGCTGATAAAGCAAAAATAAAGAAAGGAAAGACAAGGAACACAATATTTACGAAAACGAAACGTCCACTGATTTTATTGAATGAAGTATGCAAATGAAATGACAACCCGTAACAAGCACACCATTGTGCCCTGGGTAAGACACATGGCTTGAAAGTTTTATTGTTCAGAAATTACAAATTTAAAGCACAACACAGTAATAGTATTTACTCCTGACTAAAGGAGATAGGGATAACATCTTCAGCTTTCCAATTATTGAGTCCAACACCCACTGTAGGAAAAATCCATGCATCCAAGTTGTAGTCTTCCTCATAGTCTCCCACAGCATTGATAACCCCTTGATTGGTGATACGAGCAGCAAGAGCACGACGAACAGCCTTCTGGGACTCTGCAGTGAAACCCAAACCAAACTTGTCAGACTTGTATGGAATATCAGGAAGCTGACCCCAAATATTACAACCACCTTCATCCACCACAGCTCTAGCATCATTGAGGGAGGCCATTGCCATTGTTGGAGGTTTTCTAGTGACAACAGGAACTTTCTTCACAGCAGGAGGAGCTACACCATCATTAACAACCCAGGGAATCACTTCAAATGACTGACACGGGGTCTCAATGTATTCACCTTCCACTTCCAGATACTTGAAAGTATTCACATGGCTGACAAAGTATTCTTCTTCTCCATAGACAGTAACAACCTTTCCATTCACCGGATATCTCAACTTTTGGTGCAATGTAGAGGTCACAGCACCTGCCCCATGGATCCAGGGACGACCAAGCAGACAAGAATATGAAGGACGAATATCCATCACATAAAATGTAGCAGTAAACACCTGAGAACCAACTTTGATTGGAAGATCAATTTCCCCATGCACTACTCTTCTAGAACCATCAAAAGCCTTCACCACAATATTACTGGGCTTCAGCACAGCATCTCCAGGACTTAACTTATTCAGGACTTCCTTAGGCAACACATTCAAAGAGGAGCCATTGTCTATCAGCACATGAGACAGGGTAGTGCCCCTGCATTCAATTGAAATATGCAAGGCCCTGTTATGATCCCTCTTGGCAGGGGTCAAATCAGCATCAGAAAATCCTAACCCATTATCATAAGTCAGGTGGGCAACACAGTTCTCAAATTGGTCAACAGAAATTGCACTGGGTACATGAGCCATCTTCAGAAACTTGATCAATGACTTGGCATGAGCCTCAGAACATAATAATAGGGAGAGCATAGAAATCTTTGAGGGAGTATGCCCCAACTGATCAACAATGTCATAATCACTCTTGCGAATGATTTTCAATACTTCTTCCATTTGCTTAGAGAGGTCATCAGCAGCTGGAACATCAGTAGATACAGGCTCAATAACAGGACCCTTGCCCCGAGCATCAGTGGTGGAAGTAGCAGCAGGAGTAACTGCATTCTTGGAAGTATTTGGAGGAGAGAAGACTCTTCCACTACGAGTGATCTTGCTAGATCCAGCAATATTATCAATGTCAACAGGCACATCAGCTACAGGCTCTTGCTTAACACCATGGATGTAAACATCAGACCCATAATGCCAAGGCACAGCTTTGTCAGATGTATAAGGAATAGGACCAGAAGTGGTAATGATCAGAGGAGCCACTCATGCTTCAGCAACAACTTTCACAGGACCTTCAGCAGTAATCTTGATTGGGCCCTGATGAGTGATTTTAATGGGACCCTTTGAAGTGATTCTTAGTGGTACTTTGTCAACCATATCAACCTCTTCAATCTTCTTACCCTGAGTCAGATGATCCACCATACTTTCTACAGATGCTGGTCTTCTTTCAAACACTATAGTATACTTATCCATGAGACGTTGAATTCCATCTCTCAAAATGAAGCAACTATCCGGCTTATAGGTACAATACAGACAATCTTCACGACAACCTGGAAAGATCCCAGCTTGTACTAACCTCTTTTTGATAACAGACAATGGTGTGCTCATTTCCATAACTGAATAGACATGCAGATCTTCATCAATGTCTTCATCAATGGCACTGACAGTCTTCTCGTGATTTGGCATTGGAGCTGTAATCACATTTGGAGTACCTGGTGGATCAAACTCAATTTCTCCAGCATCAATCATATCTTGAATTTTGTTCTTCAAGACCCAGCAGTTATTAGTGTCATGTCCTGGACAGTTTGAATGATATGCACATCGTGCATTAGGATTGTACTTGGGAGAAGTAACATTAGGATTCTGAGGAGCCTCCCTCAGGGTAATAAGTTCAGCCTTCAACAAGTGTTGCAATGCCTGAGCCATTGACATGTTGATCTTCGTGAACTGTCTTCTAGCCCTCTGTTGGTTGCCTTGAGGTTGCTCTGTTGTTGCAGGAGTTGGATTTGAAATATGAACTGCACTAACAGACTGATGCCTTCTGTTACGATCAGGTTGACCATAAACAGCATTGGATTCTTTCTTCCCAGTGGGAGGCTTCTTTGCAGCACCTGATGAAGAAGTGCCCACTTGGATTTTACCACTCTTGATACCATTCTCTACACGCTCTCCTGTCATGATCAACTCAGTGAAGCCAGATGATGAGCTTCCAATGAGATGACTGTAAAACGGACCATTCAGCGTACACATGAACATATCAACCAATTCCCTGTCAGTCAAAGGGGGTTGAACTCTTCCAGCTAAATCTCTCCATTTCTGAGCATATTCTTTAAAACTTTCTTTGGCACCCATAGACATGCTCTGAAGCTGCATGCGAGTGGGGGCTAAGTCAGCATTGTATTGATACTGCTTATAGAAAGCTTCAGCAAGATCATTCCAGTCTCTGATGTTGACACTCTCCAACTGATAATACCACTCCAACTGAGCTCCAGATAAGCTCTCTTGAAAAAAATGGATCCACAACTTCTTATCAGCAGTGTGGGGTTGGATCCTTATGACATAAGACCTCAAATGCAACTTGGGACAAAAGACCCCATCATAAACAACAAAGGTAGGAACCTTGAAACCAATGGGTATCACAACCCCAGATATCAAACTCAAATCCTCAAAATCCAGCCCAGATGATTTCTGTAATTCCATAGCATCCATTCTATCCACCAGCATCTTGAATTTGTCTTCATTAGGCTCATGGTAGTAATTAGCCTCAGAATCAGAGTCCCCCATAGTGTTGTGGAGACTGCCTCTCTCTTTCTCAGATTCTTCAGATTCATAGTCTTCAACCTCTTCCTTGGTCTTGACAGGACCTTTGAACCTTCTTCCCATGTTGAGCAACCCAGCAGACCTTCTAGTCTTCTTAGTCTTCTTGGCCAGCAGCGTTTTCAATTCATCCTGCCCCTTGGATAGGTTCAGGATCAGCTCTTGGAACTGTGCGTTATGTGCCTGAAGATCCTTAACTAATTGTTCAAGTGCCATTGTTGAAATAAACAGCGAGAAGATGAGAAACCTGTGCACAATTATAAACCTGTGATGCAATGAAATGATATGGGAATGCATATGCAATGTTTTCAAGGACCGCAGAATTTAAATTTGCTTAAACAAACAAGAAAGTAACTTTTTTATTAGTAATAACTTTGTTTTTCCTTTTAGGCTTACAAAAATGAAATAAGTACAAAAGATGGGGTTTTAAGTCTCCCATGGACGTTTCCTCTTTGTATTGAGGTATGAGTTGAGGTTTCGTTCCTCATGAAGTAGCTTTGTTAGTTCCAGAATCTTTTCTTGGCTTGCTCTGTAATGAGCCTCGAAAGTATCCCTTTGCTTCTTCAGTTGGATCCATGATCTCTGCAAGTCTTCCTTATCAGTAGGCATGTCTGGGTGAAGGATGGTATAAGCTGTGTCTCCTTCAGCAACAGGTTCCATGGTAACTGGTAGGACGGCAGGATATGGCATCATGAGCGTCTGAGCACGAGATCGTACCCATCTGAGATAAGCCTCCATAGGAATAGTGTACTTAGGCTCCAGTGTCTTGCTGTCAATCCTGTTTACTTTTCCCCAAGCTCGTATGAATCTCTGACGGTAACCCTGAAGATCGTTGTCGTAGTCAAACACAATGCCCTGAATCAACATGTCGTGTGGACCATCGCTCCGAGCATAACCAAACTGTCGTAAAGCTAGAGAGGGGTTGTAGGTGATGCCTCCTCTTATGCCTAGAAGTGGCACATTAGGAAACTCCCCACAACGGTCAATGATGGTGACATCCTCCATAGATCTGGAGCACCAATGGATATCTGAGTGAGAAAGTGACATGATCCTCTTGGACCATCTGAACCCTTGCTCATTCTTCATTACTGAGCGAGGAAGGTGAGAAATAAACCACCTAGAAAGCAAAGGTATGCAGCACATCAAAGTTCCTCTTGCCCTTGTAGTACGGGTGTGAAGAGAATGCAGGATGTCTCCAAGCAATGTAGGCACTGGATTGTGACTCAGGAAAATGTTGATGGCATGAACATCTATGAACTGATCTGGATTGGGGAACAATACTAAGCCATATATCAGCAAGGCTAAGATCTCCTCAAAAGCATCATAGCTCATGGCCTTCAAGAACATTTGGGCCTTATCCATTAATACCTTGGCAAGAATACCCTTGACTCCACTTCTCGTTTCTAGAACAATGTCAGACTTCTTCAGATGTAGAGCTGCAGCAATAACCTCTGGTTTAAGCTCCTTCTCTAGACCTGTGAAGGGTCTTTGATCAAGAACAGGTATGCCCAGAAGTTTAGAGAACTCCTCCATGGTAGGGACCAACTGATAGTCAGGGAATGTAAAGCAGTGGTGCTTAGGGTCAAAGAACTGAAACAGCACACTCATCATGTCTTCATTGAACCCTGAAGTGACTAGATCCAATAGGTGACCATGTCTCTTGATGAACTGGGAGTGATCAGACACTTGAGAAACCAACTCTTTAAGCTTGGGAGGTATACCCACAAAGTTGATCCTGATGGTGTTTCTACGAGCTGAAGCCATGACCTACAACAAAGAACAAAGATAAATCCCTTGGTCCTTGAAATGGTTAGTGAAAATGCTATGCTCATGATGCATGATGATGTCATGATGTTATGCTCAATCACAAACATGTGGCACACACAAACAAGTCACACCATAGCCCTAGGTTTAAAGGCTTGCATGAGGTTCAAAGGTAAGTACCCTCCCCTGAAGTTAGATGGTTCATCCTGTCCTACAAAAGTAACCGGGTTCTAAGGGATCTCAATATCATTGATCCTTCACAAGGGTGATTGATCAGAAGGCAACTTACTTGCCAACCAAAACCCTCCAAGTTTAAGATCTCCATGAGTGTAGTATCGAGTGTCAACCAACTTCAGTCTGCACCAAAGCCAGTTACCTCACTACCTTCTAAAGGCCAAGATGAGTTAACTAGGGTTCTAAGAGTTAGTTAGTGCATTGACAACATATGGCAGCCTCATATTATCCTCAACTTGACTTAAGGAACATAAGCACCAACCAAGAAGTCACACTAACTATGGCCACCAGATCAACCATATCGATATACGTCGTACAGTTTCCTTGGTCTATTGCCATTTACCTAAGGTACACTAGATCCGGGTTAGGACCTTTCACACATAAGAGCACCCCAACAAGTAATATAAAGCAAACAAGGCAAACAATTTAAAGTGATCTTAATTCCTAAGGGTACCCCTCTTAAATTTAAATCCCCAGCAGAGTCGCCAGTTCTGTAACACGGTGGGAGAACTGACTTGAAGCAATGTTGCGGATAGCAAGAGTCGCCACCGACTTTTATTTTATCCATAAGGAAAGGTTATAAAAGAACAGGAAAGACCTTAAGAGAGTATTTTGGGTCCGGGGGGTAGGTTATGTAAAGGGAAGGTGTTAGCACCCTTTACATCCATGGTTATCCATGGGCTCTTAGTTACTTAGCTCACTTTAAATTGCTTTTTGAAAGTGTAGTGTGTGAATAGAAAAATTTTCAGAATAGTTGATAATAATCCATGTACGGATGTGTAAAAACTTGTTTGAAAATTTGTTTGAAATTTGTTTAAGTGTTTGAAAAGTTTGAGCAAGCAACTAAGAGGTATCTACCCTATTGTTTAAGGTCTTTCTTGTTCTTTTTCCTTTCCTTGGTAAGACTATCCCTACTATTAAGGAGTAGGTAGTCATTACCTTGGATGTTAAGGGACACGTGAGGGACATTTTGTTTTATGAAGGCAACTGTGGGGTGTAGTAAGCATAAAGGAGGGACTATCATCATTTTTCGAAGGGACTCGTTTTGTATAGGCAACCATAAGGGACTTGATGATTTTCTTTTAAGGGACTTGCTTTATACACCCCACTTGACCATTATTCGTAGGCAACTTGAGGGATAACCTTAGAAAGTGAGACGGCGATTAAAATCGACTTACGTGTGTGTGAGTGTTTATTTTAATTATCTTATGATTAAAATTATCTAAATTTATTTTAATATTACATACATGTTTACACTCCCTAATTACTAACCATAACAATAATAATTAAACGATTACAATATTACATCCAGGAAACAATTACAAGAAAATATAATAATAAGCAAAATATTAAACAAAATAAATAGTAAATAAATAAACAATAAATAATAAAATATAAAGGGTTAGTAAATAATAATGAATAAGATTAGCAAAATAAACATAATTGAATTATAAATGGGTTAGTGATAATAAAATAATAATAATAATAATTTAGAAATAAGGTTAGAAAAATAAATAATGATATTGTTAATAAATAATAAAGATTAATGAAATTAATAAAACAAAAATCAAATAATATGGTTAGTAATAATCAAGAATAAGTAAAATTAACCAAAATTATAATAATAATATATCAACAATTTTTCCTATAAACAATTATTTAGAAAAGAAATATAAATAAACAATTATTTAATTTTACAAGTTATCAAGTTATTATTATTTTTTATTATAACTACAAAATTTTAATTATTATAAACATATATTAATATTTATTTGTTAAACAATATATACATATTATAAGAAAAAAAAAATAGGTTTTTTTAAACATCACATTTACAATATTAATCATGTTTATAAAATTTAATTCTATTAATTATTATATTTACAAATTATTTTTAACCATATACAAAAATATAATTATTATAAATTAAATTGTTTCTAAACATTAAAAGAAAATTAATTTGAATTATAAATATATTTACAAAATTTTAACTTTTATTAGATAAATATGCACATGGTAATTATATTAGAATAAAATAACAACTAAGTTTTAAATAGAAGATAAATTAGGGTTTTTGAGATTAGGGTTAACTTATATATAAAATTTATTTTTAACTAATTATATAAAATTATCTTAATTAATATAAATTATACAAATAAAATTAAAATAAAAAAAATCAAGAGTTTTTATGTTTTTTTAGAAAATAATTTTAAGAGTTAAGATACATAATATATATACTTTATAATATAGAACATAATAATAAAACTTTAATTATTTAAATCAATTAAATTAAAAGAAGAACAAGAAAATAAAAGAAAGGAAAAAAAAGGAACCTGATGGGATTTGAACCCAGGAGGTCTGGATTAACAATGTCAAGGCATACCACTGGACCACTCCATGCGCAGGTAACCAAACAGCAAGTCCAATACGTTTTGTTCTTTGTCTTGAAAATCCAGGAAAATAGAAACAAAAAGGCCTGGGGTGGGATTTGATCCCAGGACCTTTACATTCACAAACGCGCACATCACCACCCGGCTGGAAGAGCCAATCTGATAACTGAATAGCCATAATGCATAATATATTCTATCTTCTCTTATCCTGAAAAAATAAAACAAAACAATGCACTTGGCCAGGGATCGAACCAAGGTTCCTACAACATACGCATGCAGAGCTTACCACCAGGACACACGCGCGTGTGTGATAATAAAACAACAAAACAACATAAAATATATTAATATAAATTGAATTCCTGAGCGCGGCAAACTTCATCTTCTTCATTCAAATTCGTAGGATTTTCCTGCGAAATCTTCCACCAAAATACCTGCGAAAATTAAATTGGCAGCAATACCTACAAATCTCATACATGGCCAAAACTGTAAAATTTCCAGAAATTAATCAGTCAAACATGATCACAAGACAATTTTGAATCGAACCATGGTTCTTGAATGAATTTATATAGCCTATATCTCAAAGCCCTAATGAAGGTCATGAACCCTAGTAATGGTGAATTCTTATTCCTGCATGAAAAATTCAATTAAATGGCCCAGAATCATTCTAAGGTCCACCATAAACATCATTCAACAATCAAAAACAAGTTAAACACAGTAAATCAATGGAATCAAAAAGTCAAGTTCAAGAACACGATTTGGTTCGGGTTATGTAATTCGTGATGTTTTTGATGCAAATGGCGATTGATTCATGATCAATGATGTCTCATAATCATGTCCATGTCCTCAAAATACCTTGTAGAGCTCTGGAAATCCAAAACCGAATGTGAGCTTTTTGGATGATTTTTGACTTTGTGAGCTTACCTCTAGGCTGCAGGATTTCGTCCCCTTGTGATTGGTTTCTATTGTATACTTATATGAGATCAAATTTAGGTCAAAAGATGATGGATTTATGGGCCTTTTGGAAAACTTCATGGTGAAGGAATGTCATGATCTTAAAGTGTGAAAAAATCAAATATTTGCCTTCTAATTTGGTCTAGCACGAATTTGGACAAGATCACATCATATTAGACAGCATTGATTAATTTTTAAAAGAAGAATCATGTCCAAACTTTGATTTTTAGATTTTATTTTGATTTAATTTGATTTAAAATGAATAAAATTCAAATAAATATCAAATAAAAATATAAAAATCAGAATTTCTCACCATTGGGTCGTGCATGATGTTGTGACATGGATTGGGTCATAAATTGGGCAGCCCATTTGGAAAGAATTACTTCTAAGCCTCCATTTTCAACATAAACCATCACAAAATTGCCCAACTTTGCAAGGGCACATCTCCCTCAATTTTAAGGGTATGAGGGTGTTCTTGGACTTTTTGGAAAGCTTGAAGAGTCCTCTAAACAACCCCATTGGTTTCAGGTCCATATCATTTACCAATCTCAAGTTATGCTCTTTTGAAGTTGTTGACTTTTTGTTGACTTTTGAAATGACCTATAATTTCTTAGATCATATCTTCCAAATGAAGCATTTCTAGGCTTAACCTTCAACATAAAAGTTGTAGAGAATTCAATTTCCTTCAAAATGAGATTTGGATGGAGACTTGGTGATGAAGTATGTGAAAGTTATGGCTGGTCAAAGTTCAGTTGACTTTTACTGAGGAAACCCTAATTTAGAAACTCCTGATTATTGATGATCTGGAATCTCCTTGATGAATCATGATCAACCCTTGATAAAATGATGAATTTTACTTCATATACTTGATGTTGGCAAAAAATCATGAAGTTTGACTTTGGTTTGACCACAGTTGACCTCAGTTTGACTTTTTAACTGCATTGACTGATTTTGACTTATCTGATCATCTGACTGAGCAAACTTTTGAGAAAAGTCTTGAAACTTGTCATGGGGGTTATTATACACATATAAGATGCTATGAAGCTCACTTGAGGTGTTAGAAGTCCATTTAGCCTGATTAAAGTCAAAACCCTAGTTTTGGATGCACTGCTTAGGAGGTGCATTGTCTGAGGGAATTGTCAACTTCTTTGACCAATTGTGAACTTTGTGAACCTTGTGAATCTTCATAAGATGTCTTGTGATACTCATGGGAGGTATTGTGAAGCTTGTGAACCTCATGAAGTGGCTTTGTAGACCTCATGAACCTCAGGAAAGCTTTGTAATCATTGTGAATCTTGTGAACCTTGTGAACTTTCAAGAAGTAACTTGTAGACTTCATGAATCTCATGAAAGGTCTTGTAAATGTAGAGAAACTTGTGAACCTTGTGAACCTTCAAGAAGTGACTTTTAGACTTCATGAACCTCATGAAAGGTGTTGAAAGCATTATGGAACTTGTGAACCTTCATAAAGTAACTTGTAGACTTCATGAACCTCATGAAAGGTTATGGAAATGTTGAGAAACTTGTGAACCTTGTGAACCTTCTTAGAGCACAAAGTCTTGTATTGTGAGGGCAAATTTTGGGGTGCAACAATGATCAAGGTGTGTTGAGATTCCATGAGAGAATTTGTGTTCCTGAAGATCCATAACTGAAAATAACGATTCTTGAAGAAGGTCACATAAGTAGTTTAAGTGTGCACCCGGGAGCTACAATGATGTATCATGATTTGAAAAAGATATTTTGGTGGCCTGGATTGAAACGTGGCGTAGCTCACTTCGTGTACTCTTGTTTGACTTGTCATAAGTTGAAGGTGGAACATCAGAAACTTGCTGGTTTGATGCAACCGTTGGATATTCCAGAGTGGAAATGGGATAATATCTCTATGAATTTTGTTAGGGATTACCTAATACTCTAAGAGGGAATGATGCAATTTGGTTAATTGTTGATCGACTTACAAAGTCGCCACATTTTATCCCGATTGGTATTAGCTTTTCATTGCAGAGGTTGGCCGAGATTTATATTCGTGTGATTGTAAAGTTAAATGGGATTCCGTTGAGCATTGTGTTGGATAGAGATCCAAGATTCACTTCTAGATTTTGGGAGAGTTTGCAAGAGATGTTGGGCTTGAAGTTCAGGTTGAGCTCCACTTATCATCTGCAGACAGATGGGTAGACAGAAAGGACTATACAATCTTTGGAAGATTTTTTGAGAGCTTATGTACTTGAAAATGAGGTATCAGAATGGCACCTTTTGAACAAGGAGCTCCAATTATCATTCCAGTATCAGAATTACACCTTTTGAAGCATTGTATGGTAGAAGATGTCGAACACCTTTGTGTTGGCATGAATCAGGTGAGAGTATAATGCTTGGACCTTAGATTGTTCAGTAAACCACTGAGACGATGAAGTTGATTCGAGAGAAGATGAAGACTTCACAAAGTAGACTGAAGAGTTATCACGATAAGAGAAGGAAAAATCTTGAATTTCAAGAGGGAGACCATGTATTTTTTAGAGTTACTCCGGTAACGGGCGTTGGACGTGCTTTGAAGTCGAAGAAACTTACTCCGAAATTTATTGGTCCGTATCAGAATTCGGCAAGAGTTGGGTCATTTGCTTATAGAGTGGCGTTGTCGTTGTGGTTGTCAAATTTGCATGATGTATTCCATGTTTTGCAGCTTCGGAAGTATGTTCTGGATCCGTCACATGTGATATTGATGGATGAGGTGGAAGTAAGGGATAACCTTACAGTTGAGGCTTTACCTGAGCGTATCGATGATCGCAAAGTGAAGAAGTTGAGAGGCAATGAGATTGTCCTCGTGAAGGTGGTATGGGGAGGTGCTGCCGGTGGGAACATGACTTGGTAATTGGAAAATAAGATACAGGAGTCTTATCCGAATCTTTTTGTGGCAGGTAATTTTGGAGGACGAAAATATTCAAGTTGGGGAGAGTTGTAACGCCCTGGTTTATTTATTTAATTATTTAATTTAAATAATTGGAAAATTTTTGTGTGTTGTGTGAATTGTGAAGTTTGGTGGTGTGTTGAGTGAAGGGATGCTGTTATTTTAATTTATATAAGTTTAAATAATTTATATTATATTGAAATAAATATTGGAATATTAAGTGAAAAGGGTAGTTTGGTAATTGGACGAAGTAATAATGAGGGTAAAATGGAAATTTCATATTAGGGGTCCAAGGGTTATATTGGGAATTGGGAAAAGGAGAAGCCAGTTCTCGTAGAAACTGATAATGGAATTGGGAAGAACGTGAAGAAAGAAGAGGAGAAGGGCTAGAGGCAAGGATTTTATGAGAAAGGAAGAGATTTTTCATCGAATTAAGGTAAGGGTGAGATCACTTTCATCTTTTAAGGGTATTATGATATGAATGTTAGGGTAGATGTACTTTTGTATGTTAGTGAGATTGGGTGATTGATAAATTGATGAATGTGGTATGAAATTGAGGAATTCATGATGTTTGAATTGTATGTTTAGGTTGGTAATTTTAGATGTGAATTTTCTGGTAGAAAATTGTGATTGGGACTGGTTTTGTACACTATTTTAGGGTGAGAACCCCAAAGGAGAAGTGCAGAAATCGCATGGTTTTCTGCCAAAATTGCTTCAGTCGCTTAGCGAGGGATTGCTCGCTTAGAGAGCAGATGTGAAATTTTGACCCTTAAAGTCAGTAGCTTACACGCTTAGCGAGCAAGGGGGTCGCTTAGCGAGACTTGGAAGGGAGAAAATGTGTTTTTACTTTATTAAAATTCATGAAAAATTGTGTTTTATGTTTTAGGAAGGTTGTTGTGTTGTTGATGCGGTGTGAGTAGGTTTAAA
Source organism: Lathyrus aphaca (assembly GCA_963966055.1). NCBI lineage: Eukaryota > Viridiplantae > Streptophyta > Magnoliopsida > Fabales > Fabaceae > Lathyrus > Lathyrus aphaca. Next base: position 510,197,630 of record OZ014523.1, on the reverse strand, counting down.
GAGGTTGTATGCGCATTTTGTCGATGTTGAATGTTGTTATATGAAAAATTTGAATGCATGATGTATATTTAGTTACGTATGTGTTAGTGATTGAAAATTTTTAGTATGATAAAGAATATGCATGAAGTGTTGTTGTTGTTTCATATTACCGTCATTGTTGCATGTTGTCATCGTTGGTGAGGTGATTGTGTTCAATCACGACGTAGGGTGTGATCATGAAATATGGATCATATTGGACCATGAAATAAGGTTCGAGGGTATAATCATGAAAGAGGGGTCATACTAGACCATGAAATAGGGGTCGAGGGTGTAATCATGGAAAAGGGGTTGCACTGGACCATGGAAAAGGGGCCGAGAGTTCCGACGTGAACTGGATCTTGAAATAGGGATCGATTATTGGTATCATATGCATTGATTCTATGGTTGAGTCTCATTTTCATGCATTATTGTTGGTGTGTATGATGTGGATATATATGTTGTTGATGTGTTTGTTGTAGATGTATAGTTTGGTTGTGATTCTTGTCGTGATGAGTATGTTGTTGTTGTACTTATGTGATATATGCCTTACATTTATATCATTTTTCTATTTTAATTGATTTAAGAATATCACCCCTTCTGTTTGAATGTCATCCCTATGTGGTAATGTAACGCCTTGTTTATTTAATTATTTATTTAATTAAATCTAGTCGTATGGTAGGAGTTATTTTGCGTTGAGTTTCTAAGTTGGTTTGGTTGAATTAATTTAATTAAGTTGATTAAGTCGATTAAGTTGATTTAAGTTGGGTCTTAGTTATTTGAATTAAGCTGAGTTGATTAAGTTGTGAGTTTATTAGTAGAATTACACTATTTTTTTATATATAAATGGGCTTGTTTGGTGAATAGAAGTAGTAATTATGGGGGTGTGTGGTCTATGCCCATTGGAAATTTTAAGATTAATTAAATAAAACCATAAGTAATTAGAATTATAGAAAATAGGAGTTATCAGTGAAAGAAGGAAAAACAAGAAGTTGAGAAAAGGAAGTTACATGAAGTGCTTTGGAGAGGAAAAGTTAGGGTTCCGGTCATAAGTGTTAGAGTTGCCTTCAATCCAAAGTAAGAGTGGGGTTCTAACCTTATAATCGGGATTATATGATGAATACATGTGGGATTTGGTATATGAATTGTTGCTGTCAATTGTTGTTTTGTGTGGGTGAATAAGTTTTTTGGTGAAATAAACTGTTTTTAGATGATTAAGAAAATTGTGAATTGTTGTGTTGTTGTTAAATTGTATGTTGGTTGATTGATATAATCGGAGAAGGAATTGGCTTGAGAAGAGTTACAGAGACAAAGAGGAGAGAAACAAAGAGAAGTAACAGGTTGGACTGTGGGACGACCATCCCCTATTCCTGACGACCGTCTGGGACATGTCAAGCCCGTCACCTCCCTAGGACGACCGTTACAAGTTGTGACGAAGGTCACCAAGTGTGACGATGGTCACACGGGGTCTGGGGGGGGGTTGTTATTATGTTTCTGTGTTATGCTGCCTTCTGTGTCTGTAATGTTGGATTTGCCTAAATTAATTTCAGTAGCATAATTAAGTTTGAAGAATACCATTGAAGTAGCAGTGATCATGATAAGTAATTGACAGAAAAAATAAAATGGTAATAATATGATGAATTAGTAGAAGAAAAATAGATAACAATGGAGTAGATTTAGTAGCAAGTTGGTATGTTGACTATGGTCATGGATTTAACAAAAGCATAGTAATAAACTAGTAATAAGTAGTAATAACAGAGCGCAATAAATAGTTTGGTTAATCAGTTTAGTTGGAACTTGTGTGGATAGGAATGCAATAAATTTGGTTGTTCTTGTGTTGTGTTTCCTTGTTATAAGTTGTATAGGTGGCTGGTTGTTGTTTATGTTGTAATGCCTTATAAATTGCAAGATTATGAGTTGCAGGCCTTTGGCCAAAGTTGAAGGCTGTTGTGTTGTTATGTTGTTATAGTTGATGTTGTTTGATATGCATTTTGAGTCGCATAACATATCATTATTCGAGTTGGAGCTACTGCTCAGTAAGTTATCCTGGATTGGCAAAATAAAGTTGAAGGCTTATGCCTTGTGTTGCCTCCTATATTAATTGGTAAGATTATAAGTTGGGAATTATGTTCCAGTGGTACCACATGCATCACATTATCTAAGTTGCATTTTCAAGTCGCATATTATGTTGTTATGTTGTAGCTCGTGTTGTTTAAGTTGTTGGTGTGTTGCGGAGTGGTAATTTATGTAATCCAATTTGATATGTTATTTTTCATATTCTTGATTATATTATTAGATATCTCACCCCTTCTGTTTGAATGTTGCCCTTTGTTGGTAACGTGCAGGTAATCCGGAGTCGAGCTGAGTACCTTAGTAGATTTGAGTCGGTGTGTCGCTCTGATACATAACACTCAGGGGGATAACTCTTATTTTCTGTTGATGTTGGCTTTTATTATAATTTGCTGAATTTTAAAGTTGTTTCATTAAATAATTGTTGCTTTTTAAGTTGCTTTGATGTTGAATACAAGATAAGTTGTTTAAGTTGAATTTTATGAATATGCTGCGTAATAATGAATTATTTGTTTTAAAGACTTATCAGGTGTTAAATGTTGTTTTTAAGTTGAAATGTATCATCTCATTTGAATTGTCGAAACTTTTATACTATGATTTTGTTAATAATTATTGGGTAGAAATGGGGTGTTGCATTAGTGGTATCATAGCAGGTCGGTCTGTCCGACCAAGTATTCGAGTCGTAGTTGTTTAACAATCAAGTATTTTTAATTAGTTCTAACTTTTGTTGTGTTGTAGTGATTATGTTGAGATGGCTGGAAGGAACGATGCTACAATGGGTGCTGATATGCAAGAAATGGTTCAGGTTGTGCAGAATTTTCCAAACGATGGCGAGGATGCTGGATCTCGTAGTTTGGCGACTTTTCAGAGAGAGAATCCTCCTACCTTCAAGGGTAAGTATGATCCTGATGTAGCATTGGCTTGGTTGAAAGAGATTGAGAGAATTTTTCGCGTGATGGATTTCACTCCAGCGCAGAAGGTTCGCTATGGGACTCATATGCTGGCAGTCGAGGCTGATGACTGGTGGCTAGAGACTCGTCAGAGATTGGATGTTGCAGGTGAGGAGATCATCTGGGTTATGCTCCATAGGGAATCTATGAGGAAGTATTATCCAGAGGATGTTCGTGGTAAAAAGGAGTTTGAGTTTATCGAGCTGAAGCAAGGTAACATGTCGGTTACTTATTATGCTGCAAAGGTTTTGGAATTGGTTAAGTTTTATCCGCACTATAATGAGGCGAATGCTGAATTTTTGAAGTGCATCAACTTTGAAAATGGGTTGCATCCTGAGATTAAGAAAGTAGTTGGATATCAGAAGATTTGAGTCTTTGTTGATTTGGTTGATAGTTGTAGAATTTATAAAGAGGATAACAATGCACATTATAAGATTATTAATGAGAGGAATGACAAGCACCAACAGAGTCATAGCAAGCCTTATGATGCTTCAGTTGGAAAAGGTAAACAAAAGATGGCCGATGGTAAGAGAACTAGTGGGGGAGATGCTCCTGCTGGTATTGTTTGTTTCAAATGTGGGAAACCTGGTCATAATAGCAATGTGTGTACTATTGAGGCAAAGAGGTGTTTCCGTTGTGGTAATACTGGGCATGTAATATATGAATGCAAGCATACGGAGATGATTTGTTTTTACTATGGTGAAGAGGGAAACATTGGTAGTCAGTGTGAGAAACCAAAGAAGGCGCAGGCTGGAAAGGTGTTCACATTGGCTGGGACTCAGACAACTAATTACGATAGACTCATGGAGGTATATGTTTCATTAATAATACTCCTTTAATTACTATTATTGATACTGGTGTTATGCATTGTTTTATTGCTGCTGATTGTGTTAATAGATTGGGTCTTAAGTTGTCTACTATGCATGGAAAATTGGTTGTCGAGATTCCGGCTAAGGGATCGGTGACTACTTCTCTTGTGTATTTAAAGTGTTTATTGTCTATCTTCGATAGAGACTTTGCTGTTGATTTGGTGTGTTTTCCATTAACCAGAATGGATGTGATTTTAGGAATGAATTGGTTAGAGTTTAACTATGTTCATATCAATTGTTATAGTAAGTCAATGAGGTTTTCTACTCCTGAAGAGGAAGAAGTTGGGTTGTTGTCTTTTAGAGAGCTGCAAAAGTTGGTGAAAGAAGAAGCTTAGATGTTTTCGTTGATGACAACGTTGTCTATTAAGAGAAAAGCTAAGATTGAGGAGCTGCAGGCAGTGTGTGAATTTCCTGAAGTTTTCCCTGATGAAATTCCTGATGTGCCACTAGAGAGGAAAGTTGAATTTGCGATTGATCTTGTACTTGGTACTAGACATGTGTCTATGGCACCATACAAGATGTCGGCATCTGAATTGTCCAAATTAAAGAAGAAATTGGAGGAGCTACTTGAGAAGAAGTTATGAGACCAAGTGTATCGCCGTGGGGAGCTCTAGTGATGTTAGTAAAGAAGAAAGATGGAAGTATGAGACTTTGTGTTGATTACATACAATTGAATAAAATGATGATCAAGAACAAGTATCTGCTTCCGAGAATAGATTATTCGATGGGTCAGTTGGTAGGTGCTTCTGTGTTTAGTAAGATCGATTTGAGATCGAGCTATCATCATATTAAGGTGAAGGATGAAGATACTCAGAAGATGGAGTTCAGAACACGTTATGGACATTACAAGTATTCGATGATGCCTTTCGGTGTTACTAATGCGCCAGAGTATTTATGGAATACATGAACCGTATCTTTTATACCTATTTGGATTGTTTTGTGGTGGTGTTCATTGATGATATATTGATTTACTCTAGGTCGGAAGAAGAGCATGTATAACACTTGAAACAAGTATTGCAAGTTTTGAAAGAGAAGAAGTTTCATTCTTATTAACATCAGTTTTCCAGTATCTAAGTTGGCAGAAATTTATACTCGCGTGATTGTAAAGTTGCATGGTGTTCCTTTGTGTATTGCCTCGGATAGGGGTTTGAGGTTTACTTATGATTTTTGGAAGAGTTTGCAAGAGTCGTTGGGTTCTAAGTTGAGGTTGAGTTTAATGTATCATCCTCAGACAGATGGTCAAACCGAGAGAACTATTCAGTCGCTAGAGGATTTGTTGAGATTGTGTGTTCTTGAGCAAGGAGGTTCGTGGGATACTTATCTTTTGTTGATAGTATCACACCCTAAATTTTACTGAGCATTTTTCGAAATTTCATTCGTCCGACGCTTTTTTATCGAAGTATCATAAGTCAGTCATTTTTGCATAAACATTTCATTGATCATTAATCATGCATTTTTAGCCGATTTTTATCATTCCATGCCATTTCTTGATTTTTATGATAATCATTTTAGATTATATAGAATTAATCTTAGTTTAATTTTGGTTTTAATTTATATTTTTATTAAATTTTATATTAAATTTAGTTTAATTTCAATTTCAATTTATTTAGTTCATCTTTGATTTAGTTTAACTTCAATTTATTTAATTCAATATAATTTCATTTTTAATAACCATTTTCAATTTATTATTATTATTATTATTAGTTTTATTATTATTATCATATTTTTTTAATTATTATATCTATTATTATTATTACTTTTCTTTTATTTGTCTTCATGTCCAAAAAGGGAAAAATGGCAAGTGAAGACCACTTCAATATAATACAAACATTTCATATGGATTGTCAACTTGGACTTGTCAATAGCCAAAAATCATTCTCACAATTCACATGGATTTCCAACTTGGACTTATCAATGGCCAAAAAGCATTCTCATAAAGTCACATGGATTGCCACATCAACACTCCCTCCTCATTCACACTATAAATAAGATCTCTCTTTCTCTCATTTTGGACTAACAAGACCACACTTAAATTCTCAAAATCTAGCACATTCATTACATATTTTTCAAAGTCAAATATTTTTTTTTATTTACACAATACCCATAAACATTCACCATCTTCACCACAACAACAACCTCCATCAAAACACCTTCATTTATCTTAGTTTTCTGTGTTGTGCTGCCTTCTGTGTCTGTAATGTTGGCTTTGCCTAAATTAATTCCAGTAGCATAATAAAGTTTGAAGAATACCATTGAAGTAGCAGTGATCATGATAAGCAGTTGACAAAAAAAAATTAAATGATAATAATATGATGAATTAGTAGAAGAAAAATAGGTAATTGTGGAGTAGATTTAGTAGCAAGTTGGTATATTGATTGTGATCATGGATTTAATAGAAGCATTGTAATAAACTAGTAATAATTAGTAATATCAGAGTGTAGTAAATAGTTTGATTAATCGGTTTAGTCGAAACTTGTGTGGATAAGAATACAGTAAATTTGGTTGTTCTTGTGTTGTGTTGCCTTATTATAAGTTGTATAGGTTATTGGTTATTGCTTATGTTGTAGTGTCTTATAAATGACAAGATTATGAGTTATAGACCTTTTGCCAAAGTTGAAGGTTGTTGTGTTTATATGTTGTTATAGTTGTTGTTGTTTGATATGCATATTGAGTCGCATAACATATCATTATTCAAGTTGGAGCTGCTGCTAGGTAAGTTAGCCTGGATTGGCAAAATAAAGTTATGCCTTGTGTTGACACCTATATTAATTGGCAAGATTATAAGATGGGAGTTCTGCTCCAATGGTACCACATGCATCACATTGTCTAAGTTGCATTTCCAAGTCACGTAGTATGTTGTTATATTGTAGCTCGTGTTGTTTAAGTTGTTGGTGTGTTGCGAAGTGCTAATTTCTGTAATCCAATATGATATGTTATTTATTATATTCTTGATTATATTATTAGATATCTCACCCATTCTTTTTGAATGTTATACTTTGTTGGTAACATGCATGTAATCCGGAGTAGAGTTGTGTACCTTAGTAGATTCGAGTCGGTGTGTCGCTCGCTCTGATACGTATCACTCGGGGGGATAACACTTGTTTTCTGTTGATGTTGGCTTTTATTATAATTTACTTAATTTTAAAGTTGTTTCATTAAATAATTGTTGCTTTTTAAGTTACTTTGATGTTGAATACAAGTTAAGTTGTTTAAGTTGAATTTTATGAATCCGCTGCGTAATAATGAATTATTTGTTTTAAAGACTTATCAGGTGTTGAATGTTGTTTTTAAGTTGAAATTTATCATCTCATTTGAATTGTCGAAACTTTTATATTCTGATTTTGTTAATAATTATCGGGTAGAAATGGGGTGTTACAGATAACGTGCAGATACTCATGAGTAGTCATGGTTGTCGTTGTGGCTTCTACTCTGATACGTAACATGGGAGTCGAGAACGTCGTCTTGTTGCTTTAGTTATTTTATTATATTTTGGAATCTGTTGATGTTGTTTTATAGTTTTCAAACTATTTTCTATTTTAACGATATCGCTACAGTTTGGTTTTTCCGCTGCTTGATTTGAATAATTTTTTGTTTCATGTTATGTATCAAATTTTAAAGAGCAACTTTTATGTTGGCTGAAAGTAGAACCTTGAATTGAAAATGATATTTTACTATGATATTGTCGTATTTTATTTATTAAAGATTGCGAGAAAAATTTAGGGTGTTACACTAAGGCCTTCAAAGTCTGCAATTTTAACATTCTCTTTGAATGTTCTATTCCTCCCCTGTTCTGACTTCATTATCAACTTCTGATTACAGTCATACAACTTCAAAAGATTATCCTTCATGGTAAATCAAAATCCTTTCTCAATTAATTTTCCTACATTCATCAAATTATTTTTCATGGTAGGAACGTACCACACATTCTAAATCAATGCAGTTTTACTATCATTCAGAACTACTCTAACATTTCTCAAACCTTCATCGTTGATGTATTTATCATCAGCACATTTTATCTTTGTCCTCTTTCTAGATTCAAAATCAACTAGTCATTTCTTATTTCCAGTAAGATTATTTGAGCATCCAGTGTACATATACCACCAGTTTACCAAATACCATCATTAGATTCATAAGCCATCAATAACATAAATTCATCATTAGAATCTCTTCTGGCTGTGTTTTATTATTCTGATTTCCTTTCCTTGTTTGACCAACAATCGACAATGGATTGGACAATTTTTTTACAAAAATAACATTAAATATTTCTTTTGTCATACTTCCCATTCCCCTTCCGAACATTCTTCTGTCTTCCAGAAGTTTAAGTTTCTATCTTTTGAACACCATCAGATCTCTTCCTGGCTTTTGACAAAGACTGCTTCTGATATTTCATACCAGAAGTTGCTTTTAGATCTCGTTGCCCTACCTCAATTTAAGAGTTTCTCTCAATCAGACACAACTCTTGTGCCTCTAGATTTCGTTGAAACTCTTCAATTCTCATGATGCTATGATCCTTATAATGTTCAATTGCTACCACAATGTAATCAAACTGAGGAGTAAGTGATCTAAGTACATTCTTATAATCTTTTCATCAGAGAGAGTTTCTCCATAAGACTTCATATCATTTGTGATCAGAATCACTCTAGAGATGTAGTCAGATACCTTCTCATTATTCTTCATGTTGAGATCATCATACTGCTTACGTAGAGACTGAAGCTTCAGATTCTTCACTGATGAATCACCGCCATAACATTGTACTAGTGTGTCCCACACACCCTTCAATGTTGTCAAATCAGCGATCTTCTCAAACACATTCACATCCACACACTTATAGATGTAGAACAAAACCGTATGATCCTTCTTCCTCATTTATCTTTGCACATTTCTTCGCGCTTCCATTGCATTTTCCGCAACTGGAGCATAACCTTTGTTGATGAGATCAATAACATCTTGAGCGCCAAACAACACACATATGAATCATCCACCGATTCCAGTTCTGGCCATCGAACACTAGAAGCTTAGTACTCAAATTAGCGTTTATGTTTATCTTTAACCTTGTACAGTTCACTCAGATCTCACAAAACACTAGTGTTTCCCAATCCCACTAAATCAAGAAATGTGATTCTATTAGGATTTCGATAAAAAAATTCAACACGAATTCAAGAAACAAAATCAATCACACAACGTTTCACCGTTCACTTGTGTTTTCATGTGGATCTGAACTAGGCCCTAATACTAATTGTTGGTGCACAAGGTGAAAAAGATAAATATGGAGGAAAAGAGAATTGAAAATAGCAAACTTCCACTACTCTTCCACTAACGGTTATAGAGAATGATTAAAACTCATTACTTAATGTCTAAGCATACTACTACTTATATACACAAACAATAATACCATGTAGGCTAAATACTAAAATACTGAATTACCCTTCAACAACACGTTCTTTTATATAACAATGTTGGTGCAATAAAGAATGATTTTTCTCATAAATTTGATTAAAAATATGTATACTATTAAATTAAAAATGTATAGTGGTATTTTGTGGGAATCATTTTAATGTTTTTGATGAGTTGTATGGATATTTAAGAACTGTATATTAGTTGTTTAAATAATTGAAAAGTGTGAAATAATATAAAAAAATCAGTTGAGTTCATTTAAGAAACTCAAGTGAGTATAATGGACGTGGATGCTCTAACTACTACTAAAATAGTACGAGGGAATTCAATGCGAATAACATGAAAAATTAAATACTACAATGTTGGTTGACCAACTTAGTTATTTTGTAAAAAAAAACTTTCAATGCTTTTGTCTCTTTTTTTCTTTTGTCCACGTGCTCATATTCTTAACCTTGAATGTATAAATTAACTAGCAAGATACCTATATATTCGTACGAGTAAATTTATTTAATACGACATAAAATATATTTAGATAATGATTGGGGAACATGCGTAACAATAATTTCCCATGAGTCATACAGGGACTTCGTATCTTGTTGCTCAAAATTTAAAATTTCAGTCTTTCTCTCAGTGAACTAGGAGTGGTGAAACATATTTCCAAAAACTTATCCTCCAACTCTTTCTATGTTCGAATGGTTCCATTTCGAATGCATAGTAACTAATCATTTTCCCTTCCAATGAGTAAGAAACCAAACAAGCGTAATTTTACTTGGTCGTCTGTGACATTATGTGGCTTGCACATCGAAGCAGTTTCGTAGAAGCATGCGTGCAAGATAAGCCTGCAAATCTCTGTTAGTGTACCCATCGAATAAAATGTCTCTTAGACCTGAAAGCCCAAAATTCTTAATGTCAAAGTTAGTAGGGTCTGCCGGGACAAACCCCCTAGAAACTTGTTCGTCATCGGTCTTTTTACAGTAATCTCCCATAGTTTTGAGTGATGTGGCAGCCATGTTATTCTCCTCTCCAGAGTCTGAATAAAGTGTTGGTGGGTCTACTTCGAGTTGGTTTCCTCCATCCAGAATTGATTCTCTAGCTGCTTTTCTGAGAGCACATGTAGTTCTTTCAATTTTTGGATCGGATGATAGTAATGTTGATCGTGAACTGTGCATACACAAACAAAAAATACTTTAGTAGCACTATGATAAACAAGAAAATAAACAAAAGTAATAAAAACTTAAAATAAAAATAAAATAAAATAATAAAAACAAACGTTGCACAAAATGTTGTCTTGTTGCAATCAATAGTCCCCGACAACGGCGCTAAAAACTTAATGACTCCTCGGAAAATCTACCAATAATGTCACAATAATAAAAAGATTGAACCCACAAGAGATGTGTTCGAACAAGACAATGATTTGTGCAATTTAAACTAAAACAATAAAGACAGGGGGATTTTCAAGTTTCACTGCAAAAAGTAAATAAACGAGAAAACAATGTCACAAAAGAGGACATATTATGTTGTAGAATCCCCTATTCCTCTATTGTTGATGTTTTATACTCTGTATGAATAATATAATCACTATAACCCCACGACGAATTAACAAAACTGTTAAAGTTGATCCCTCGCGAATTAACTCATAACCACTACTTTGACCTTTTTATCGATAGTCCGCCTTCATAAGCAGGGTTAGGCGATGCATATAACGTTAATTCAAGATGCCACTACTTGGGGCCTCATATCCTTATTCGACCAGCGTAAGTAGAACAATTTCCATAGGTCCAACACATAGGCTAAGGGTTAGTAATCCATATGTGTCCAATATCAGATTAATAGAGTATCTGAAATAAAAAGCATTAAGATTAAGAAAAAAACTGAATAGTATTATAGATCAATAGGTTCATACAATGATCAAATCAACATAGAATCCAACAATATAGCAATATGTTCATCATAATACAACCTAACCTAGGAGAATTTAGCTACACATTATTCAGAAAATAATACCACAATCGATAGATGAAAATAACATGAGAAATCCCTTGAAGAGATGGTATCCAATGGCTTCAAATGCTCTAAAATTCTCCACTTGGGGGCTTAAAATCATGCTCTAGTCTCCAAAACTCATAACCCTTGTCAAAAAATTGAAAATCCTTTTAAAAATCACTCAAAATGGGTCAGAACGCATCAGAAAAAGCCCATAAAAGTACCAATCATGCACATTATATAAGCATCGAGCTTATGATGCAACTTCTTCGCCTTTATCGCGCACACGATGGTGTGTGTGATTATTCCAGTAGTTGCGTAAAAATCACCTTTTTTGCACCATAATTTTCACTAAGTCCCATTCTTCCATACTTGACTATTTTTTACTCATTCTTGAGCCTTTCTTCATCATTTTGTCTCATCTTTCGCTTGTTTTTCCACGATTATTTGACTAATTAGATGCAATGACGAACATTCATCATTAATCTAGATGGAACCCAATCAAAAAATGATTATGTGTAATTTGATTGTATGTAAAAGAGTTGTTGAAGATGACGAGGAAGCTTTGAAATCCTGGTTTTATGTAGGTTTTACTCTATAACCTTACTAGAAAAGATGCATGTATCAAGTATTTATATGTATGCAAGTTTGGAAGCAAAAGAAATGAAAAAGAAGAGAGAAAATGATGAATTTTGAAAAAATGCATCATATGAGTCGACCTATGAAAGTCTTGTGTCGACCTATAGGTTTCAGCAATGGTCAGAGCCAACATGATTAAATACTGTAACATGTGTGTCGACCTAAAGGATGGATGTGTCGACACATATGAGAGTTTTCATTCTATGTGTCAACACGTATGAAAGCTCTATGTGTCGACATATGTTGTAATGCTTTCATAAAATTTTGTTTTCAAAATATTTTTAATGCTTCCTAATGCTAAGATGCACATATATATCAGAGGATACAGTCCAATATTCATTAACACTAAAGTACCCTAGTTTTAACATCATGCAAAATACATCTAACATAAAGTTGTACTCGCACCCTTAACATTTACAATCCGCTCAATGTGTTTTTGCATAAAAAGCGATATTTCTTCGATGTAGATTATTTTCGGCATCAACGGTGAAAGAGGAGGTTTGCTAATGCGAACACCCTTGTGAACACTTTTTTTTTTTTTATAGATTTTGGGGTTGGAGAATCTGGGAAATGTGAATTAACATGTTCAAAGTATGGAGACTGTTTCATTGAATTGTCATCTTGTGTCGCTGACCTTTTTAAGGACACCTTTGATTTTAACCGGTTCCGAATGAGGTTTCAATATTGTGGTCTATATAGACAACAATTCTTTGATGTTCAATTTTATGGTGTCATCTGCTTTAGAAAATCTATCTTATATTATAATAGATAGTGTTGTCTTTGAATAGGTATTCTAACCCAGTAATACTTCGACCAAAAATTGTTTGTATTTCACCCTTACTATCACCCAACCATTTCTTCAGTGTTGAATGTGCAGATTTGAATTTCATATTTCACTTTCAACAATACTTGCATCATTTGATATAGTTTAATATCCCAATTCACAACAGTCTTAACACATAAAAAATGAATGCTTTGTAGCTTTTACATCATCATTTTCAATCCATCTCAATGTTGAATTCCGACTATCCTCCCCTCAATCACTACTCCATATGTGAAGCTATATTTGGTAATATCTTAAACCTCAATCCATATTACACAACTTGCATTCTCAAGTCACTTTCCTAGTTACATTACATTAAAAGCTCTCAAGTTTTTATTCCTAACCCTTTATTCACTAACAACACACTATCACATTTTACCTTACAGATTTTTCTCGCCCCCCAAGAAAAACTAGTATATGATTAAATTTGATTCAATTGTGACATTTTTGAAACAATAATTAAAATAGATCAAATCAACAGGCATGACAAAATTTAACAATAGCCCCCAAAGAGGTTTCAATTCCTCCAATATAAGCCCCCAAAGAGGTTTCAATTCCGTCAAATTACGACAGTGCATGACCCGGCTTCCAAGTAGAATTTCTTCTTGGGTACCAATAAGAGGAATATCCAAATTCATGAATTAAATTTGTGAACAAATATTTTACAAGAAATTTGCATAATTGCAACTTGCAAACAAATCTCTTAACATGAAACAGTTTTGCCAGTGGGAGATTTCTATGATGACAGACAGACAAGTCAAAATATTCATCAAATACTTAAAATTATTGAGAACTTTCTATATATTTCCATTATTATGTTCAATGGGAACATCAGAAGAAGTACACTTGTAAATGTAAATTATGTTCAATCAGAACATTAGAAGTTACTTGAGAACAAATAAGTTAAAACACCAAGCAGGGGATTTCCCATTGCAATGTAGCCTAACAAGTTGCTCACATCACATACTCAATTATATTAAAGGGGATTCCCCATTGCAATGCAGCCTAACAAGTTGCTCACATCACATACTCAATTATATTAAAGGGGATTCCCCATTGCAATGCAACCCAATAACAAGTTGCTCACATTGCACCTGTAACTCAATTATATTAAGGTTATGTTTGAAATAATAGCCTGCTACAGCTAGTTCTCTAGAAGAAAACTTGCTGGTTCACATTTTGCAGTAAAGATAAATTTTGATGTGCAATACTTCCGATGTGCCCCCGTAAGTTTCCCTGTCCCAGCCTTCTTGTGAAAACCAACCATCAAACTAGAGCACTCTCTGTGAGTCACAAACAAAATAGCAGAGACACTATTTAATTAGCTTAGATTTTAGAATAACAATATAGAAAAAGGTTATGGCACTAATTGAGTAAATTTTCTAGACACTTCTAATCATATTTCCCAAGACAAAGTAGAAGTCATTATTTAGCATTTATTTAGCACAACTTTTGAAATAAGTTAGAAAAATGTTATGGCACAAATTGTGTAAAACATTCTACAGATACCTCTAACCATATCTCACAATGATGTCTTTGTCTTAATTTGAACATGAAAAGGGTAGAACTTAAAATGCTTACAATAGTTGATCTTCTGAGTAGTTGGTGTGCCATTCACATGTCTTACTCCACTGTTTGAAACCAAAGGTAGCACATTGAGCGGTATAGACAGCAGCTGCAGCTAGCTGAGAAGGAGGGAACTTCAACATTGCATATTCTACAAGAGATAGTTCTACCAAAAAGAAGGCTAGTAGCTCAAGCTGTTACAGGGCGAGTAATATAGAAAATATATATTAGTAATTATGATGACATTGCTGATTATGATTAAAGGAACTCTGCATGAAAAAAAAATATAGTAGGCAGAAATATGAGCACTAACTTTTCGGTCTGCTTGAGCTGCCTTTAGGAACCTTCTAATGAAAACGTATGCTGTTGGCACGGATATGTTAAACTTCAATGTGTTGACCATCAACTTCTCCTGGAATTTTTCAATAGAAATCTCAATTACTTGACATCGGGATTTGAAATATAGGTTTGTAACTGCAATATAAGATTAATGTTATTTAAGTCTCTACAATCATGGCAGAGACAACAACTCATCTGCAATTTAAAAATTTGCAGTAGCTCCACAGGGCTAGTAAGGGTTTTCTTTGTCTCAGCGGAAACCTTGATAGAACCGCAATTTAAAACCTTGGTTTGTCATATTGAGTGACTCCACAAATTGATATTTAAGCATGCAAGGGAATGTTACCATATCAAGAACTTCTTTCCGAGAGTATGCTCTGTCTGATATAAGAATTAGATCTCCAACCACAGGCACAGAAACTTCCTCATACTTGCATGCCAAAAGCATGGCCACTAGACCAACCAGCTGAAGCTTCTTTCTTACCACTGACTTCTTTTCCAAAAATCTGTCTATAAGATTAACTGTGAGAAACAATGTCTCATGCATAAGGTCAAATTTGTCATGCACCTGAAAAGAGTTCAAGCAAAACAAATGAGCATTATCATTATTTGGGATGAATTGAAATTTATTGGAAATTAATGACACTTATACTCGAGGGTTAAATTAAATCCATGAGGCAAGCCATTGGCATTTTTAAGGCAGTGATTAAAAATGAACATTGAATATATACCTCAATAAGCCAGTCAATCAGTATGGCCCTCATCCTTTCATTAATGTCAAATTGCTCAGCCATATAATCAGGCGAGACACAGCCAGTACTCTGCAAGTTAATGATGTCAGTAATTCAAATTTGATTGGAAACTTGGATTCAACAAGTACTATAAATGTCTCTATTGACAAAACCAGGAGTCAACAAGTACTATGTTTTATGAAGCATTGACACATACAAAACCAGGATTCAACAAAAATAATACTATATATCCTATGAAGCACACACACACAAATAAAACTCGATAGTGCTACTGACAAGTCGACACCGAAAATAATTTAAGAAAATAAATTAGCTAAATGTAATAATTTGAGAAAAAAAAATAGATGTGTTTACATGTGTTGGTGGTGGGCACTGAATACAACTTTAACCTGATTATATCCCAATTGAAATTTACAAAATACAAATTAAAACCCAAATGATGAAGTGATTCAAAATGTACCTCAACTTTTCTGTAGTAAGCATAAAGATCTTCAATATATTCAGAAACTGCAAGAGGGTCATTTGCATCAGAGATGTCAATATCCAAAACATTCTCTTCCATCATATCCTCCATCTCAACTTCATCCTATAAGGCCAATTATTAGACACTCACCAACTAAAATATGAAAATGGATCTGAAATTTGAATTTTTAAATTGAAATAAAATATAATATATAAACAAGACAATTAAACAAACACCAACTAGGCATCAATCAATAAAGTAATACCATCTGATCTGATTCGTTTCGCGTTGGTTCTGTTTTTTCTAAAGCCATTGGCACTGGCTGGTCTTCTACCAGCTTATGTTCATCATCAACAAATATACAATCTCCAAATCCGTTGGAATTTGTCAAGTTCGACCTTTTACTACTCCCCTATTCAAATTAACCCCAATTCTCAAAATCTTAGTCAAAATATAACCATCTCCACAATGCAGCAAATTTCAACAACAGAACAAAAGATTCTACCTCAGCCTTAAGTTTTTGCGTGCTAGCAATTTTCGCCGCAAACCTCCTAAAACAACATAACCATTCATCATTCCCAGCATTAACCCATACATACAACACTACATGAACATAAAATCAATAAATTCTCACCTAGTGATGGGTCGATGAACCGGATCCCCTTGTTTCTTTTCAAGAACTTCATTTCTTCTGTATAATCATCACAAAACAAAACCAACAAATCAAAACAGAAACAAACAAAAAAATTCACTGTACAAATTGTTCGTCATTGATCTGAGAGGGAATTTACTCTGATACAGCTCTCTTGTTAGGGATCATATTCTGGTTAATCACACCCAAAGCTCTCCTATTTTGCCCACCTTTTCTAGCTTCTAACCATTAAAATAAAGAAAAACCCATCAAAAATCCATCAAAAATCTTCAATTCTGAACCAAAATTGAACCTCAAACCATCAGCAAATACCTTGAGAAACAACAGGTTCGATTGCATTGGAGTTGGAAGACTTATCAGAATCCTTCATTTCTGGATCCTAGAAGAAGAAGAGCATGAAATTGAAGAAAGTGCAATAGT
Source organism: Lathyrus aphaca (assembly GCA_963966055.1). Lineage (NCBI taxonomy): Eukaryota > Viridiplantae > Streptophyta > Magnoliopsida > Fabales > Fabaceae > Lathyrus > Lathyrus aphaca. The sequence goes on along the minus strand of OZ014523.1, from coordinate 510,180,695 downwards.
GGATGGAGTGAAGAGAGTGAAGAAGAATTGGGGGCTATTTAGAACTGAGATTCTGTTTTGAAAAATTAACGGCTAGTGATTAATGGCCGTTGGATCGTTGAGATTGATAAAAATAAATATTTTATTATCTTTTATCTTTTTCTATTATTTTTCCTTGTTTTTGTTTGTCATAAAAGGAAGAGAATAACGGTAATAAGATTTCCCATGTGATCAAAACAGGTGTCTCGCTGTAACCAACCCACCGCTCTATTCTTTTCAAATCATTATTTCTTCTTTTCGCTAAATTTATCTTAATTCTATTTTTTTAATAAGGTAGAGGTTTAATAATGTTTGATTTTATTTAATATTTGTTTGTATATTTTAGAAAATAATATAATTACATATTTTGTTTACGTTTTATTTATATAAATATTTCAAGTTAGAGAAACAATAAAGTAATATTTCTCTTTAAAATTTTTGAGAGATTATTAGATAGTTGTGTAAGAATATTTAATTAAAATATATATATTTAAATATATACGACATCTTATCTATTAGCTTTTAAAAAGTAAAAAAGTAAAAAAATGAATTAGATTATTAGATTAAAAAAATTGTCTCAACTAAAAAATATATAGTTAATACAAAAAAATTTCAAATTTGCCCCACCAATTAAATAAGAATGTTAAAATAATTAAATATCAAATATTTATTTACTATTATATAAAACTAGCGTTTAAACAGACACTCTCGTGTCCGTTTATCCGTTTTTTAAGGTGCACCGCGTAGAAATATTAATAGTGTCAATTTTTATAAGTTTGATTTTAATATAAACTATTTATATGATGAGGTCTATGTCATGCTAAAACTAATATTGTATTAGACACAAAGATCCAAATAAAGGTGTATATATTTTACGATGTTATTTTTATACGTTGCATTAAATAAGTAATATTATTTAGAAACCGTCAAGTAGACTTAAAATCAAGACGATAAACAGAAAATTTAAAATTGGAATAGTGAATGAAATATATATATATATATATATATATATATATATATATATATATATATATATATATATATATATATATATATATATATATATATATATATATATATATATATATCAACTTTATTGCGCTAACACGTATATGTCTTTTAAGAAGTTTTTGGTATAGGTCATGTTAAAACTAATTCAATATGCATAATACATTTTATTACGTCCTGCTCTCAGTTTCTGAATGGTATCAGAGCTCACATGAGTGAGTTCTGGTTCATCGCTTCCGATCCAAAAGCCTAACTTCCTCTTTCTTCTTCGTTCAGAACTTTGATCGATTTCTGCGACCTTATTGATTTGAATTCTTGATTCAGCTTTTTTTTACTGCGCTAACGTGTGTATGTCTTTAAGGAGATTTTTTTGTGTATATGTCTCATTAAAATTTGATTAAGTTCTATATAGAATGTTTGCAAAATAAATATCCAAGAATATTCAGAAATCTCTCTCTCACTCACTCCCTATCCCATCTTTCTCTCTCCCCATCCCTATCCCCATATCTCTCTCTCTCTCTCTCATATTATTATTGAGTTAAATTTTTTTTATGATTTTTGTGTTCGTTTCTGCTTCACGACATTATGTATTTTATAAGACTTATTTTGTGTACATGACATGAAAAGTAAATTATTTAGACATATATATTATAATTAAAAGTAAAAATACTTTATTTAAATAAATAAAATTAAAAATTAGTTAATATAAATGCATGTTCCATATATTTTAATATTTTACTCTCTCAATCATCACTTGTAATGTGTTTTTTCTCGTATTTTTGTGTTTGTTTTTGTTGCAATGCACTATGTAACTTATAAATATATTTTTTTTTCATCTTAGACATATTTTAATAAGGTGACCTAGTATTGAACATCATAAACAAAACAAAAAATATAGCATATTGTGTAAATATTGTATCACTTTTTTACATCACTTTTTGTGTGCTAAATATTAAAGTAATAGTAAACCACACTAAAGAGAAAGTAACCATATTGTATCATCATTCTCTTATAAAAATAAAAAACAAAATTATTCTCTTGTTTAGTTGTGTAACATGCTACAATTTTGTATGTAGTTACTATCAAACAGGAGGTGTGTAGATTTTTTAAAATGGACATAAAGAACATCGGCTTACAATAAATATATCTCTTAATGTCTAATACTATTAGTAGTTTTCTTCTGACCTTAAGTAACTTTATGGTTAGAAATATTTTATTAAGATGCAGAAGAAAAAAACTTGTAAGTGAAAAATCATATGCATAACTAATGTTTCTTAAAAATAGAAATACTTTGAGAATTCTGATAAAGTATTGAAAAATGTAAAAGTAGTATTGATTAAAGAATAAGCCAAAAAAACATGTTTGTCCTTTTTTTTTAATGCAAGCGTAGATCAAAATATAAACAGATATTTTTTGTGTGGAAATAAATGGTAGAAGCATAAAGATTGAATAATATATTCATTGAAGTAAAAAAAGCTATCTTCAGTTAGTCCTAAAAAGGTTCTTAAGAGTTCTTAAGTGATCCATATAGTCTTGGTGAAAATACACAAATAAATAAATAAAAATATGCAGTTAAAACTATAAAATAAATCAAATTTAAAATCAAGTATCATATATAAGCTTATAAAAAAAGTATCATATATACAAAACAGAAAGAGAGAAAATAAAGTAACTGAGTTACTATTTTTTAATGTTTATATGAGAAAAATTTCTTAAAATATCTTTGTTGTTCCTCACTGTTTAGAATTAAGAATCTGCCTTTTTTTCACTCAAAGAAAAGAAACCGATAGGAAGTTAATAATAACAATGTATAACACATTACAACCACATAAAAATAACTTATTGCGTTGTTCATGATGATTCAAAGAATGATATCACTCACACCTTTAATTAAAACACAACACATGATAATAAAAATTAAATGAGACAAATAGAGAGGAACCAAACATGAGATAATAAAATTTAAATGAGACAAATAAAGAGGAATCAGATATAGAGAGAAACTGAGAAAATAAGATTAAAGTGTTATTGTTGAATGATAGAAGTCATTTCTTTCTTATTTCCTTGTCAAATATCTTCTCTTCCTCAACAATATGTGTGTTATTTTTCCTCTTCGATGCGGTTTCATCAACTTATATTCTCCCAATCTCCTTTGTCACCAATTTCTTCTTTCCTTGACAATTAGTTCCTTCTTTGTTTAATCGTATAACATTAGAGCACTACTTATTGGAAGTTTTTCTTTTTCACTTTGGGCAATACAACACAACTGTAAATTTTACATATTTAAGAAGTAAAAGATGGAAACTGCCAAAACTGCAAATTGTAAATATCTGGTTATTTAATAAAATAAAAATCTTGCTAATACATAGTACAATTTTTTTAAAATTTGCCGAATTAATATCATTAGCCTCATTATATAAGTAGTTAATGTTAAAATCAAACTTATAAAAATTGACAGAGTTAATATTTTCACGCAGTGCACCTTAAAAAAGCGGACAAACGGACACAAGAGTGCCCGTTTGGACGCTAGTATTTAATAAAGTTAAAAAGATAGTGTTTTAATTGAGAAAAAGATGGAATTTAAAATAAATAAAAAAATATTTTTAATTTGCGTCACCACTTAGTAGTTAATGGAAGTTATAGGTGTGAGATTTTTTTAAGAGATGGAAGTTAATCGGCAACCAACAAAAGTTATTAACCATTCGAATTTTTAAATTAAACTATTTTTTTAATTTAAAAAAGGGTAATTTTGGAACAAAAATAGTCCACTCCAAAAACTTGTATCCTCTTTATATATAGTAACATATATTTTGTCTTATCCATAACTCATTGATACAAAATAATATTATAATTGTATGATGCAGATCTCCATTGTCTCATCTTAAATTAATGATCGAGATCATTTATAATTAATGTAACTGTTTACCCCCAAAATTGGTAAACAAGCGCTGGTCCTCCAAAGATACCTAAAATACCCTTGGTTACTCGCAGAATCGACCAGATTGATCCTAGGACATGTGTTAAGGTTTGGTTATTTGCATAATCGGAATGTTTTTGGGAAACTGTCTATGAATCCTTAGACAAGACTCAAAGATCGTTTTGAACAAAGAAAATAAAATAAAAGGCAAGGCTTTAAAAATAAAGGAATGTAAAAACGAGACTTGAAATATAAATGAAAGTAATGACAAGACTTGAAATTTAAATGAAAGTAAAGACATGGCGAGGAATGTAAATGAAATTTAAAGGCAATTCTTGAAATGTAAATGAAAGTAAAGACAAGGCAAGAAATGTAAATGCTTGAATTTGTAAAGAAAATACAATAAAATGCATGAAAAGTAAATTGCTTGGAAATGTAAATGACTTTGATATGTAAAAGGGCTTTAATGTAAAAGTTTGCAGAAAGTAAATGACTTTAAAGATAAAAGACTTGAAAGTAAAATACTTGAAAGTAAATTTGACATTAAAGATAAAGTTGACATGAAGATAAATTTGGTGGTGTTTCAATCACGTACATTCTTACTGCACTTGTTTCTCTACACGTGGATACTTTGAGTCTACGGAGTTACTAGTACATATGATTTCTACACAATTATTCACATACTAAACGTAGATATTTATATACATTACAAAGTAACCATTTTTGATGGTTTCTTCCTAAAACTATCCTAAGATGGTGACATTTGTCCCACTACTTGTTTTAGAAGTTTCATCTTGCACCACTTGTCTCTGTATTTGAATTGAAGATCACCCACTTTCCCTCTAAGTTTGATCGTGTGAAGACTCTTGGTAACTGCTGTCATCTTTGTTGAACGCCCTTGGTCAAATCCTCTCAACACTTAGAAAATAATTCAAACTTTAGAGTTTTACTAAGTATGAAAAATAGTAGGTGGGTTCCTTCGACTCTCATTCTTTATTAAGCAAGGTCGAATACCTCTTTTTAGATCATAATACAATAACTCATTTATTAAGCCAAAATAACCTCGTTAATTGCTAGCGTCGAAATTTAGGGATAACAAATTGCCCCCCAAAAATGTTATTTTCGACCATATTGATGAAATGACCATTTTTTGATGTTCATCATTTCGACGCCAACTTGAGTCAAATGAAAGTATGGTTGTAAACCACCTATCCCACATTCTAAAACTATTGTGATTTTTCGCTCACGCGCATGACGTCATGTCATATTGGCAAAAATATCAAAAGTACCATCAGCCGAATTTGCTCGATTTTAATCATGGGCTTTTACTTGAAACAATGCGCGAAACGTCTTTCACATTAACTGCCTCCTTAACGCATCAGATCCCAAATGCCACGTGTCTCACCACTTCATGTCTCCATTAAGTGACAAGACTCTATAATTTCACATTGTCTTTGCCTATAAATATTTCCTTCAACAAACAAAGAAAATTTTTACAAACTCTTACGAATCCAGTTTCCTTCTTGCCAAAGTCTTCTTCTTTCTTCAAGAACCCTAAAAAAACCTCCATTTTCACTTTTAACAACGGCGTCTTCCAAGGCTACCGCTTCCCGGAAGAAAGGTCAGAAGGTTAAATCCTTCCATTTTGAGCAAACTCTCGAACCTTTCACCAACATTATTGAATCCAGAACCGTCCAGAATCCCCAGTTTGCACCTGAACCTCTGGTCAACGAAACCAGGAGCATCTATCGTTCTTAGGTAATGATCCCTTTTCTTGTGAATGACTCCCCCTTGTTGTATCTGGTCCTCTGGCTATTGTACCCTACACAGATGAGAAGTTGAAAGAGTTCTTCCCTTGTTATCGTAGAACTCAACCTTTAGGGAACAAGTATCTCCCTAAGGCTGGTGACGCTTCCACTGACCCACCAGCTCTCACTCAGTTGAACCTGAAATATCTTTATGATGGTACTAGACTAGTTAGAGTTGTCAACCAGTTTGCTGAGTTCGATGAGTGGTTGGCTAGGTTGGAGGTAACTAAGGCTGACTATTGGAAGGAGATTGGGATATATGATCTCTTAATGCGAACAAAGACTCACATCCCTTATTGTTTAAACCTTCTGGCTGCCTCATTGTATTTTTGGGATTGCACCCATTATACTTTTCACCTGCCATGTGGGATGATTACTCCCACCCTTTTCGACATAGCCGTTATAGCAGGGTTTCATCCTGATGGACCCACATATAATCCTATTGTTGATGCTGAAGACGTTATTGGCTTCCACGCATCCAAGCTGACATACACTCCCTTCCTCTAACATCATTCAAAACCTGATGTAGAGGTAGTTTCTTATGAAGAGCATATTGCTTTTCTGACTCCCTGGATATCCAGATACGTCTTCTGCACCAAGTCATATCAGGTGGCGAAGAATTTTCTGCCGTTAGCTCAACAACTTCATAACAAGAGAAAAGTTTGTTTGAGCGAACTTATTCTAGCAAACCTCTACGACTCTCTCTGTGAAGGGGTTACTCGAATGAGGAATTCAAAAGATGACTTTGGTTCTCTGAGTCTTACTGGACCGCTATGGCTCCTGCAATTGTGGTTGAAGGCCACCTTTGAGCCCTCACTTCCCAGGAAAGGTAAGGTTAATGAAGAATCAGAAGAAATAAGGCTCAGGAGCACAGAATGTGTTTGACTGGTGAAGCTTACGTCTAGTGACGAAGGTGTAACTTTGAAAGAGGCTTTCTCCATCTTCTTGATGATGTTTTCCCTTCAATATGACTTTACACCATCTATGGCTACTTTTATAGAGAGGATGTGTGGGCCTAGAGCATGAATGCATGGGAGCTAGCAAGGGAAGCAGAAGCTAAAAGCTTGATTTCCAGAAGTCCAAGAGGGAAAAGCAAATTGCTGCAAATAATATAACCATTGGAGTCTAGGAACAAGAGCTTGAGGAGCTACAGAAAAAGATTGTTGATGCTAAGCAGGCAAATCTTGAGTTGAGTCATGCTGGCAGCATTGAGTTAGAGGCTGAGTTAAAGAACACACTTGGCCTTATTGATGCAGTTGAGGCTCTCGACAAGAAACTTGTCGAAGCCAAGCTTGACAAGGCCTTTTGTGAAAATTGTCTGTTGATCACCCATCTTAATCTCTTTCAATTGCAATCAAAGCTTCCTTTTTAGCCTTTCGACAGTCTTTCAACCTTTTTTTGTTTTACCATCATTTTCGTTGGTCCAATTGTGGCCATTTATGTAATGACAATTACCTCTTTTAAATTTCTTGTGCTCTTTATTACTTTTCGACTTGCATTATAATTCTGCTTTCACATAATTGATAAATTAATGTGGCCGTCAAAAACAGCCTTTAAGTCAGATAGGTTCTAACTTAAATTCAGGTTAAAACGTTTTAATGTCTTAACTTTATTATTGACGGCAGCGTTTCAGCTTTTTTAGGCCTCATTATTACATGGCATATTTTCCAATTCAAGGCAGCAGCCAAAACGTCTTTGTGAAATGACATTTTCAAGGAAGGATTCACGCGCCCTTTTATTGCCTCTTATTTGGCCAATAAGCACGCAACTCATTTCCTTATAAATAGCACTTCTATTTGCTTCATTATCTTCATCGCAGCACCATGGAAAGTTTTGCAAAGAAGGTTAATGGCACTCCTTCGCACAAGCAAGGTAAGAGCACCAAAACAGAAACAATGTTTCTCCATGTAAGGGAGTGGTTACCCGCTCCAAGGCTAAAGGGATAAAAACCACTTATCCCACTAAGGATCCTCCCAAGAATCAACTTCCCGATATTGACGAGGAGGCTGACGCAGACTAGATGACTTATCTCGACTGCATCACTTCGCTTCCAGATATTGATGAAGAAGCTGATGCAGATTGGATGGATTATTGCAACTGCATCACTTTGGCGGATTTAGAAGACTAGATGTTAATTGTTTGGTTCTTAAACCATTTATCTGGGCTCCTATCCTTGTAGGCCTTTTATGGCCCTCCTTTAAATTAATGAGAATTTTATTTTCCTATATGAATCTCTTGCAGTATTGGTCTATATTTTTTCAAATATTTACCATTTACTTTAAAGACTCTTAAGCCAGCTTCAATCTCATGAATCTCATAAGCATTGTTATTGAATACTTTGGTGATTTGGAAAGGGCCTTCCCATTTAGGTGACCATTTCCCTCTTTCGATCCATAGGTAATATGACTTTCCACACTAATTCACTAACTGAAAAGGTTTTTAATTTAACCTTTTTATTATAGGATTTCTCAACCTTCCTCTTTTTCCTTTCTAATAGTTGTAAGGAATGAAGTCTCTCTTCATCCACATCAAGAATTTCGTCTAGCATCATGACCCAATAAGTATCAGTTGGGATTTCGTGATGCCTTTGAATTCTTGTAGATTGAAGATAAATTTCAAGAGGCAAGACAACATCATGGCCATATGTTAGTCGAAACGGTGTAGTATTAGTTGCTTCTCTGGGTGAAGTTCGACATGCCCAAAGAATTTGGTCTAATGTCTTGTGCCAATTTCTTGGCTTATTACCCACATGTTTTTTTATCAAACTAATAACTAGCTTGTTTTCCGCTTCGACCTGACCATTGCCATGGGCGTAATAAGGTGTGGATGTTAAGAGTTAAAGCCCATTTCTACGACAAACTCTTGCATCTTCCGACCTGTGGACACATATCCTTGATCTGTAGTAATTGTCTCTGGTATACCATATATATATGATATGCTTCTGAATAAATTCAATTACATCTTCTTGGTCAAGATTTGGCAATGGGATAGCTTCGACCCATTTGGAGAAATAGTTGATTCCTACCAAGATGTATTTGTGATTTTTTTTAAGATGTTGGTCGAATTTCTCCAATTAAATCCAGGGCCCATCCTATGAAAGGCCAAGGTTTCACTATAGAGTGTAATTCGCTCGCAGGAACATGTTAGATGTCAGCGTGTACTTAACATTCTTGGCATCCTCTGGTAAATTCTATGAAATCTTTCAGCATAGCAGGCCAATACACACCTTGTCGAAACAAAAGCCACTTTATTTTTTACCTACTTGGTGTGCTCCACATGCCCCACTAGAGACAGTCGAAAGGGCTAAATATGCTTCAGCCTCACTAAGGCATTTTAGCAATAGTCGTTTAACAGTCTTTTTATATAGTTCATTCCCTAATAAGACATAGTTTAAAGCTTGGTATTTGATTTTTCTGTCCGTTGAAGCTGTTGGATTCTCTAGGTAGTCCATCAAGGGCTTCCTCCAATCTTTAGCACTTATGTTGTCGACCATCAGTATTGCAAATTTTTCTTCATCAACATACCCAAGCTTAGTTTCTTCTAAGTCTGATGGGGCTAAACCTACTGACACAACTTTTCCTCTAACTTCAATTGCATTATGTAACTTTTCTTTTGAAATTTTGTATCCTGATGCAACTTGAGCCAAGTCATTGGAGACTTGATTTTGTAGCCTAGGAATGTGTCGAAATGCAACTGTTTGAAATTTTTTCAACAGTCTATTTACTATTACAAAGTACATGATTAAATTTTCTTTTATGCACTTGTATTCTTTGGTAACTTATTTTATTACTAACTCTGAGTCTCTCATTATTTCAACATGATTTGCCCCCAATTCCAACAATACCTCAAGTCCAGCTATCAAAGCTTCATACTTAGCCTCATTGTTAGAACAATGGCTGTCAATTTTGTACTTGAGTGTTGTTGGAATTTTATGAGGAGAAATAACAAGTATTTCAATTCCAGTCCCATTTCTGTGACTAGACCATCGAAGTATAACTTCCATGGTTCAATGTCCAGATAATTCAATGGGCTTTCATTTATAGAGTGGTCAACTATAAAGTATGTGACCACTTGCCCTTTAACTGCCTTTAAAGGTTTATAAGTTAAAGGGTATTCACTTAATGTCAGTGCCCATTTCCCAATTCAACTATGCAAAATAGGTTTAGACAACATATGTTTAATAACATCAAAGCGCAAAGAAACATAAACATCAATTGGCTTTATATATTGTTTTAATTTTGTAAAAGAGTAATACAAACATAAGCCTAATTTATCTATCATACTATACCTAGTTTCTGCATCATTTAAAACTCTACTAAGGTAATAAATGGATCTTTCGACGCCATCATCATCCACTTGGGTTAACATGCTCCCTCAAGTTCTATCTGAAGCAGCTATATATAATCTCATACTTTTCTTTCCACAAGGCAGAGAAATAATTGGAGGGTGACTCAAGTACTCCTTGATCTTGTCGAAGGCTTGTTGTTGTTCCTGCCCCCACTGAAATCCTTCCTTGCTCATGCGTAGCAAGGGTGATAAATCTTGAGTCTTTCCACTTAGGTTTGATATGAATCTTCTCAAGAAGTTGATCTTACCTAAGAGTGATTGTAGCTCCTTCTTTGTCGAAGGCGCTTTAGCCTCCATAATAGTTTTGGTATTATTTTGGTTGATTTTGATCGCTTTCTTGTGGACCACAAATCCCAAAAAGTCCCCTTCCTGCACACAAAAAGCACATTTAAGAGGATTCATTTTAAGACCAAGTTTTCTCATTCTTTCAAAAGAACGTCTAAGATGACTAACGTGGTCTAATCCAGAAATGGATTTTACAACTATGTCATTTATGTAGATTTGCATAAACGTATCTATGAAATCATGAAAAATTGAATTCATTGCTCTTTGATAAGTTGCCCCTGCATTTTTCAAACCAAAAGACATGACTACCCATTCATAGGTGCCCAAAACCCCTGGGCATCGAAAAACAGTTTTAGGAACATCTTCTCTAGCAATGAATATTTGATTGTATCCTGAGTAGCCATCTAGCATACTTAGATACTCATATCTTGTAATGGAATCAAATAGCATTTCTGCCACAGGCATTGAATATTCATCTTTAGGGGTGGCTGAGTTCAGATCTCTAAAGTCGATGCACACCCTCAAAGAGCCATTCTTTTTAATTGCTGGTACGATGTTGGCTAACCATTTGACATACCTAGTTGTGCGAATGAACTTTCCCCAAAGCAGTCTCTCAATTTCCTCTTTAATTTTGGTGAGGATTGTTGGGGAAAAGCGTCTTGGATTTTTTTTACAGGTTTCTTTCCAGATTTGATTAGCAGCTTGTGTTCGACCAGTTCTCTCTTTAGGCCAGGCATTTCGTTGTAATCCCAAGCAAAGCAATCTTTAAATTCCTTTAGCAGGTTGAATACGTTGACCTTAAGTTCTGGGTCAAGATTGGTACTGATGTAAGTAGGCCTTTTTTATTCTCCATCTCCCAGGTCAATTTCTTCTAAGGGATCTTGAGCCAGTATTTTGGTACTCTATCACAGAGGATCCTTTTCGAACCCAAGAGGCTCATTGTTAAAGATTGCATCAAGCCTCTGGTCTGAATCTTCTAGAGCCTTATTTAGAGGATCTTGTTCAGAATCCTTCATAGGATCTTCTTCTGTAAATTTTGTAATGGACTCAATAGCCATCTCACTTCCTGCAGCCTCTAAGGCCGCTTGTATTCTTGTTTCGGCCACATGGGCCAAAATCCTTTTTAAGGCTTCAAAGTAAGTCACTATTACTACCTTCGGTTTCCCAACCTATGGGCCAATTTTCCAAATCAGGGAAATATAGTGGCAGGTTTCCTGCTTCCCCCACAGTCTCTCTATCCCAACGGAATCCTTCAATAGGATGGAGGTTCAAACTACAGTACATGTGATCATCTTGTGTGAACCCGAACGCTGCTGGTGCACATGGACCAATGTGTGCCAAGTTCTTGTTGAACTCTACACCTTCTACATGATTAATTGGTACCTTAAAGTATCCTTGATTATATTCAATGTTTTTGAGGATGCCATCTGGCCTCCAGATGGTAACCCTCTGATGCATTGAAGATGGCACTGCACCAATGCCATGTATTCACTCCCTCCCCAACAGGAAATTATAGTTGGCCTTACTCTTAACCACCATGAAGAGAGTGGGTCTAGTGACTGTCCCCATAGTTAAGTCCACATGAAGGACCCCCACAGTAGGTCTGGTTTTGCCTTCATAGTTTGACAGGACCAAGTTATGCGGTTTAAGGTCAGTGTCAGTCTTACCAATCATAGGTAACAAGAAATGTGGCATAATGTTTACTGTGGCACCACAATCTACCAGAATTTTGTTAATTGCCACGTCCTCCACCTTACCAGTGATGTACAAGGGCTTTAGATGCCCCCTCATGGCTTCAGAAGGGCGTTCGAAGAAGGCATTTTGTTATTCAACACACCCATTATTCATGATATAGTAGCACACTGGTTTGTGTGCTGCCATTTGTGCCTCAGGTCTAGAATCCAGGTCATCGACCTCAGTAATACGGTCTTATTCCATGGGCATAACTGAGACTACGTTCACCAGGACATCGAAGGATGCTTCAGATCCACACTCAAAGTTATCTGTCATTTCTTCGTCTTCGACGACTTTCAGTTCAACTTCGATTTATGCTCTGATTTCATCTCCCTTATTCTTTGATGAACGTGTTTTGCGCCCCTCAGGCACTTTGTTAGTTGGTTTTATCTTGAGGTTGTTATCCTCTTCGCCAACCACATTGGTGCTTGATTCAGCAAAATTTGTTTTGGAGGCCTCTCTCTTAGCCTTCCTCCATTGTTATTCTTTGCGCCATTGTGACCTGGTCATAGGGTTCCTGCCCTTATAATTCTCAGATACATATGCAGACTTGTTCGATGTTCTGACCTTTTTTCTATATCCCAACGAAGGTCCTCTTTCTATGTCAACCTTTCTCCATCTTTGGGCTCCCTTTATGTTAGACTCATTTGGTATATACCATTTATCAACAGGGACTTCCCCAATTGGCTTGAATGAGGGACGTTTTGACTTGAGGAGTAGGCCTCTTTCGCCCTGATCAGTGCATCTTGGGTCGAAACGCCTTTGTTTAAGATCAGCTTTTGGCTTCTTTTTTCCTCCAGCCTTATCAATTTTTTGAAAGCTTTTGGAAGCCTCTTTGTCGAAGATAGAGCTGCATCTGGGAAACAACATGACCTCTAACTTCTTGTTCTGACATCTTTGCAAAAAATCAACAATGCTTTCACCCTCCTTTGGGTAAGCCCTTTTGTAGTCATTCTTCTGAGGTCTGGCATCATCATCCTGGATTCCTGGTCCTGAGTTATTTCTACCATGTCGACATTGGCTTCATCCTTCAGTTTCATTTTAGAGAAGTCTAAGTCAAGGCTCTCAGTGGCCTCATCTTATTTTTGGAACTTTCAGTAGTTTCATTTGTTATCAGTGGAAGAATTGTTTTTGCAATCTCTTCAGCAGAACCAGCAGCAACTCCTACATCAAACCTTTCGACATCGGGTGATGTCTTAAAGAACTCTTCAGTAGCCATACATAACAGGTGCCCTAATTATACTTTAATCAGTTCTCTTTCAGCCATGATTAATGTGGACTCATGGGAAGGGTCTTCAGCAACCCTAACCATCACAGGATCCCTCACGGCAGAAACTGTCCCAATGGTATCATCGTCATCGCCAGCTTGGTTAACAACATCAATTAGATTGACTGTTGTAGGCTCAATATAATTAGCCTTAGCTAGATGAAGATGATCAATATATATATATATATATATATATATATATATATATATATATATATATCTTCAACTGAGCTTTTGGCTTATCTCTGAATTTGAGCCTACCCTCCTGGATAGCATTTTGCACCAAATCCCTGAAAAGAAAACATTGAGAAGTTTTATAACCCAAGTAATTGTGGTATTTACAAAAACCTCTTTTCTCTCGTTGATCTAAAGCCGACATTTTAGCTCCTGGTGGCACAAGTATGTGGCCGTCCTTAACTAGTAAATCAAAAATTTCATCACATTTAGTAACTTCGAAAGTATATGTTTTCTTAGGATATTTGTCGTTCTTTTCAGTTTCGATAGGTTTTTTCCATTAGAGGGAACTAAGTGCTTGCAAGAATAAGGAGGACCCTACTTAAGTTCAGCTAGGTCTATCTCATTATCCTTTAAAGGTACGAATTCGTCATGGACTTCTTCGACCCCATCCTGATAGTCCACATAGGCTATCTTCTTATGTTTATTTGTTCTAGCTTTTTCGTCCTTAAGACGTTCAAGCTGTCGAACTCTATCCGCAAGCTGGGCCATGTCCCTCAGGTACTGAGTATCCAGTTACTTCCTGGTGGAAAATAATCAAGGCCACCAGCATTCATTTCGACCAATTCACGATCAGGTACTGTGTAAAGCATCTGGCCTTGAGTAGCCGAAATCTGTTCAAGTAATCATCAATAGATTCATTGAACTTTCTTTTGACATTAGCCAATTCTTTCAGGCTAATCTCGGTCTGTCCCATGTAAAACTGCTCATAAAACAAACACTCTGATTGATTCCAATTACAAATTTAACTAGGTGGCAATGTAGTAAACCAAGTGAAAGCGTTATTGGTGAGAGAACTAGGGAAATATTTAACCCTACGACTTTCGTCATTTGCTAGCTCTCCTGCTTCTATCATATAACGTGTCACATGTTTGACTGTGGACTCAGTCGTATCTCCTGAGGACTTGGTAAACTTAGGAACCTTTGTCCTAGGAGGTAATTCTGCTTAGAGTAAATACTCCGCTATTGGTGAAGTGAAATTTGGCCTAGAAAAGCCTGTGTTTATCCCACTTCTAGCCATTATTCGTTCGACCATGGCTACTAAGTTATTTTCAGCTGCCAAATTATTTTGTCAAACTTGGTGAATTGGCTAGATTTTGAGAATTTAAGTGTGGTCTTGTTAATACAAAATGAGAGAAAGAGAGATCTTATTTATAATGTGAATGGGGTGGGAGTGTTGATGTGGCAATCCATGTGATTTTACGAGAATGATTTTTGGTCATTGATAAGTCCAAGTCGGCAATCCATGTGAAGTGTTTGTATTATATTGAAGTGGTCCTCACTTGCCATTTTTCCCTTTTTGGACATGAAGACAAATAAAAGAAAAGTAATAATAATAATAGATCTAATAATAATAAAAATAAATAATAATAATAGTAATAATAATAATAATAATAATAATAATAATAAAATGAAATTGAAAATGGTTATTAAAAAAGAAATTATATTGAATTAAATAAATTGAAGTTAAATTAAATCAAAGATGAACTAAATAAATTGAAATTGAAATTAAACTAAATTTAATATAAAATTTAATTAAAACCAAAATTAAACTAAGATTAATTCTATATAATCTAAAATGATTATCTATATAGAAATCATAAAAATCAAGAAATGATATGGAATGATAAAAATCAGTTAAAAATGTATGATTAATGATCAATGAAATGTTTATGCAAGATTGACTTATGATACTTCGATTAAAAACGTCGGACGAATGAAATTTAGAAAAATACTCGGTCAAAATTTAGGGTGTGACAGATGCCCCTATTAAAATACCCAAAATTTTGACCGAATGCAGATGAAATGCAATGCTAATGAATGTTTGAGTTATGTGGGGAAGATGCTATATGTGACAGGATTACACTAGGGAAAAGGTTCGAGAACAATTGGGAATAAATAAAAGCTGAGAAATACAATATATTGTGGAAATCCGTCAAGGTGACAAAGAGTATCTAATAATACTTGGAAAGAGAGGCAACAAATTCGAAGGCAAATCCGGAAAATCAATCGGATTGAAAAAGTCATATCTGGAAGAGCAACCAAATAGACACAAAGGAGTTTTGGAAAATCAATCAGAACAAAAGACACATCCAGAAGAACATCGGAAGCATAGTCACATCTGGAAGATCAATCAGATATACACGAAGGAGTTATGGGAAATCAATCAGAACAAAAACATATCCGTAAGAACATCGGAAGCAAAGTCATATATGGAAGATCAATCAGATATACACGTGAGAAAGTTCTGGAAAATCAATCAGAACAAAAGATATATCCGGAAGAACATTGGAAGCAAACTCATATTTGGAAGAGCAATCAGATAGACACGAAGGAGTTCTGGAAAATCAATCAGAACAAAAGACATATTCGGAAGAACATCGGAAGCAAAGTCATATCTGGAAGAGCAATCAGATAGACACGAGAAAGTTCTGGAAAATCAATCAGAACAAAATACATATCCGGAAGAACATCGGAAGCAAAGTCATATCTGGAAGAGCAATCAGATAGACACGAAGGAGTTCTGGAAAATCAATCAGAACAAAAAACATATATGGAAGAACATCGGAAGCAAAGTCATATCTGGAAGAGCAATCAGATAGACACAAAAAGGGAGTTCTGGAAAATCAATCATAACAAAAGACGTATATTGGGGATAAAGAAACGAAACCAGGGAGGTATTCCAAGTGATAAATCAACAGGTTCAAGTGTAACTGCCGACACTAAGAATAACAACCAAAAGGAACAACGTCCATGGATGGTATTGAACAAAGTGAAATAAAACTGACATCCATGGATTGTATTGGATGACAAAGAGGAATAACTTCCATGGATTGAATTGGACGAAGTCGAATAAAAACTGACACCCATGGATTGTATTGGATGACAATGAGAAATAAACGTCCATGGATTGGATTGGACGGAGTAAAGCAAGAGATTTTCAATCATGGCTTTGAATGAAATGACAGACATATCCAAGAGTAGCGTTGGACAGACAAACACATATGTCTTGATAAGTGCCAAGTGAGTTGGACTTTTGAAGCAAGTTAAAAAGTTGACCACAACATGACCTATGGTGAATGCAAATGAGGATAAAACATTCTTGTTATGCATGGTATATGATTTGTTATGATGTATGATCAAATGCATGTAATACAGATGCTGACAACATGGTTTGACTCTTTTGTGGAGTGGACATGACTGGAAAATTGATTCTTCAACACTGTGAGATCATTGTTATTCTTCTTGATGACTAAGGATGCTGATGTTGAACAGACATCTGCCACACTAATAAACTGTACCAATTTGATGATCCTTGGAGAAAGGATGTAGAGCTGTTTAGGGATTCTTCCAATGGATTTCTCCAGATAAGCTGACTGTTGTAGATGAGCTAATCGTTGCTTCAGTTTGACCTACTGCTTTATTATATACTAGGAAGGCTTGCCTCAGTATGAGTCTTGTAAAATATTATGGATAAACCAACTCTGAGATGGACTAGCACTAAACAACAACCTTGAACTGATTCTCAACATGGTCTGGAAGGAACTTTCCCCTGATAGGATCATCAGCTAAGTTCTTAACTATTTGAAAATTCCTTGCTAGAAAAGATAGTTTGCGAACAAAAACATTTTTACAATCATGGTAATTTAAAAGAAAATGCAACTTTCACAATCAAAATCATTGTTGGAAGAAAAGCAAATGAATCTTAAAGTCAAAACATGACAGTTTATGACATTCAAAGTGAAAGGTAAAGAAAAGAGATGTACAAAACAAAATGACTTGCAAAGATCCTTTTGAAGTCAGTTTATGCAACCTTACTATAGTATGCTTTCAGAATAATCTTGTCTCAATTAGGTCTTTTAAGGGTTGTATTGTGGTCTGGTTCACGGTTTATGAAACAAAGGATAAAGGCTCAAAATTGTGTTTGTACCCACCCCTTCTTCGTGATGATCTCCAGTCCTATGTCCAGTTAAATATACACATATTTGTCTTGACAATGTAAGGGTAAAGATGATGATTTGAGGTTCTTTGGAAATGACAATCATTTTATTTGACTTTGATGGATGTTGGTAGTGGCCCATTGGTTTTGGACATGGTGGTCACTAAACCTTACTTTTTGATGTTGAGGATTTGAGGGCCTCTTTTGTTTGATTATTCTTTATTTTCTGATCCCTAACTTTTGCCTAAGTCATTTCTTTGGGTGTTTGAATTAGCGGGATTTTTTTGTATTTTTTTGAAATATTGAAAGCTATGACTGCCAAACCATTGGTTGTAATGGATCATCTTGTAATTTGAATGTGTAATCAAAATAAATGAACAACTACCCTTCCCCAGTTTAAGCATAAGGGTTTAGATCCAAAAGAAACTCCTACTTCTAGGCTCGAAGTGGTGAACTAGGGATTAGCTCCTTATCTCTCCAGTGTTTGGGAATTGAAACAATGCTTGTACATCATTGACAAAATTTTATCCGAAAGCACACCACAACAATGATGGGTATTTTTTTTCATCATCCTCCCACAAAATCATTGTATAATCAAAAGTTTTGAACAAAAGGTATTATATTTATTTAAAGGAAATCATAAAGACATAAATAAATAGATGAATTGAATTCAAAAGATTGCAAATGCTCATTTCATTAATCATTAAAGTACAAACATAATTGAAAACCAAATAGTTGTTACGACTACAAGGAAAATGTAAATAGAAAGGAAAGAATGGTCTAGTGACTAATCAGTTACAAGGATGAGATGTCCTGTCTTGAAACACTGGCTTTAGGGAGAACTTATTGAAGTTAACTGAAGCTTCAAGTTGCATGCTCTGGCAAAGGATTGTCTATGACATTAGGATTGGTATCACGGAAGGAGAGGATCTTGTCTTTGATCAAATCTCGAACTCTAGTCTTCAGTGCATAACAGCTTTCCAAATCATAAGCTACCATACCTTCATGAAATGCGCAACGTAGGTCAGATCTGAATCCACGTGGAAGAGTATTTGGCAGAGGAGGAGGAGTTTTAGTAGTTACCAAACCCCTTTTAAGCAATCCAGGATATAATTCTGTGTATGACATAGGAATAGGATTAAAGTGAGTCTTATCACGATTCTGAGCTTGTCCAACAGTCGGATGTTGAGGAGCTCTAACTGGTTGAGCAGCAACCACAGGAGCAACAACAACAACATAAGCTTGATTGTCACGTTGAGCCTTGTATTGGTGTATTCTATCCACAGTCAAGAAAACATTGGTCTGATCTTCCCTTCTCCTTTGGAAATTCCCAAAAGGTTTCTTTGCATTATTGGAAGACTCAGCAGCTTTGGACACTTTTCCATTCTTAATTCATTCTTCAAGTCTTTGTCCAATGGTAACCAAATCAGTGAAATTGGAAGAGACATTTTCGATCATCTTTTCCAAATAGAAGGGAGCCAATGTATCCATGAACATACCAGTCAGTTCTTTTTCAGCCATATGAGGTTCAACCTGAGATGCCAACTCTCTCCAACATTGAGCATACTCCTTGAAGGATTCCCTCTCCTTCTGAGACATATTCTGCAATTGAAGGTGATCAGGTGCCATGTCCAAGTTGTACTTGTATTGTTTCACAAAATCATCACCCAGATCCGTCCAGCTATAAATACGATCTTTCTCAAGTCCCATGTACCACTTCATAGAGGCACCACTCAAACTGTCTTGGAAACAATGAATAATCACTTTGTCATTCTTTGCGTAAGTATCCATCTTGCGATAGTACTTCGTTAAATGGAGTTTTGGAAAAGTGTGCCCCTTGTACTTCTCAAACTCTGGAATCTTGAACTTGGAAGGCATGACAAGGTTGGAAACCAAACACATGTTGCTTGCATCAATGTCGAAGAAGTCATTACCCTCTACAGCCCTTAGTCGTTTGTCAATAGCTTGATATTACTCACGGCCAACTTCAGGTTCAACATAATATTCAAGATCATCACCTTGAGCACTACCAACATTGTACTCATTGGGAACTGGGCCAGTATGAACCACGGGTCTAGGTTCAACTAAAATAGGAACTTGAAAATCGGGTATGCACAACTGACCGACCATAGAAGTAGTAACATGAGGTGGAGAGTAGTTGTGTGGCAAACTAAACTCCGGCCAAGTTGAAGGTGGCAATTAAACAGGCCGAGGCTCGACAAAAGTGTTTTCAACCTCTTGGATCATTATCCTCTGAGGTTGCTCTCCTATAGTAATCAAAACTTGAAGCATCTCAGTCAGCTTCGTCACACTTGTCTTCAATTCCTCAATTTCCATTCGGACCTCAGCATTGTGAACCTCTTGTTTTGACATCATGCGTCTACGGTAAGCCCTGGTTCTGTATCGACTACGAAGAATCAACTTGACGATTGATAGATGACTGAAATACAAAGACAACTGGAATGAGGTGAAAGACAACTTGGATGTGTACATGAATCGGGCAAATGATGCAAATGATATGCAATGAAAATGCAATACGGGATGCAAATCACAAGTAACGATGTTGCACCCCAAAATTTGCCCTCACAAGACAAGACTTTGTGTATTAATAGGTTCACAAGGTTCACAAGACATCTCATGAGGTTCACAAGGTTCACAAAGTTCACAATTAGTCAGAAGATGTGACAATTCCCTCAGACAATGCATCCTCCTAAGCAGTGCATCCTAAACTAGGGTTTTGACTTAAATCGGGCTAAATGGACTTCCAAGACTTCAAGTGAGCTTCATAACATCTTATATATGTTTAAGAATCCCCATGACAAGTTTCAAGACTTTTCCCAAAGGTTTGCTCAGTCAGATGATCAGATAGGTTAAAATCAGTCAAAGTAGTTAAAAAGTCAAACTGAGGTCAACTGTGGTCAAACCAAAGTCAAACTTCATTATTTTTTGCCAACATCAAGTATATGAAGTAAAATTCATCATTTGATCAAGCGTTGATCATGATTCATCAAGGAGATTCCAGATCATCAAGAATCAGGAGTTTCTAAATTAGGGTTTCCTTAGGAAAAGTCAACTGAACTTTGACCAGCCATAACTTTCACATACTTCATCAAGAATTTTCCATCCAAATCTTATTTTGAAGGAAATTGAATTCTCTACAACTTTGTGTCTCACAAGCCAAGCCCAAAAATGCTTCATTTGGAAGGTATGAGCTAAGACATTATAGGTCCTTTTGAAAGTCAACAAGAAGTCAACAACTTCAAAAGAGCATAACTTGAGAATGGTAAACGATATGGACATGAAACCAATGTGGTTGGTTAGAGGACTCTTTAAGCTTTACAAAATGTCCAATAACACCCTCATAGCATTAAAATTGAAGGATTTGTGCCCTTGCAAAGTTGGGAAATTTTAGGGAAGTTTATGAAGCAAATAAGGCCTAAAATCAAATTTTTGCTAAATGAGCCCACCAAATTGCCATCCCATCTTTATGAAAACATCAAGTACGACCCAAACCACTTATATTATGAATTTTTATTTTATATTTTATATTTATTTGAATTTTATTCATTAAAATGTCATTTAAATTAAAATAAAATATGAAATCAAATATTCAAAAGGAGATATTGCTTCTAGAAAATCATAAATATTGCTTGGATCAGATTGATATGCAAATTATGATGATGGTCTTAAAATAGCAAGGTTGTATCAAAGAATATTTGAAATTTAAGGCATGATCTTTTTCAATCTCATTGATCCAAAAAGTCCAAAGAACAACCACTTCTCTTGACCTAATTTTGTTCACTATATGTACACAAACTCATCACAATGCCAAGGACACGAATTTGTTGCCTCAAGAACAAGTACCAAATTTTCAAAAATTAATCAAAAACTCTCAATTCGGATTCTCACTTAGAGGCTCTCTCAAAGCATTCTAAAGGTTGCAAAACATTCCTTGGACACCACTGAAGCTAACCCAATCATTCTCATCATTCAAAACATCATAATTCATTGAAACCGAATCCTCACATTCATGAGTTTTTGAATTTTTCGATTTAATTGATTCAACTAATATAAATGGTTTTTATGCATTGATTCTTGTTTATTGATGTCTCTGGAATGTTTTCGTATGCTTGAATTGAGTTTTTGTTGCAGAATCAAGGAGGTGCCATTACTAGGGTTCGAAGCTTGAAATTGAGATCTTAGGATTTAAGACATATAAATGAATTATAAAAACATGGCTATGATGTATGAGTATTGGGTAACTAATATGGGCTGTTAATTTTTGTTGTTCTCACGGTTTGGATGATGTTTCAAAAACCTAGGGTTTTCTGGTTAATTTTGCCCGCAAGAAAATTCGCAGGAAATATTACATGAAAATTCGCAGGTATCATGAAGAAGATGAAGTCCAGCGCGCGCTTTCTGGATTTTAAATTTTGTTTTAATATTTTATTGAATTGTTTGTAATTTATTTCACAGATGCGGGGTTGGCTCAGTTGGTATGCGTGTTTGTTAATGAATGAATGGTCCTGGGTTCGATTCCCCCCAGGCCATTTTGAATTGTTTTGCTTTTTTTACGATTTTACAGGTGAAGAAACAAAACCCATTGGTACTCATTCCATATCACCTGCGCGCGCGTAGCCCAGTGGCTAGCTTGTTGGTCTTGAGGGAGTAAAGCCTAGGGCCTGAGTTCGAATCCCAGCCCCAGGTAAGTTTTTCTCACTTTTTCTTGTTTTTATTTAATTTGTTTATATTTTAATTAATTTAATGAATAAATATTTAAAATAAAATGTTTATATTATTTTCTTGTATATAATTTCAAATTCATATTTTTTTTAAAATTAAACTTTATTCTTAAAATTACTTAATATTTATTTTTTGTATTAATATTATATATTTTGTACAAATAATTTAATTATATTTATATTAAATACTTAACCCTAATATTTTATATAAAACCTAATTCTATTTTCTAAACTCCTAACCCTAATTTATTTTGATAAACCCTAATTTTCTTTTTATGAACCTTAATTACATTGTAAATATTAATTTATTTGTTTATTTTAATTTTATAATTTGTTCATATTATATGTAGTTTTATAATAATTTAATTAAGTAGTAAACCCTAATCTATTTTTCCTAATAATTAAAAAAACCTAACTTTATTTTATGAGTTTAATTTCTTATCTCAATTATAATTAAAAAATATTTTTAACATGTATATATAATTAAATAATTAGACTATTAATCATATTCATTAGTATATAATATTTATTATTTATTTCTTTTATTAAAATTCTCTTAAAAAAAATATTTATTTATTTGATTTTGAACTTTTAATTTATATACTAACCCTCTTATGTTTATTTATTTTTGTGTATTACTACTAATCCATTTAATTATTTATTTGCTTATTTTAATTATTTTAATTATAATGTAATTGTATCCAATATGTAATAGTTGTAGAATAATTTTTATTATTTATTTTTAAATGCCATGGTTAGTAAAATAGGGAGTGTAAAACATGTTTGTATTTAAAATTGAATTTAGATCATTAATCTCAAGATAAATATATGAATTTGTACACGCACACACGTAAGTCGATCCTGGATCGCCATCTCACATTCTTAAGGATACCTCTCATGTTGCCTAAACAAAAGGTCAAGTAAGGTGTAAAGCAAAGTCCCTTCTCTCATATCATCTAGTCTCTTAAAAGATAAAAAAGATCAAGTCCCTTCATGGTTGCCTTCGTAATGATCTTGTCCCTTTCAAATAAAGATGATAAGTCCCTTCGAATTGCTAAATACACCTTATAGTTGCCTAATCATAGTTGTCCCTTCACTTGTCCCTCATACATCCAAGGTAATGACTACCTATTCCTTAATAATAGGGATAGTCTTACCATTTAAAGGATATTTAAGAACATAAAAGATTTAACTTAGGGTAGGTTCCTCTTATGTACTTGCTCGCTCTTCAAAACATTTCAAATACACTCCACATTTCAAATAATTTTCAAAACAAAGGCTTTATATATATCCGTACATGGATCATTATAAAGTACTTAAGAAAATTTCTATTCACACACTACACTTTTCAAAAACATTTTAAAGTGAGCTAAGTAACTAAGAGCCCATGGATAACCATGGATGTAAAGGGTGCTAACACCTTCCCTTTACATAACCTACCCCCGAACCCAAAAATCTTTTAAAGGTCTTTCCTGTTCTTTTATGCCTTTCCTTTGGATAAAATAAAAGTCGGTGGCGACTCTTGCTATCTGCAACATTTAACTAAAGTCAGTTCTCCCACCGTGTTACAGAACTGGCGACTCTGCTGGGGATTTAATAAAAGAGGGGTACCCTTAGGAATTATATCACTTTAAATTGTTTGCCTTGTTTGCTTTATACTTATCTGTTGGGTGCTCTTATGTGTGAAAGATCCTAACCCGGATCTAGTGTACCTTAGGTAAATGGCAATAGACCAAGGAAACTGTACGGCGTATACCGATATGGTTGATCTGGTGGCCATAGTTAGTGCGACTTCTTGGTTGGTGCTTATGTTCCTTAAGTCAAGTTGAGGATAATATGAGGTTGCCATATGTTGTCAATACACTAACTAACTTTTAGAACCCTAGTTATCCCATCTTGGCCTTTAGAAAGTAGTGAGATAACCGGCTTTGGTGAAGACTGAAGTTGGTTGATACTCGATACTACGCTCATTGAGATCTTAAACTTGGAGGGTTTTGGTTGGCAAGTAAGTTGCCTACTAAACAACCACCCTTGTGAAGGATCAATGATATTGAGATCCCTTAGAACCTGGTTACTTTTGTAGGACAGGATGAACCATCTAAATTTCAGGGGAGGGTATTTACCTTTAAACCTCATGCAAGCCTTCAAACCTAGGGCTATTGTGTGACTTGTTTGTGTGTGCCACATGTTTGTGATTAAGCATAACATCATAGCATCATCATGCATCATAAGCATAGCATTTTCACTAACCATTTCAAGGACCAAAGGATTTATCTTTGTTCTTTGTTGCAGGTCATGGCTGCTGCTCGTAGAAACACTATCCGGATCAACTTTGTAGGAATACCTCCTAAGCTTAAAGAGTTGGTTTCTCAAGTGTCTGAAAACTCCCAGTTCATCAACATACATGGTCATCTATTGGAACTAGTTACTTCAGGGTTCAATGAAGACATGATGAGTGTTCTGTTTCAGTTCTTTGACCCTAAACACCATTGTTTTATATTTCCTGACTATCAACTTGTTCCTACAATGGAAGAGTTCTCCAAACTTCTGAGTATACCTGTACTTGATCAAGGACCTTTCACAGGCTTAGAAAAAGATCCTAAACCTGAGGTTATTGCTACAGCTCTCCATTTAAAGAAATCAGACATTGTTCTAGAAACGAGAAGCGGAGTTAAGGGTATTCTTGCTAAGGTGTTGATAGAGAAGGCTCAAGTGTTCTTGAAGGCTATGAGCTATGATGCTTTTGAGGAGATCTTGGCCTTGTTGATTTATGGCTTAGTGTTTTTCCCCAATCCAGATCAGTTCATAGACGTTCATGCCATCAACATATTTCTGAGTCACAATCCAGTGCCTACATTTCTTGGAGACATCCTGCACTCTCTTCATACTCGTACTACAAAGGCACGAGGAACTTTGATGTGCTGCATACCTTTGCTATATAGGTGGTTTATTTCTCACCTTCCTCGCTCAGTAATGAAGAATGAACAAGGGTTCAGGTGGTCCAAGAGGATTATGTCACTCTCTCATTCAGATATCCATTGGTGCTCCAGATCTATGGAGAATGTCACTATCATTGACCGTTGTGGGGAGTTTCCTAATGTGCCACTTCTAGGCATAAGAGGAGGCATTACTTACCACCCTTCCTTAGCTTTACGACAGTTTGGTTACGCTCGGAGTGATGGTCCACATGACATGTTGATTCAGGGTATTATGTTTGACTACGACAACGATTTGTAAGGTTACCGTCAAAGGTTCATACGAGCATGGGGAAAAGTGAACAAGGTTGACAGCAAGACTCTGGAGCCCAAGTACACTATTCCTATGGAAGCTTACCTCAGATGGGTGCGATCTCGTGCTCAGACTCTTATGATGCCATATCCTGCCATCTTGCCAATTACTATGGAGCCTGTTGCTGAAGGGGATACTTCTCATACCATCCTTCACCCAGACATGCCCACTGACATGGAAGACTTACAGAGGTCCTGGATCCAGTTGAAGGAGCAAAGGGATACTTTCGAGGCTCATTATAAAGCAAGTCAAGAAAGAATCCTGGAGCTAACAAAGCAACTTCACGAGGAACGGAATCTCAACTCATACCTCAACACAAAGAGGAAACGTCCATGGGAGACTTAAAACCCCATCTTTTGTATTTATTTCATTTCATTGTAAGCCCAAAGGGCAAACAAATTTATTACTAATAAAAGTTTACTTTCTTGATTGTTTAAGCAAATTTAAATCCTGCGGTCCTTGAAAACATTGCATACGCATTTATACACCATATCATTGCATCACAGGTTTCTTGTGTACAAGTTTCTTATCTTCTCGCTGTTTATTTCAGCAATGGCTCTTGAACAAACAGTTAAAGATCTCCAGGCACAAAATGCACAGTTCCAAGAGCTGATCCTGAACTTGTCCAAGGGGCAGGATGAATTGAAGACACTGCTGGCCAAGAAGACTAAGAAGACTAGAAGGTCAGGAGGCTTGATCAACATGGGAAGAAGGTTCAGAGGTCCTGTCAAGACCAAGGAACAGGTTGAAGATTATGAGTATGAAGAATCTGAGAAAGAGGGAGGCAGTCTCCACAATACAATGGGGGATTCTGATTCTGAAGCTAACTACTATCATGATCCTAATGAAGATAAGTTCAAAATGCTGGTGGATAGAATGGATGCTATGGAATTGCAAAAGTCTTCTGGGATGGATTTTGAAGACCTGAGTTTGATATCTGGGGTGGTCATACCCATTAGTTTCAAGGTTCCTACTTTTGTAGTGTATGATGGTGTTTCGTGTCCCAAGTTGCATCTGAGGTCTTATGTCCGGAGGATCCAACCCCATACTGCTGATAAGAAGTTGTGGATCCATTTCTTCCAAGAGAGCTTATCTGGATCTCAATTGGAATGGTACTATCAGTTGGAGAGTGTCAACATTCGTGATTGGAATGATCTTGCTGAAGCCTTTTACAAGCAATATCAATACAATGCTGATCTAGCCCCCACTCGCATGCAACTACAAAGCATGTCTATGGGTGCTAAATAAAATTTCAAAGAATATGCCCAGAAGTGGAGAGATTTGGCTGGTAGAGTGCAACCCCCTCTAACTGACAGGGAGTTAGTGGATATGTTCATGTGTACGTTGAATGGTCCTTTTTACAGTCATCTTATTGGAAGCTCATCATCTGGCTTCACTGAGTTGATAATGACAGGAGAGCGCGTAGAAAGTGGTATAAGGAGTGGAAAGATCCTAGTGGGTACTTCTTCATCCAGTACTACAAAGAAGCCCTCTAGTGGGAAGAAAGAGTCGAATGTTGTTTATGGTCAATCTGATCGTAATAGGAGGCACCAATCTGTGAGTGCAGTTCATATCTCCAATCCAACTCCTACAACACCAGAGCCACCACAGAGTAATCAACAAAGGCCTAGAAGACAGTTCACTAAGCTCAACATGTTATTGGCCCAGGCCTTGCAACACTTGTTGAAGGGTGAACTCATCACTTTAAGGGACCCTCCTCAGAATCCCAATGTTACCTCTCCCAGGTACAATCCCAATGCACGATGTGCATATCATTCAAATTGTCAGGGACATGATACCAATAGTTGCTGGATATTGAAGAATAAAATTCAGGATATGATTGATGCGGGAGAGATTGAGTTTGACCCTCCGGGTACTCCAAATGTGATTACTGCTCCCATGCCAAATCATGAGAAGACTGTCAATGCCATTGATGAAGTTTCACATATTTCCTCAGTTGCAGATTTAACTACACCATTATCTATTATAAATAAGAAGTTTGTACAAGCTGGGTTCTTTCCAGGTTGTCGTGAAGATTGTTTATATTGTGCTTATAAGCCTGATAGTTGTTGGAGGTTGAAGGACGAAATTCAACGCCTCATGAATAATTACACCATAGTGTTTGAGAGGACCCCACCTTCTGTGGAGAGCATGGTTGAACATATAACTAAAGGTGCAAAGGTTGAAGAGGTGGATATGGTTGATAAAGTGCTGGTAAGAATTACTTCCAAGGGACCTGTAAAAATCACTCGTAAGGGTCCAATTAAAATTACTGCTGAAGGCCCTGTGAAGATTGTTGCTGAAGCTAGAATGGCTCATATGATCATTACCACTCCTGGTCCTATTCTGTACACTTCTGATAAAGCTGTGCCTTGGCATTATGGGTACGATGTTTATATTCATGGTGTTAAGCAGGAACCCTTAGCTGAGACACCTGTTGCTGATGAAAACCTTGATGTTGACAATATTGCTGGATCTAGTAAGATCACACGAAGTGGAAGAGTTTTCTCTCCTCCAGTTACCTCCAAGAATACAATTACTCCAGCTACTACCTCCACTGCTAATGCTCAGGGCAAAGGTCCTGTTATTGAACCTGTGCAAACTGATGTGCCAGCTGCTTATGACCTTTCTAAGTAGATGGAAGAAGTACTGAAGATCATTCGCAAGAGTGATTATGACATTGTTGATCAATTGGGGCATACTCCCTCCAAGATTTCTATGCTGTCTTTATTATTGTGTTCTGAGGCTCATGCCAAGGCCTTGATTAAATTTTTGAAGACCGCTCACGTACCAAACGAGATTTCTGTAGACCAGTTTGAAAATTGTGTTGCACACTTGACCTATGATAATGGGTTAGGTTTCTCCGATGCTGATTTGACTCCTGCCAAGAGGGATCATAACAGGGCTCTACATATCTCTATTGAATGCAGGGGCACTACCCTGTCACATGTGTTAATAGACAATGGTTCCTCGCTGAATGTATTGCCCAAAGAAGTTCTGAATAAGCATAGTCCTGAAGATGCTGTGTTAAAACCCAGTAATATAGTGGTAAAAGCTTTTGATGGCTCGAGAAGAGTGGTGCATGGAGAAATTGATCTCCCAATAAAAGTAGGTTCTCAGGTCTTCAATGCTACTTTTTATGTGATGGATATTCGTCCATCGTATTCTTGTTTTCTTGGGCGTCCCTGGACCCATGGGGCAGGTGCTGTAACCTCCACTTTACATCAGAAGTTGAGATATCCAGTAGAAGGAAAAGTTGTTACTGTTTACGGAGAGGAAGGATATATAGTTAGCCATGTGAACACCTTTAAATATCTTGAAGTAGAAGGTGAATATGTTGAAACTCCATGCCAGACGTTCGAAGTGGTTCCTTGGGTTGTTAATAATTATGAAGCTCCTCCTGTTGTCAAGAAAGTTCCTGTGGTAACCAGAGTACCTCCTACAATGGCCTCCGTCAAGGATGCTAGAGCTGTGGTGGATGAAGGTGGTTGTACTATTTAGGGTCAGCTTCCTGACATTCCTTACAAGTCTGACAAATTTGGTTTGGGTTTCACTGCAGAGTCCCAGAAGGCTGTTCGTCGTGCTCGTGCTGTTCGTATCACCAACCAGGGGATTATGAAAGATCAGGTCAATGTTGTGGGTGACTATGATGAAGACTACAACTTGGATGCTTGGATTTTTCCTACTGTGGGTGCTGGGCTCAATAATTGGAAAGCTGAAGACGTTATTCCTATCTCCTTTAGTCAGGAGTAAATACTATTACTGTGGTTTTACTTTTAAAATTTGTAATGTTTGAACAATTAAACTCTTAAAGCCTTGTGCCTTACCCGGGGCACAATGGTATGCTTGTTTCGGGATGTCATTTCATTTGCATACTTCATTCAATAAAAATCAGTGGACGTTTCGTTTTCGTAAATATTGTGTTCCTTGTCTTTCTTTTATTTTTGTTTTATCAGCTATGTGTTCTTACACACACCCACATCACTAAATGCAGATCCTCATCCACTCTGGATCCTGTTGATAACAGTTCTACTATTGCCAAATATAATTTCGAGAATCCGATCTATCAAGCTGAAGATGGAAATGAGGACGATTGTGAAGTACCTGTAGAGCTTGCTAGGTTGTTACAACAAGAAGAGAAAGCCATACAGCCACATGAAGAGACAATCGAAGTTGTGAATTTGGGAACTGAAGAAAACAGGAAAGAGGTCAAGATATGGGCTGAGTTAGAGGATGGTGTCAAGAGTAGGTTGATTCAGATGTTACATAATTATGTGGAGATCTTTGCTTGGTCCTATGAAGATATGCCAGGGTTGGATACAGACATTGTGGTTCACCGTTTACCAGTAAAAGAAGATTGTCGTCCAAAGAAGCAGAAGGTTCGTCGCATGCGGCCTGAAATGTCAGAGAAGATTAAAGCAGAAGTGATGAAACAGTTTGATGTAGGGTTCTTAGTTGTGACTTCTTATCCTCAATGGGTTGCAAATGTGGTGTCGGTACCTAAGAAAGATGGTAAGGTACGTATGTGCGTAGACTACAGGGATTTGAACAAGGCCAGCCCCAAAGATAATTTTCCACTTCCTCATATTGATGTTCTGGTAGACAAAACTGCTCAGCATAAGGTATTCTCTTTTATGGATGGTTTCTCTGGTTACAATCAAATCAAGATGGCACCAGAAGATATGGAGAAGACAACATTTGTTACACAGTGGGGCACTTTTTGTTATAAGGTGATGCCATTCGGTTTGAAGAATGCAGGGGCAACATATCAGCGTGCTATGGTGGCTTTGTTTCACGATATGATTCATCATGAGATAGAGGTATATGTGGATGATATGATAGCCAGGTCCCAGAATGAAGAGCAACATCTTGATCATCTGCATAAGTTGTTTGAGAGGTTGAAGAAATACAAGTTGAGATTGAACCCAAACAAGTGCACTTTTGGAGTTAGATCTGCTAAGCTCCTAGGTTTCATTGTCAGTGGAAAAGGTATTGAAGTAGATCTTGCAAAAGTGAAAGATATACAAGAGATGCCAGCTCCCCGTATTGAGAAAGAAGTTAGAGGTTTCTTGGGACGATTGAATTACATTGCAAGATTTATTTCCCAATTAACTGCTACCTGTGAGCCAATCTTCAAGTTGTTGAAGAAAGATCAGGTAATGGGGTGGAATAATGAGTGTCAGACAGCATTTGATGAAATCAAGAGATATCTCCTAGAACCTCCAATTTTGATGCCACCAGTTGATGGAAGACCCTTGATTATGTACTTAACAGTGTTAGACAACTCAATGGGGTGTGTGTTGGGGCAACATGACGAGTCTGGTCGAAAAGAGCAGGCAATATACTACCTTAGCAAAAAGTTTACCGACTGTGAAACAAGATACTCACTGCTCGAGAAAACTTGTTGTGCTTTGGCATGGGCTGCTCGCCGACTAAGACAGTATATGTTGACTCATACTACCTTATTGATTTCGAAGATGGATCCAATCAAGTATATATTCGAGAAACCTGCTCTCTCCGGAAGAATAGCAAGATGGCAAATGATCTTGACAGAATATGATATACAGTATACTACTCAGAAGGCCATTAAAGGAAGTGTTGTAGCTGATCATTTGGCTCATCAAGCAGTGGATGATTACCATTCAATGAGTTTTGAGTTCCCTGATGAAGACATTATGGTTATTACCAAAGAATCTGGACAATATGACGGACCTGAACAAGGATCCCGATGGACTATGGTTTTTGATGGAGCTTATAATGCACTTGGTAATGGAGTTGGTGTTGTGATCAGTTCCCCTGAAGGTTGTCATACCCCGATTACTGCCAGACTTTGTTTCTATTGTACCAATAACATGGCTGAGTATGAGGCATGTATCCTGGGTATCAAAGCTGCCATTGATATGAAGATTCAGTTCCTGGACGTATATGGAGATTCAGCCCTGGTAGTGAGTCAGATCAAAGGAGATTGGGATACCAAGCATGATAATCTCATTCCATACAGAGAGCATGTGTTGTCTTTAATCCCACATTTCAAAGAGATTACCTTTAGACATATTCCACGAAGAGAAAATCAGTTGGCAGATGCATTAGCTACCATGGCATCCATGTTTGAGATTAGCTGGGATGATGAAGCTCCCAAGATTACTATTGATAGATTTGAGAAGCCTGCATATGATGCGTGTTTTTCGCAAGTGTACGAACACGTCAGAGTAATATAAAAGATTGTCGAATCCACAGAGACCAAGTGTCAATCTATCGTACCTGTTGTTATGGTGTGTATCTAAGGCAACTAAATTTATCGGTTTTAAGAAGGGTGCAACGGTAAATAAAATAATAATTTTAAATAATAAATAAAAGACAGGCTCGAATGTAATTCACGTAATCAATGATAATCCAGTACTTGTTAATGGAACTACTTATGGGCAGTGTTTTCTCCTTTGAAAAGAACTAATTTAACAGGAACTGTCGCTTTCGCGTATTCAGAACCGAGTTGTACTCTCTAATCAACCCCTCCTATTGTCACAGATAAAAAGGTGCGTACTGCGTTAGAGTAGTAAACCTATTTTTAAGAAATGTAGTATCTTAACAAAGTTGAAAAGTATTTTAACCTGAACTTCTTAGCAGAAAGAGGTTCTTACGAACCAGACTCTAAACTTCCTAACGCGTCCGAAAATCGTTTTAAAATCTCTTTTCTTTTTAATCTAAAAATTCCTAATGAACTATACAAAGCGCTTTTGGCTGTTTTTGAAATAGTTAAAAACAATTAGATTGAATTGAAAGATAAAATAGCCCTTAGGTGTTTCCACGAACAATTATACGGATTACTGGTTCAATTACGATCCTTACATTCTAACCTTTATGGATTTAGTTAGACATGATAAAGTAAAGATTATTTTTATAATTTTTCATAAAAGTAATTTAGTGCGAGTGCGGAAAGTAAAGGAATTTAGTGCGAGTGCGAGAAATAAAGGAATTTAGTGCAAGTGCGGGTAATAAACGAAAGTAAAGCGAGTGCAGGAAATAAATAAAGTAAAGCGAGTGCGGATAATAAAGAAAGTAAAGCAGTGCGAGAAATAAACGAAATAAAGTGCGAGTGCGGGAAATAAATAAAGTAAAGCGATGCAGAAAATAAATGAAAGTAAAGCAATGCGGGAAGATAAAATACGAACTGGAATTAAAATGGCGGCAGGATTAACTTCCTCCAGAGTGCTCCAAAACTCGATCACACAGACAGATTACAGACTCGATCACTCGATTGCAGAAACACCCCGATGTGGAATGGTAACTGCTTTGAAACTGATATATGCCTAGAGAAATCTAATTTTGGATGCTGAAAAACGAAAAACTAAAGTCCTATTTATAGGAAAACTAAAAGCATGAAAAGACCGGGATGCCCCTCCACTTTTAGTGGAGGTTACTGAATTTTGCCTTGTGGCGCCCGCCACAAGGTCATGGCGCCCGCCATGGTGCTGATAGGGGATGAGAGAGTGGGGATCGTGGGTCTTGGCAGTTGTGGAGTGGTCTTGAGACGTGGCCACGTCATGGGTAACCCCATGGCGCCCGCCACAGTGGGTGCCGTAAGTGTAAAACGCTGAATTTCTAGGTTTTCGTCCGTTTCCACTCCTTTTTCGCTCCTTTTCTCGATTCAAGCCCCGATTACTATAAAAACCTGAAAATATAAGAAAACAAAGTAATAACATAACAAAATAACAATAAAAGCTAAGAATGCATGCGAAATCGGAGTCAGAAATACGGTGAATTTTAGTGTGATCAAATTCTCCCACACTTAAACCTTTGTTTGTCCTCAAGCAAACATTAAAGCTTAAGAAAATATGGTGTCAACACGTGTCTTTGGGCTAAAGGGCTTCTAAGTTCAAGTCAGGATGCAGTGACAGATACTAACTAAGTGAACCAAGGGTACCATAGTAACACAAACACAAACTTCAATCCTATATTAACCACTCCATATCATCCCACAATACCTAGGCCTATCTTCTCATCTTTTTGTGTCCTTTTCATTCAGGCGCAATCACATTAAGCCCGTTATCCGTACATGCTTCATAGTAGAGTGACCGGTTAGTGATTCTGATCCATAACATAAGGTTTCTGGCACATAAGCATGTGTAAACCTGTTTTTATTTCGCCTAAATGTAGCTGCGGGGGATCGGATCGTAATCCGCCCTACCAAGTTCAGTGCCAGATACCTCTGAACCAACTAACAATAGGTGACTTGCAATTTTTTTTTTCTTTTTGTGGCAAAAATTTTTTCTTCTCTTTTTTCGGTTTAAATGACTTTGTGAGGGTCACCTATACCAGAGTTTGCCTTTTTTTCTTTTTTCTTTTTTATTAGCACTGGATCATTCACTTATGTTCATCGGCCCCCTACGTAGAGCATGCTTAGGCCGGAGATGACTGCTAAAATAAACTACTTAGGACAATTTTTAAATGATAATAAAGGCCATGGTGGTGGGGTTTAGGAGTGATTCCTATATTCAAGAGGTCTATGGTGCTAAAATGGTTCTGATGTTTCAAAAAGTTGACCTAAGTCACCACATCCTAATCTAAACCTGTCTCAAAGCCCAAAAAACATGTGAAACAACATTATTTTCTTTTTAAAATTTTTCTGGTAAGCAGAGGAAATGGGAAAAATGAAGATGAACTAAAAATACACTATACTAGTGACTCGTCAGACTCATGCATTATCTAAGAAAAATAAATTACTGAAAAGGGAAATAACTGAAAGGAAATAATTAACTAAAAAGGGAAATGACAGAAAGCAATAAAATCCCCTCCCACACTTAAATCGAACATTGTCCCCAATGTTTCGAAATAAGATAAGGGGGGTAACCTGAAAAAGACTACTGAGGAGGAGCACTGGTGCCCTCGCCGTCCTGCTGTGATGGTCTGGAACGACGGGATCTACTACGATGCTGGTCCCTCCGGTCGAGTCGTGCTGATAAAGCAGCCTGAGCACTCCGGACCTCTCGAAGGTTACCTAAGATGGAACCCTGAGTGGCCTCTACAAGCTGGTAGTGCCGGCTGTTGAACTCTCTCTGACGGTTCTGCTCTAATGAGATATCGTTCAAGGTACGGCAAACGTTGCTATAAGCATGATCCGAAACCAATCGTGATTGTTGCATGAAGCTCATGTTGTCCGTCAGCTGTTGTGAAATAGTAGAGAGAAGGCCATCACGCCTTTCTTCTCTAGCTGTCATATCACGCCACATCTCCTCGGTGACATAGAATCCAGGAGCAGTACTTGCAACAGGGTTAGAGGAAGATGGTGCGGTGTGTGACTGTGAAGGACGATGGGGGGACATGTGAGGGATGGGAGACTGCTCTCTCCGATCATACTCTTCATCAGTGTCATGTGCCTCCCCATCGGGAATATTAGGAGGAAGTGGACCCAAAACACGTGGAGCATTAAGATCATAGGTCCAGTTCCTTTCATCACGTACATCAGTACGTCTACTGCATGGTAAAGCAACAGATGGGATAGCTACCCCATGAACCATCAACTCATAACCACCTTCTCTCCTCGTTCGACACAATTTCATGTCTTTCAGAAATTTTAAATTAATTGTGCGAGGAGGTAGTGGTTCAAGTGTAGCTATCTCATTGTTCAGGCCAAGAGCCCGAGCAATAGACGTAACAAGCCCTCCAAAAACAATCGGTCCTGTTTTATTAGTAAATAAAGTCATGTGGGCAAGCATAAACGGGACCAGATTGATGTGGGTTCTAGTGAGGCATCCTTGCAAAAATAGGAGTTCTCTAGCATTTACCTTGTTTGGACTTTCCCGGCCAAAAATAGTACAAGCCAAAAGAAGTCTAAAAACTCTTATGGCCGAGTTGTGAATGGTCGACGCAAGTATCCCTTCAAAAGAATTAATTGAAGTACTTGAAAGCCTTTGCCAGAAGGTAAATACCTCGGCCGACCATTCTGCATCCAAAGGTGCCTCACAAATCGCACCTTCCCTATGAGGGATTCCTAACAAACCTGCTAGCTCGTTGGTACTGAATTCATATTCAATTCCAAATAGTCTAAAAATAACAGTACCGACAGTGCTAGCAGTGTTAGGACTGACAGTGTATATCAAAGAACTCAAAAACTCAATTGTCAGTCTCTCATAGGTGGGTTCCTGATTAATGAAAATATTATGCAAGCCTAGAAATTCTAATAAATTAAAAACACTATGATAAATACCCAAAGCATACAGACAGTTATCGTCGACGTACCTAGTCGAGAAAATTTCTCGACTCTGAAGCCTTTGAATAATTTTCCGTTGCCTATCGCCCGGTCTTCCATCACGAAGAAGAAATCCATTGAACTCCATTGTTGATTGCTCCTTAGGTAGTGAAAATGGTAGAAAAATGGTTTATGAGGGGAATGATAAAGTTTTGATTTTTATGGTTTTTGGTGGATGAAAATGAAAATGGATGTTGGATATGTTTTATGGATGGAGGGTATTTTGGAAATGGGGGAGCTTTAATGGGGTTCAAGGAGGTTTTGGAAGGTTGTAAAAATGGGTTTTTGGTGAAGAAAGGGATGAAAATGGTGGAAATGGGGAATCAGCCCCGTATTTGTTGAGGGACAGTGTGGCGCCCGCCACAGGGCCTATGGCGCCCGCCATAAGGTCATTTCCTGGGCCTTGGATTTTTAAATCCTCCTTTTGGGCCTTCCTTGCACCTTTGGTCTTCGGGGGGGGGGGGGGGGGGGGGTATGGATAGCGTTTTCTTCTTCTTTTCAAGGCATGAGGCTTGCATATTTTTTTGTGAAGACAAAAATGAAAATATTTTTGTCTTATATTTTTTTTTCTTTGCACGACAAAAATTAAAATAATTAAAAATCAAAAAGAAAAAGAAAAATTAACATTAGTGCATAATATGTATATATAGGAGGAATTCAAAGTACATGAAAATATAATAGATGCAAAAAAGTAATATATGTCTGGAAATGCGATAAATAAAATAAAGCATATAAAAGGAAATTAAATACTAGGGTAGCGCTGTCAGTGTAGAATGAGTCATGTGGTAGGCTTCTTTTCCTGGCTTGATCCACGAATCTCAATTATCTCCTTCTGAAGCTCTTCAATCGCCTGATATAGAGCATCGGCCTCTGAGGCATGAGTGAGATCAGAAACCTGCATCTGTAACTCTAAGTCTGCCACTTCCTGCTTGAGCAGGGCAGTCTCCTTGCGGAGCTCATAAATATATGTTTGTAGGTCAGGTGGCTGCAGAGACATATTGTTAGACATAACGGTGATTCGGGGAGTAAGAGGTGTAGGAGTGTACTCAGCGGCGGGAGGCGATTTCGGCTCTTCGACAGTCTCTCCATAACCCTCTAGAGCATAACTCCAATTTTCAGGATCATGGACACTGGTCATCAGCGGATCTGGTAATGTAAAATAGTGTATCGCTTCGCCGTCGATCAGTAATCTAAACATGTTGGGCTCAAAAGAAGCCCTCCTCATCAGTCCTCTATCAAGACAAAAATCAATATCCAGGGTGGTGTAGCAGCAGAAGGTCCTGAGGTGCAATAATTTGCGAGACAGACCCAATGCAGTAGCTATCTGTGTAACAATCCCACCGACATGTATGATGCCTACTGATGATCTGGCAACACTAGCAAGGCCCTTCAACAGAAAGTTGCCACAAGCAACTGAGCGAGACTGAGTCGCACAAAACAGTAGGAAAATCTCCTCTTCACTTAGCAGGGTCTCTGTATCTGGCAAACCTAGGAAAGAATGTGCTAGAATCATCTGGAAGTACCTCAATGCAGGGTTGTGGATTACCTGAGAAAACTGGGTAGAAGGATCTTGGCTCCCTCCACCTGATATTTTAGTCCAAAACTTTTCCACTTCTCTGCTCATAAAATACCCCATCGGTGTCTCTGGAATAGCATCAGGAGTAGTCTGGAAACCTAGTAAATCACCAAACTCTTTGTGAGAGAAGGAGTAGTCAATCCCGAACAACCTGAAAACAGCGAGTCCATCGGGTCCAGCCCAAGGGTCATGATGAAACGAGCTGAGGAACTCAAGAGTCAAGTTCCTATAAGTGTTGTTCCTGTCATCAAACTGGCCCCACTGGAGTTGATGGCATAAGAATCTGATGCTTGGCTCTATCCCCAAGGCATCCATGCAGTCATGGTCAGGGTACCTGGTAGGAGCCATACGGCGTCTCATGTGGACATAGTAACGCTCTCTCTGTGCGTCGTCTCTAAAGGCCACGTGCATGTCATCAGGGTTCTGCATTCTGCACAAGGTTAGCAAACAAGTCCTGAAAGCACATGAAACATTCAATCGTTAGTCCTGACATAATAATAAAATAAACAAATTAAAATAAAGTAAAAGTAAAAAATAAAAAGTACAAAAATAAGAAAACCATGGGTTGCCTCCCATGCAGCGCTTGTTTAACGTCATTAGCTCGACGACCGATTTTTAAACATCATTGGAAGGATATGGTGGATCACTCAGAGTATGACAGGTGTATGTTGTTGGAATGTCACCACCTTCGTAGGGCTTCAACCTCTGTCCATTGACGATGAACGGTTTACATGTTTGGTTCTTGATTTCAATAGCACCAGATCTTAGGATCTTAGATACTTCGAAAGGGCCAGTCCATCTCGAACGGAGCTTTCCTGGAAAAAGTCGTAACCTAGAATCGAACAGGAGAACAGGATCGCCTATTTTGAAGTCTCTTCTTATGATTCTTTTGTCATGCCAAGCTTTTGTTCTTTCTTTGTATATGATGGCATTTTCGTAGGCGGATTGTCTGAGCTCTTCTAATTTGTGGATATCAAGGATATTTTTCTCACCAGCAGTCAAGTAATCCAAATTCAAAGTTTTGATGGCCCAATAGGCCTTATGCTCCAACTCAAAAGGTAAGTGACATGATTTTCCATAGACCAGTTGGTAAGGGGTTGTTCCTATAGGAGTTTTGAAAGCGGTTCTATAGGCCCATAATGCTTCTTGAAGTTTCTGTGACCAATCCTTTCTAGATATAGAGACAGTCTTCTCGAGGATTTGTTTGATCTCCCTATTAGATACTTCCACTTGTCCATTGGTCTGTGGGTGGTATAGTGTTGCTACTCTATGCTTAACTCCATACTTGCTTAAAATTTTATCAAATATTCTCGATATGAAGTGTGATCCTCCATCACTTATGACTAAACGGGGGGTTCCAAACCTGGGAAATATATAGTTTTTGAATAATTTGATGACTACTCTGGTGTCGTTCGTGGGTGCGGCAATAGCTTCAATCCATTTAGACACGTAGTCAACTGCTACTAAGATGTACTGATTTCCAAACGATGGTGGGAACGGTCCCATAAAGTCTATACCCCATACGTCGAAGAGTTCTACTTCTTGGATATTTCTTAACGGCATTTCATTACGTCTTGAAATATTTCCTGTGCGTTGGCATCTATCACACTTGACAATGAAAGCATGGACATCACGCCACATAGTAGGCCAGAATAGGCCAGCTTGAAGAATCTTGGCGTAGGTCTTAGATGTGCTTGCATGTCCACCATAGGGTGCAGAGTGACAATGCTCAATTATATTATTTACCTCTTCTTCTGGAACACAACGGCGGAAAATGCCATCTTTACCTCTCTTGAAAAGAAATGGTTCGTCCCAATAGAAGTTTCTCACATCACTATAGAACTTCTTCTTCCGGTGGTAGTTTAGATCAGGGGGTATGATGTCAGCGGCTAGGTAATTAACAAAGTCTGCATACCAAGGTACATTGCTTATAGCTAAGGATTTATGAAAATGCTCATGAGGGTCTGGGTTATCATCTTCAATAGTTTCTAGTTGGGCTATCAGTCTATCATAGGCAAAATCGTCATTTATGGGTACTGAATCAGGTTTCAGGTATTCTAGCCTAGATAGGTGATCAGCTACCACATTATCAGTGCCTTTCTTATCACGGATATCCAAATCAAACTCTTGCAGTAATAGAATCCATCGAAGTAACCTAGGCTTGGCATCCTTTTTGCTTAGTAAGTAACGAATGGCAGCATGGTCGGTGTAAACTATAATCTTGGCTCCCACTAGATAAGATCTAAATTTGTCTATGGCAAAAACTACAGCTAGGAGCTCTTTTTCGGTTGTTGCGTAGTTGAGCTGTGCAGCGTCTAGGGTTCTACTGGCATAATAAATTACGTGTAACTTCTTATCTTTTCTCTGACCTAGAACGGCTCCAACATCATAATCACTGGCGTCACACATTATCTCAAACGGTTCTGACCAATCAGGGGATTTCATTATAGGTGCTGAAATCAGAGCTTGCTTCAGAAGATTAAATGCTTCAGTACATTTTTCATCGAAGATGAATTCAGCATCTTTCATTAAAAGACCAGTTAAGGGCTTTGTTATTTTGGAGAAATCCTTGATAAAACGTCGGTAAAATCCGGCATGTCCAAGAAAACTTCTTATCTCCCTGATAGTCTTCGGCGGTTTTAGATTCTCTATGACTTCTATTTTTGCTTTATCTACCTCTATACCTTTTTCGGAAACTATATGTCCTAAAACAATCCCTTCGGTGACCATGAAATGACATTTCTCCCAATTTAGCACAAGGTTTACCTCCACACATCTCTCCAGGATTTTCTCAAGGTTGATAAGACAATTTTTGAAATCTGACCCACAAACTGAGAAATTGTCCATAAATACTTCCATGATTCCATCTAAATAATCAGCAAAGATAGACATCATGCAGCGTTGGAAAGTTGCAGGAGCATTACAAAGTCCAAAAGGCATTCTTCTATAGGCAAAGGTTCCAACTGGGCATGTAAAGGTAGTTTTTTCTTGATCTTCGGGGTGAATAGGTATTTGGAAGAATCCTGAATATCCATCTAGGTAACAAAAGTAAGAGTGTCTGGCTAGGCGCTCCAACATTTGGTCTATGAATGGTAATGGGAAATGGTCCTTCCTAGTTGCTTTATTTAATTTTCTATAATCTATGCACATACGCCAACCTCCATCGGTTCTTTTTGCTACAGGTTCGCCCTTCTCGTTTTGCACGACTGTGATGCCTCCCTTTTTAGGTACTACATGCACAGGACTCACCCATTTACTGTCCGAGATCTGATATATTATACCTGCCTCTAGTAACTTAAGAACTTCAGTCTTAACTACAGTACTCATTATAGGATTTATTCTTCGTTGGTGTTCTCTGGAAGGTTTTGAATCTTCTTCAAGCAAAATCCGATGCATACATACGGATGGGCTTATTCCTTTTAGATCAGAGATCTTATATCCTAAGGCTGAGGGGTACCTACGTAAAACTTCTAATAATTGATCGGTTTCTTCTGGGTTTAAGGTAGCACTGACTATAACTGGACGATTCATATCTTCATCAAGAAATTCATATCTCAGGTTTTTAGGCAGTTCCTTAAGTTTTACGGTCGGTTTCATAGGGCAAGGCATAGGATCTGGGGTAAGAGATAAACATTCGTGAAGGTTATCATCAATGTAGGGTTTTTTATAATTGTCATCTTCCAAAATAAGGGTTGATGGCAATTTTATAGATTCAGTTTCTTCTTCTTGTTCTAATTCCCTAATGCATTATTCGATGATATCTAAGGCATAACAAGCATCTCCTATCACAGGTGCCATAAGAAATTTTGACAATATAAATTCTATCTTCTCGTCACCTACCTCAAAAGTTAGTTTCCCTTTTTTAACATCTATTACGGCTCCAGCAGTCGATAAGAATGGTCTACCTAGGAGGATTGGTATGTCGTCATCTTCTTTAATGTCCATGACAACAAAATCAGTAGGTATAAACAGCTGACCTATCCTAACAGGGATGTCTTCAAGTATGCCTATAGGGTATTTAACGGATCTATCGGCTAATTGAAGTGACATCTTAGTAGGTTGTAATTCTCCTAAGTTTAATCTCTCACAAACTGCTAAAGGCATTAAGCTCACACTAGCTCCTAAGTCTAGAAAAGCTTTTTTGATGACATGATTTCCCAAAATACAAGGAATGGAAAAATTTCCGGGATCTTTATCTTTCTTTGCTAACCTATTTTCGGAAATAGAATTACATTCCACGAGTTTCGGATCTTCAAGTCTACGTTTATTCGTAAGTATGTCTTTGAGAAACTTAGCATAAGAAGGTATTTGGGTGATGGCTTCTGTAAAGGGGATTTCTACGTGAAGTTTTTCTATAACCTTAACGAATTTTTGATATTGATTATCGATTTGGGTTTTCTTTAATCTTTGAGGGTATGGTATTGGTGGTTTGTATGGCGGTGGTGGTACATAGGTTTTATTTTTAGGTTCTTCTCCTTTTTCTTGACTTTCCGGGGTTTCAGACTCCTCTGGTTCCTTTTCCTCATTCCTCTCAGAAGTTTCGGGCTCACTTAATCTAGGGTTCAAAGGTTCCATATAAGCGGTTCCACTTCGTAGAGTAATGACATTAGCTTGCCCTTTCGGGTTTTGTTGAGGTTGTCCAGGGAACTGTCCTCCAGGTGTAGTCTGTGGGGCTTGGTTTAACGCTACCTGAGAGATCTGGGTTTCAAGCATCTTATTATGAGTAATAATTTGATCAACCTTGGTTCCTAACTGGGTAATCAGTTCGTTAACATGGACGTTTTGGTTCATGAACTCTTTGTTTTGTTTTGCTTGAGCAGTGATAAAATTTTTTACAACTTCATCAAAGCTCGGACTTGGTGGTACAGGTTGCATAGGTTGATTTGTTCTTGGGGCTTGGTAACCTTGTTGTCTCGGAGGTGCGGTATTTTGAATAGGGTTATTATTTTTGTAGGAGAAGTTTGGGTGATTCCTCCATCCAGGGTTATATGTGTTTGAAAATGGGTTCCCTTGGGTATAGTTCACTTGCTCAGTGTTGGTTTCATTCAACAGATTGCATTCGGCGGATTGGTGTCCTTGCGTTCCACATATCTCACAATTTGGCGAAACTGCGGCTACAGTATTCGGAGTTGTACACATATGTTCGACTCTAAGGGCCAACGCGTCCATTTTAGCCTGCATCATGTCTATAGAGCTTAGCTCATGTATTCCTCCTTGGGCTTCCTTCTTTTCCACTGTTGCTCGTTCTACTCCCCATGATTGATGGTTTTGGGCCATATCCTCGATAAGGGCACTAGCTTCAGGGTAAGCTTTGTTCATCAGTGCGCCACCAGCGGCAGCGTCGATGGTCATCTTAGTGTTATAATGAAGTCCATTATAGAAGGTTTGGATGATTAACCAATTCTCTAAGCCATGATGTGGGCATGCTCTTAATAGTTCTTTATATCTCTCCCAGGCTTCGAACAACGACTCTCCTTGGTGTTGGGTAAATCTAGTTATTAGGTTTCGAAGAAGAGCGGTCTTGCTTGGGGGAAAATATCTAGCAAGGAAAACTTTCCTAAGGTCATCCCAAGTTGTTATTGAATTGGGTGGAAGGGAATCTAACCATGATAGAGCTTTATCTCTGAGGGAAAAGGGAAATAATCTTAAGCGTATCGCCTCAGGAGATGCTCCATTAGTTTTAAAGGTGTCTGCTAACTGAAGAACGTTTTTTAAATGTTGGTTCGGGTTATCAGTAGCGAGACCTGCGAATTGTCTCTGTTGCACTAATTGCAGCAGGGATGGTTTAAGTTCAAAATTATTGGCTGGGATAGCGGGGTTTACTATACTGGAACTAGGTTCCTCGTTTGATGGTTGGGCGAAGTCCTTAAGAGGTCTTTGGTTTTGATCTTCGGCCATAGCTCTCCTATTCCTATGGAAAAACAAACGTGCGCGAGCGTAACATTCAGGTTCAGCTAGAGGGTCTACTAAACTTCCGGCACTGCGAGTCTTTCGCATTGACCGGTGGGTAACAACCTTAGTCTAAACGGTATAACTACAGGGTAATGAAATTTGACGATATTGGTCCCCGACAACGGCGCCAAAAACTTGATGCGTGTTTTTCGCAAGTGTACGAACACGTCAGAGTAATATAAAAGATTGTCGAATCCA
This sequence comes from Lathyrus aphaca, assembly GCA_963966055.1. Taxonomy (NCBI): domain Eukaryota; kingdom Viridiplantae; phylum Streptophyta; class Magnoliopsida; order Fabales; family Fabaceae; genus Lathyrus; species Lathyrus aphaca. Next base: position 510,137,135 of record OZ014523.1, on the reverse strand, counting down.
CAGAGACCAAGTGTCAATCTATCGTACCTGTTGTTATGGTGTGTATCTAAGGCAACTAAATTTATCGGTTTTAAGAAGGGTGCAATGGTAAATAAAATAATAATTTTAAATAATAAATAAAAGACAGGCTCGAATGTAATTCACGTAATCAATGATAATCCAGTACTTGTTAATGGAACTACTTATGGGCAGTGTTTTCTCCTTTGAAAAGAACTAATTAACAGGAATTGTCGCTTTCGCGTATTCAGAACCGAGTTGTACTCTCTAATCAACCCCTCCTATTGTCACGGATAAAAAGGTGCGTACTGCGTTAGAGTAGTAAACCTATTTTTAAGAAATGTAGTATCTTAACAAAGTTGAAAAGTATTTTAACCTGAACTTCTTAGCAGAAAGAGGTTCTTACGAACCAGACTCTAAACTTCCTAACGCGTCCGAAAATCGTTTTAAAATCTCTTTTCTTTTTAATCTAAAAACTCCTAATGAACTATACAAAGCGCTTTTGTCTGTTTTTGAAATAGTTAAAAACAATTAGATTGAATTGAAAGATAAAATAGCCCTTAGGTGTTTCCACGAACAATTATACGGATTACTGGTTCAATTACGATCCTTACATTCTAACCTTTATGGATTTAGTTAGACATGATAAAGTAAAGATTATTTTTATAATTTTTCATAAAAGTAATTTAGTGCGAGTGCGGAAAGTAAAGGAATTTAGTGCGAGTGCGAGAAATAAAGGAATTTAGAGCAAGTGCGGGTAATAAACGAAAGTAAAGCGAGTGCAGGAAATAAATAAAGTAAAGCGAGTGCGGATAATAAAGAAAGTAAAGCAGTGCGAGAAATAAACGAAATAAAGTGCGAGTGCGGGAAATAAATAAAGTAAAGCGATGCAGAAAATAAATGAAAGTAAAGCAATGCGGAAAGATAAAATACGAACTGGAATTAAAATGGCGGCAGGATTAACTTCCTCCAGAGTGCTCCAAAACTCGATCACACAGACAGATTACAGACTCGATCACTCGATTGCAGAAACACCCCAATGTGGAATGGTAACTACTTTGAAACTGATATATGCCTAGAGAAATCTAATTTTGGATGCTGAAAAACGAAAAACTAAAGTCCTATTTATAGGAAAACTAAAAGCATGAAAAGACCGGGATGCCCCTCCACTTTTAGTGGAGGTTACTGAATTTTGCCTTGTGGCGCCCGCCACAAGGTCATGGCGCCCGCCACAAGGTCATGGCGCCCGCCATGGTGCTGATAGGGGATGAGAGAGTGGGGGTCGTGGGTCTTGGCAGTTGTGGAGTGGTCTTGAGACGTGGCCACGTCATGGCTAACCCCATGGCGCCCGCCACGGTGGGTGTCGTAAGTGTAAAACGCTGAATTTCTAGGTTTTCGTCCGTTTCCACTCCTTTTTCGCTCCTTTTCTCGATTCAAGCCCCGATTACTATAAAAACCTGAAAACATAAGAAAACAAAGTAATAACATAACAAAATAACAATAAAAGCTAAGAATGCATGCGAAATCGGAGTCAGAAATACGGTGAATTTTAGTGTGATCAGCATACTGCAATGAGATTGACACTAAAGAAGCAGAAGAGAAGCCTTGGTTCTATGAAGTGAAAAGATATCTTGAAGCTCAGGAGTTCCCCGAAGAGGCATCTGTCAAAGATAGGAAGTTTCTGAGAAGGTTTCCTGCTAAGTTCTTTTTGAGTAATGGGATTTTGTACAAGCGCAATCATGATTCAACTTTGCTTCGTTGTGTGGATAAGAAGGAAGCAACTGAGATTATGGAAGATATGCATGATGGGATCTTTGGCACTCATTCTAGTGGTCATACTATGGCCAAGAAGATATTGAGAGCAGGTTACTATTGGTCTACCATGGAAGCTGACTGCTATCAACATTCCAGAACATGTCACAAGTGCCAAATTTATGCTGATAAAGTACATATACCTCCATCACCATTGAATGTGTTGACTGCTCCTTGGCCTTTTGCCATGTGGGGCATTGATATGATTGGTGAGATCAAGCCTACTGCTTCTAATGGGCATCGTTTCATCCTGGTTGCTATTGATTACTTCACAAAGTGGGTGGAGGCAACTTCATTTGCATCTGTTATTAAGAATGTGGTGGCTCGATTCATTAAGAATAATCTTATATGTAGGTATGGCATCCCTGAAAGGATTATTACTGACAATGGCTCTAATCTGAACAACACTATGATCACTGATCTCTGCACGTAGTTCAAGATTAAGCATCACAACTCTTCTCCGTATCGTCCGAAGATGAATGGGGCGGTAGAAGCTGCTAACAAGAACATTAAGAAGATTCTACAGAAGATGACTGTTACTTATAAGGATTGGCATGAGATGTTACCATTTGCTCTTCATGGTTATCGTACTACAATACGTACTTCAACAGGGGCAACCCCATTCTCCTTAGTATATGGTATGGAAGCAGTTTTGCCCATTGAAGTTCAGATTCCCTCTTTAAGAATTATGAAGGATGCAGGCTTGGATGAAGATGAGTGGATTCAGACCCGACTTGACCAGATAAATTTGATTGATGAGAAGAGGTTAGCAGCTGTTTGTCATGGTCAGATGTACCAGAAACGGATGATCAGAGCTTTTAATAAGAAGGTTAAGCCAAAGGTATATCAGGTTGGTGACTTGGTAATCAAGCGTATCATATTACCACAGGGTGATCCTAGGGGCAAGTGGACTCATACATATGAAGGACCATTTGTGGTCAAAACAGTATTCTCAGGAGGTGCCATGATACTTACTACTATGGATGGTGAAGATTTCCCACAGCCTGTAAACGCAGACATAGTTAAAAAATACTACGCATAAAAAGAGACCCGCTAGGTTGACTGGCCTAGGCAAAAATAAGGGCATCCCGGCAAACCAAAAGGGTTTGGGCAAAAATTAGGGATATATATAAAAAAATGTACACCCAGCAAGTCGAAAACCTGAAAAGGTGGCTTGGGCAAAAAAGGGTATCCCGGTGGATTGAAAACCTGAAAGGGCAATCCAGGCAAAAGTTAGGGATTAAAGCGTATGACTATGTCTCGTTTGGATCACTCATGTAACTACAATCAGTTGTGCTACTTAACTCAAGCTCGAACAGATAAAGATCAATCCAATCGTTTCCGTCTCGACAGTAGAAGATGAGATACTTGAAGATAATGGCAATAGTAGAATTGAAACTCAATAGGATTATTTCCCACATAGCTGATTTTCTTTGTTTTGTAAAACTTTTATGACAAATTCCTCTTACTAGGATTTCTGTCTCCTTGTACAAACTTGCCTATGTATAGGTCACTTTGTGATATAAATAAAATTCCATCTTTGAATCCAGATTTAATTTTACCCTATTTACATAAGCGAAATGTCCATTGGTTGTGTTTGAATGTATGTATGCTTTTGAATATGATTAATGTTTACCAGAAATGCATAAAATGCTTAATACGATTGATGTTTACCAGAAATGCATAAAAATGCAGTAATAGTATTTACTAAGGACGAACGAGGGAAGGAATTCAACGAAGCTTCGCCGGTTCATCCCCACAAGACAGCTACAAACCCCTAGTAGGGCAAATCTATCATCATAGATACTTCGAGTTACATCTCCCCTGGAATTTATATCCATCTCTTTTATCCTCATACAAATAGTCGGGAACTTATTCCTTCAATAGGAGTACGACGAACGAAGACGGGAGGTTATGGATACCATACTATCAAACGAAGACGGGAGGTTATGAATACTATGTTATCAAACGAGACGGGAACGAGTTCCTCATATTCTTCACTGTATTATCAAACAAGACGAGTTCCTCATATTCTTCAGCAACAAATCGGGATTTATTTTCCCTGGCCAGCAGTTGTTATACGAAGATATTCAGACACTTCAGGCTACATGATGCATACATACATCATACCATAACATACATATCCATAAGTACATAATACATTACTTCAGTGTATCATACTATGCATGCATACATAGTGTATAAACTAATATTTTCCTTGCAGGATAGTTATATGCAGGTAAAACAACATCAACAACTTATACCTCGGGACGTTGTTTATCCTCCTGAAAGCTATTATGACTTTGGGTCGTTGTTTATCTTCCCAAAAGTTATTCCATGACTTTGGGCCGTTGTTTATCTTCCCAAAAGTTATACCCTTACCTTGGGCCGTTGTTTATCTTCACAAGTACCCTATCATGACTTTGGGCCATTGTTTATCTTCCCAAAAGTTATACCCTTACCTTGGGCCGTTGTTTATCTTCCCAAGTACCCTATCATGACTTTGGGCCATTGTTTATCTTCCCAAAAGTTATACCCTTACCTTGGGCCGTTGTTTATCTTCCCAAAAGTTATTCCATGACTTTGGGCCATTGTTTATCTTTCCAAAAGTTATACCCTTACCTTGGGCCGTTGTTTATCTTCCCAAGTACCCTATCATGACTTTGGGCCGTTGTTTATCTTCCCAAAAGTTATACCCTTACCTTGGGCCGTTGTTTATCTTCCCAAGTACCCCATCATTTCCTTGGGACGTTGTTTATCTTCCCAAATACTCTATTATAACTTTGGGTCGTTGTTTATCTTCCCAAAAGTTATATCTTCATACTTTGGACTACCTTATTCTCCAAGAAGTATATTTGAAGAACTTTTCTCCAAGTGGCATCTTCAAGCCCACTCAAGCATATACAGTTAATCATTAGTATTACTTTACACACCGGTGAGTGCAAATTTTGGGCTTTTATGTTCAATCCCCTTCAACCTTCCAGGTCACGAATGGCACATATACCAATCTAACCCCTCAGGTTTCAGAAAATTGAACAGGGGCAGCTGTTGCACCCCAAAATTTGCCCTCACAAGACAAGACTTTGTGTATTAAGAGGTTCACAAGGTTCACAAGACATCTCATGAGGTTCACAAGGTTCACAAAGTTCACAATTAGTCAGAAGATGTGACAATTCCCTCAGACAATGCATCCTCATAAGCAGTGCATCCTAAACTAGGGTTTTGACTTTAATCGGGCTAAATGGACTTCCAAGACTTCGAGTGAGCTTCATAACATCTTATATATGTTTAAGAATCCCCATGACAAGTTTCAAGACTTTTCCCAAAGGTTTGCTCAGTCAGATGATCAGATAGGTTAAAATCAGTCAAAGCAGTTTAAAAGTCAAACTGAGGTCAACTGTGGTCAAACCAAAGTCAAACTTCATGATTTTTTTCCAACATAAATTATATGAAGTAAAATTCATCATTTGATCAAGCTTTGATCATGATTCATCAAGGAGATTCCAGATCATCAAGAATCAGGAGTTTCTAAATTAGGGTTTCCTCAGGAAAAGTCAACTGAACTTTGACCAGCCATAACTTTCATATACTTCATCAATAATTTTCCATCCAAAGCTCATTTTGAAGGAAATTGAATTCTATACAACTTTGTGTCTCACAAGCCAATCCCAAAAATGCTTCATTTGGAAGGTATGAGCTAAGACATTATAGGTCCTTTTGAAAGTCAACAAAAAGTCAACAACTTCAAAAGAGCATAACTTGAGAATGGTAAAAGATATGGACATGAAACCAATGGGGTTGGTTAGAGGACTCTTTAAGCTTTCCAAAATGTCCAAGAACACCCTCATAGCATTAAAATTGAAGGATTTGAGACCTTGCAAAGTTGGGAAATTTTAGGGAAGTTTATGAAGCAAATAAGGCCTAAAATCAAAGTTTTGCTAAATGAGCCCACCAAATTGCCATCCCATCGTTATGAGCTCATTTTGAAGGAAATTAAATTCTATACAACTTTGTGTCTCACAAGCCAAGCCCAAAAATGCTTCATTTGGATGGTATGAACTAAGACATTATAGGTCCTTTTGAAAGTCAACAAAAAGTCAACAACTTCAAAAGAGCATAACTTGAGAATGGTAAAAGATATGGACATGAAACCAATGGGGTTGATTAGAGGACTCTTTAATCTTTCCAAAATGTCCAAGAACACCCTCATAGCATTAAAATTGAAGGATTTTTGCCCTTGCAAAGTTGGGAAATTTTAGGGAAGTTTATGAAGCAAATAAGGCCTAAAATCAAAGTTTTGCTAAATGAGCCCACCAAATTGCCATCCCATCTTTATGAAAACATCAAGCACGACCCAACCCACTTATATTCTGAATTTTTATTTTTTATTTTATATTTATTTGAATTTTATTCATTAAAATGTCATTTAAATTAAAATAAAATATGAAATCAAATATTCAAAATGAGATATTGCTTCTAGAAAATCATAAATATTGCTTGGATCAGATTGATATGCAAATTATGATGATGGTCTTAAAATAGCAAGGTTGTATCAAAGAATATTTGAAATTTAAGGCATGATCTTTTTCAATCTCATTGATCCAAAAAGTCCAAAGAACAACCACTTCTCTTGACCTAATTTTGTTCACTATATGTACACAAACTCATCACAATGCCAAGGACACGAATTTGCTGCCTCAAGAACAAGTACCAAATTTTCAAAAATTCATCAAAAACTCTCAATTCGGATTCTCACTTAGAGGCTCTCTCAAAGCATTCTAAAGGTTGCAAAACATTCCTTGGACACCACTGAAGCTATCCCAATCATTCTCATCATTCAAAACATCATAATTCATTGAAACTGAATCCTCACATTCATGAGTTTTTGAATTTTTCGATTTAATTGATTCAACTAATATAAATGGTTTTTATGCATTGATTCTTGTTTATTGATGTCTCTGGAATGTTTTCGTATGCTTGAATTGAGTTTTTGTTGCAGAATCAAGGAGGTGCCATTACTAGGGTTCGAAGCTTGAAATTGGGATCTTAGGATTTAAGACATATAAATGAATTATAAAAACATGGCTATGATGTATGAGTATTGGGTAACTAATCTGGGCTGTTAATTTTTGTTGTTCTCACGGTTTGGATGATGTTTCAAAAACCTAGGGTTTTCTGGTTAATTTTGCCCGCAAGAAAATTCGCAGGAAATATTACATGAAAATTCGTAGGTATCATGAAGAAGATGAAGTCCAGCGCGCGCTTTCTGGATTTTAAATTTTGTTTTAATATTTTATTGAATTGTTTGTAATTTATTTCACAGATGCGTGGTTGGCTCAGTTGGTATGCGTGTTTGTTAATGAATGAATGGTCCTGGGTTTGATTCCCCCCAGGCCATTTTGAATTGTTTTGCTTTTTTTACGATTTTACAGGTGAAGAAACAAAACCCATTGGTACTCATTCCATATCACCTGCGCGCGCGTAGCCCAGTGGCTGGCTTGTTGGTCTTGAGGGAGTAAAGCCTAGGGCCTGGGTTCGAATCCCAGCCCCAGGTAAGTTTTTCTCACTTTTTCTTGTTTTTATTTAATTTGTTTATATTTTAATTAATTTAATGAATAAATATTTAAAATAAAATGTTTATATTATTTTCTTGTATATAATTTCAAATTCATTTTTTTTAAATTAAAATTTATTCTTAAAATTACTTAATATTTATTTTTTGTATTAATATTATATATTTTGTACAAATAATTTAATAATATTTATATTAAATACTTAACCCTAATATTTTATATAAAACCTAATTCTATTTTCTAAACTTCTAACCCTAATTTATTTTGATAAACCCTAATTTTCTTTTTATGAACCTTAATTACATTGTAAATATTAATTTATTTGTTTGTTTTAATTTTATAATTTGTTCATATTATATGTAGCTTTATAATAATTTAATTAAGTAGTAAACCCTAATCTATTTTTCCTAATAATTAAAAAAACCTAACTTTATTTTATGAGTTTAATTTCTTATCTCAATTATAATTAAAAAATATTTTTAACATGTATATATAATTAAATAATTAGACTATTAATCATATTCATTAGTATATAATATTTATTATTTATTTCTTTTATTAAAATTCTCTTAAAACAAAAAATATTTATTTATTTGATTTTGAACTTTTAATTATATACTAACCCTCTTATGTTTATTTATTTTTGTTTATTACTACTAATCCTTTTAATTATTTATTTGCTTATTTTAATTATTTTAATTATAATGTAATTGTATCCAATATGTAATAGTTGTAGAATAATTTTTATTATTTATTTTTAAATGCCATGGTTAGTAAAATAGGGAGTGTAAAACATGTTTGTATTTAAAATTGAATTTAGATCATTAATCTCAAGATAAATATATGAATTTGTACACGCACACACGTAAGTCGATCCTGGATCGCCATCTCACATTCTTAAGGATACCTCTCATGTTGCCTAAACAAAAGGTCAAGTAAGGTGTAAAGCAAAGTCCCTTCTCTCATATCCTCTAGTCCCTTAAAAGATAAAAAAGATCAAGTCCCTTCATGGTTGCCTTCGTAATGATCTTGTCCCTTTCGAATAAAGATGATAAGTCCCTTCGAATTGCTAAATAATCCTTATAGTTGCCTAATCATAGTTGTCCCTTCACTTGTCCCTCATACATCCAAGGTAATGACTACCTATTCCTTAATAATAGGGATAGTCTTACCATTTAAAGGATATTTAAGAACAGAAAAGATTTAACTTAGGGTAGGTTCCTCTTATGTACTTGCTCGCTCTTCAAAACATTTCAAATACACTCCACATTTCAAATAATTTTCAAAACAAAGGCTTTATATATATCCGTACATGGATCATTATAAAGTACTTAAGAAAATTTCTATTCACACACTACACTTTTCAAAAACATTTTAAAGTGAGCTAAGTAACTAAGAGCCCATGGATACATGGATGTAAAGGGTGCTAACACCTTCCCTTTACATAACCTACCCCCCGAACCCAAAAATCTTTTAAAGGTCTTTCCTGTTCTTTTATGCCTTTCCTTTGGATAAAATAAAAGTCGGTGGCGACTCTTGCTATCCGCAACATTTAACTAAAGTCAGTTCTCCCACCGTGTTACAAACGAGATCAAAGGTTCGAGATCACATGCATGGAGTCCAGGATAAAGAACAAACCCAAAGGTGTGTACTAGGGGTAAAGATACCTACACAACGGGTTTTACAAGTTTCTCGAATTCATTGACCCATTAGACTATTTTCCACCAGCGACAATATGCTTGTCGGGTGTCAACTCCATCAAATGAATCTACTCCAAGTGAGGTCCTTGCATGGACCCAACGAGAAAAAGCATCTCGTGGACCCACACTAAGAGACCATCAATCCTATCTTGAGTGCTCTCAAATTCGGGTTAGGAGTTATCTCACAACACATGAATCATCAAACCCTGAAAAATAGAAAATCCCAGACAAACAACAAATAACAATAATGATAGCATATAAAAAATAGATAAAATAAGCCAGGTTTAACCCTCTTGGAGGAGTTCCCCGGTGAAGTCTCCATTTCTGTCGCGGTGAGAATTGGCTAACAATCTATTAAGTTAACTTATATTGCAAAACATTTATATTCACCACCAAACTTTAATTTATCCAAGGGAAGGGAAAAAGATCGATAACCCCTAAAAAATATGCTTAGATGAAAGACGAGGCTAAAAGCTAAGCAATTAGAGATCAAAGGTATGTGGGTTGGTTATACCTAGGGAAGGTGTTAGCATCCTAAGTATCTGTAGTACTCTACGATAACCTTTTGTTATACCTATGTTTTATGCTTAATTGTTTTCTAACTGAATGGGAACTAAAGTGAAAAGGGTGAGAAGATAAAAACAGAAAAAGAAAATGTGTGAAAGATGAAAAAAGAAACAAATGAAAGATGAAGAAAATAAAAAATGTGAAAGAGGAAAGAATGTGAAAAAAGAAAATTGTGAAAAGAGAAAATTTTGCTCGCCAAGGATAACCTTGTGCCTACGTATTCCCTTGTGCAATGGGAAAGTCAGAGCATCGTAGTTCAGAAAACTACGGGTAAAAAGAGAAAAGCTTGAATGCAAAGCTTGTGAAAATTGGTTGAAAATGTGAAAGCTAAGGTAGAAACACACAGATGATGAGTAACTGAAAATTGAGTCGAAATTAGAAATAAAACATAAAAGCCAACACCTATCTAATATTTTTGGAATTTTTAATATTTAAGATAATAAACCATGCCAAACTAAGAATAAGAAAATCTAATAAACTAAATATTTTTTTTGGATTGTTTTGTTCAAAATATATTATAACTAAACCATATTAAAAGATTCTAAGAACATAAACTAACTAATTAACTAATATAAATTTAATAAAGTTAATCTAAATAAAATCTAAGTCTAGATTAAAAACTAATCAACTAATTGACTAAATTAATTAAATTATTCTAAACAAAACTTCTAAAGTTAAATAACTAAACTAACATATTTTTAACATTTTTCATATCATGAAAATAGAAATAAACCAAAAGAAAAATTAAACTAATCTTTTCTATATTATCTTAGAATTTAAAATAAATTATATTATATTCCTAAAAAAACTAAGATTAGTCTAAAACCTAGACCTAATTTACTAATATTTAACAAAATACTCAATGAAAGCTAACTAAATAAACACTAAAAAGGATGAATGATACTCACAAATACCAAAGCTAGCAAAAGTTGAGCTTATTGTGTAGAAGAAAGTGAATGTGATTTGATGGAGGTTATTGTTGTGGTGAAGATGGTGAATGTTTATGAGTATTGTGTAAGTATAAAAAATATTGAATTTGAAAAATATGTAATGAATGTGCTAGATTTGGAGAATGTGGTCTTGTTAGTCCAAAATGAGAGAAAGAAAGATCTTATTTATAGTGTGAATGAGGTGGGAGTGTTGATGTGGCAATCCATGTGACTTTATGAGAATGAGTTTTGGCCATTGATAAGTTCAAGTTGGCAATCCATGTGAAGTGTTTGTATTATATTGAAGTGGTCCTCATTTGCCATTTTCCCTTTTTGGACATGAAGACAAATAAAAGAAAAGTAATAATAATAATAATAGAGCTAATAATAATAAAAAGAAATTGAAAATTGTTATTAAAAAAGAAATTATATTGAATTAAATAAATTGAAGTTAAACTAAATCAAAGATGAATTAAATAAATTGAAATTAAACTAAATTTAATATAAAATTTAATTAAAACCAAAATTAAACTAAGATTAATTCTATATAATCTAAAATGATTATCTATATAAAAATCATAAAAATCAAGAAATGACATGGAATGATAAAAATCAGGTAAAAATGCCTGATTAATGATTAATGAAATGTTTATGCAAAAATGACTGACTTATGATACTTCGATAAAAAACGTCGGACAAATAAAATTTCGAAAAATGCTCGGTCAAAATTTAGGGTGTGACAGGCTGATTCTGACATCATTGTTGGCATTGTCGACGCCCCTGTCGAAGGGTTGGAGACTGGTACGGCCTCATTTCTTGATCCATATTGTACATTTGTACTGCGAGCATTCAAACTACTGACTTGAGGATTCAATCCACTTGTTGCGGGGATTGAATCACTCATATTTCCCTGGCTAGATGTCATCCTTCTTATGTTTCTCCTTCTTCTTAGTATATAGTGGTTTGTGTTGGCTACTTTCTCGCTTCTCAAATGCATGCACGAAAATAACCTTCCTTTCGACCAATATTCCCACGTAGAGGAAGTTACAACACAAGGAAGTTATAAAAAAGGAAATTTCTGAAACAAAAACTGCTATAAAACAGTTTCTTTAGCACTGTCCCGCCGGGTGTGCCAATATGTTTACCCCCAAAATTGGTAAACAAGTGCTGGTCCTCTAAAGATACTTAAAATACCCTTGGTTACTCGCAGGATCAACTAGATTGATCCTAGGACATGTGCTAAGGTTTGGTTATTTGCGTAATCGCAATGTTTTTGGAAAACTGTCTATGAATCCTTAGACAAGACTCAAAGATCGTTTTGAACAAAGAAAAATAACATAAAAGGCAAAGCTTTAAAAATAAAGGAATGTAAAAGACAAGACTTTAAATATAAATGAAAGTAATGACAAGACTTGAAAGTTAAATGAAAGTAAAGACAAGGCGAGGAATGTAAATGAATTTTAAAGACAACGCTTGAAATATAAATGAAAGTAAAGACAAGGCAAGGAATGTAAATGCTTGAATTTGTAAAGAAAGCGCAGTAAAATGCATGAAAAGTAAATTGCTTGGAAATGTAAATGACTTTGAAATGTAAAAGGGCTTTAATGTAAAAGTTTGCAGAAAGTAAATGACTTTAAAGATAAAAGACATGAAAGTAAAATACTTGAAAGTAAATTTGACATTAAAGATAAAGTTGACATGAAGATAAATTTGGTGGTGCTTCAATCACGTATATTCTCACTGCACTCGTTTCTCTACACGCGAATATTTTGAGTCTATGGAGTTACTAGTACATATGATTTCCACACAATTATTCACATACTAAACGTAGCTATTTATATACATTCCAAAGTAACTGTTTTGGACGGTTTCTTCCTAAAACTATCCTAAGATGGTGACAATTGTCCCACTACTTGTTGTAGAAGCTTCATCTTGCGCCACTTGTCTCTGTATTTGAATTGAAGATCACCCATTTTCCCTCCAAGTTTGATCGTGTGAAGACTCTTGGTAACCGCTGCCATCTTTGTCGAACGCCCTTGGTCGAATCCTCTCAACACTTAGAAAATAATTCAAACTTTAGAGTTTTACTAAGTATGAAAAATAGTAGGTGGGTTCATTTGACTCTCATCCTTTATTAAGCAATGTCGAAGACCTCTTTTTAGCTCATAATACAATAATTCATTTATTAAGCCAAAATAATCTCATTAATTGCTAGCGTCGAAATTTAGGGATAATAATAACCTAAATCATTCAATATCAATCGAACTCGTCTAAAACATGACATTGTATACATCAAATAATATAAGATGACACGGTAAGAGTGTTCACATTCAAAGTAAAATTGTAAATTAAATCAATAAGTAAAAGATATAAATTAACATTTATATACTCCAAGAGTACGTCTTTTTAACTTACTCCATAATATATATATATATATATATATATATATATATATATATATATATATATATATATATATATATATATATATATATATATATATATATATATATATATATATATATATATATACTCCAAGAGTACGTCTTTTTAACTTACTCCATAATCGTAGTCTTTAAATAAGATTCAATCTATGGTTAAATTAACATTTATACTTATAACCATTGGATTAAATCTAATTTAAAGCCTACGATTATGGAGTAAGTTAAAAAGACTTATATATATATATATATATATATATATATATATATATATATATATATATATATATATATATATATATATATATATATATATATATATATATATATATATATATATATATATATATATATATATATATATATATATATATATATATATATATATATATATATATATATATATATATATATTATGATTAAAACAAGTAAATCCAACACAAGATACAAGAAAGAATCTAAAATTCTGAAGAAAAAATTATTAAAAAAATAGTTTACATAACACATGATAAATAATTTAACCTCAATAACTGGTAATCATAATTGAAAGAAACATATTTTGACTTTAATCATTAAAACGACTAAAGTTTTACCCTTTCAGATAACGTCTATAAATGCTCCACTTTATTCTAGAATATACGCCTATTTTGCCCTTTCCAGATAACCCAAACCATCGTGAACCAAATAGTGTTAAAAGTCAACCGAGCAATTTTGAAAAACCACCAAGCCCACCAAACTGCAATAGATGATCTCAAATTGTTCCTTGGAATATATCGTAGAGAACCCTAACCAATTAAGAATAATAGGCCACAACCTATCGAAAAATTACATGTTACAAGAAAATGTTCTCTATCTTCATCCACGCCACAATTTGCCACACATTTTTTATCATTCATGGTAAGATTCTGCCTCTTATCTAGATTTTCCTTAGTCGGACTATGATTCTGAAACGACAACCAGGAAAAATAGATACCTTAGGCGGCAGAGTCTTTAACCATATAAATTGGGAGTTAGTCTGATTGTTGTTGACATCAACTTCAGACAAATTTTTATAAGCATTATTGACCGTGTAGCATGTAGAGGGATGTAAATTCCAAACCCAACAGTCTTCTAAGTTCACTTGCAAAAAAACTGAGGTTAAACACTCAATAAACTGCTCCCACTAACTCTTGCTCCCAAGCAAGAAACCTCATACGCCATTTCCATGCCTCATTGTTCTCCCCTTACCCCCAACTCGTTTATTTATGCTATAATCGCCTTTATTTCTCAGTTAAATCAAACAACCTACTAAATCCTACCATCATAGGCATATCATAAAGTCAATGATCTATTCAAAACAAAGTAGAAGACTTATCTCATATTCTCCGATGAATGTTATTAAGCAACTGCCTCTATCAACCAACCTGACACCTTCTCTTATGTGTTTCAAATTCCTCCACCAAACAGAACCACCCCTACCCCCAAAATATAATCACTTCCTTCCTCTCCATACCGAGTACACAAAACCTTATACCAAATACTTCTTGTCTCATTTAGGATCCTTTAATACCATTTACCAAATAAGGTTAAATTAAACTCCTTCAACCTCCTAACCTCTAGACCTTCATTTTCATTTTTCAAACAAATAGTATTTCATTTAATCTAGGAAATTTTGTTCAATTCCTCACTCCCTCCCTAGAAAAAAGCATTAAAAATATATTCAAGAGAAGAAATGATATTTGAGTGCGCCTTGAAGAAGGAAAGAAAGTATACCATAATGGAGGACATGACAAACTTATAAGAACTAGACGACCCTCATAGAGAGAAAGTGACTCTTCTACCCCGACAATCTTCTTTTGAAACAATCAATTAGAGGATACCAAAATTAAGCTTCCTGAAATCTCCACCAACAGGCATCCCCAAATACAAAAAAAAGGTATTTTAACGTGCTTATAGTTTATAAACATCGATGCCTCATGCAACCAAGATTCTGAACATTGACCCCAAATAACATGCTTTTATGAAATCTAACTTTTAATCTCGATATATCTTTAAAAATAATCAACACTACCTTCAAAGCTCGAACATTTGCCCAACTTTTAACCCCCATTAATAGTGTATTATCAGTAAATTGTAAATGAGAAACAATAACAACATTTTGCGCCCTCACCCCACATCATGTATACATTCATTTTTACACTACATCATTCATCAAAACATGTGACCCTTCAGTTGCTATCAGAAAGAGAAAAGGGGAAAATGAGTCATCTTGATGAAGACCTCTTTCCATATTAAACTTGTCAATTGGGCTCCCATTCACAAGTACAGAAGTTGTTGTCGTAGTAACACACTCCAAAATCCACTTCCTCCATAGAGTCGGAAAATTCATTTTACACATAACATTATCAAAATAATGTCAATCCACCGAATCATAGGCTGTTTAATTTTATACTAACAATTAGCTAAAGAAATAGGTCGAAAATCTGACAAACGACGAGGAGTCTAAACTTTGGGGACCAAAACAATAAAAGAATTGTTAATGCCTTTAGTCAACTTGCCATTATGGTGAAAATATGCACACACACACACACACACACACACACACATACACACACACAAAAAGTGCATCATCTCTTCTTTTAAGACATCTCAAAAGTCTTGATTAAGCCAAGATTAATTCCACTCGTTCTAGCACTCTTAAAACTGTCACAATCCTAAACTTCATGCTTAATCTCAACCTCTGAAAAAGATAGAATCAAAACTAACCCCTCATCCCTAGTGACTTATTTAAAATAAATGTCTTTTATCCCTGGACGATCAACCGATATTGCCTGAAAATGATTATGAAAATGATCAAAAAACAACACTTTTCACTTCATTGACACCCTCTACTTGTACATCATTATCTAAAATTTAGATGATAATATTTGACCTTCTTCTCGAAGACATAATACCATGAAAGAATTTTGAATTTTCATCTCCCTTCTTTATCCAAAGTAATTTAGATATTTTCCATTGGATACTTGAATGTAAATTGGATAAAGAAATAATTTCTTCCTATAAAGAGTGTAACTCTCCCAACTTTTCCTCCTCTAGATCATACTCATCTCCTTTAACATCCAAGAAAGAAATATTGTCTTTTACTGCTTTGATTTTTCCTTTTAAATTCTGAGTACAATTTTGATGCCATAATTTCAAGTTGTCCTTAATCAACTTCAATTTTTCTTTCATCATAAAATCTCCCCAACCATCCACCTAAAAAAATAGCCATCGTTCCTTCACAAAATCCTTGTAACATGGCAAATTTTTCCAACATTTTAACATTCTCGTTGGACTAAGGCCCCAGTTCTCTTCATCAATAGTCAACATAATCTAACGATGATCATAAATAATGCGAGTAATAGCCATTTGAATACACTTAATTTTATTATGTAACAAACTTTAAAGGGTGAATCATAAATTGACACACTTTGTGAGGTCTATTTAAGGTTGCATACTACATAGTACCAAGTATAGACATGTATATATACTGATATCAATTATGGAGTCACCCATATATTTGCTTAATTTGAAATTCTTAACAATTAGAGAACAAATAGGTTTAGACTCCTCCATTTTGGATTTATATAAAAGATCCCTAATATAGTTAGCCAAATATTTGAGTTTAGACTCCTCCACTAGGTGGAGTCAACTATATGGATCAGTTTTTGCCATAATATTTTATATCTTTCTTAATTACTTCTATTATAGTTTTATAAATCTTCCTTTACCTCTAGTGTTTTGACTTTTCTGCAAAAAAGAATTAAGTTGTCCTAACTGCTTCAATACAAGTTGGTGGTTCAATTTTTGTATTAAGTCTTGAACAAGAGTAGGAGCATTAGTATAGTCAATATGTCATCTATATAAATCTAAATATAAATGTACACTTTATTGTGGTTATAAATGAGAGAGCCCATTTTTTTTGGGAGAAGAGAAGTTGTATAATAGACGTTATCAATATTTCACGTACAAAGTTTATGGAGCTTACTTTAAACCATACAATAACCAATAATAACCAAGTCTTTTCTCACTAAGTGGATTCAGTTACATGGATCAAATTTTGTCATAATTTTATTATGAAAGATCATGTTTCTATCCAATTCATCAATCTTAAGATCTTTCTTAATAATTTCTCTTGTAGTTTTTCTAAGTCTTTCTTTACCTTTAGTTGTTTGATTTCTCTCCATTTGATCTACTCCCACAATATAATTTATAAATATCTCTGAATGCTCAAACCACCTTGTCGCTCCCGATAAGTGGGACCGGCCCAAATAAAGGTACAGACGCGAACGGTCGGCGAGAGGGACAATGAGAACACACAGCAGTGAACTCACTGGAGATGAATAGAGTCGCCAGCTAGGCATTTTTATCCCGGAGGAAAGGCAATGCTGCATAGACCTAGAAAGAGATGGATAAGACGGTTGCGAACCAGAGAGACTGAGAAAGGGGGTTGGTTACAACCTGGGAAGGTATTAGCACCCAGATTGTCCGTCGTACTCGACGGGATCCACGCTTAAAAGATTTGTGTTTTAAAGGGGTAGTGTCAGTGCAATTTGTGTGTAAAAGAGAGCTAGAAGAAAGATGTACAGGTGTCAGTGTAGAAAAGTGTGAAGTGTGATATATACAGTGTCAGTGCAAGAATAAGAGTGAAATGCTCATGAACATGAGGCTTAAAAGAGTGAAGCTGGAAAGAGGGGGAATAAACAGAGACTTTTGTTCGATAACCGTTAAGTTATGCCTACGTATCCTCTCGTGCAATGAGGAAGTCAGAACACCGTAGTTCGACCCAAAGAGACTGAAAGGTGAATTGACTTGTGAACTGCTTGCTTGTCAATGCTCAAGTGTATGATCTGTCTGGCACAGATGCTAACTGTCTTGCATTAGACGGAAGAAGCAAGTTCTCGTTTGTGAGTGAATGAGATGAGAAAAGAATCCCGAAGGAGGCGATTATTGTTTGTTTTTGAGTTTTCAGTCTTTTATTGCTTTTTGAAGTTTGTCATAAGTTAATGAGCTTAAGCCTAAACCAATGGATTTAGTAAACTCATCACATCTTCCCTCTGATTAGGGGTGATGAGAATATCTTAAGTGTGAAGTCAGATTCTCACACTTAATCACCCTTGGTGTAGGATTAAGATCATTAACCTACTTGTGATTATTTGAATGTTTTTGTGGTTTTTGTTTAGTGTTAAGTAATGAGGTTAAGCCATAATCAAGGATTAAACAGACTCATTACACCATCCTAATAGAAGGATAATAGATGAGAATGTTTAAGCTGAGGAAAGCTCCTCAACTTAATCCATGATTAGGGATTAAACTCATGACAAAACAAGCCTTTGATTAAGTGGATTTTATTTAATGATATGATGGTGAAATGAGTTTTATGATTTGTAAGACAACTTGAGGGGGACTTGTCCATTAACACTAGGGTTAGTCCTTCTTAACCAATTAAGGAAGAATTAGAACCCTAATGCAAGGCCCAAGTTACAAGTGTGGTGTCTTAATGGTTATTATGTGAATTGATTAAAGGAGTTAAACACATTAAGGGTTTAACACTTAGGATTAAAGTTATACACTCCATCCTAAGAGAAGGATGCAGGCATAAACTTAATCACAAAGCCTTAAAGCCTTTAGGGTTTAGTCCCTGATTATGAGGTGAGAGGAGAAGACTCAAAAGAGACACAAAGGTAAAACTAAGAGGGGAGACTAATCAAAACCCTAATCATTGTCATGCTTGGTTGTTCCTAAGGTTTGTTAGGTTTTCAAGAGAAATCTTCAATGGAACCACCAGGAAGCAGATGAAAGGATCAGGAGAAGCAAAGTAACTTGCTTCATTTAAGAAGTCAAGTCACTTGAAGGAAGAAAGTGAGAAGAAGAAGAATGAGCAAGCTCAATCTCAAACACAAAGTAAAATGCAGCAAGGATGCATGAAAGAGATGAAAAGAAGTTATGAGAAGTGAAGGCAAATTCACTTCTCAAAGCCACTTACCACCTGAAAAGGGTTAGAAAAAGGAATGCAATGCAATGCAAAATGGGATGGGATGACATGATGAGAGACAAAACCAGAAGCATATACATGATGCTAATGATGCTATGAGATGCTACAAACATGAGGCAGCACATGGAAATGATCATACAAGTTCAATGAATGCAAATGAAGCAAGCTAGGAACCAAGGACATACATGAAAAGTTATGAAGTGCACATGGCATACAACATGGCAAATACATGATGCAATGATTAAGCATGCTTTCAATATGTCTTATGATGTCAAATGAATCACATGGATGCTTGAAATGTCATGGCAAGTCATGTTATGCAAGAGAATGCAAGATGGATGCATATGGTAACCCAAATTAGGGTTCATGAACAATACATCAAACAAAAATCAAAATCAGAAGCAAACCCTAAGATAAAAAATTGAAAATGCCACTCAAAGGACCCCTAATCCTATACTAAACCAATGCCCAAAGGAGAAGTTTCAACTCTTAACCAATTTCAAGTTATGGTTTTTACAAGTTTTTTAGGGTTTTAGGGTTCCTAAACAAAAGAAATGTCAAACAAATTGAAAATGAAAGATCAAATCATGGCCATTTAATCTCACAAACTACATGCTAAACACAATGCAATGCAAAAAGAACCAATGTCCAACTCTTCATGGATAGGCAGAAATGATTTTTTGAACTTTGGATCAAATTAATGCATAAAAATGATTTTAATTCAATGAAAAATTCTCAAAATGCATCAAGATCAAAAAAGAAATTTGGTTTGAAGGTTGGACAATGTTTCTAAATGTCTTAGAACATTTCATGAATTTTTTGGTGATTTTTAAATACCTAAAAGTATTTTTAATAAATTAATTTCCATTAATCAATAAAAAATAAACTTTTAAATATTTAAAAATACTTTTTAAATGCTAAAATGAAAATAAAAATATTTTTGTGTTTTAAAAAATTAGTGAAACTCTTGAGAAAAAGTTTCATAATTTTTAAAACAATTTTGCTATTTTTAATAAATTATGCAAAACAAATGAATTAAATATGAAAATAAATGAATTTAAAACTGAAAAAAGAAAAAGTATGCACATCCAATGATCCAGATTCAAACATACGCGCGCGGGAAGAGACTTGGCACCACATCCTGCGGCTCAAATTCAAAATCAGCTAATTAATGTTTAAACCCTAATCCTGCCGTTAAACACCCTCAGGTGACCGGAACAGTGTTCTGGTCATCTTCCCCGTTCACCCCAAAAATCAATCTCTCTCTCCAGGCCATTTTAGGAGCTCTAACTCTCCAGAAATCATCTACTAACTATCCTAAGCACGAATCCAGCATCAAATCATGTTTAAACTCCAACATAAACAAGAATCGAAGCAAAGAAATTTCTAGGTCAAACTTTCAGAACATCATAACATACTCATTTCTTGCTCATTTTCAAAAGTAAATAGATCCCAATGATCAGTGCAACATGCTGAACAAGATTCTAACAAGAAAAAGGAGTTCTGGAAAAAAAGTTCATGAAGCTACCTGAGATGGAGCTTTCGATTCAGGTACTTTCTGGCTGCTTCTTTGGCTCAAACAAGTCCCAATGATCCTCCCTAGAAGCTTTGCACACTTGGTTGGAGTTTAAACAGCCTCTTGAGTGAGTTTGCAGAAGCTCAGGCCAAGGGAGTGTGAAAATCGTATTTGTGATATGGGAGGTTTCAGGCCGAAACAATGGTTGGTTTCTGGTCAGTGAAGTGAGTTGAGATTGTTTGTGAAGTTTCTTTTTGTGTTTTTGGCTTGTGGAAAGAGATTCGAAGGTTTTTGCTCAAGGGAGTGAGTTTGTGAATGCTGTGTTATTGCTTGCTTCAGGCTTGCTTGTTGTGTCTAATGGCCAGCATTTGATCCACATAAACAAAGCTTATTGGTCAGTTGATGTGACTTGGCCTGCTGTGATAGGTAAGTCACCTTTTGCAAAAAGTCCACTTTTGTGTAAGAGAGGTATGGGTTGTGTTCTAGGCTGGTACAATGGCTATGGGCTGCGCAGCATGGTGTGTGTGGAGTGATAGGAAGGTTCAATGGCCAATGCAGCAAGTGGATGGAAGTGATCATGAGCTTTTGCAACTTGGTTCCTCTTTGGTTCACATGTGACTATCTTGCTACACAAGCCATGAAACATGAGAAGTTTTGGTTCAAATCTGATTTTTAGAAGTTGTGTGATCATGTTGAGTGAATTAGAAGCCCATATGATGACTGAATTGGCCTTGAAAGGAGAATTTGCAACTTTGCCTTTTGGTGCATATCTTGAATTTTAGTGATTTTTGCCAACTTTGTCACACCATAACTTTTGATCCAAAATGAATTAGATCATGTTCTTGTACTTTTTGAAAAGGGAAAGATCTAATCTACAACTTTCATGACCAAAGTTTTTCCATTTGAAGCATTTTTGGATCAAAAAGCAAGGCTTGAAAAATGGCATAAATTGACAAATTCCTTAAAAGTCAACTATGCCCTAAAAAGTCAACTTTGCAAAAACTTCAAATTCTTGAATTTTGTGAACTTCAACCTTCTTCCATGATCAAATAAAGATCATATACATTCAAAATGATGAAGATCAACCCTTGGTTGGGTCATTGGGGGCCTCAGATGCCCTGATTTTGCACTGACTTGTCTGAAAAGTCAACTCTTGATCAGATGACTTCCCCATGGAATTTCTTCATGAAAATTGATATGCATACTCCCTATACCATATAGAGACCAATGGAAACAAGAATGATCAAAAAATTTGGAGTTATGGCCTCTGAAACCAAAACCCTAATTTTAGGTCAACTGTGCAGTCAAACTTGGCTCTGCATCCACACCAATCCCAGTTCTTGTGATCCTTTTGCATTTTTGACTTTGAGAGGATGTAATATGATATAAGAACACACATGGATCCCTTTGAAGTGATTGGTGGCCTTTGGAGTGGCTCAAGAAGCTCTGGGATTGCTCAGATCACAAACCCTAGATGCAGATGACTTAGAAACTATGCAGTGAATCAAAAATGGGATATGAGGTGATATGATTGTGTTTATGCATATGAAATGATCACAAGCCATGGTGTGAATGGGTGAGGGCAAATTTGGGGTGTTTACAGCTGCCCCTATTCAATCATGAGTTAGCTGTGCAGGATGTAAGCGACGGCTTAACAGGCAAACAAGATAACTTGTGGTTGAATACCAAAGACAATCCAAAATTTGCACTCACAGAATGAAGAAGAAAAGGGATATAGATTGTAAAAGGGAAATAAAGTATATTGTAAAGTGTGGGCGACGGAGGACGACCGTCGAGCAGAGGACGACTGTTGGGTAAAGAGCAATGACGGGGACGGCCGACATGCTGGGAAAGTACTGAAAATAAAGCAATGACGGGGACGACCGACATGCTGGGGATAAAAGGTAAAGCCAAGACGGGGACGGCCGACTAGCTGGGAAAAATAAGAAATTATGATGGGGACGGCCATCAAGATAAAGTTGTAAAATTCTCTGGGGAAAACATGACGGGGATGGCCGTCAAGTTCACAAAGCAAAGTAACCAACGATGGGGACGGCCATCGGGCTAAAAGAAAAGGGACCACGACGGGGACGGCCATCGGGTTAAAGAATAAATGAAGTAAACAGATGATGGGGTACGGCCATCAAAGGTGAAGGACGATCACCTAGCAGGGGACGGCTGCTCTGTTGGGGAATAAAGGAATTATGATGGGGACGACCATCAAAGGTGGAGGACGACCACCTGGCAGGGTACGGCTGCCGAAAATATCAACGATGGGGACGGCCATCGGATGAGCATGATGGAGGACGACCATCAAGAGGTGGAGGACGACCACCTAGCAGGGGACGGCTGCTCTCGGGGTTTATCATGACATAGGACGAATGCCTAGATAACCAAAATCAACAATGGGGACGGCCATTGGATAAAATTGATGAAGGACGATCATCGAGAGGTGGAGGACGACCACCTAGCAGGGTACGGCTGCTAAATATCAACGATGGGGACGGCCATCGGATGAGCATGATGGAGGACGACCATCAAGAGGTGGAGGACGACCACCTAGCAGGGGACGGCTGCTCTCAGGGTTTATCATGACACAGGACGAGTGCCAGATAAAAGGAAAATTTGCTTTGTTGGCGATCTACTGGGGAATAGTAAACACGGACGAGTATTTACATCCAAGAAACAAAAGGTATAAGTGTTTAGGTGTTGGTGTATAGATTAAAGATGCGGACGAGCATCCTTACGATACGGACGAGTATCGGGTAGAAACAAACTGACACGTGTTCAGAGATGATGATACGGACGAGTATCAACGGGTTAACAAAGAACACGGGCGAGTGTTGAATCTGAAGGGACTCTTCTGGGGAATAATAGACACAGACGAGTATCTATATTCAAGAGGACAAAAGTGTTTGACACGGTGTATGGATTAAAGATGCGGACGAGCATCCTTAAGACTATGATACGGACGAGTATCATGTAGAAACAAACGCTTGACGCATGTTCTGAGATGATGATACGGACGAGTACCAACTGGTTAACAAAGATCATGAACCAACGTCGAATCTGTGGGGATATGAATGGTATATACAAGATACGGACGAGTATCTGTATGAGTGTAACATGAGTAGTGAGTATGAGTATTGTATAGATGAGTGTTTATCTGCTGGGGATATGACACGGACGAGTGCCAAAAAGAGGAGAGTATAATATGAACGAATATCTGATATACAAAGTGTAGGTGACTGCGCTGGGGATACGACACGGACGGGTGCCAAGAAAGTGTATATAGGTATATGTGAGTGCAAAGAGGATATCTTTGGCTTTCTGCTGGGGTATGACACGGACGGGTGTCAGGAAGTATCTGTAATATGGGTGGTTTTGTTTGTAAGGAGTGTTCAGGCGACTTTACTAGGGAAGTGATGACACGGACGGGTGTCCAAAATGAGTATATACTGGTGTTTGTGATTGAGAGGCAGCTGTTTTTTGCTGGGGACTCTGGTGGGATTTTTCTGTACGTTGATGAACTGTCATTATTTGCAAGTGTTGATTCAGAACATGGCTTATGATTATGCTATGTGTTGGATTTTTTTTGCCGTAATGCTCCGTGTTAAAACGGAATGCTACGCTTTGCGGGTGAATATGATGCGAATGCTATGATTGTGCAAAGATACCAAACCAGGATTTGGATCCCGTTGCCGCGAAAATCTTCGATCGATCCGTTTGAAGTAGACATCCCAGCTGGGGATGAGATCATTAGTAGATCTGATGATATGATATCTGCTTGGGGATTCGGGCCATTGATAGACCTATCCTTTATAAATGAGAGACCCAGCTGGGGTTTGTAGAAGCTTTCTTCACTCTGTTGTGATCTCCTATGCGCTGCTCTTCTGGATAGAGGCTGGAACTCTGTGGGGAGATAGCTCTCTGACTTTTATACTCGGCTGAGGGCGAGATGGCAACTCGGCTGGGGAGGGAGAGAGATCATTGAGAGACCTCCCTAGGGATTCTGTTGAAGAGGATCCTTGACTCAGCCGGGGATATAGGTGCCTTCTGTGATACCTGGCAACTCTGATGGGGATAAGCAACAAGTGGCAAATCAGCTGGGGAAAGTCATGGGAGGCAACTCAGCTGGGGAGAGAGCACTTCAGGTGCTAAAATTGAGTGTGGATTTGCCAGCTTGCTGGGATAAAGTTTTCATGCCCCAAGTTGCGTTCTGGATACCTGCAATCCTGAAAAAGAAACGCACAAGATAATCCCGAGGTATCCTTTACTGGATTCCGTCATAGGAGTTAGGATACTTCTGAGAGTAAGCATATTTCCTGCAAGCATGTTTTTATTTGAAGATAAACATCTGTATTCTTATGCAATCAGTTTTTTTCTTTTAAGACATCAGACATTTTTTGCAAATAAAATGTACAAAACGAGACATGACTGAAAATCTGATTTTATTAATTCATATGCCCTGAATTGGCGAGATACAGTCAAAGGAACATATCCCCTGAAATGAGGAGATTGTTACAAATTGAGAAACAAAATATTGGCAGTGTTGATGACGCTTTGCGGAGCTTCCTCTTCACTATGACCCGTATGACTTTTGACGTTCTTCTCATCTTGCTTTTTGAAGAATGTTGATTCTGATTGAAGCTTGATCCTTTCGAAGTTTACCAAGTTGTAAACGATACAGACGAATTCAGAATGCAGTTGTTCGCTTATTCCCTTATTTTGCATGGATCGCCCTTCCGGGTTTTCAATCCATCGGGATACCCATTTTTGCCCGAACTGTCCAATGCGGCTTTTCAACTAAGCGGGTGTACATTTTTTTATTTTCCCTTATTTTTGCCCGAGTCTTTTATTCTGTTTTTGACTCGTCGGGATGCCCTATTTTTGCCTGGACTTACATTCTGTTTTTATGTCCAGCGGGTCATTTTATGCGAAGTATTTTTTAACTGCATCTGAATTCACAGGGGACGGGAAGTCTTCACCATCCATGGTGTTGAGCATCAGTGCTCCACCAGAGAAAACTTTCTTTACCACAAATGGTCCTTCATAGTTCGGGGTCCACTTGCCCCTGTGGTCTGTATGAGGAGGGAGGATTCTTTTCAGCACAAGATCTCCTATTTGGTACTCTCGATGCCTGACTTTCTGATTGAAGGCTCTCTTCATCCTTTTCTGATATAGCTGCCCATGGCAGATTGCAGCCAACCTTTTCTCTTCAACCAGACTCAGTTGTTCGAATCGGGATTGGACCCACTTTGCTTCGTTCAGCTTAACATCCATCAGTACCCGGAGAGAGGGTAATTCAACTTCAACTGGTAGGACTGCTTCCATACCATACACAAGTTGATACGGTGTTGCCCCAGTGGATGTCCTGATTGACGTGCGGTACCCGTGCAAGGCGAACGGTAGCATTTCATGCCAGTCTTTGTAAGTGACTACCATCTTCTGCACAATCTTCTTGATATTCTTATTTGCTGCCTCAACAGCGCCATTCATCTTTGGCCTGTAAGGAGAAGAATTGTGATGTTGAATCTTGAAGTCCCGACACAGCTCTGCCATCATTTTGTTGTTTAAGTTGGAACCATTATCAGTAATGATTCGCTCGGGCACTCCGTATCGACAGATGATATCTCTTTTCAGAAATCTGGCTACCACTTGCCTTGTAACGTTTGCATAGGACGTTGCTTCGACCCACTTGGTGAAATAGTCGATGGCGACCAGGATGAATCTGTGGCCATTCGAAGCAGTCGGTTCAATCATGCCAATCATGTCAATGCCCCACATAGCAAAGGGCCAGGGTGAAGACATTATGTTCAAAGGATTGGGAGGCACATGCACCTTATCTGCGTAGATCTGGCATTTGTGGCATTTTCTGGCGTAGGCACAACAGTCTGCATCCATCGTGATCCAGTAATAGCCTGATCTCAACAATTTCTTGGCCATGGCATGCCCTCCTGCATGGGTGCCAAAGGATCCTTCGTGCACTTCATGCATTAACAACTCCGCTTCTGTCTTATCAACACATCTGAGGAGTACCATATCAAAGTTCCTTTTGTATAAAGACCCATCAGCGTTCAGAAAGAAACTACCAGCAAGCCTTCTCAAAGTCTTCTTATCATTGGAAGATGCCCCAGGTGGGTATGTTTGATCCTCCAAGAAGCACTTAATGTCGTGGAACCAAGGCTTATCATCTTTGACAAAATCTGCTGTGAACACATATGCTGGTCTGTCAAGTCTGGACACTGAAATCTGAGGTACAAAGTTAGCAGCTTGAACTTTGATCATGGATGAAATGGTAGCCAGAGCATCCGCAAACTGATTCTCGTCCCGAGGGATATACTCAAGTTTGACTGTTGCAAAGAAAGTCAATAACCTCCTTGTATAATCCCTGTAAGGTATCAGATGATCCTGGTGTGTGTACCATTTGCCGTTGGTTTGATTGATTACCAGAGCTGAATCTCCGAATACGGTCAATGTCTTGATCCTGAGGTCAATAGCTTCCTCAAGACCCATAATGCAAGCTTCGTATTCAGCTTCGTTGTTAGTGCAGTTGAAAGTAAGTTTTGCCGAGAAAGGCATGTGAACTCCTCTAGGTGTAATGAGTACTGCACCAACACCACGACCATTCATATTAACAGCCCCATCAAACATCATAGTCCATTCTTCTTCTGGGTCAGGCCCTTCAGTGTGAACAGGCTCTTCATGATCTTTTGCTTTTATGAACATGATGTCTTCATCAGGGAAGTCAAATCTCATAGGCTGGTAATCATCGATAGGTTGCTCAGCAAGATATTCAGACAATACACTGCCCTTGATGGCTTTCTGAGATGTGTACTAGATGTCGTATTCAGTAAGGATCATTTGCCATCTTGCAACCCGTCCGGTAAGAGCTGGCTTCTCAAATATGTACTTAACTGGGTCCATTTTTGAGATCAATAAAGTAGTGTGGGTCAACATATACTGTCTCAGTCGGCGAGCAGCCCACGCTAAAGCACAGCAAGTTTTCTCGAGCAGTGAATAACGTTGTTCACAGTCGGTAAACTTTTTGCTTAGGTAGTATATTGCATACTCTTTTCGACCAGACTCGTCATGCTGGCCCAACACACACCCCATTGACTCTTCTAATACTGTCAAGTACATGATTAGAGGTCTTCCTTCAACTGGAGGCATAAGGATTGGAGGTTCTTGTAAGTATTCTTTGATCTTGTCAAAAGCCCTTTGGCAGTCTTCGTTCCACCTGACCGTCTGTTCTTTTCTCAACAATTTGAACAAGGGTTCACAGGTTGCCGTAAGGTGGGATATGAACCTTGAGATGTAGTTCAATCGACCTAAGAACCCTCTAACTTCTTTCTCTGTCCTCGGTGCAGGCATCTCTTGGATGGCTTTGACTTTATCAGGGTCAACTTCAATCCCTTTCTCGCTTACAATAAAACCCAGCAGCTTACCAGATCGCACCCCGAATGTGCATTTGTTGGGGTTCAACTTCAATTGGTATTTCCTCAGACGCTTGAATAACTTCAGTAGATTCACCAGGTGGTCTTCTTCAGTAAGGGACTTGGCAATCATGTCATCCACATAACATTCTATTTCTTTATGGATCATATCGTGGAATAATGTCACCATAGCCCGTTGATATGTTGCGCCAGCATTCTTGAGCCCAAATGGCATTACCTTGTAGTAGAACGTGCCCCAGGGTGTGATGAAGGTTGTCTTCTCCATGTCTTCAGGTGACATCTTGATCTGATTATATCCTGAAAATCCGTCCATGAAGGAGAATACCGAGAACTGAGCCGTGTTATCCACCAATACATCAATGTGAGGTAATGGGAAGTCATCTTTCGGGCTGGCTCTGTTCAGATCCCGGTAGTCAACACACATCCTTACTTTGCCGTCTTTCTTAGGCACAGGTACTATATTAGCAACCCACGGTGGATAACTAGTTACAGCAAGGAACCCGGCGTCCCATTGCTTTTGTACCTCCTCCTTGATTTTCATAGCCATGTCAGGACGAGTTCGGCGCAGTTTCTGTTTGACCGGCGGACACTGAAATCTGAGGTACAAAGTTAGCAGCTTGAACTTTGATCATGGATGAAATGGTAGCCAGAGCATCCGCAAACTGATTCTCGTCCCGAGGGATATACTCAAGTTTGACTGTTGCAAAGAAAGTCAATAACCTCCTTGTATAATCCCTGTAAGGTATCAGATGATCCTGGTGTGTGTACCATTTGCCGTTGGTTTGATTGATTACCAGAGCTGAATCTCCGAATACGGTCAATGTCTTGATCCTGAGGTCAATAGCTTCCTCAAGACCCATAATGCAAGCTTCGTATTCAGCTTCGTTGTTAGTGCAGTTGAAAGTAAGTTTTGCCGAGAAAGGCATGTGAACTCCTCTAGGTGTAATGAGTACTGCACCAACACCACGACCATTCATATTAACAGCCCCATCAAACATCATAGTCCATTCTTCTTCTGGGTCAGGCCCTTCAGTGTGAACAGGCTCTTCATGATCTTTTGCTTTTATGAACATGATGTCTTCATCAGGGAAGTCAAATCTCATAGGCTGGTAATCATCGATAGGTTGCTCAGCAAGATATTCAGATAATACACTGCCCTTGATGGCTTTCTGAGATGTGTACTAGATGTCGTATTCAGTAAGGATCATTTGCCATCTTGCAACCCGTCCGGTAAGAGCTGGCTTCTCAAATATGTACTTAACTGGGTCCATTTTTGAGATCAATAAAGTAGTGTGGGTCAACATATACTGTCTCAGTCGGCGAGCAGCCCACGCTAAAGCACAGCAAGTTTTCTCGAGCAGTGAATAACGTTGTTCACAGTCGGTAAACTTTTTGCTTAGGTAGTATATTGCATACTCTTTTCGACCAGACTCGTCATGCTGGCCCAACACACACCCCATTGACTCTTCTAATACTGTCAAGTACATGATTAGAGGTCTTCCTTCAACTGGAGGCATAAGGATTGGAGGTTCTTGTAAGTATTCTTTGATCTTGTCAAAAGCCCTTTGGCAGTCTTCGTTCCACCTGACCGTCTGTTCTTTTCTCAACAATTTGAACAAGGGTTCACAGGTTGTCGTAAGGTGGGATATGAACCTTGAGATGTAGTTCAATCGACCTAAGAACCCTCTAACTTCTTTCTCTGTCCTCGGTGCAGGCATCTCTTGGATGGCTTTGACTTTATCAGGGTCAACTTCAATCCCTTTCTCGCTTACAATAAAACCCAGCAGCTTACCAGATCGCACCCCGAATGTGCATTTGTTGGGGTTCAACTTCAATTGGTATTTCCTCAGACGCTTGAATAACTTCAGTAGATTCACCAGGTGGTCTTCTTCAGTAAGGGACTTGGCAATCATGTCATCCACATAACATTCTATTTCTTTATGGATCATATCGTGGAATAATGTCACCATAGCCCGTTGATATGTTGCGCCAGCATTCTTGAGCCCAAATGGCATTACCTTGTAGTAGAACGTGCCCCAGGGTGTGATGAAGGTTGTCTTCTCCATGTCTTCAGGTGACATCTTGATCTGATTATATCCTGAAAATCCGTCCATGAAGGAGAATACCGAGAACTGAGCCGTGTTATCCACCAATACATCAATGTGAGGTAATGGGAAGTCATCTTTCGGGCTGGCTCTGTTCAGATCCCGGTAGTCAACACACATCCTTACTTTGCCGTCTTTCTTAGGCACAGGTACTATATTAGCAACCCACGGTGGATAACTAGTTACAGCAAGGAACCCGGCGTCCCATTGCTTTTGTACCTCCTCCTTGATTTTCATAGCCATGTCAGGACGAGTTCGGCGCAGTTTCTGTTTGACCGGCGGACACTGAAATCTGAGGTACAAAGTTAGCAGCTTGAACTTTGATCATGGATGAAATGGTAGCCAGAGCATCCGCAAACTGATTCTCGTCCCGAGGGATATACTCAAGTTTGACTGTTGCAAAGAAAGTCAATAACCTCCTTGTATAATCCCTGTAAGGTATCAGATGATCCTGGTGTGTGTACCATTTGCCGTTGGTTTGATTGATTACCAGAGCTGAATCTCCGAATACGGTCAATGTCTTGATCCTGAGGTCAATAGCTTCCTCAAGACCCATAATGCAAGCTTCGTATTCAGCTTCGTTGTTAGTGCAGTTGAAAGTAAGTTTTGCCGAGAAAGGCATGTGAACTCCTCTAGGTGTAATGAGTACTGCACCAACACCACGACCATTCATATTAACAGCCCCATCAAACATCATAGTCCATTCTTCTTCTGGGTCAGGCCCTTCAGTGTGAACAGGCTCTTCATGATCTTTTGCTTTTATGAACATGATGTCTTCATCAGGGAAGTCAAATCTCATAGGCTGGTAATCATCGATAGGTTGCTCAGCAAGATATTCAGATAATACACTGCCCTTGATGGCTTTCTGAGATGTGTACTAGATGTCGTATTCAGTAAGGATCATTTGCCATCTTGCAACCCGTCCGGTAAGAGCTGGCTTCTCAAATATGTACTTAACTGGGTCCATTTTTGAGATCAATAAAGTAGTGTGGGTCAACATATACTGTCTCAGTCGGCGAGCAGCCCACGCTAAAGCACAGCAAGTTTTCTCGAGCAGTGAATAACGTTGTTCACAGTCGGTAAACTTTTTGCTTAGGTAGTATATTGCATACTCTTTTCGACCAGACTCGTCATGCTGGCCCAACACACACCCCATTGACTCTTCTAATACTGTCAAGTACATGATTAGAGGTCTTCCTTCAACTGGAGGCATAAGGATTGGAGGTTCTTGTAAGTATTCTTTGATCTTGTCAAAAGCCCTTTGGCAGTCTTCGTTCCACCTGACCGTCTGTTCTTTTCTCAACAATTTGAACAAGGGTTCACAGGTTGCCGTAAGGTGGGATATGAACCTTGAGATGTAGTTCAATCGACCTAAGAACCCTCTAACTTCTTTCTCTGTCCTCGGTGCAGGCATCTCTTGGATGGCTTTGACTTTATCAGGGTCAACTTCAATCCCTTTCTCGCTTACAATAAAACCCAGCAGCTTACCAGATCGCACCCCGAATGTGCATTTGTTGGGGTTCAACTTCAATTGGTATTTCCTCAGACGCTTGAATAACTTCAGTAGATTCACCAGGTGGTCTTCTTCAGTAAGGGACTTGGCAATCATGTCATCCACATAACATTCTATTTCTTTATGGATCATATCGTGGAATAATGTCACCATAGCCTGTTGATATGTTGCGCCAGCATTCTTGAGCCCAAATGGCATTACCTTGTAGTAGAACGTGCCCCAGGGTGTGATGAAGGTTGTCTTCTCCATGTCTTCAGGTGACATCTTGATCTGATTATATCCTGAAAATCCGTCCATGAAGGAGAATACCGAGAACTGAGCCGTGTTATCCACCAATACATCAATGTGAGGTAATGGGAAGTCATCTTTCGGGCTGGCTCTGTTCAGATCCCGGTAGTCAACACACATCCTTACTTTGCCGTCTTTCTTAGGCACAGGTACTATATTAGCAACCCACGGTGGATAACTAGTTACAGCAAGGAACCCGGCGTCCCATTGCTTTTGTACCTCCTCCTTGATTTTCATAGCCATGTCAGGACGAGTTCGGCGCAGTTTCTGTTTGACCGGCGGACATTCTTCCCTCAAAGGCAGCTTGTGCACAACAATGTCGGTGTCCAACCCTGGCATATCTTGATAAGACCAAGCAAACACGTCCACATACTCTTGAAGCAGGTCAATCAGTTGTTTCTTCACTGAGTCTTGCAGGCAGGCCCCGATTTTAACCTCCTTCACATCTTCATCTGTACCAAGATTAATCACTTCGACCTCCTCCTGGTGAGGAGTAATAACCTTTTCCTCTTGTCTTAACAACCTGGCTAGCTCTTCAGGAAGCTCATACTCTTCTTCAACCCCTTCATCGGCTTGATTGATTGGATTGTCAAAGTCATACGAAGTCATAGCCGTGCTGTTGTCGGTGCTGTCTGGAAGGCACTTTCTGCAAGGGTTCAGTTTGTTCATTTTAGTGATTTGATTTTAATCTTGTTTAGAAAAGTGAAATAAAGTTGTCATTTTGAAAACACTGCCATTTATTTTTTGTACAAAAAGAAAAATGGAAAAACAGTGAGCGGAAAAGAAAAAGACTCATTTGCAAAAAGATGTCTGATATTTCATTGATTAATCTTGTTTGCACAAAAAGTACAGATGTCCCGATTACAAAATGACTCTTGTCATCTTGGGCAAGATGCAAGACTTTGATGCATGCTATAAAAATACAGGAAATAATAATTACTCTGCATGAGTAACTCTTATAATTTCCTGGGAAGACCAGTTTGAGATACTGCTCCCCGGGATCTTTGGACGAATCCAGCTTTCCAGGTTGCGTTCTTCTTCCAGCTCGTCTTCCAGACAGTTGACAGCGTCAGGGGTGAGCATCCCCCCACTCACAAAGTTGGGCTCTTTCGCAGCCTCTGCTTGATCTTGTTGAGTTGGTTTGTAACCCAACCCAAATCTGTCCTCTTTCTTCTCCACCGATAGCAGTTTGCCCCAGCCTTGGGCGTTTCCTCCCTCAACAACCTCCCGGGCTTGTTGGTATGATGATATTGAAGTACCAGGCACAGCATATGTTTCATTGATGTTCAAGGCCTCGAAACCTTGGCTCATTGTTTCATGGATCTCCCCATCCATCTCAATATACTTATAGGTAGCCAGGTGGCTGACAAAAATATCCTCTTCTCCACAGATTGTAACGATTTGACCCTCCCACTCATATTTTAACTTCTGGTGAAGGGTAGAGGTCACGGCGCCAGCGGCGTGAATCCATGGCCTACCCAATAGACAGCTGTAGGCAGGCTGTATATCCATCACGTAGAAGGTCGTTTTGAAGGTCTGCGGGCCAATCGTTATGGGCAATTCAATTTCTCCCAGAACCGATCTCTTTGAACCATCAAAGGCTCTCACCACCAGGTTGCTGGGTCTCAACGCCAATCCGTCATATTCTAACTTCACCAGGGCCTTCTTAGGTAAGACATTGAGGGATGACCCCGTGTCCACCAGCACATGGGAAAGGACAGCACCTTTACATTCCATGGTTATGTGCAGGGCTTTGTTATGGTTGCGGCCTTCCGTTGTCAAATCAGTATTGGTGAACCCTAGTCCGTGACTAGCATTAACATTTCCAACTACAGCTTCTAGCTGATTGACAGTGATCTCTTCAGGCACGTAAGCTGCGTGCAAGACTTTGAGTAGTGCATTCCGATGGGCTTCGGAGCACATAAGCAATGATAGGATTGAGATCTTGGAAGGCGTCTGATGAAGCTGATCCACTATTTTATAATCACTCTTCTTGATGATTCGCATGAACTCATCAACCTCTTGATCGAAGGGTGTTTTCAAAGCTTCTTTAACAGTCTGCTCTTCCTGCACTAAGCTTTTTCCTTTTGCTTTAGCAGCAGCTTCTGCTTCGGCAGTGGGTCTCTGAATTTGTGGAGCGAAAAGACGTCCGCTTCGAGTGAAGCCTCCGCCTCCTCCCACATTGTCAATTTGTGGTGCAGGGGTTGATGATTCAAAAGTGATTCTTTGTCCTTCGCAGTACAGGTCAGAGCCGTAATGCCAGGGGATGGCATTACTGCTTTCATAAGGTACTGGTCCAGGCACCGTGATAGTGACTGGACTGACTGCAGCTGCGGAAGGAATTGTGATAGTTTGCGGATCATAATAAATTGTGACCGGTGCCCTGATGGGAGCAGCACCTTCTGAGTTGTAGACAGAGTTGTTTTCTGGATCGTAAAATATTGTGACGGTTGAGACATCTTCATGATCTGTTGCTGATGTTGTAGGAGACATTGATGGAAGGATGGATGTTGTTGTGGTAGGAGTTTCTAAATGGAGTGGTGCTGGAGTTGTAGAAGGAACATTTGTTGATATCTGGTCAGTTGAAATGACAGATGGAGCACTTGTTGATGAAACCGAAGAATTGTCAGGAACAATGGTTGTTGCAGTTGTAGGAGGTTCTGGAGTTGTTGCTAATGAGATTGCTGGATTTGTAGGAAATGATGTGGTGATCTGAAGTTGGCCACTCTGAATGAGGCCATCTATGCCATTCCTCAAGTTATCGCACCCATTTACCGAGATATTGCAGTAAGCACACCCCAACTCACACCCCGGGAACATTTGACATTCGAGGAGCTGAGCCTTAATTTCCACCAACGGTGTCCGGATCTGACCCACACTGGTTATTAAATAAGACGACTTGTCTTCTTCAATAGCGTTAATCCTGGGACCACCGTGGTTTGGCATGGGGTTCTTATTGACATTAGGTGGTGGTGCGAAATTCAGAGCTTTTGAGTCTACCAGGTCTTGTACCTTCATGTGCAGAGCTCTGCACTTTTCTGTACTGTGGCCAGGTGCATTTGAATGGAAGGCACATCTAGCGTTGGAATCATAATTCCTGGGTAGACTGTTGGGATCTGGAGGTGCCAACGTCCTTAGCTCAACTAGGTTGAGTTTCAGGAGTTGTGGCAGCAATGTAGCATATGGCATAGGGATCGGATCGATTACCCTGTTGGCTTGAGAAGGCCTCTGTTGGAATGGCCTTTGCTGGTTATTGTTGTTGGTGTTGTTGTTGTTGTAATTTCTCGGAGGATACTGAGCTTGTTGATGGTACTGAGGTTGTTGCTGATAGTTTTGTTGCGGAGGTTGATAAACTGGTTGAGGATGAGCTGGAGCGGGAATGGTGACTGCTGCCACAGATCTATGGACATATTGGGGCCTGCCCCTGTTGGTGTGGATGGCATTGGTCTCGCCAGTTCTTCTCGGGCCTGCAAAAGGCTTTCTTGTACTACTGGACGAGCTTGCACCATTGTCAGAAATCTTGCCCATTTTTAACAAGCTTTCAATTCTCTCCCCGGCTATGACAACATCTGCAAAGCTAGTGGAAGAGAAAGCAGCCATCCTGTCAATATATGTCCCCTGAAGGGTGTTCATAAACATATCTGCCATTTCCCTCTCAGACATAGGTGGTTGAACAGCAGCAGCCAATTGCCTCCATCTCTGGGCATATTCTCGGAAACTTTCCCTTGAAGACTGTGACATTCCCATTAGGAGGGTCCTGTTGGGTGCCATATCTAAGTTGTACTGATACTGTCTGATAAAGGCCTCTGCCAGGTCCTTCCAGCATCTGATAGTTGCCCTTGTCAAGTGAGAGTACCATTCTCTTGACGCTCCTGTTAAGCTATCCTCGAAATAGAACATCCAGAGCTTCTCATCCATAGTATAGGCCTTCAGCCTTCCCAGAAACGATTGTAAGTGAGTCCGGGGGCATGAAGTCCCGTTGTATTTTTCAAAACAAGGAGGCTTGAATTTATGGGGAATCCTGACCCCGTCTACCAAGCCCATGTCCATGACATCGAAACCCAAAGAGTTTTGAGATTCTAAGGACCTCAATTTCTCAGCTATCTCATCCAGCCTTCTATCATAAGCTTCTTCCCCAGCACCCATTACTGTGAACTGATCCTCCTGGGGGTCTTCTTGAAGTACCCTGGCTGCAGTGGCAGTCCCTTGAACATTTGCAGGAATATTGACCTCTGGATGAAGATGGGGGCCAAATACAGGGGGGTTAACATGAGGTTGGACCCTTTCATTGTTGCTGGTGCCGGCAGTCCCTATATGTGGATCTTCTTGATTTTGCCTTTCCACCATGGCCCTCAATCTTTCTTGGCTCTGAGCCATGTTGTTCATCACTTCCATAAACTGAGTCATCTGCGTTCTCATTTCCAATCTTTCGTTCGCCATTTGATTTCTAACCTCTGCAAGGTCCTGCTGTACCTGATCCATTTGGATGCCCGAAAGGTTGTTACGGGTTGGATAATGGTGCGGACGGTTGAGGGGAAATACTCGGCGTCGAGCAATAGTTCCTGAATATCACAACAGAGTTAGCAACAATAAAACAAAAACCTACAAAAAAAACAAAGGGTTAGCATGCAATGCAGTATGCTTATTTGTTTTCAAGGTATCCGGCTTGGCATTCAGTTTTGACCCTTCCAGACCCTTGAAGATGCTGTTGATGTTGCTTTCGAAGTGGAACAAACTAAAACATACATTACAAAAGACAAATGGTACATAGTTTGTTTACAAACCCTCTGAGGGGCCAAAATACATTACAAGAAAAAATGAAAAATACACGGAATGAAAGCAACAACAAGCAAATGGTCAAACACCAAGGCCAAACTCATCCTCACGAACTTCCTTGAGAAGTGCTTCGGTCACAGGATCAGCTGGACGCTCCGTGAGATTCCTGATGAGGAGATTCCGGGTCGTAACAGCTGCTGTTAGCTTCTTGTGCTGACTTTGGTCCTTTGACCTCTTCACTCCAGCTTTGATCTTCAGCTCTGATATCTCCCTCTGGGCTGCTGCCAGGGCTTCCTGCTGTTCTTTGGC
Organism: Lathyrus aphaca; assembly: GCA_963966055.1. Lineage (NCBI taxonomy): Eukaryota > Viridiplantae > Streptophyta > Magnoliopsida > Fabales > Fabaceae > Lathyrus > Lathyrus aphaca. The sequence goes on along the minus strand of OZ014523.1, from coordinate 510,100,139 downwards.
ACTAGCTTCCAGTTGCTCCACCTTGTCTTGAACTCTCTTGTCCTCCAGAGTACGAGCCTCGGTGATCCTGACCCACCGGGCCTGACTCTCCTTTAGATACAAGTTTGTCCTTGCTCTCTGGAACTGGGCTTCCTTGCAAGCATTCTTCAGAATTTGTTCTCCAGCTTTAGACTTCTTGATATAATCCCCAGACTTCTCAATTTTAGCCAGATGCTCCACTCTCAGCTTCTCTAGCCTCTCAATCTCCATCCTGCTATCATTCCTCTCCCGGAGAGTCTTCTGCAAAGCCTGAGTTAACTTCTCCATTACCAGGAAAGACCATTTCAGGGTTGAAAGGGACTCCACCTCTGATAGGTATGCCAATCAATGATGAGTATTCTTCCAATAGGGGGCCCAACTGAAAGTCTTGGAAAGTAAAACACCTCAATGGGGGATCATAAAACTGAAGGCAAGTGTGGATCAGGCTTCTCTGTGAAGGGTCCAGATCCATAACCATATCAAGTATATCTCCAAAGTGTTCCCTGAACAATGGTATGTGATCTGGAGTGATCAGGGTCTGAATCCTCCTGATGTCAGATAGCTCTGGCGGGAAAAAGTGATAGGTGATGTTGCTCTTTTTAGGAGCCATGATGCAGAAGATGAGTAGAGACAGGTGCTGATGATAACACTGAAGAATGGGCCACTGATTGGCTGGAGTAGATAACTGATGGCTGAAGCAAGTGCTGATGAAGATAGGCCAATACTGAAGATGGGGTCAAAACCAAAACCAAATGAAGATGGATACCCTGAAACACAAATAAGCAAATGTCAATATGATGCAATGAGTATGTATGCAAATGATATGCAAGGGTTTGTGACTGAGCTGGATCTGATCAAAGGCCCTGATATAGGTCCAAGTATGTTCAAGAAATCCAGATGGAGGTCTATAAATCCAGTAACCAGGGTAGGGGGCTCAAATAAAGAGCCACATGTCCAGGGTTTTAGAATCACAAGAACTGTCCCAAGATGGAGTATTCTTAGTCAAATCAAAGTAACAGGGTATTCTGAGGTCAAGGTACCTGCAAACCTGTAAACAGCCCATCCCCCTCACCGGTGGTGTTCTAGAACAAGGATCCTCAGACTTGGATCAGTTATGAGAAGTGTAAACACTTCTAACCCGGAGGTACAGTGTTTACAATAACCATAAAAGTTCCTCCTCTAATTCACCTCAGCTTCTGAAGGTTAATACTAAAAGGTCATCCAGACTTAGCAGGCTTCCCAGATAGCCCTAGTATTGCAGGAAATCTGCAACACAGAGTTCTCAAGAAGAAACCCATATCTGAACCGTGTTTCATATTCCCGCACCAGACCGAGATGGAATGGGAAAGAATATGATTCACTCTAGCCTAGGTGTCACTCAGGTCCCAGGTATAGGGCCTTAACTCTCACTGGAACACCCACCCACCAAAGCAAACAAACAGACCCAGCCAGCACATTATGACAGTATGATATAATGCAAAGCTATAAAGAAAGCAGTAAAGCAACTGTACATAAAGCAAAAAATAAATACAAATATACAAACACAAGTAAGCACATAACACCCCAGTAAACACGAATCAGACAAGCGCTAGGAGGAACCCACAAAAAGAACCAGAGGCCCTGGTTGCAGTATAAGGCTCCCCAGCAGAGTCGCCAAGCTGTCGCTCCCGATAAGTGGGACCGGCCCAAATAAAGGTACAGACGCGAACGGTCGGCGAGAGGGACAATGAGAACACACAGCAGTGAACTCACTGGAGATGAATAGAGTCGCCAGCTAGGCATTTTTATCCCGGAGGAAAGGCAATGCTGCATAGACCTAGAAAGAGATGGATAAGACGGTTGCGAACCAGAGAGACTGAGAAAGGGGGTTGGTTACAACCTGGGAAGGTATTAGCACCCAGATTGTCCGTCGTACTCGACGGGATCCACGCTTAAAAGATTTGTGTTTTAAAGGGGTAGTGTCAGTGCAATTTGTGTGTAAAAGAGAGCTAGAAGAAAGATGTACAGGTGTCAGTGTAGAAAAGTGTGAAGTGTGATATATACAGTGTCAGTGCAAGAATAAGAGTGAAATGCTCATGAACATGAGGCTTAAAAGAGTGAAGCTGGAAAGAGGGGGAATAAACAGAGACTTTTGTTCGATAACCGTTAAGTTATGCCTACGTATCCTCTCGTGCAATGAGGAAGTCAGAACACCGTAGTTCGACCCAAAGAGACTGAAAGGTGAATTGACTTGTGAACTGCTTGCTTGTCAATGCTCAAGTGTATGATCTGTCTGGCACAGATGCTAACTGTCTTGCATTAGACGGAAGAAGCAAGTTCTCGTTTGTGAGTGAATGAGATGAGAAAAGAATCCCGAAGGAGGCGATTATTGTTTGTTTTTGAGTTTTCAGTCTTTTATTGCTTTTTGAAGTTTGTCATAAGTTAATGAGCTTAAGCCTAAACCAATGGATTTAGTAAACTCATCACATCTTCCCTCTGATTAGGGGTGATGAGAATATCTTAAGTGTGAAGTCAGATTCTCACACTTAATCACCCTTGGTGTAGGATTAAGATCATTAACCTACTTGTGATTATTTGAATGTTTTTGTGGTTTTTGTTTAGTGTTAAGTAATGAGGTTAAGCCATAATCAAGGATTAAACAGACTCATTACACCATCCTAATAGAAGGATAATAGATGAGAATGTTTAAGCTGAGGAAAGCTCCTCAACTTAATCCATGATTAGGGATTAAACTCATGACAAAACAAGCCTTTGATTAAGTGGATTTTATTTAATGATATGATGGTGAAATGAGTTTTATGATTTGTAAGACAACTTGAGGGGGACTTGTCCATTAACACTAGGGTTAGTCCTTCTTAACCAATTAAGGAAGAATTAGAACCCTAATGCAAGACCCAAGTTACAAGTGTGGTGTCTTAATGGTTATTATGTGAATTGATTAAAGGAGTTAAACACATTAAGGGTTTAACACTTAGGATTAAAGTTATACACTCCATCCTAAGAGAAGGATGCAGGCATAAACTTAATCACAAAGCCTTAAAGCCTTTAGGGTATAGTCCCTGATTATGAGGTGAGAGGAGAAGACTCAAAAGAGACACAAAGGTAAAACTAAGAGGGGAGACTAATCAAAACCCTAATCATTGTCATGCTTGGTTGTTCCTAAGGTTTGTTAGGTTTTCAAGAGAAATCTTCAATGGAACCACCAGGAAGCAGATGAAAGGATCAGGAGAAGCAAAGTAACTTGCTTCATTTAAGAAGTCAAGTCACTTGAAGGAAGAAAGTGAGAAGAAGAAGAATGAGCAAGCTCAATCTCAAACACAAAGTAAAATGCAGCAAGGATGCATGAAAGAGATGAAAAGAAGTTATGAGAAGTGAAGGCAAATTCACTTCTCAAAGCCACTTACCACCTGAAAAGGGTTAGAAAAAGGAATGCAATGCAATGCAAAATGGGATGGGATGACATGATGAGAGACAAAACCAGAAGCATATACATGATGCTAATGATGCTATTAGATGCTACAAACATGAGGCAGCACATGGAAATGATCATACAAGTTCAATGAATGCAAATGAAGCAAGCTAGGAACCAAGGACATACATGAAAAGTTATGAAGTGCACATGGCATACAACATGGAAAATACATGATGCAATGATTAAGCATGCTTTCAATATGTCTTATGATGTCAAATGAATCACATGGATGCTTGAAATGTCATGGCAAGTCATGTTATGCAAGAGAATGCAAGATGGATGCATATGGTAACCCAAATTAGGGTTCATGAACAATACATCAAACAAAAATCAAAATCAGAAGCAAACCCTAAGATAAAAAATTGAAAATGCCACTCAAAGGACCCCTAATCCTATACTAAACCAATGCCCAAAGGAGAAGTTTCAACTCTTAACCAATTTCAAGTTATGGTTTTTACAAGTTTTTTAGGGTTTTAGGGTTCCTAAACAAAAGAAATGTCAAACAAATTGAAAATGAAAGATCAAATCATGGCCATTTAATCTCAAAAACTACATGCTAAACACAATGCAATGCAAAAAGAACCAATGTCCAACTCTTCATGGATAGGCAGAAATGATTTTTTGAACTTTGGATCAAATTAATGCATAAAAATGATTTTAATTCAATGAAAAATTCTCAAAATGCATCAAGATCAAAAAAGAAATTTGGTTTGAAGGTTGTACAATGTTTCTAAATGTCTTAGAACATTTCATGAAATTTTTGGTGATTTTTAAATACCTAAAAGTATTTTTAATAAATTAATTTCCATTAATCAATTAAAAATAAACTTTTAAATATTTAAAAATACTTTTTAAATGCTAAAAATGAAAATAAAAATATTTTTGTGTTTTAAAAAATTAGTGAAACTCTTGAGAAAAAGTTTCATAATTTTTAAAACAATTTTGCTATTTTTAATAAATTATGCAAAACAAATGAATTAAATATGAAAATAAATGAATTTAAAACTGAAAAAAGAAAAAGTATGCACATCCAATGATCCAGATTCAAACATACGCGCGCGGGAAGAGACTTGGCGCCACATCCTGCGGCTCAAATTCAAAATCAGCTAATTAATGTTTAAACCCTAATCCTGCCGTTAAACACCCTCAGGTGACCGGAACAGTGTTCCGGTCATCTTCCCCGTTCACCCCAAAAATCAATCTCTCTCTCCAGGCCATTTTAGGAGCTCTAACTCTCCAGAAATCATCTACTAACTATCCTAAGCACGAATCCAGCATCAAATCATGTTTAAACTCCAACATAAACAAGAATCGAAGCAAAGAAATTTCTAGGTCAAACTTTCAGAACATCATAACATACTCATTTCTTGCTCATTTTCAAAAGTAAATAGATCCCAATGATCAGTGCAACATGCTGAACAAGATTCTAACAAGAAAAAGGAGTTCTGGAAAAAAAGTTCATGAAGCTACCTGAGATGGAGCTTTCGATTCAGGTACTTTCTGGCTGCTTCTTTGGCTCAAACAAGTCCCAATGATCCTCCCTAGAAGCTTTGCACACTTGGTTGGAGTTTAAACAGCCTCTTGAGTGAGTTTGCAGAAGCTCAGGCCAAGGGAGTGTGAAAATCGTATTTGTGATATGGGAGGTTTCAGGCCGAAACAATGGTTGGTTTCTGGTCAGTGAAGTGAGTTGAGATTGTTTGTGAAGTTTCTTTTTGTGTTTTTGGATTGTGGAAAGAGATTCGAAGGTTTTTGCTCAAGGGAGTGAGTTTGTGAATGCTGTGTTATTGCTTGCTTCAGGCTTGCTTGTTGTGTCTAATGGCCAGCATTTGATCCACATAAACAAAGCTTATTGGTCAGTTGATGTGACTTGGCCTGCTGTGATAGGTAAGTCACCTTTTGCAAAAAGTCCACTTTTGTGTAAGAGAGGTATGGGTTGTGTTCTAGGCTGGTACAATGGCTATGGGCTGCACAGCATGGTGCGTGTGGAGTGCTAGGAAGGTTCAATGGCCAATGCAGCAAGTGGATGGAAGTGATCATGAGTTTTTGCAACTTGGTTCCTCTTTGGTTCACATGTGACTATCTTGCTACACAAGCCATGAAACATGAGAAGTTTTGGTTCAAATCTGATTTTTAGAAGTTGTGTGATCATGTTGAGTGAATTAGAAGCCCATATGATGACTGAATTGGCCTTGAAAGGAGAATTTGCAACTTTGCCTTTTGGTGCATATCTTGAATTTTAGTGATTTTTGCCAACTTTGTCACACCATAACTTTTGATCCAAAATGAATTAGATCATGTTCTTGTACTTTTTGAAAAGGGAAAGATCTAATCTACAACTTTCATGACCAAAGTTTTTCCATTTGAAGCATTTTTGGATCAAAAAGCAAGGCTTGAAAAATGGCATAAATTGACAAATTCCTTAAAAGTCAACTATGCCCTAAAAAGTCAACTTTGCAAAAACTTCAAATTCTTGAATTTTGTGAACTTCAACCTTCTTCCATGATCAAATAAAGATCATATACATTCAAAATGATGAAGATCAACCCTTGGTTGGGTCATTGGGGGCCTCAGATGCCCTGATTTTGCACTGACTTGTCTGAAAAGTCAACTCTTGATCAGATGACTTCCCCATGGAATTTCTTCATGAAAATTGATATGCATACTCCCTATACCATATAGAGACCAATGGAAACAAGAATGATCAAAAAATTTGGAGTTATGGCCTCTGAAACCAAAACCCTAATTTTAGGTCAACTGTGCAGTCAAACTTGGCTCTGCATCCACACCAATCCCAGTTCTTGTGATCCTTTTGCATTTTTGACTTTGAGAGGATGTAATATGATATAAGAACACACATGGATCCCTTTGAAGTGATTGGTGGCCTTTGGAGTGGCTCAAGAAGCTCTGGGATTGCTCAGATCACAAACCCTAGATGCAGATGACTTAGAAACTATGCAGTGAATCAAAAATGGGATATGAGGTGATATGATTGTGTTTATGCATATGAAATGATCACAAGCCATGGTGTGAATGGGTGAGGGCAAATTTGGGGTGTTTACACACCTAAATCAATTGTCCACCATTTTTTTCTATAATTACTACCGGAACCAACACTCTCTTTATGGTGTTTTAGGTTCGAGGTAGATAATATTGGAATTAACCCAAACTCTATGGAAATTCGGAACATTTCTTAATGAGAAAGAAGGGTTCTTGTGCATCAACAATAACAAAGAAGAAATTTTGAAAGAGAAAATTTTGGAGAGATAAAGTTAGCTACCCGCAACTGTGGGATTTTTCTTTCTATTATTACTCACTCTGCAACTACAGATCCGTGAGTGTAATAATATTGTGATTTTATTTGATTACAAGAGGGATACTCCCTATTTATAGAATTATGTTTTCTTGCACCCCAATCCAAAATCCCAAAAACTATAAAAGCCCAAAATATCTATTTTGGAACTAAATCAAATCTAGATCTAAAACCAAATCTAAATCTAATCTAAGTCAAATATGACATAATAAACTACACTTTCAACACACCACCTAATTCATTGCGTCTAAGCTATCTACATTCATCATAGCTCTTAGTCTTCTGAATACTTCGACATGCACTCCCTTCATCATGATATCTGCAATCTGATTTCCAGTTATGCAGTGTTCCAAGTTCATCTTTTCATCTGCTACCTGCTCTCGAAGATAATGGAACCTCATTTCAATGTGCTTGTTGTAACGCCCCAATTATTTATAATATTATTTAATTGGAATTGTTGTGTTTTATGTATATGGTGTGAAGTGGTAGTGTATGGAATGAAGTATAATATTATTTAATATGATATGAATTTAAATAAATAATATTATATTGAATAATTAAATATTGGAATATAAAGAGAAATGGTAGAATGGTAATTTGGTGAAGGATAGTGAGGGCATTATAGGAAATCCTTAGTTGGGGTCTAAGGGTTATGTTTGGAAATTAGGAAAAGGGAATCAGTCGTGAAAACTGATCGTGAAGAGAAAATGTGAACAGAGGAAGAAGGAAGGAGAAATGGCAAAGCTTGAAGAGGAATTCGGGCTAGGAGAAGGAATCGTTCATCAAACTAAGGTAAGTGTGGGATTTTTTTGTCTCCTAAGGGTTTGATAATATGAATATTAGGTATGAGATTATTGAGTAGAGAATGTGAGGTTGGGGGAATTTTGATGGAAAGTATGTTAGGTTGTTAGAAATTGTTGATTTTTTAGTAATTGTATGAGTTAGGTATTTGATTGTGGAAATTTTGTGTTATCTGGCTATAAAATCTGGTTTTGAGGTATAAAATTGTAGCAGGGTTTTGTTTGTCTCGCAGAAGGAGAACTGCTGAAATCGCAGTCCTCGCTTAGTGATCTGCAGCTCGCTTAGCGAGCGAGTGGAAAATTTGGATCGTTCTTTACAGAGAGTTGCTTGCTTAGCGAGCAAGCATTTCGCTTAGCGAGACCTGGAGTGAAAAATAAATCATTTTTCTTCTGAAAAATTCTCTAAAAGTCTTTAATTAATATATTAAGGGATAGGGATCCATGTAGTGTTGTTAGAGGTAGGTGTAACACGGTGGGGGAACTGACTTTAGTTATGTTGCGGATAGCAAGAGTCGCCACCGACTTTTATTTTATCCAAAGGAAAGGCATAAAAGAACAGGAAAGACCTTTTAAAAGATTTTTGGGTCCGGGGGGTAGGTTATGTAAAGGGAAGGTGTTAGCACCCTTTACATCCATGGTTATCCATGGGCTCTTAGTTACTTAGCTCACTTTAAACTGTTTTTGAAATGTGAAGTGTGTGAATAAAAATTTTCTTAAGTATTTTATAATGATCCATGTCCGGATGCGTATAAAACCTTTGTTTTGAAAATTGTTTGAAATGTATGAAGTGTTTGAAATGTTTTGAAGAGTGAGCAAGTATCTAAGAGGAACCTACCCTAAGTTTAAGTCTTTTCTGTTCTTGAATCCTTTAAATGGTAAGACTATCCCTATTATTAAGGAATAGGTAGTCATTACCTTGGATGTGAGGGACAAGTGAAGGAACATCTGTTTATTTAGGCAACTGTGGGGTGTATAAGCAATTCGAAGGGACTTATCATCTTTATTCGAAAGGGACAAGATCATTACGAAGGCAACATTCGAAGGGACTTGATCTTTTTATCTGTTTAGGGACTAGATGATGTGAAATGAGGGACTTTGCTTTTTACACCCTACTTGACCTTTTTGTAATAGGCAACATGAGAGGTATCCCTAAGGAAGTGAGATGGCGATCAAAGACCGACTTACGTGTGTGAGTGTACAATTTTAAATATTTATCTTTTAAATTAGTGATCTAAATTGATTTTATATTACAAACATGTTTACACTCCCTATTTTACTAACCATGGCATTTTAAAATAAATATTCAATATTATTATTACAATATTACATAAAGGAGGCAATTACAAAATAATAATAATTAACAAATTAAATAAATAAGCAAAATAATAATAATATAATTGGGTTAGTAAAATAATAATAATAAATCATAATATATAAATGGGGTTAGTAATAATAAAAGAAATATCATATAAACATAATTAATAATATTAACATAATAATTAAAAAAAATCAATTTTTTATAAACAATCATTATTTAAGACTAATAAGAAAATATAAGTAATTATACTAATTATCATAAAGTTTTTAAGTTAAAAATTAAATTAATTATAGACATATTATGAAAATAAAATTATAATTAAAAAATTAAATTAGCAATTTTTAACTATTTCTAAACATATATTAAAAATTATTTATATACAAAAATTAAATTATAAACAATTTATGTCATATTATCATATTAACAAAATTAAATTAAGAATTTTAATTTTAAACATATTTATATACAAGTTTTAAATTATAAACAAATTAAAAAAATGTACATGATTAAATAAAATAGGATTAAGTTTCAAATAGAAGAAAATTAGGGTTTGATTAAAAAACATTAAGATTTATTTATTAATTAAAATATAAACAAGAACTATGAAATTAAAATAAATAAAAAAACTAATATTTACAATTAGGATTTATAGAAAATTAGGTTTTATAAAAATGTTTTAGGGTTTAGAAAATATTATTAAGGCTAATTAAATTAGGATTATAGTTTAATTTAAATTTAATAATGAAACAAATAATGGAGAAAAAAAAAGAACTTACCTGGGCTGGGAGTTGAACCCAGCCCCTTTGCTTTCACAAACTCCAGCCAACAAGATCAACCACTGGGCCAGCACGCGCACAGGTGCTAAGGAAAGGAGTTCATTTGGTTATGTTGCTTAATCCTGGATAAATCATAAAAAAGAAAACAACACAAAAGGTCTGGGGGGGATTTGAACCCAGGACCTTTAAACAATACGCAGGCATACTTTCCATCCAGCCGGGAGGGCGCTTCTGTTAGTATAATGACTACAACGAATTATATATTAAATCCAACAATTAAACAGAAAAATAAGAAAAATTTGCTGAGCCCAGGATTCGATCCCTGGACCTTAGCATTACACGCGCATCCCTTTACCACCAGACCACACACGCACCTGTGAAACAATATCAATAACAAAACAAAAAATATTATATCAAGTGTTCAAATTCTGAAATTCGCGTCAGGGCATCATCTTCTTCCTTGGTACCTACAAATTTTGCTGCGAATTCACCTATGGAATTTCCTGCGAATTTTCAAATACAGGAACCTACGAAAATTGGATTACCATCAAAACAGTACAATTTCTCAAAATTAATTGATGTTTCATGATCCCTAGAGTTCACTTGATTGTTCTATGTTCTTGGAATTTGTTTATATTAGGTTTAAAGCAAAGCCCTAATCTCATGGCCGAAACCCTAACTATGGTGATTTCTCAAACCTGCAATGAAACTCCAATTAAACTATCCAGAATCAATCAATAACTTAATACAAACACAAAACAATGATCAAAAGTTATTTAAATCCAGTCAATATGCAAAATCGAAAAATCAAAATATGATGAACATTATGAATCGGATTATGCAATATGGAGATGTTTTAGATGTTGTTTATGATCCAAAATCATTCTATGAACATCCAGGAACACATAGCAACCTTCAAATTGTCTTGAAAGTGGTTGTAACTTGGAATCTGAATTTGAGTTTTGTGATGAATTTTGAAAGTTGCAACTTACTCTTTGAGGCAGAAATTTCGTCCCCAATGCATTAGGTTATGTTGTCTACTTATAGCACAATAGAATTAGGTCAAAAGAATGGATCATTGTGTGGATTGTTTGATTGAAAAAGATTGAAAAAGATTAAGTCTTAAACTTTAAATATTTGTGAATTCAACCTTTCTATTTCAAGCCAATCTTCATAACTTTTATATCAATTTGATCCAAACAATCTTTATGACTTTCTAGAAACACAATCTCATTTAAATATTTGATTTTTCTATTTTATTTTAATTTAAAATGATTTTAGATGAATAAAATCAAAATAAATAAAATAAAATAATAAAAAATCTGAATATTTGAGAGTTGGGTCGTGCATGAAGTGTTTGTATGGATTGGATCATCACATGGCAAGCCCATTTAGAAAAAATTGGTTTTAAACCTCCATTTTCTTCATAAACCAACCAAAAATTTCCCAACTTTGCAAGGGCACAAATCCTTAAATTTTAATGCTATGAGGGTGTTCTTGGACATTTTGGAAAGCTTGAAGAGTCCTCTAACCAACCCCATTGGTTTCATGTCCATATCATTTACCATTCTCAAGTTATGCCCTTTTGAAGTTGTTGACTTTTTGTTGACTTTCAAATGGACCTATAATGTCTTAGCTCATACCTTCCAAATGAAGCATTTTTGGGATTGGCTTGTGAGACACAAAGTTGTAGAGAATTCAATTTCCTTCAAAATGAGATTTGGATGGGAAAAATATGATGAAGCATGTGAAAGTTATGGCTGGTCAAAGTTCAGTTGACTTTTCCTGAGGAAACCCTAATTTAGAAACTTCTGATTCTTGATGATCTGAGATATCCTTGATGAATCATGATCAACCCTTGATCAAATGATGAATTTTGCTTCATATACTTGATGTTGGCAAAAAATAATGAAGTTTGACTTTGGTTTGAGCACAGTTGACCTCAGTTTGACTTTTTAACTGCCTTGACTAATTTTGACTTATTTGATCATCTGACTGAGCAAACCTTTGAGAAAAGCTCTGAAATTTGTCATGGGGATTCTTAGACACATATAAGATGTTATGAAGCTCACTTGAAGTCTTGGAAGTCCATTTAGCCTGATTAAAGTCAAAACCCTAGTTTTGGATGCACTGCTTAGGAGGATGCATTGTCTGAGGGAATTGTCAAACTTTCTGACTATTTGTGAACTTTGTGAACCTCATAAAGTGTCTTGTAAACTTCCTGAACCTCATGAAAGGTCTTGTGAACCTTGTGAACCTTCTGAGCACATAAAGTCTTGTATTGTGAGGGCAAATTTTGGGGTGCAACAGCTTCCCCTGTTCAATTTTATGAAACCTGAGGGGTTAGATTGGTATATGTGCCAGTCGTGACCTGGAAGGTTGAAGAGAATTGAACACAAAAGCCCAAAAATTTTCACTCACCAGTGCGTAGAGTGATACTGATGACTTGTTGTAGATGCTTGAGTGGGCTTAAAGATTCCACTTGGATAAAAGTTCTTCAAAGTATGTCTCTTGGAGGATAAAGCAGTCCAAGATATGAAGATATAACTCTCTGGGAAGATAAACAACATCCCATGATATGATTTCAGGAGGATAAACAACGTCCTGAGGAAATGGTAGCTTTCAGGAGGATAAACAACGTCCTGAGGTGATGATATGCTTTCAGAAGGATGAACAACGTTCTGAGGAAATAATGTAACCTTTGGGAAGATAAACAACGGCCCAAGGTCAAAATATGCTTTCAGGAGGATAAACAACGTCCTGAGGTAGTAGTATGCTTTCAGAAGGATAAACAACGTTCTGAGGTATAAGTATAACTTTTGGGAGGATAAACAACGGCCCAATAGTCATGATATGCTTTCAGGAGGATAAACAACGTCCTGAGGAAATGATGTAACCTTTGGGAAGATAAACAACGGCCCAAGGCAATAATATGCTTTCAGGAGGATAAACAACGTCCTGAGGTAATGGTGTAACCTTTGGGAAGATAAACAACGGCCCAAGGTCAAGATATGCTTTCAGGAGGATAAACAACGTCCTGAGGAAATGATGTAACCTTTGGGAAGATAAACAACGGCCCAAGGCAATAATATGCTTTCAGGAGGATAAACAACGTCCTGAGGTAATGATATGCTTTCAGGAGGATAAACAACGTCCTGAAATCATAAGTTGTTGATGAAGTTTGTCTTCTAGAGAGTTAACCTGAAAAACAAGATTATAACATTCTGTAAGACAATATTAGTTTATGTATTATGTATGCATGTATAATATGATACACCTAAGAAATGTATTATGTATCTAGATATATGTATGTTATGATGTAAATGATGTATGTATGCATCATGTAGCTTGACGCGTCTGGATATCTTTGTATAATAATTGTTGGCCAGGGAAAATAAATCATGATTCGTTGCTGAAGAATATGAGGAACTTGTTTCTGTCTTCTTTAATAATATAGATATCCATAACCTTCCGTCTTCGTTTGATAGTAAGGTATACATAACCTCCCGTCTTCGTTTGATAGTAGGGTATACATAACCTCCCGTCTTCATTCGTCGTACTCCAATAAATTCCCGACTATCCGTATGAGGATAAAAGAGATGGACATAAATTCTAGGGGAGATATGACTCGAAGTACTTATGAAGATGGATTTGCCCTACCGGGGATTTGTAACTGTCTTGTGGGGATAAACCGGCGAAGTTTCGTTGAAATCTTTCCCTCGTTCATCCTTAGTAAATACTATTACTGCATTTTCATGCATTTCTGGTAAACATCAATCATATTAAGCATACATGTATTTTTGGTAAACATTAATCATATTCAAAAGCATGCATACATTCAAGCACAACCAATGGACGTTTCGCTTATGTAAATAGGGTAAAAGTAAATCTGGATTCAAAGATGAAATTTTATTTATATCAAAAAGTGACCTATACATAGGTAGGTTTGTACAAGGAGACAGAAATCCTAGTAAGAGGAATTTGTTGTAAAAAATTTTACAAAACAAAGAAAATCAGCAATGTGGGAAATAATCCTATTGAGTTTCAATTCTACTATTGCCATTATCTTCAAGTATCTCATCTTCTACTGTCGAGACGGAAACGATTGAATTGAGCTTTATCTGTTCGAACTTGAGTAAGTAGTACAACTGATTGTAGTTTCATGGGTGATCCAAACGAGACATAGTCATATGCTTTAATCCCTAACTTTTGCCTGGATTGCCCTTTCAGGTTTTCAATCCACCAGGATACCCTTTTTTGCCCAAACTGCCTTTTCAGGTTTTCGACTTGCCGGGTGTACATTTTATATATATATATCCCTAATTTTTGCCCGAACCCTTTTGGTTCGTCGGGATGCCCTTATTTTTGCCTAGGCCAGTCAACCTAGCGGGTCTCTTTTTATGCGTAGTATTTTTTAACTATGTCTGCGTTTACAGGCTGCGGGAAGTCTTCACCATCCATAGTAGTAAGTATCATGGCACCTCCTGAGAATACTGTTTTGACCACAAATGGTCCTTCATATGTTGGAGTCCACTTTCCCCTAGGATCACCCTGTGGTAATATGATACGCTTGATTACCAAGTCACCAGCCTGATATACCTTTGGCTTAACCTTCTTGTTAAAAGCTTTGATCATCCATTTCTGGTACATCTGGCCATGACAAACTGCTGCTAACCTCTTCTCATCAATTAAATTTATCTGGTTAAGTCGAGTCTGAATCCACTCATCTTCATCTAAGCCTGCATCCTTCATAATTCTTAAAGAGGGAATCTGAACTTCAATGGGCAAAACTGCTTCCATACCATAAATTAAGGAGAATGGGGTTGCCCCTGTTGAAGTGCGTATTGTAGTACGATAACCATGAAGAGCAAATGGTAACATCTCATGCCAATCCTTGTAAGTAACAATCATCTTCTGTATAATCTTCTTAATGTTCTTATTAGCAGCTTCTACTGCCCCATTCATCTTTGGACGATACGGAGAAGAGTTGTGATGTTTAATCTTGAACTGCGCGCAGAGATCAGTAATCATAGTGTTGTTCAGATTAGAGCCATTGTCAGTAATAATCCTTTCAGGGATACCATACCTACATATGAGATTATTCTTAATGAATCGAGCCACAACATTCTTGGTAACAGATGCGAATGAAGCTGCCTCTACCCACTTAGTAAAGTAATCAATAGCAACCAGGATGAAACGATGTCCATTAGAAGCAGTAGGCTTGATCTCACCGATCATATCAATGCCCCACATGGCAAAAGGCCAAGGAGCAGTCAACACATTCAATGGTGATGGAGGTATATGGACTTTATCAGCATAGATTTGACACTTGTGACATGTTCTGGAGTGTTGATAGCAATCAGCTTCCATAGTAGACCAATAATAACCTGCTCTCAAAATCTTCTTTGCCATGGTATGACCACTAGAATGAGTGCCAAAGATCCCATCATGCATATCTTCCATAATCTCTGTTGCTTCCTTTTTATCCACACAACGAAGCATAGTTGAATCATGATTGCGCTTGTACAAAATGCCATTACTCAAAAAGAACTTAGCAGAAAACCTTCTCAGAAACTTTCTATCTTTGACAGATGCCCCTTCAACGAACTCCTGGGCTTCAAGATATCTTTTCACTTCATAGAACCAAGGCTTCTCCTCTGCTTCTTCAGTGTCAATCTCATTGCAATATGCAGGCTTCTCAAATCTATCAATAGTAATCTTGGGAGCTTCATCATCCCAGCTAATCTCAAACATGGATGCCATGGTAGCTAATGCATCTGCCAACTGATTCTCTC
Source organism: Lathyrus aphaca (assembly GCA_963966055.1). Classification (NCBI taxonomy): domain Eukaryota; kingdom Viridiplantae; phylum Streptophyta; class Magnoliopsida; order Fabales; family Fabaceae; genus Lathyrus; species Lathyrus aphaca. Next base: position 510,084,650 of record OZ014523.1, on the reverse strand, counting down.
TTCGTGGAATATGTCCAAAGGTAATCTCTTTAAAATGTGGGATTAAAGACAACACATACTCTCTGTAAGGAATGAGATTATCATGCTTGGTATCCCAATCTCCTTTAATCTGACTTACTACCAGGGCTGAATCTCCATACCCATCAAGGAACTGAATCTTCATATCAATAGCAGCTTTAATACCCAGGATACATGCCTCATACTCAGCCATGTTATTGGTACAATAGAAACAAAGTCTGGCAGTAATCGGGGTATGACAACCTTCAGGGGAACTAATCACAACACCAACACCATTACCAAGTGCATTGGAAGCACCATCAAAAACCATAGTCCATCGGGATCCCTGTTCAGGTCCGTCATATTGTCCAGGTTCTTTGGTAATAATCATAATGTCTTCAGCGGGGAACTCAAAACTCATTGACTGGTAATCATCCACTGCTTGATGAGCCAAATGATCAGCAACAACACTTCCTTTAATGGCCTTCTGAGTAGTATACTGTATGTCATATTCTGTCAAGATCATTTGCCATCTTGCAATTCTTCCGGAGAGAGCAGGTTTCTCAAATATGTACTTGATTGGATCCATCTTTGAGATCAACAAGGTAGTATGAGTCAACATATACTGTCTTAGTCGGCGAGCAGCCCATGCCAAAGCGCAACAAGTTTTCTCGAGCAGTGAGTATCTTGTTTCACAGTCGGTAAACTTTTTGCTAAGGTAGTATATTGCCTGCTCTTTTCGACCAGACTCGTCATGTTGCCCCAATACACACCCCATTGAGTTGTCTAACACTGTTAAGTACATAATCAAGGGTCTTCCATCAACTGGTGGCATAAAAATCTGTGGTTCTAGCAGATACTTCTTGATTTCATCAAATGCAGTCTGGCACTCATCATTCCATTCCATTACCTGATCTTTCTTCAACAATTTGAAGATTGGCTCACAGGTAGATGTTAATTGGGAAATAAATCTTGCAATGTAATTCAATCGTCCCAAGAAACCTCTAACTTCCTTCTCAGTACGAGGAGCTGGCATCTCTCGTATAGCTTTCACTTTTGCAGGATCCACTTCAATACCTTTTCCACTGACAATGAAACCCAGGAGTTTACCAGATCTAACTCCAAAAGTACACTTGTTTGGGTTCAATCTCAACTTGTATTTCTTCAACCTCTCAAACAACTTATGCAGATGATCAAGATGTTGTTCTTCATTCTGGGACCTGGCTATCATATCATCCACATATACCTCTATCTCATGATGAATCATATCATGAAACAAAGCCACCATAGCACGCTGATATGTTGCCCCTGCATTCTTCAAACCAAATGGCATCACCTTATAACAAAAAGTGCCCCACTGTGTAACAAATGTTGTCTTCTCCATATCTTCGGGTGCCATCTTGATTTGATTGTAACCAGAGAAACCATCCATAAAAGAGAATACCTTATGCTGAGCAGTGTTGTCTACCAGAACATCAATATGAGGAAGTGGAAAGTCATCTTTGGGGATGGCCTTATTCAAATCCCTGTAGTCTATGCACATACGTACCTTACCATCTTTCTTAGGAACTGGTACCACATTTGCAACCCACTGAGGATAAGAAGTCACAGCTAAGAACCCTGCATCAAACTGTTTCATTACTTCTGCTTTGATCTTCTCTGAGATTTCAGGACGCATGCGACGAACCTTCTGCTTCTTTGGACGACAATCTTCTTTTACTGGTAAACGGTGAACCACAATGTCTGTATCCAACCCTGGCATATCTTCATAAGACCAAGCAAAGATCTCCACATAGTCACGTAACATCTGAATCAATCTGCTCTTGACACTATCCTCCAATTCAGCCCCTATCTTGACCTCTTTCCTGTTTTCTTCAGGTCCCAGATTCACAACTTCGACTGGCTCTTCATGTGGCTGTATAGCTTTCTCTTCTTGTTGTAATAACCTAGCAAGCTCTAGAGGTACTTCACAATCGTCCTCATTTCTGTCTTCAGTTTGATAGATCGGATTCTCGAAATTATAATTGGCAATAGTAGAACTGTTATCAATAGGATCCAAAGTGGATAAGGATCTGCATTTTAGTGACGTGGGTGTGTGTAAGAACACATAGCTGATAAAATAAAAATAAAAGAAAAGAAAGACAAGGAACACAATATTTACGAAAACGAAACGTCCACTGATTTTTATTGAATGAAGTATGCAAATGAAATGACATCCCGTAACAAGCACACCATTGTGCCCCGGGTAAGGCACAAGGCTTAAGAGTTCAATTGTTCAAGAAATTACAAACTTAAAAAGCAACAACACAGTAATAGTATTTACTCCTGACTAAAGGAGATAGGAATAACATCTTCAGCCTTCCAGTTATTGAGTCCAGCACCCACAGTAGGAAAAATCCAAGCATCCAAGTTGTAGTCTTCATCATAGTCACCCACAGCATTGATCTGGTCTTTAATAATCCCCTGATTGGTGATACGAACAGCACGAGCACGACGAACAGCCTTCTGGGACTCTGCAGTGAAACCCAAACCAAATTTGTCAGACTTGTACGGAATATCAGGAAGCTGACCCCAAATAGTACAACCACCTTCATCCACCACAGCTCTAGCATCTTTAAGGGAGGCCATTGTAGGAGGTACTCTTGTAACCACAAGAACTTTCTTGACAACAGGAGGAGCTTCATAATCATTAACAATCCAAGGAACCACTTCAAATGTCTGACACGGAGTTTCAACATATTCACCTTCCACTTCAAGATATTTAAAGGTGTTCACATGGCTAATCATATACCCTTCCTCTCCGTAGACAGTAACAACCTTCCCTTCTACTGGATATCTCAGCTTTTGATGTAAAGTGGAAGTTACAGCACCTGCCCTATGGATCCAGGGACGCCCAAGCAAACAAGAATACGATGGACGAATATCCATTACATAAAAGGTAGCATTGAAAACCTGAGAACCAACTTTGATTGGGAGATCAATTTCTCCATGCACCACTCTTCTCGAGCCATCAAAAGCCTTCACCACTATATTACTGGGCTTCAGCACAGCATCTTCAGGACTAAGCTTATTCAGAACTTCTTTGGGCAACACATTGTTGCACCCCAAAATTTGCCCTCACAATACAAGACTTTGTGTGCTAAGAAGGTTCACAAGGTTCACAAGCTTCACAATGTTTACAAGACCTTTTATGAGGTTCATGAAGTCTACAAGTTACTTTATGAGGTTCACAAGGTTCACAAGATTCACAATGCTTTCAAGACCTTCCATGAGGTTCATGAAGTCTACAAGTCACTTCATGAAGGTTCACAAGGTTCACAAGATTCACAATGCTTTCAAGACCTTTCATGAGGTTCATGAGGTCTACAAGTCACTTTATGAGGTTCACAAGTTTCACAAGGTTCACAATACCTCCCATGAGTATCACAAGACATTTTATGATGATTCACAAGGTTCACAAAGTTCACAATTGGTCAGAAGAGTTGACAATTCCCTCAGACAAGGCACCTCCTAAGCAGTGCATCCAAAACTAGGGTTTTGACTTTAATCAGGCTAAATGAACTTCCAAGACTTCAAGTGAGCCTCATGACATCTTATATGTGTGTAAGAACCCCCATGACAAATTTCAAGACTTTTCTCAGAAGTTTGCTCAGTCAAATGATCAGATAGGTCAAAATCAGTCAAAGTAGTTAAAAAGTCAAACTGAGGTCAACTGTGGTCAAACCAAAGTCAAACTTCATGATGTTTTGCCAACATCAAGTATATGAAGTAAAATTAATCATTTGATCAAGGGTTGATCATGATTCATCAAGGAGATTTCTGATCATCAAAAATCAGGAGTTTCTAAATTAGGGTTTTCTTAGTAAAAGTCAACTGAACTTTGACCAGCCATAACTTTCACATACTTCATCACCAAGTCTCCATCCAAATCTCATTTTTAAGGAAATTGAATTCTCTACAACTTTGTGTCTCACAAGCCAAGCCCAAAAATGCTTCATTTGGAAGGTATGAGCTAAGACATTATAGGTCCTTTTGAAAGTCAACAAAAAGTCAACAACTTCAAAAGGGCATAACTTGAGATTGGTAAATGATATGGACATGAAACCAGTGGGGTTGTTTAGAGGACTCTTTAAGCTTTCCAAAATGTCCAAGAACACTCTCATAGCATTAAAATTGAAGGATGTGTGCCCTTGCAAAGTTGGGAAATTTTGAGTTGGTTTATGATGAAAATGGAGGTCTAAAACCAATTTCTTCCAAATGGGCTTGCCAAATGATGACCCAATCCATACAATAACTTCATGCACGACCCAAGTCAATAAAAATCAGATTTTTTATTATTTTATTTTTATTTATTTTGATTTAATTCATTAAAAATCATTTTAAATAAAAATAAAATATGAAAATGAAAGATTTAAATTGGATCAAGCTTCTAGAAATTCATAAATTTGATTAGAATTGAAGTGGAAAGAAAATCATGAGGATTAGCCAAAAATAGCAAGTGTTCATACGAGAATATTTGATTTTTAAGGCATGATATTTTTGAATCTTTTCATATCAAATCTTCTACACAATGACCTAGTTTTTCAGCTTCATTTGATCATCCTATAAGTACATAACACAACCCTAATAACAAGCACGAATTTTGCAGCCTCCAAAAGCATTCTTGACATTCAAAAATCCATTGAAATTTCAATTTTCGGATTCACATTTAGAGGACAGTTAAAGGTATTTTAAAGACATAGAGATGATCCTTAGACTCTCAGGATGCTATTCATATGTTCATAAGCATCCATAACCCCATATCTAATGGAAACCGAAACTTCAAATGTCCATGGAAGACAAGATTTCGATTTCCTTCATATATGCATTTTCTATTGTTTTTTTTTATTGATTATGATTCATGATGTGTTATTGATTGTTTCTGGACATTTATTAGTGAGTTTTGGTGCAGGTATCACAAGTTGCCATGATTAGGGTTTGAACATCCGAATTAGGGTTATGAGATATAGGCTATTTAAATGATTTTTATTGACATATTTTAATTGTATGAATGGTTTTGAATATGTTGGCACAATCAATTTGGAAAAATCGTGTGGAAATTGAGCAATATGATATTCGTAGGTTTTCCTGTGAAACAGAATTCGCAGGTAATTCCCTAGCAATTTTCGCAGCTGGTTTCGCAGGTCCAGAGGAGGAAGACGAAGGCTGTTGGCGCGAAAAGAAAAATTTGAAATTTTAATTTATTTTATTATGTTTTGTTTGTGATAATGTTTCAGAAAGAACATGTGGCTCAGATGGTGAACGTGTATGTGTGAATGCTCTCTGGCCTGGGTTCGATTCCCGTTAGGCCGTTTTGTGTTTTTTTTTTGTTTTTTTCATGATTTTCGCAGGGTTATAATAAAAGCATGTTGTTGTGTATGGCTACCATCAGCGCGCAGTGGCTCAGACGGTTTTGGAAGCACCTTATCCAGGTAAAGGACCTGGGTTCAAATCCCAGGTCCTGTTTTTTTGTATATTGTTCATTTATTTTTCTAGTTACACTTGCTTTTCTTATTTTTTTAATTTTATCCAATATAAACAATTTCAAAAAAATAAATTTGTTATATTTTCTCAAAATCTCATCTTTTCAAAAATATGATAATTTATTTTTTTTCTCTCAAATTCTTTTATATTTGTTAATATGTATATATCTATTTAATTAATAAATTAGTATTATAAATTAAAATTATAAACTTTAATATTTTTCTAACCCTAATATTTGACAAACCCTAATTCATTTTTCTAAGCAATTAAAAAAAATTTAATTCTATTTTGTGATTTTTGTAAATATAATTATCATGTACATATTTTATTTAATATAATTAAATTTTGTAAATACAATTGTAATTAATCCTATTTTATATAAATATCCTATCATTGTTTATAATTAAATATATATGTAAATATTTTTTATTATATGTTTAAAAATTGCTAATTTAACTTTTAATTATAATTTACTTTTTCATAATATGTTAATAATTTATTTAATTTGTTTATAATTCTAAATTCCATAATAATTGATATAATTGTTTATAATTTTTCTACTAATCATTAAAATTTTGTTTATTATAATATATTTGTTTATTTTTATTATTATTGTTATTACATGATTATCACTAACCCCATTTATTTTTAAATTGTGATTATTATTATTATTTTCACTAACCCCTATTATAATTATTATTGCTTATTTATTTATTCTTGCTATTTAAATTGCTTTGTTATTATTGTAACTGCTCCTGGATGTAATTTTTATAAGGTTTAAATTATTTATTTTTTATGCTATGGTTAGTAAAAATAGGGAGTGTAAACATGTATGATATTTAAAATTGAATTTAGATCATTTAAATTATAAGATAAATATAAATTAAACACTCACACACGTAAGTCGATCTTCGATCGCCATCTCACTTTCTAGGGTTGCCTCTCAATGTTGCCTAAATAAAAGGTCAAGTGGGGTGTATAAAGCAAAGTCCCTTAAAAGAAAAGTCATCTAATCCCTTCATAATCAAAGATCAAGTCCCTTAATGGTTGCCTTTCAATATGATCTTGTCCCTTTCGAATAATGATGACAGTCCCTTCAAAATGCTTAATACACCCTACAGTTGCCTTCACTAAACAGATGTCCCTCACTTGTCCCTCACATCCAAGGTAATGACTACCTATTCCTTAATAATAGGGATAGTCTTACCATTTAAAGGATAAAGAACAGAAAAGACTTAAACTTTAGGGTAGGTTCCTCATAGTTACTTGCTCACCATTTAAAAACCTTTCAAACATTTCACAATTTCAAACAATTTTCAAATACAAGTTTTTTACGCATCCGTACATGGATCATTATTAAACTCTCATGAAAATTTCTATTCACACACTTCACATTTTCAAAAACAATTCAAAGTGAGCTAAGTAACTAAGAGCCCATGGATAACCATGGATGTAAAGGGTGCTAACACCTTCCCTTTACATAACCTACCCCCCGGACCCAAAAATCTTTTAAAAAGGTCTTTCCTGTTCTTTTATGCCTTTCCTTTGGATAAAATAAAAGTCGGTGGCGACTCTTGCTATCCGCAACATAACTAAAGTCAGTTCTCCCACCGTGTTACAGAACTGGCGACTCTGCTGGGGATTTTTAATATTAAAGAGGGGTACCCTTAGGAATTAGATCACTTTAAATTGTTTGCCTTGTTTGCTTTACTTTACTTGTTGGGCTCTTATGTGTGAAAGGTCCTAAACCGGATCTAGTGTACCTTAGGTAAATGGCAATAGACCAAGGAAACTGTACGATGTATATCGATATGGTTGATCTGGTGGCCATAGTTAGTGTGACTTCTTGGTTGGTGCTTATGTTCCTTAAGTCAAGTTAAGGATAATATGAGGCTGCCATATGTTGTCAATGCACTAACTAACTTTTAGAACCCTAGTTATCCCATCTTGGCCTTTAGAAAGTAGTGAGGTAACCGGCTTTGGTGCAGACTGAAGTTGGTTGACACTCGATACTACGCTCATTGAGATTCTAAACTTGGAGGGTTTTGGTTGGCAAGTAAGTTGCCTTCTGAACAACCACCCTGGTGAAGGATCAATGATATTGAGATCCCTTAGAACCTGGTTACTTTTGTAGGACAGGATGAACCAACTAACTTCAGGGGAGGGTACTTACCTTTGAACCTCATGCAAGCCTTTAAACCTAGGGCTATGGTGTGACTTGTTTGTGTGTGCCACATGTTTGTGATTGAGCATAACATCATGACATCATCATGCATCATAAGCATAGCATTTTCACTAACCATTTCAAGGACCAAAGGATTTATCTTTTTTCTTTGTTGCAGGTCATGGCTTCTGCTCGTAGAAACACCATCAGGATCAACTTTGTGGGCATACCTGCTAAGCTTAAAGAGTTGGTTTCTCAGGTGTCTGATCATTCTCAGTTTATCAAGAGACATGGTCACCTATTGGATCTAGTCACCTCAGGGTTCAATGAAGACATGATGAGTGTTCTGTTTCAGTTCTTTGACCCTAAGCACCATTGCTTTACATTCCCTGACTATCAGCTGGTTCCTACAATGGAAGAGTTCTCTAAACTTCTGGGTATACCTGTTCTTGATCAAAGACCCTTCACAGGCTTGGAGAAGGAGCTTAAACCAGAAGTTATTGCTGCAGCTCTACATCTGAAGAAGTCTGACATTGTTCTAGAAACGAGAATCGGAGTCAAGGGTATTCTTGCTAAGGTGTTGATAGAGAAAGCTCAGTTGTTCTTGAAGGCCATGATCTATGATGCTTTTGAGGAGATCTTAGCCTTGATGATTTATGGCTTAGTATTGTTCCCCAATCCAGATCAGTTCATAGACGTTCATGCCATCAATATATTCCTGAGTCACAATCCAGTACCTACATTACTTGGAGACATCCTGCATTCTCTTCACACCCGTACTACAAGGTGTTGCACCCCAAAATTTGCCCTCACAATACAAGACTTTATGTTCTAAGAAGGTTCACAAGGTTCACAAGTTTCTCAACATTTCCATAACCTTTCATGAGGTTCATGAAGTCCACAAGTTACTTCTTGAAGGTTCACAAGGTTCACAAGCTCTCCGCCACTTCCATAACCTTTCATGAGATTCATGAAGTCTACAAGTTACTTCTTGAAGGTTCACAAGGTTCACAAGCTCTCCAACACTTCCATAACCTTTCATGAGATTCATGAAGTCTACAAGTCACTTCTTGAAGGTTCACAAGGTTCACAAGCTTCTCAACATTTACAAGACCTTTCAGGAAGTTCATGAAGTCTACAAGTTACTTTATGAGGGTTCACAAGGTTCACAAGATTCACAATGATTACAAAGCTCTCCTGAGGTTCATGAGGTCTACAAAGCCACTTCATGAGGTTCACAAGGTTCACAAGCTTCACAATACCTCCCATGAGGTTCACAAGACACTTTATGAAGATTCACAAGGTTCACAAAGTTCACAATTGGTCAAAGGAGTTGACAATTCCCTCAGACAATGCACCTCCTAAGCAGTGCATCCAAAACTAGGGTTTTGACTTTAATCAGGCTAAATGGACTTCCAATACTTCAAGTAAGCTTCATAACATCTTATATGTGTATAAGAACCCCTATGACAAGTTTCAAGACTTTTCTCAAAAGTTTGCTCAGTCAGATGATCAGATAAGTCAAAATCAGTCAATGCAGTTAAAAAGTCAGACTGAGGTCAACTGTGGTCAAACCAAAGTCAAACTTCATGATTTTTTGCCAACATCAAGTATATGAAGTAAAATTCATCATTTGATCAAGGGTTGATCATGATTCATCAAGGAGATTCCAGATCATCAATAATCAGGAGTTTCTAAATTAGGGTTTCCTCAGTAAAAGTCAACTGAACTTTGACCAGCCATAACTTTCACATACTTCATCACCAAGTCTCCATCCAAAGCTCATTTGGAAGGAAATTGAATTCTCTACAACTTTGATGTTGAAGGTTAAGCCCAAAAATGCTTCATTTGGAAGATATGATCTAAGACATTATAGGTCATTTCAAAAGTCAACAAAAAGTCAACAACTTCAAAAGGGCATAACTTGATATTGGTAAATGATATGGACCTGAAACCAATGGGGTTGTTTAGAGGACTCTTCAAGCTTTCCAAAAAGTCCAAGAACATCCTCATACCTTTAAAATTGAGGGAGATATGCCCTTGCAAAGTTGGGCAATTTTGTGATGGTTTATGTTGAAAATGGAGGCTTAGAAGTAATTCTTTCCAAATGGGCTGCCCAATTTATGACCCAATCCATGTCACAACATCATGCACGACCCAATGGTGAGAAATTCTGATTTTTATATTTTTATTTGATATTTATTTGAATTTTATTCATTTTAAATCAAATTAAATCAAAATAAAATCTAAAAATCAAAGTTTGGACATGATTCTTCTTTTAAAAATTAATCAATGCTGTTTAATATGATTTGATCTTGTCCAAATTCGTGCTAGACCAAATTAGAAGGCAAATATTTGATTTTTTCACACTTTAAGATCATGACATTCCTTCACCATGAAGTCTTCCCAAAAGCCCACAAATCCATCATCTTTTGACCTAAATTTGATCTCATATAAGTATGCAATAGAAACCAATGACAAGAGGACGAAATCCAGCAGCCACAAGTAAGTTCACAAAATCAAAAATCTTCCAAAAAACTCACTTTCGGTTTCTGATTTCCAGAGCTCCACAAGGTATTTTGAAGACATAGCAAGCTTCCTTGGACCCTTCTGATCATAAATCATCCCCCATATGCATCCCATATGCACCCAATTGCTTAACCCGAACTCACTTTGGCCTTGAACATATTTTTTTCGAATTCATTGATTTACCATGTTTAAATTGTTTTTGATTGTTGTATGATGTTTAGAATGGACCCTAGAACGATTCTGGGTGGTTCAATTGGATTTTCCTTGCAGGTACAAGAATCCACCATGATTAGGGTTTTCGGCCCTCTTTAGGGTTTCATGATTTCCTAATGATAAATGGATTTAAAAGACATAGGACGATTGCAAAACTCAGTAGCAATTCAATAATATAATCAATTTGGTAAAATTTTGTTGTTTGGATTGAGTTTGTGATTCGCAGGGATGAAGAACCCGTAGCAATATTCGCAGGAAAATTCAAGAGGAAATTCGCAGGAAATTTGAATGAAGAAGACGAAGTTTGGCGCGTCCCTGGGATTCAAATTTTCTTTTATATTATATAGATTTGTTTATATTTAATTTGTACAGGTTGGTGAATGGCCCAGTGGAAGGGAGCGTGTGTGTATTGGCAGCATGACCTGTGTTCGAATCCTGGTCATGGCAATTATTTTTGGTTTGTTTCATTTACATATTGAATATCATATATTATTATTATTTGGTGGTTTGTCATCAGGATTGGCTCTTCCAGCCGGGTGGTGAAGTGCACGTTTGAATGTATAAAGGTCCTGGGATCAAATCCCACCCCAGGCCTTTTGTTTTATTTATTTTTCTGGATTTACCAAGCAAGGCACAAAAGAAATTCTTCCTCCCTTATTGTTACCTGCGCCTGGCTGGCTTAGTGGTTGGTGTTTGTTGCTGGTAATCAGGAGGATATGGGATCAAATCCTGATCAGGTTAGTTCCTCTCTTTTTTTTTTGCAATATTTTCTATTTTTTATTATTTTGTTTAATTGTTAAAATTATGTGTATATAAATATAATTAAAATAATATTATCTATGTGTAATATAATTCAAATTCTATATTTCTTTTTTTTTTCTGAAAATTATTTTTGTAATCATGTAAATAAATTATAATATGTATATCAACTAAAATAATCTTATATTAAAAAAACCTAAAAAAGTTTCTAAATGAACTTTAATTAAACCTAATTTTATTTTCCAAATAATTTTTATTTTTCTAATATAGTTAGTATGTATATATTATAACTTTTTTTTTTGTAAATAAAATTAAATCTTATAAATATAAATATTTAATATAAAGTTTTTTTTTTATGATACTTAAAATTTATATAATGTCTAAATATTTTTTTAAAATAATTAAATTTTTGTAAATGATTAAATTTATAATTATGTTATGCTTAAATTTTTTTTATTTATTTTTTTTTTTTTTTTGGAATTAGACTTTATTTTAATATCATTATAATATTGTTTCCATTTATTTTAATTATTGTTACTAACTAAATTATTATGTACTATTATATTATATTTTATTATTCTAACCTTGTTTATTATTTCTAATTGTTCTTATTATTATTTTTACTAACCATACTATTTATTTTGTTTTGTTAATTTTACATTATTATTAATTCATTAATTATTATTTTTATGCTTATTATCTCACTAACTTTATAATTTTTACTAACCTTTCTTATTTTATTACTAACTCTTTTTCTTGCTTATTATTATTATCACTAACCCCTTATTATTTATATTTTATTATTTATTGCTTATTTATATTTTATTTATTTTGCTATTTAATTATTTTGCTTAATATTTACTTGTTATTATAATTTTGTAATTGCTTCCGGGATGTAAATTTTATAATTATTATTGTTGCTATGGTTAGTAATTAGGGAGTGTTAATATGTGTTTTATCTAAAATAAATTAGATCACTTTAATATAAGATAATTAAATTAAACACTCACACACACGTAAGTCGATTTTAATCGTCGTCTCACTTCCTAAGGTTATCCCTCAAGTTGCCTACGAATAATGGTCAAGTGGGGTGTATAAAGCAAGTCCCTTCAAAAGATAAATCATCAAGTCCCTCATGGTTGCCTATACGAATCGAGTCCCTTTCGAAAAATGATGATAGTCCCTCATATGTGCTTAATACACCCCACAGTTGCCTTCATAATCAGAATGTCCCTCACATGTCCCTAACATCCAAGGTAATGACTACCTACTCCTTAATAGTAGGGATAGTCTTACCAAGGAAAGGAAAAAGAACAAGAAAGACTTTAAATTCTAGGGTAGGTTCCTCTTATGTACTTGCTCACTTCAAAAACTTTTCAAACTCATCACAATTTCCAACAAATTTTCAAACAAGTTTTTACACATCCGTACATGGATTATTTATTAACTATTCTGAAAATTTTCTTATTCACACACTACACTTTCAAAAACAATTTAAAGTGAGCTTAAGTACCTAAGAGCCCATGGATAACCATGGATGAAAAGGGTGCTAATACCTTCCCTTTTCATAACCTACCCCCCGGACCCAAAATATTCTCTTAAGGTCTTTCCTGTTCTTTTATAACCTTTCCTTTTGGATAAAATAAAAGTCGGTGGCGACTCTTGCTATCCGCAACATTACTTAAAGTCAGTTCTCCCACCGTGTTACAGAACTGGCGACTCTGCTGGGGATTTAATATTAAAGAGGGGTACCCTTAGGAATTAGATCACTTTAAAATTGTTTGCCTTGTTTGCTTTATACTTACTTGTTGGGCTCTTATGTGTGAAAGATCCTAACCCGGATCTAGTGTACCTTAGGTAAATGGTAATAGACCAAGGAAACTGTACGGCGTATACCGATATGGTTGATCTGGTGGCCATAGTTAGTGTGACTTCTTGGTTGGTGCTTATGTTCCTTAAGTCAAGTTGAGGATAATATGAGGCTGCCATATGTTGTCAATACACTAACTGGCTTTTAGAACCCTAGTTATCCCATCTTGGCCTTTAGAAAGTAGTGAGATAGCCGGCTTTGGTGAAGACTGAAGTTGGTTGATACTCGATACTACACTCATTGAGATCCTAAACTTGGAGGGTTTTGGTTGGCAAGTAAGTTGCCTACTAAACAACCACCCTTGTGAAGGATCAATGATATTGAGATCCCTTAGAACCCGGTTACTTTTGTAGGACAGGATGAACCATCTAACTTCAGGGGAGGGTACTTACCTTAAACCTCATGCAAGCCTTTAAACCTAGGGCTATGGTGTGACTTGTTTGTGTGTGCCACATGTTGGTGATTGAACATAACATCATGAGCATATCATTTTCCCTAACCATTTCAAGGACCAAGGGATTTATCTTTGTTCTTTGTTTCAGGTCATGGCTTCTGCTCGTAGAAACACCATCAGGATCAACTTTGTGGGAATACCTCCCAAGCTTAAAGAGTTGGTTTCTCAAGTGTCTGATCACTCCCGGTTCATCAAGAGACATGGTCACCTATTGGATCTAGTCACTTCAGGATTCAATGAAGACATGATGAGTGTCCTGTTCCAGTTCTTTGACCCTAAGCACCATTGCTTTACATTTCCTGACTATCAGCTGGTTCCAACCATGGAGGAGTTCTCTAAACTTCTGGGCCTACCTGTTCTTGATCAAAGACCCTTCACAGGTTTGGAGAAAGAGCTTAAACCAGAGATTATTGCTGCAGCCCTACATCTGAAGAAGTCTGACATTGTTCTAGAGACGAGAAGTGGAGTTAAGGGTATTCTTGCCAAGGTATTAATGGATAAAGCTCAAATGTTCTTGAAGGCCATGAGCTATGATGCTTTTGAGGAGATCTTAGCCTTGCTGATATATGGCTTAGTATTGTTCCCCAATCCAGATCAGTTCATAGATGTTCATGCCATCAACATTTTCCTGAGTCACAATCCAGTGCCCACATTGCTTGGAGACATCCTACATTCTCTTCACACCCGTACTACAAGGGCAAGAGGAACTTTGATGTGCTGCATACCTTTATTATCCAGGTGGTTTATTTCTCACCTTCCTCGCTCAGTAATGAAGAATGAGCAAGGGTTCAGATGGTCCAAGAGGATCATGTCACTTTCTCACTCAGATATCCATTGGTGCTCCAGATCTATGGAGAATGTCACCATCATTGACCGTTGTGGGGAGTTTCCTAATGTGCCACTTCTAGGCATAAGAGGAGGCATCACCTACAACCCATCTCTAGCTTTACGACAGTTTGGTTACGCCCGAAGTGATGGTCCACATGACATGTTGATTCAGGGCATTGTGTTTGATTACGACAACGATCTTCAGGGTTACCGTCAGAGATTCATACGAGCTTGGGGAAAGGTAAACAGGGTTGACAGCAAGACACTGGAGCCTAAGTACACTATTCCTATGGAGGCTTATCTTAGATGGATACGATCTCGTGCTCAGACACTCATGATGCCATATCCTGCCGTCCTACCAGTTACCATGGAACCTGTTGCTGAAGGAGACATAGCTTATACCATCCTTCACCCAGACATGCCTACTGATAAGGAAGACTTGCAGAGATCATGGATCCAACTGAAGGAGCAAAGGGATACTTTCGAGGCTCATTACAAAGCAAGCCAAGCAAAAATCCTAGAGCTAACAAAGCAACTTCATGAGGAACGAAACCTCAATTCATACCTCAACATAAAGAGGAAACGTCCATGGGAGACTTAAAACCCCATCTTTTGTACTTATTTTATTTCATTTCATTGATGTACGCCTAAAAGGAAAAACAAAGTTATTACTAATAAAAGTTACTTTCTTGTTTGTTTAAGCAAATTTAAATCCTGCGGTCTTTGAAAACATTGCATATGCATTCCCATATCATTTCATTGCATCACAGGTTTATAATTGTGCACAGGTTTCTCATCTTCTCGCTGTTTATTTCAGCAATGGCTCTTGAACAATCAGTTAAGGATCTCCAGGCACAAAATGCACAATTCCAAGAGCTGATCTTGAACCTGTCCAAGGGGCAAGATGAATTGAAGACACTGCTGGCTAAGAAGAAGAATCCTGAGGACAAAAAGGATGATCAACTAAAACAACTACAAGCTGAGATGACAGGAATGAGGATCCAGATGAATGGCCAAATGGCTCTTATCCAAAGTTTAGCTCAGGGGCAAGAAGAGCTAAGGACCCTTATCCACAAACTTCAAAGTAATAGAGTCAGGGATCTAATTGTCAGTGAACCTCCATTAAAACAAGCTGATTTGGTTGAAAGGAGGATGAGGATAAAAGAGGGTAAGAGACAGGTTGCCATTGATTGTTCTTCTGTTGAAAGACCTGATAAGGTTAATCCACCTCAACACAAGGGATGTAGAAGACAGTTTATCAAGTTCAGCACTCCAATGTCACAAGTTCTGCAATGCTTGTTGGAGATGAAACTAGTTTCCTTGAAAAATTCTCCTCAAAATCCTAAAACCTCTTCTCCTCGCTATAATCCCAAGGCAAGGTGTGAGTATCACTCCAACAGTCCTGGACATGATACTAACAACTGCTGGATGTTGAAGAATAAGATTCAAGACCTAATTGACGAAGGAATACTCGAGGTTACTCCAGAAGGTCAAGTTGAATTTTACTATCGTCCATCAAACACCGAAGCTGCAAGACAAGTAGCCCAAAGTAACAAAAAAGGAAGAATACCTATGCCTGTTGAGATATGGGGCACCTTGGGGCATCCAAGTGGTAAATTTGATTTCGTGGTGAAGTATACTGCTCCTCAAAGTTCACAGATTGCAATTGAGGACATTCAGCCAACTGGATGGGACAACATTTGAATTTTCATTTGTAATTTCTTTTATTTGTTTGAACACTTACTATTATGTTAAACTTTTGTCTTCTTTAATGCATTGCATATGTTTGTCTTGAATTAATCCATTCGTTCCACTATATTTTGAATTATGCTTCTTATTTCTATCTTGTGATATTTAACTCCTGATAAAGCTATAAGCCTGTAGAGGGAGGATGACGAAAACAATACCATAATCTTATGCAGTATGCTTTTGAACAGACTATGCTGACGATGTACAGGCATTGTTTCAATTCCTAAACAGTGGAGATATAAGGAAGTTAATCCCTAGTCAACCCTTTTGAGCCTATGAAGCAGGATTTTTTATTCTCGCACAAATTAAAACCCTTATTCATAACATGGGGCAGGGTAGTTACTCAGTTAACTCAAATATGCCATTTATATGTGTTGTACACAATGAATGATGGTTCACTGTAATCATTAAACCTAATAGTCAATATCTAGCAAAAGAAAAGCTCACTAAGTCAAAACCTATGAAGGAGACTTAGTAAAACATCAAGACATCCCGCTGACTGTAACCTTGAAATAAGCAGTTCAGGCAAAAAGAAGGGATAATAAAGTCAAAAGAAAAAAAAGAGGTCACTATGAACCCTCAACAAAGAAAGATGGCTGAATGTTCAAATAAATTTTGGGTTTCTGAACCATCACAAATATCGGTGTTACAACTCCAAACTGCTATGGAACTTCAATGCATGAGTTAACTGAGCATAGGACTGAAGAACATCATGGAGATTGGGTTGGGTACAAATAAAATTTGAGCCTTTATCCTTTGTTTCTTAAACCATGAACCAGGCCACGTTACAACCCTTTAAAAGTCCTAACTGAAGCATGGTTAGTTCGAAAGCGTACTGCTGCAAAAAGGTATCCTGACTCCTTTAGGGCTTGTCATAAAATTTGAGTTAATATCACAGTTTTCCCAAAAAAAAAAAAAGTTTTTCTAAAATAACTTGTTTCAAAACTTCAAGACAGACATAAGCATTGCATTTTTTTTAATATATTTGTTTGCATATACCTAAGTGTTTGACAAATGGAGAAGCTTACAGGATGAATGTTCAATGAACCAAAGTCCTTCCGATAAACAAAGTTGCTTCCTGGATCAAAGTCCATGTATACAAAGGGGCATAGTCATGACCTCCCAATCAAGGGGGCAGGCCATGATACTTCCTAACTCATTTGGGGAAATCAGGACAAGATTCAACTATGTTTAAGCAGCCAGAGGCAGATCTCCTCATCTATCTGAAATGCCAAGGGCATAGTCACTGTTTCCCAGTCAAGAGGCATACCAAGTTACTGTTCAATTCAGTTGGGGCAATTAGGTCCAGACTCATCTGTGCTTAATAGTCAGGGGCATTTTTCCTCATACAGTTGAATTACCAAAGGTGACATTACAGAGTTCACAATGCCAGGGGCATTTTTCCTCATACAGTTAAATTACCAAAGGTGACATTACAGAGTTCACAATGCCAGGGGCATATGCTTATGGGGCATTCTGCTTGTTTCTCTTGAGATAGCTCATTACAGATACTTCCATTATGGGACAATTCATCCTCAACCAAGGGGCAATGCTTTCTCTTCAAATCTAATACCTGGAGTGTATATGGTCCATTACAGTTTGAAGACACATTCCTCTCATTGTATTACCTTGATATTGGATTCTTAGCTGAAACCATGATGGAAATTAGTTGTCTACGCCAGTAGTATCAGATGGCGTCAATATCATGTATTCAGATCCAGCTGTGAGGATTTCTGGAAAGGTACTCAGGAAAGTTAAAGAATTTCAGGAGCCATAGATCCAATTGGTTATACACTCTCGAAGTTGAAGCGATTCTGTTTTCAAGTTCAGCTTTACTTTTCCCTCTGAATCCAGATTTACTTTTACCCTAAGCGAAACGTCCATTGGTTGTGTTTAATAAATGCATGAAAATGCAGTAATAGTATTTACTAAGGACGAACGAGGGAAGGATTTCAACGAAGCTTCGCCGGCTCATCTTTACAAATCAGTTACAAACCCTCGGTAGGACGAATCCATCTTTATAAAGTCTTATCTCCCCTGGAATTTATATCCATCTCTTTTATCCTCATACGGATATTCGGGAATTTACTTTCCAATAAGGGTACGACAAACGAAGACGGGATGCTATCTCTACCCTACCATCAAACGAAGACGAAGGTTATATATACCCTACTATCCCCAGCATACGGGAAGTTATCTATACCCTGTTATCCCCAGCAGACAGAGGGCTATATATTCTACAGCAACGAATCGGGATTTATTTTCCCTGGCCAGCAGTTGTTATACGAAGATATCCAGATGCTTCCGGCCGTATCATATCATACATGCATACATAAAGCATAAACTAATGTTATTATACAGAATGCTGCCTTGTTTTCAGGTTAATTATCCAACAAACAAATGATCTTTGGGACTGCTTTATTGTAACCTCAGGGTTACTTTATCCTCCTGATAAGCTTCTTATTACGTTGGGACTGCTTTATTGTAACCTCAGGGTTACTTTATCCTCCTGATGAGCTTCTTATTATTTTGGGACTGCTTTATTGTAACCTCAGGGTTACTTTATCCTCCTGATAAGCTTATTATTACGTTGGGACTGCTTTATTGTAACCTCAGGGTTACTTTATCCTCCTGATAAGCTTCTTATTACTTTGGGACTGCTTTATTGTTACCTCAGGGTTACTTTATCCTCCTGATAAATTCTCATGACTTCAAGACTGCTTTAGAGCTATTGATTGCTCTATCCTCCTAAGGTCATATTACTACTTCAAGACTGCTTTAGAGCTATTGATTGCTCTATCCTCCTGAGGTCATATCACTACTTCAAGACTGCTTTAGAGCTATTGATTGCTCTATCCTCCTGAGGTCATATTATTATTTCAAGACTGCTTTAGAGTTATCATTATTGATGGCTCTATCCTCCTGAAATCACATTATTATTTCAAGACTGCTTTAGAGTTATCATTATTAATGGCTCTATCCTCCTGAAATTATCACTTCAAGACTGCTTTAGAGCTATTGATTGCTCTATCCTCCTGAGGTCATATTACTACTTCAAGAATGCTTTAGAGCTATTGATTGCTCTATCCTCCTGAGGTCAGATTTACTACTTCAAGACTGCTTTAGAGTTATCATTATTGATTGCTCTATCCTCCTGAAGACACATCACATTATTATTTCAAGACTGCTTTAGAGTTATCATTATTGATTGCTCTATCCTCCTGAAGACACATCACATTATTATTTCAAGACTGCTTTAGAGTTATCATTATTAATGGCTCTATCCTCCTGAAATTATTACTTCAAGACTGCTTTAGAGCTATTGATTGCTCTATCCTCCTGAGGTCATATTATCACTTCAAGACTGCTTTAGAGCTATTGATTGCTCTATCCTCCTGAGGTCATATTACTACTTCAAGACTGCTTTAGAGCTATTGATTTCTCTATCCTCCTGAGGTCAGATTTACTACTTCAAGACTGCTTTAGGGTTATCATTATTGATTGCTCTATCCTCATGAAGACATGCTGTTACATCAATATTACTCCAGACTCCTGACAGCTCTCATTATACTGCTGAAGAACTTTCCCCTAGTGGCATCTTTAAGCCCACTCAATCATGTTCAACCAACCATCAATATCACTCTAGGCACTGGTGAGTGCAAATTTTTGGGCTTTTGTGTTCAATCCCCTTCAACCTTCCAGGTTACGACTGGCAAATATACCAATCTAACCCCTCAGGTTTCAGAAAATTGAACAGGGGCAGCTGTTGCACCCCAAAATTTGCCCTCACAATACAAGACTTTATGTTCTAAGAAGGTTCACAAGGTTCACAAGTTTCTCAACATTTCCATAACCTTTCATGAGGTTCATGAAGTCCACAAGTTACTTCTTGAAGGTTCACAAGGTTCACAAGCTCTCCGCCACTTCCATAACCTTTCATGAGATTCATGAAGTCTACAAGTTACTTCTTGAAGGTTCACAAGGTTCACAAGCTCTCCAACACTTCCATAACCTTTCATGAGATTCATGAAGTCTACAAGTCACTTCTTGAAGGTTCACAAGGTTCACAAGCTTCTCAACATTTACAAGACCTTTCAGGAAGTTCATGAAGTCTACAAGTTACTTTATGAGGGTTCACAAGGTTCACAAGATTCACAATGATTACAAAGCTCTCCTGAGGTTCATGAGGTCTACAAAGCCACTTCATGAGGTTCACAAGGTTCACAAGCTTCACAATACCTCCCATGAGGTTCACAAGACACTTTATGAAGATTCACAAGGTTCACAAAGTTCACAATTGGTCAAAGGAGTTGACAATTCCCTCAGACAATGCACCTCCTAAGCAGTGCATCCAAAACTAGGGTTTTGACTTTAATCAGGCTAAATGGACTTCCAATACTTCAAGTAAGCTTCATAACATCTTATATGTGTATAAGAACCCCTATGACAAGTTTCAAGACTTTTCTCAAAAGTTTGCTCAGTCAGATGATCAGATAAGTCAAAATCAGTCAATGCAGTTAAAAAGTCAGACTGAGGTCAACTGTGGTCAAACCAAAGTCAAACTTCATGATTTTTTGCCAACATCAAGTATATGAAGTAAAATTCATCATTTGATCAAGGGTTGATCATGATTCATCAAGGAGATTCCAGATCATCAATAATCAGGAGTTTCTAAATTAGGGTTTCCTCAGTAAAAGTCAACTGAACTTTGACCAGCCATAACTTTCACATACTTCATCACCAAGTCTCCATCCAAAGCTCATTTGGAAGGAAATTGAATTCTCTACAACTTTGATGTTGAAGGTTAAGCCCAAAAATGCTTCATTTGGAAGATATGATCTAAGACATTATAGGTCATTTCAAAAGTCAACAAAAAGTCAACAACTTCAAAAGGGCATAACTTGATATTGGTAAATGATATGGACCTGAAACCAATGGGGTTGTTTAGAGGACTCTTCAAGCTTTCCAAAAAGTCCAAGAACATCCTCATACCTTTAAAATTGAGGGAGATATGCCCTTGCAAAGTTGGGCAATTTTGTGATGGTTTATGTTGAAAATGGAGGCTTAGAAGTAATTCTTTCCAAATGGGCTGCCCAATTTATGACCCAATCCATGTCACAACATCATGCACGACCCAATGGTGAGAAATTCTGATTTTTATATTTTTATTTGATATTTATTTGAATTTTATTCATTTTAAATCAAATTAAATCAAAATAAAATCTAAAAATCAAAGTTTGGACATGATTCTTCTTTTAAAAATTAATCAATGCTGTTTAATATGATTTGATCTTGTCCAAATTCGTGCTAGACCAAATTAGAAGGCAAATATTTGATTTTTTCACACTTTAAGATCATGACATTCCTTCACCATGAAGTCTTCCCAAAAGCCCACAAATCCATCATCTTTTGACCTAAATTTGATCTCATATAAGTATGCAATAGAAACCAATGACAAGAGGACGAAATCCAGCAGCCACAAGTAAGTTCACAAAATCAAAAATCTTCCAAAAAACTCACTTTCGGTTTCTGATTTCCAGAGCTCCACAAGGTATTTTGAAGACATAGCAAGCTTCCTTGGACCCTTCTGATCATAAATCATCCCCCATATGCATCCCATATGCACCCAATTGCTTAACCCGAACTCACTTTGGCCTTGAACATATTTTTTTCGAATTCATTGATTTACCATGTTTAAATTGTTTTTGATTGTTGTATGATGTTTAGAATGGACCCTAGAACGATTCTGGGTGGTTCAATTGGATTTTCCTTGCAGGTACAAGAATCCACCATGATTAGGGTTTTCGGCCCTCTTTAGGGTTTCATGATTTCCTAATGATAAATGGATTTAAAAGACATAGGACGATTGCAAAACTCAGTAGCAATTCAATAATATAATCAATTTGGTAAAATTTTGTTGTTTGGATTGAGTTTGTGATTCGCAGGGATGAAGAACCCGTAGCAATATTCGCAGGAAAATTCAAGAGGAAATTCGCAGGAAATTTGAATGAAGAAGACGAAGTTTGGCGCGTCCCTGGGATTCAAATTTTCTTTTATATTATATAGATTTGTTTATATTTAATTTGTACAGGTTGGTGAATGGCCCAGTGGAAGGGAGCGTGTGTGTATTGGCAGCATGACCTGTGTTCGAATCCTGGTCATGGCAATTATTTTTGGTTTGTTTCATTTACATATTGAATATCATATATTATTATTATTTGGTGGTTTGTCATCAGGATTGGCTCTTCCAGCCGGGTGGTGAAGTGCACGTTTGAATGTATAAAGGTCCTGGGATCAAATCCCACCCCAGGCCTTTTGTTTTATTTATTTTTCTGGATTTACCAAGCAAGGCACAAAAGAAATTCTTCCTCCCTTATTGTTACCTGCGCCTGGCTGGCTTAGTGGTTGGTGTTTGTTGCTGGTAATCAGGAGGATATGGGATCAAATCCTGATCAGGTTAGTTCCTCTCTTTTTTTTTTGCAATATTTTCTATTTTTTATTATTTTGTTTAATTGTTAAAATTATGTGTATATAAATATAATTAAAATAATATTATCTATGTGTAATATAATTCAAATTCTATATTTCTTTTTTTTTCTGAAAATTATTTTTGTAATCATGTAAATAAATTATAATATGTATATCAACTAAAATAATCTTATATTAAAAAAACCTAAAAAAGTTTCTAAATGAACTTTAATTAAACCTAATTTTATTTTCCAAATAATTTTTATTTTTCTAATATAGTTAGTATGTATATATTATAACTTTTTTTTTTGTAAATAAAATTAAATCTTATAAATATAAATATTTAATATAAAGTTTTTTTTTTATGATACTTAAAATTTATATAATGTCTAAATATTTTTTTAAAATAATTAAATTTTTGTAAATGATTAAATTTATAATTATGTTATGCTTAAATTTTTTTTATTTATTTTTTTTTTTTTTTTTGGAATTAGACTTTATTTTAATATCATTATAATATTGTTTCCATTTATTTTAATTATTGTTACTAACTAAATTATTATGTACTATTATATTATATTTTATTATTCTAACCTTGTTTATTATTTCTAATTGTTCTTATTATTATTTTTACTAACCATACTATTTATTTTGTTTTGTTAATTTTACATTATTATTAATTCATTAATTATTATTTTTATGCTTATTATCTCACTAACTTTATAATTTTTACTAACCTTTCTTATTTTATTACTAACTCTTTTTCTTGCTTATTATTATTATCACTAACCCCTTATTATTTATATTTTATTATTTATTGCTTATTTATATTTTATTTATTTTGCTATTTAATTATTTTGCTTAATATTTACTTGTTATTATAATTTTGTAATTGCTTCCGGGATGTAAATTTTATAATTATTATTGTTGCTATGGTTAGTAATTAGGGAGTGTTAATATGTGTTTTATCTAAAATAAATTAGATCACTTTAATATAAGATAATTAAATTAAACACTCACACACACGTAAGTCGATTTTAATCGCCGTCTCACTTCCTAAGATTATCCCTCAAGTTGCCTACGAATAATGGTCAAGTGGGGTGTATAAAGCAAGTCCCTTCAAAAGATAAATCATCAAGTCCCTCATGGTTGCCTATACGAATCGAGTCCCTTTCGAAAAATGATGATAGTCCCTCATATGTGCTTAATACACCCCACAGTTGCCTTCATAATCAGAATGTCCCTCACATGTCCCTAACATCCAAGGTAATGACTACCTACTCCTTAATAGTAGGGATAGTCTTACCAAGGAAAGGAAAAAGAACAAGAAAGACTTTAAATTCTAGGGTAGGTTCCTCTTATGTACTTGCTCACTTCAAAAACTTTTCAAACTCATCACAATTTCCAACAAATTTTCAAACAAGTTTTTACACATCCGTACATGGATTATTTATTAACTATTCTGAAAATTTTCTTATTCACACACTACACTTTCAAAAACAATTTAAAGTGAGCTTAAGTACCTAAGAGCCCATGGATAACCATGGATGAAAAGGGTGCTAATACCTTCCCTTTTCATAACCTACCCCCCGGACCCAAAATATTCTCTTAAGGTCTTTCCTGTTCTTTTATAACCTTTCCTTTTGGATAAAATAAAAGTCGGTGGCGACTCTTGCTATCCGCAACATTACTTAAAGTCAGTTCTCCCACCGTGTTACACAAGGGCAAGAGGAACTTTGATGTGCTGCATACCTTTGCTTTCTAGGTGGTTTATTTCTCACCTTCCTCGCTCAGTAATGAAGAATGAGCAAGGGTTCAGATGGTCCAAAAGGATCATGTCACTTTCTCACTCAGATATCCATTGGTGCTCCAGATCTATGGAAAATGTCATCATCATTGACCGTTGTGGGGATTTTCCTAATGTGCCACTTCTAGGCATAAGAGGAGGCATCACCTACAACCCCTCTTTAGCTTTACGACAGTTTGGTTATGCTCGGAGTGATGGTCCACATGACATGTTGATTCAGGGCATTGTGTTTGATTACGACAACGATCTTCAAGGGTACCGTCAGAGATTCATACGAGCATGGGGAAAAGTAAACAGGGTTGAAAGCAAGACACTGGAACCTAAGTACACTATTCCTATGGAGGCTTATCTCAGATGGGTGCGATCTCGTGCTCAGACTCTCATGATGCCATATCCTGCTGTCCTGCCAGTTACCATGGAACCTGTTGCTGAAGGAGACACTGCTTATACCATCCTTCACCCAGACATGCCTACTGACATGGAAGACTTACAGAGATCCTGGATTCAGTTGAAGGAGCAAAGGGATACTTTCGAGGCTCATTACAAAGCAAGCCAAGAAAGAATCCTGGAACTAACAAAGCAACTTCATGAGGAACGGAATCTCAACTCATACCTCAACACAAAGAGGAAACGTCCATGGGAGACTTAAAACCCCATCTTTTGTATTTATTTCATTTCATTTTTGTAAGCCCGAGAGGCAAAACAAATTTATTACTAATAAAAGTTTACCTTCTTCTTTGTTTAAGCAAATTTAAATCCTGCGGTCCTTGAAAACATTGCATATGCATTCACATATCATTTCATTGCATCACAGGTTTATATTTGTGCACAGGTTTCTCATCTTCTCGCTGTTTATTTCAGCAATGGCTCTTGAACAATCAGTTAAGGATCTCCAAGCACAAAATGCACAGTTCCAAGAGCTGATCTTGAACCTGTCCAAGGGGCAGGATGAATTGAAGACACTGCTGGCCAAAAAGACCAAGAAGACTAGAAGGTCAGCTGGTTTGATCAACATGGGAAGAAGGTTCAAAGGTCTTGCCAAGACCAAAGAACCAGTTGAAGACTATGAATCTAAGGAATCTGAAAAAGAGGGAGGCAGTCTCCACAACCCTATGGGGGACTCTGATTCTGAGGCTAATTACTATCATGAGCCTAATGAAGACAAATTCAAGATGCTGGTGGATAGGATGGATGCCATGGAGTTGCAGAAGTCATCTGGGCTGGATTTTGAGGATTTGAGCTTGATATTTGGGGTAGTCATACCCATTGGTTTCAAGGTTCCTACCTTTGTTGTTTATGATGGGGTCTCTTGTCCCAAGCTGCATTTAAGGTCTTATGTCAGAAGAATTCAACCTCACACTGCTGATAAGAAATTGTGGATCCATTTTTTTCAAGAGAGCTTATCTGGAGCTCAATTGGAGTGGTATTATCAATTGGAGAGTGTCAACATCAAGGATTGGAATGATCTTGCTGAAGCTTTCTATAAGCAGTATCAATACAATGCTGATTTAGCTCCCACTCGCGTGCAGCTTCAGAGCATGTCTATGGGTGCTAAAGAAAGTTTCAAAGAGTATGCTCAGAAGTGGAGAGATTTAGCTGGAAGAGTTCAACCCCCCTTAACTGACAGGGAATTGGTTGATATGTTCATGTGTACGCTGAATGGCCCGTTTTACAGTCATCTCATTGGAAGCTCATCATCTGGCTTCACTGAGTTGATAATGACAGGAGAGCGAGTGGAAATGGTATAAAGAATGGCAAGATCCAAGTGGGTACTTCTTCATCAGGTACTGCAAAGAAGCCTCCCACTGGGAAGAAAGAATCCAATGCTGTTTATGGTCAGCCTGATCGTAACAGAAGGCATCAGTCTGTTAGTGCAGTTCATATTTCAAATCCAACTCCTGCAACAACAGAGCAGCCACAAGGCAACCAACAGAGGGCTAGAAGGCAGTTCACGAAGATCAACATGTCAATGGCTCAGGCATTGCAACACTTGTTGAAAGCTGAACTTATTACTTTGAAAGAGGCTCCTCAGAATCCTAATGTTACCTCTCCCAGGTACAATCCCAATGCACGGTGTGCATACCATTCAAACTGTCAGGGACATGATACTAATAATTGCTAGGTCTTGAAGAACAAAATTCAAGATATGATTGATGCTAGAGAGATTGAGTTTGATCCTCCGGGTACTCCAAATGTGATTACTGCTCCAATGCCAAACCACGAGAAGACTGTCAATGCCATTGATGAAGATTTACATATTCATTCAGTTGCAGAGTTGACCACACCGTTGTCTGTCACCAGAGAGAAGTTAGTACAAGTTGGGTTCTTTCCGGGTTGTCGTGAAGATTGTGTTTATTGTGAGTATAATCCAGATAAGTGTTGGAGGTTGAAGGACGGAATTCAACGTCTCATGAATAATTACACCATAGTGTTTGAAAGGAGACCACCTTCCGTGGAAAGTATGGTAGATCATATTACGCAAGGTAAGAAGACTGAAGAGGTTGACATGGTTGATAAAGTACCGGTAAGGATCACTTCAAAGGGACCTATTAAAATCACCCATCAGGGGCCAATCAAGATTACTGCTGAAGGTCCTGTGAGAGTTGTTGATGAAGCCAGAGTGGCTCCTATGGTCATTACCACTCCAGGTCCTATTCCGTATACGTCTGATAAAGCTGTGCCTTGGCATTATGGATCTGATGTTTACATCCATGGTGTTAAGCAAGAGCCCTTAGCTTATGTGCCTGTTGATGTTGACAATATTGTTGGATCTAGTAAGATCACACGTAGTGGAAGAGTCTTCTCACCTCCAGTTACTTCCAAGAATGCAGCTACTCCTGCTGCTACCTCCACCACTGATGCTCGGGGTAAAGGTCCTGTTATTGAACCTGTATCTACTAATGTGCCAGCTGCTGATGATCTCTCTAAGCAGATGGAAGAAGTACTGAAAATCATTCGCAAGAGTGATTATGACATTGTTGATCAGTTAGGGCATACTCCCTCAAAGATTTCCATGTTGTCCTTGTTGTTGTGTTCTGAAGCTCATGCAAAAGCTTTGATCAAGTTTCTGAAGACTGCTCACGTACCCAATGCAATTTCTGTTGACCAGTTTGAGAATTGTGTTGCACACTTGACCTATGATAATGGGTTAGGATTTTCTAATGCTGATTTGACCCCTGCCAAGAGGGATCATAACAGGGCCTTGCATATCTCAATTGAATGCAGGGGAACTACCCTGTCACATGTATTGATAGACAATGGTTCCTCTCTGAATGTGTTGCCCAAGGAAGTCCTGAATAAGCTGAGTCCTGAAGATGTTGTGCTGAAGCCCAGCAATATTGTGGTGAAGGCTTTTGATGGTTCTAGAAGAGTAGTGCATGGGGAAATTGATCTTCCAATCAAAGTTGGCTCTCAGGTTTTTACTGCCACATTTTATGTGATGGATATTCTTCCTTCATACTCTTGTCTGCTTGGTCGTCCCTGGATCCATGGGGCAGGTGTTGTAACCTCTACATTACATCAGAAGCTAAGATATCCGGTGGAAGGAAAGGTTGTTACTGTCTATGGAGAAGAAGAATATTTTGTCAGCCATGTAAACACTTTCAAGTATCTGGAAATGGAAGGTGAATACATTGAGACTCCGTGTCAGACATTTGAAGTGGTTCCCTGGATTGTCAATGATTATGTAGCTCCTCCAGTTGCCAAGAAAGTTCCTGTAGTCACCAGAGTACCTCCAACAATGGCAATGGCCTCCCTCAATGATGCTAGAGCTGTGGTGGATGAAGGTGGTTGTACTATTTGGGGTCAGCTCCCCGATATCCCATACAAGTCTGACAAATTTGGTTTGGGTTTCACTGCAGAGTCCCAGAAGGTTGTTCGTCGTGCTCGTGCTATTCGTATCACCAATCAAGGGGTTATGAAGAACCAGATCAATGTTGTGGGTGACTATGATGAAGACTACAACCTGGATGCTTGGATTTTTCCTACTGTGGGTGCTGGACTCAATAATTGGAAAGCTGAAGATGTTATCCCTATCTCCTTTAGTCAGGAGTAAATACTATTACTGTGTTGTTGCTTTTAAGTTTGTAATTTCTTGAACAATTGAACTCTTAAGCCTTGTGCCTTACCCGGGGCACAATGGTGTGCTTGTTACGGGCTGTCATTTCATTTGCATACTTCATTCAATAAAATCAGTGGACGTTTTGTTTTCGTAAATATTGTGTTCCTTGTCTTTCTTTTCTTTTCTTTTTATTTTATCAGCTATGTGTTCTTACACACACCCACATCACTAAAATGCAGATCCTCATCCACTCTGGATCCTGTTGATAACAGTTCTACTATTGCCAATTATAATTTCGAGAATCCGATCTATCAAACTGAAGACGGAAATGAGGACGATTGTGAAGTACCTGTAGAGCTTGCTAGGTTATTACAACAAGAAGAGAAAGCTATACAGCCACATGAAGAGCCAGTCGAAGTTGTGAATCTGGGAACTGAAGAAAACAGGAGAGAGGTCAAGATAGGGGCTGATTTAGAGGATAGTGTCGAGAGCAGGTTGATTCAGATGTTACGTGACTATGTGGAGATCTTTGCTTGGTCTTATGAAGATATGCCAGGGTTGGATACAGACATTGTGGTTCATCGTTTACCAGTAAAAGAAGATTGTCGTCCAAAGAAGCAGAAGGTTCGTCGTATGCGTCCTGAGATGTCAGAAAAGATCAAAGCAGAGGTAATGAAACAGTTCAATGCAGGGTTCTTAGCTGTGACTTCTTATCCTCAGTGGGTTGCAAATGTGGTACCGGTTCCTAAGAAAGATGGTAAGGTACGTATGTGTGTGGACTACAGAGATTTGAACAAGGCTAGCCCCAAAGATGATTTTCCACTTCCTCATATTGATGTTCTGGTAGACAACACTGCTCAGCATAAGATATTCTCTTTTATGGACGGTTTCTCTGGTTACAATCAAATCAAGATGGCTCCTGAAGATATGGAGAAGACAACATTTGTTACACAGTGGGGCACCTTTTGCTATAAGGTGATGCCATTTGGTTTGAAGAATGCAGGGGCAACATATCAGCATGCTATGGTGGCTTTGTTTCATGATATGATTCATCATGAGATAGAGGTATATGTGGATGATATGATAGCCAGGTCCCAGAATGAAGAGCAACATCTTGATCATTTACATAAATTGTTTGAGAGGTTGAAGAAATACAAGTTGAGATTGAACCCAAACAAGTGTACTTTTGGAGTTAGATCTGGAAAGCTCCTAGGTTTCATTGTCAGTGGAAAAGGTATTGAAGTGGATCCTGCAAAAGTGAAAGCTATACGAGAGATGCCAGCTCCCCGTACTGAGAAGGAAGTTAGAGGTTTCTTGGGACGATTGAACTACATTGCAAGATTTATTTCCCAATTAACTGCCATCTGTGAGCCAATCTTCAAGTTGTTGAAGAAAGATCAGGTGATGGAATGGAATGATGAGTGCCAAATTGCCTTTGATGAAATCAAGAGATATCTGCTAGAACCTCCAATTTTGATGCCACCAGTTGATGGAAGACCCTTGATTATGTACTTAACAGTGTTAGACAATTCAATGGGGTGTGTGTTGGGGCAACATGACGAGTCTGGTCGAAAAGAGAAGGCAATATACTACCTTAGCAAAAAGTTTACCGACTGTGAAACAAGATACTCACTGCTCGAGAAAACTTGTTGCGCTTTGGCATGGGCTGCTCGCCGACTAAGACAGTATATGTTGACTCATACTACCTTGTTGATCTCAAAGATGGATCCAATCAAGTACATATTTGAGAAACCTGCTCTCTCCGGAAGAATTGCAAGATGGCAAATGATCTTGACAGAATATGACATACAGTATACCACTCAGAAGGCCATTAAGGGAAGTGTTGTAGCAGATCATTTGGCTCATCAAGCAGTAGATGATTACCAGTCAATGAGTTTTGAATTCCCTGATGAAGACATTATGATCATTACCAAAGAACCTGGACAATATGACGGACCTGAGCAAGGATCCCGATGGACTATGGTTTTTGATGGTGCCTCTAATGCACTTGGTAATGGTGCTGGTGTTGTGATTAGTTCCCCTGAAGGTTGTCATACCCCGATTACTGCCAGACTTTGTTTCTATTGTACCAATAACATGGCTGAGTATGAGGCATGTATCCTGGGTATTAAAGCTGCTATTGATATGAAGATTCAGTTCCTTGACGTGTATGGAGATTCAGCCCTGGTAGTTAGTCATATCAAAGGAGATTGGGATACCAAGCATGATAACCTCATTCCTTACAGAGAGCATGTGTTGTCTTTGATCCCACATTTTAAAGAGATTACCTTTGGACATATTCCACGGAGAGAGAATCAGTTGGCAGATGCATTAGCCACCATGGCATCTATGTTTGAGATCAGTTGGGATGATGAAGCTCCCAAAATTACTATTGATAGATTTGAGAAGCATGCATACTGCAATGAGATTGACACTAAAGGGGCAGAAGAGAAGCCTTGGTTCTATGAAGTAAAAAGATATCTTGAAGTTCAGGAATTCCCTGAAGGGGCATCTGTCAAAGATAGGAAGTTTCTGAGAAGATTCTCTGCTATGTTCTTTTTGAGTAATGGGATTCTGTACAAGCGCAATCATGATTCAACTATGCTTCGTTGTGTGGATAAGAAGGAAGCAACAAAGATTATGGAAGACATGCATGATGGGACCTTTGGCACCCATTCTAGTGGTCATACCATGGCAAAGAAGATTCTGAGAGCAGGTTACTATTGGTCTACCATGGAAGCTGATTGTTATCAACACTCCAGAACTTGTCACAAATGTCAAATCTATGCTGATAAAGTCCATGTACCTCCATCACCATTGAATGTGTTGACTGATCCTTTGCCCTTTGCCATGTGGGGCATTGATATGATTGGTGAGATCAAGCCTACTGCTTCTAATGGGCACCATTTCATCCTGGTTGCTATTGATTACTTCACGAAGTGGGTGGAGGCAGCTTCATTTGCATCTGTTACCAAGAATGTTGTGGCTCGATTCATTAAGAATAATCTCATATGTAGGTATGGCATCCCTAAAAGGATTATCATTGACAATGGCTCTAATCTGAACAACACTATGATTACTGATCTCTGCACGCAGTTCAAGATTAAGCATCATAACTCTTCTCCGTATCGTCCGAAGATGAATGGGGCAGTTGAAGCTGCTAATAAGAACATTAAGAAGATTGTAGAGAAGATGACTGTTACTTATAAGGATTGGCATGAGATGTTACCATTTGCTCTTCATGGTTATCGCACCACAATACGTACTTCAACAGGGGCAACCCCATTCTCCTTGGTCTATGGTATGGAAGCAGTTCTGCCCATTGAAGTTCAGATTCCCTCCTTAAGAATTATGAAGGATGCAGGCTTGGATGAAGATGAATGGATTCAGACTCGGCTTGACCAGATAAATTTGATTGATGAGAAGAGGTTAGCAGCAGTTTGTCATGGCCAGATGTACCAGAAACGAATGATCAAAGCTTTTAATAAGAAGGTTAAGCCAAAGGTATATCAGGCTGGTGACTTGGTAATCAAGCGTATCATATTACCACAGGGTGATCCTAGGGGCAAGTGGACTCCAACATATGAAGGACCATTTGTAGTCAAGACAGTGTTCTCAGGAGGTGCTATGATACTCACTACTATGGATGGTGAAGACTTTCCACAGCCTGTAAACGCAGACATAGTTAAAAAATACTACGCATGAAAAGAGACCCGCTAGGTTGACAGGCCTAGGCAAAAATAAGGGCATCCCGGCAAACCAAAAGGGTTTGGGCAAAAATTAGGGATATATATAAAAAGATGTACACCCGGCAAGTCGAAAACCTGAAAAGGCGGCTTGGGCCAAAAAGGGTATCCCGGTGGATTGAAAACCTGAAAGGGCAATCCAGGCAAAAGTTAGGGATTAAAGCGTATGACTATGTCTCGCTTGGATCACCCATGAAACTGCAACCAGTTGTATTACTTACTCAAGCTCGAACAGATAAAGCTCAATCCAATTATTCTCGTCTCAACAGCAGAAGATGAGATACTTGAAGATAATGGCAATAGTAGAATTGAAACTCAATAGGATTATTTCCCACATAGCTGATTTTCTTTGTTTTGTAAAATTTCTTTATGACAAAATCTCCTTACTAGGATTTATGTCTCCTTGTACAAACTTACCCGTGTATGGGTCACTTGTTGATATAAATAAATTCCATCTTTTGAATCCAGATTTACTTTTACCCTATTTACATAAGCGAAACGTCCATTCGTTGTGTTTGAATGTATGTATGCTTTTGAATATGATTGATGTTTACAAGAAATGCATGTATGCTTAATATGATTGATGTTTACCAGAAATGCATGAAAATGCAGTAATAGTGTTTACTAAGGACGAACGAGAGAAAGATTTCAACGAAGCTTCGCCAGTTCATCTCTACAAAACAGCTACAAACCCTCAGTAGGACGAATCCATCTTCATAAAGTCTCATCTCCCCTGGAATTTATATCCATCTCTTTTATCCTCATACGGATATACGGGAATTTACTTTCCAATAAGGGTACGACGAACGAAGACGGGAGGTTATATCTGCCCTACTATCAAACGAAGACGAAGGATTATATACACCTTACTATCCCCAGCATACGGGAGGTTATCTATACCTTACTATCCCCAGCATACGGGAGGTTATCTATATCTTATCAAGCAAGACGGGAACGAGTTCCTCATATTCTTCAACAACGAATCGGGATTTATTTTCCCTGGCCAGCAGTTGTTATACGAAGATATCCAGACGCTTCCGGCAGTATCATATCATACATACATCATTTACATCATACCATAACATACATATTCATAGATACATAATACATTATTTAGGTGCATCATACTAAACATGCATACGTAATGCATAAACTAATATTGTTATACAGAATGCTACTTTGTTTTCAGGTTAATTCTCCAGCAAACAGACTTGTGATTATCAGGACTGCTTTATCCTCCTGAAAGCATATCATCCATCAGGATTGCTTTATCCTCCTGAAATCATATTATTACCTCAGGACTGCTTCATCCTCCTGATAGCTATCATCATTACCTCAGGATTGCTTTATCCTCCTGACAGCTTTTTGTACCTCAGGATTGCTTTATCCTCCTGAAATCATATTATTACCTCAGGACTGCTTCATCCTCCTGATAGCCATCATCATTACCTCAGGATTGCTTTATCCTCCTGACAGCTTTTTGTACCTCATGATTGCTTTATCCTCCTGAAATCATATTATTACCTCAGGACTGCTTCATCCTCCTGATAGCCATCATCATTACCTCAGGATTGCTTCATCCTCCTGATAGCTATTATCAATATCTCAGGATTGCTTTATCCTCCTGAAAGTTATCATCACTACATCAGGATTGCTTTATCCCCCAAACAGTTTCTTATACCTCAGGACTGCTGCATCCTCCTGACAGCTATCATTATACCTCCATATTTTGGACTATTTTATTCTCCAAGAAATGTATCTGAAGAGCTTTTCTCCAAGTGGCATCTTTAAGCCCACTCAATCATATTCAACTAGTCATCTGTATCACTCTATGCACTGGTGAGTGCAAATTTTTGGGCTTTTATGTTCAATCCCCTTCAACCTTCCAGGTCACGACTGGCAAATATACCAATCTAACCCCTCAGGTTTCAGAAAATTGAACAGGGGCAGCTGTTGCACCCCAAAATTTACCCTCACAATACAAGACTTTGTGTGCTAAGAAGGTTCACAAGGTTCACAAGCTTCACAATGTTTACAAGACCTTTTATGAGGTTCATGAAGTCTACAAGTTACTTTATGAGGTTCACAAGGTTCACAAGATTCACAATGCTTTCAAGACCTTCCATGAGGTTCATGAAGTCTACAAGTCACTTCATGAAGGTTCACAAGGTTCACAAGATTCACAATGCTTTCAAGACCTTTCATGAGGTTCATGAGGTCTACAAGTCACTTTATGAGGTTCACAAGGTTCACAAGGTTCACAATACCTCCCATGAGTATCACAAGACATTTTATGATGATTCACAAGGTTCACAAAGTTCACAATTGGTCAGAAGAGTTGACAATTCCCTCAGACAAGGCACCTCCTAAGCAGTGCATCCAAAACTAGGGTTTTGACTTTAATCAGGCTAAATGAACTTCCAAGACTTCAAGTGAGCCTCATGACATCTTATATGTGTGTAAGAACCCCCATGACAAATTTCAAGACTTTTCTCAGAAGTTTGCTCAGTCAAATGATCAGATAGGTCAAAATCAGTCAAAGTAGTTAAAAAGTCAAACTGAGGTCAACTGTGGTCAAACCAAAGTCAAACTTCATGATGTTTTGCCAACATCAAGTATATGAAGTAAAATTAATCATTTGATCAAGGGTTGATCATGATTCATCAAGGAGATTTCTGATCATCAAAAATCAGGAGTTTCTAAATTAGGGTTTTCTTAGTAAAAGTCAACTGAACTTTGACCAGCCATAACTTTCACATACTTCATCACCAAGTCTCCATCCAAATCTCATTTTTAAGGAAATTGAATTCTCTACAACTTTGTGTCTCACAAGCCAAGCCCAAAAATGCTTCATTTGGAAGGTATGAGCTAAGACATTATA
Organism: Lathyrus aphaca; assembly: GCA_963966055.1. Classification (NCBI taxonomy): domain Eukaryota; kingdom Viridiplantae; phylum Streptophyta; class Magnoliopsida; order Fabales; family Fabaceae; genus Lathyrus; species Lathyrus aphaca. Next base: position 510,049,602 of record OZ014523.1, on the reverse strand, counting down.
GGTCCTTTTGAAAGTCAACAAAAAGTCAACAACTTCAAAAGGGCATAACTTGAGATTGGTAAATGATATGGACATGAAACCAGTGGGGTTGTTTAGAGGACTCTTTAAGCTTTCCAAAATGTCCAAGAACACTCTCATAGCATTAAAATTGAAGGATGTGTGCCCTTGCAAAGTTGGGAAATTTTGAGTTGGTTTATGATGAAAATGGAGGTCTAAAACCAATTTCTTCCAAATGGGCTTGCCAAATGATGACCCAATCCATACAATAACTTCATGCACGACCCAAGTCAATAAAAATCAGATTTTTTATTATTTTATTTTTATTTATTTTGATTTAATTCATTAAAAATCATTTTAAATAAAAATAAAATATGAAAATGAAAGATTTAAATTGGATCAAGCTTCTAGAAATTCATAAATTTGATTAGAATTGAAGTGGAAAGAAAATCATGAGGATTAGCCAAAAATAGCAAGTGTTCATACGAGAATATTTGATTTTTAAGGCATGATATTTTTGAATCTTTTCATATCAAATCTTCTACACAATGACCTAGTTTTTCAGCTTCATTTGATCATCCTATAAGTACATAACACAACCCTAATAACAAGCACGAATTTTGCAGCCTCCAAAAGCATTCTTGACATTCAAAAATCCATTGAAATTTCAATTTTCGGATTCACATTTAGAGGACAGTTAAAGGTATTTTAAAGACATAGAGATGATCCTTAGACTCTCAGGATGCTATTCATATGTTCATAAGCATCCATAACCCCATATCTAATGGAAACCGAAACTTCAAATGTCCATGGAAGACAAGATTTCGATTTCCTTCATATATGCATTTTCTATTGTTTTTTTTTATTGATTATGATTCATGATGTGTTATTGATTGTTTCTGGACATTTATTAGTGAGTTTTGGTGCAGGTATCACAAGTTGCCATGATTAGGGTTTGAACATCCGAATTAGGGTTATGAGATATAGGCTATTTAAATGATTTTTATTGACATATTTTAATTGTATGAATGGTTTTGAATATGTTGGCACAATCAATTTGGAAAAATCGTGTGGAAATTGAGCAATATGATATTCGTAGGTTTTCCTGTGAAACAGAATTCGCAGGTAATTCCCTAGCAATTTTCGCAGCTGGTTTCGCAGGTCCAGAGGAGGAAGACGAAGGCTGTTGGCGCGAAAAGAAAAATTTGAAATTTCAATTTATTTTATTATGTTTTGTTTGTGATAATGTTTCAGAAAGAACATGTGGCTCAGATGGTGAACGTGTATGTGTGAATGCTCTCTGGCCTGGGTTCGATTCCCGTTAGGCCGTTTTGTGTTTTTTTTTGTTTTTTTCATGATTTTCGCAGGGTTATAATAAAAGCATGTTGTTGTGTATGGCTACCATCAGCGCGCAGTGGCTCAGACGGTTTTGGAAGCACCTTATCCAGGTAAAGGACCTGGGTTCAAATCCCAGGTCCTGTTTTTTTGTATATTGTTCATTTATTTTTCTAGTTACACTTGCTTTTCTTATTTTTTTAATTTTATCCAATATAAACAATTTCAAAAAAATAAATTTGTTATATTTTCTCAAAATCTCATCTTTTCAAAAATATGATAATTTATTTTTTTTCTCTCAAATTCTTTTATATTTGTTAATATGTATATATCTATTTAATTAATAAATTAGTATTATAAATTAAAATTATAAACTTTAATGTTTTTCTAACCCTAATATTTGACAAACCCTAATTCATTTTTCTAAGCAATTAAAAAAAATTTAATTCTATTTTGTGATTTTTGTAAATATAATTATCATGTACATATTTTATTTAATATAATTAAATTTTGTAAATACAATTGTAATTAATCCTATTTTATATAAATATCCTATCATTGTTTATAATTAAATATATATGTAAATATTTTTTATTATATGTTTAAAAATTGCTAATTTAACTTTTAATTATAATTTACTTTTTCATAATATGTTTATAATTTATTTAATTTGTTTATAATTCTAAATTCCATAATAATTGATATAATTGTTTATAATTTTTCTACTAATCATTAAAATTTTGTTTATTATAATATATTTGTTTATTTTTATTATTATTGTTATTACATGATTATCACTAACCCCATTTATTTTTAAATTGTGATTATTATTATTATTTTCACTAACCCCTATTATAATTATTATTGCTTATTTATTTATTCTTGCTATTTAAATTGCTTTGTTATTATTGTAACTGCTCCTGGATGTAATTTTTATAAGGTTTAAATTATTTATTTTTTATGCTATGGTTAGTAAAAATAGGGAGTGTAAACATGTATGATATTTAAAATTGAATTTAGATCATTTAAATTATAAGATAAATATAAATTAAACACTCACACACGTAAGTCGATCTTCGATCGCCATCTCACTTTCTAGGGTTGCCTCTCAATGTTGCCTAAATAAAAGGTCAAGTGGGGTGTATAAAGCAAAGTCCCTTAAAAGAAAAGTCATCTAGTCTCTTCATAATCAAAGATCAAGTCCCTTAATGGTTGCCTTTCAATATGATCTTGTCCCTTTCGAATAATGATGACAGTCCCTTCAAAATGCTTAATACACCCTACAGTTGCCTTCACTAAACAGATGTCCCTCACTTGTCCCTCACATCCAAGGTAATGACTACCTATTCTTTAATAATAGGGATAGTCTTACCATTTAAAGGATAAAGAACAGAAAAGACTTAAACTTTAGGGTAGGTTCCTCATAGTTACTTGCTCACCATTTAAAAACCTTTCAAACATTTCACAATTTCAAACAATTTTCAAATACAAGTTTTTTACGCATCCGTACATGGATCATTATTAAACTCTCATGAAAATTTCTATTCACACACTTCACATTTTCAAAAACAATTCAAAGTGAGCTAAGTAACTAAGAGCCCATGGATAACCATGGATGTAAAGGGTGCTAACACCTTCCCTTTACATAACCTACCCCCCGGACCCAAAAATCTTTTAAAAAGGTCTTTCCTGTTCTTTTATGCCTTTCCTTTGGATAAAATAAAAGTCGGTGGCGACTCTTGCTATCCGCAACATAACTAAAGTCAGTTCTCCCACCGTGTTACACACATTCAGAGAGGAACCATTGTCTATCAATACATGTGACAGGGTAGTGCCCCTGCATTCAATTGAGATATGTAGAGCCCTGTTATGATCCCTCTTGGCAGGAGTCAAATCAGCATCGGATAAACCTAACCCATTATCATAGGTCAAGTGTGCAACACAATTTTCAAACTGGTCAACAGAGATTTCATTTGGTACATGAGCAGTTTTCAGAAACTTGATCAAGGCCTTGGCATGAGCCTCTAAACACAATAATAAAGACAGCATAGAAATCTTGGAGGGAGTATGCCCCAATTGATCAACAATGTCATAATCACTCTTGCGAATGATTTTCAATACTTCTTCCATCTGCTTAGAAAGATCATCAGCAGCTGGCACATCAGTTGGTATAGGTTCAATAACAGGACCTTTGCCCCGAGCATCAGTGGTGGAGGTAGCAGCTGGAGTAACTACATTCTTGGAAATAATTGGAGGAGAGAAAAATCTTCCGCTTCGTGTGATCTTACTAGATCCAGCAATATTATCAACATCAGCAGGCATAACAGCTAAGGGTTCCTGCTTAACACCATGGATATACACATCAGACCCATAATGCCAAGGCACAGCTTTATCAGAAGTATATGGAATAGGACCAGGAGTGGTAATGACCATAGGAGCCACTCTAGCTTCAGCAACAATCTTCACAGGGCCTTCAGCAGTAATCTTAATTGGACCCTTATGAGTGATTTTAACAGGTCCCTTGGAAGTAATCCTTACCGGCACTTTATCAACCATATCCACCTCTTCAATCTTCTTACCTTTAGTTATATGATCCACCATACTCTCCACAGAAGGTGGTGTCCTCTCGAATACTATGGTGTAATTATTCATGAGGCGTTAAATTCCGTCCTTCAACCTCCAGCAACTATCCAGCTTATAAGCACAATAGACACAATCTTCACGACAACCTGGAAAGAACCCGGCTTGTACTAACTTCTTCTTAATAACAGACAATGGTGTAGTCAATTCTGCAACTGAAGAAATATGTGAATCTTCATCAATGGCATTGACAGTCTTTTCATGATTTGGCATGGGAGCAGTAATCACATTTGGAGTACCCGGAGGGTCAAACTCAATCTCTCCAGCCTCAATCATATCTTGAATTTTGTTCTTCAATACCCAGCAACTATTGGTATCATGTCCCTGACAATTCGAATGATATGCACATCGTGCATTAGGATTGTACCTGGGAGAGGTAACATTAGGATTCTGAGGAGCATCTTTCAGAGTGATAAGTTCAGCCTTCAACAAGTGTTGCAAGGCTTGGGCCATCGACATGTTGATCTTAGTGAACTGCCTTCTAGCCCTCTGTTGATTTCCTTGTGGCTGCTCTGGTGTTGTAGGAGTTGGATTGGAGATATGGACTGCACTCACAGACTGATGCCTTCTGTTACGATCAGGTTGACCATAAACAGCATTTGATTCTTTCTTTCCACTGGGAGGCTTCTTTGCAGCACCTGATGAAGAAGTACCCACTTGAATCTTGCCACTCCTTATACCACTTTCTACGCGCTCTCCTGTCATTATCAACTCAGTGAAGCCAGATGATGAGCTTCCAATGAGATGACTGTAAAATGGGCCATTCAACGTACACATGAACATATCAACCAACTCCCTGTCAGTTAGAGGTGGTTGCACTCTTCCAGCCAAGTCTCTCCACTTCTGAGCATACTCCTTGAAGCTCTCTTTAGGACCCATAGACATGCTCTGAAGCTGCATGCGAGTAGGGGATAAATCAGCATTGTATTGATACTGCTTATAGAAGGCTTCAGCAAGATCATTCCAATCACGGATGTTGACACTCTCCAACTGATAGTACCATTCCAACTGAGCTCCAGATAAGCTCTCCTGGAAGAAATGGATCCACAACTTCTTATCAGCAATATGGGGTTGGATTCTCCTGACATAAGACCTCAGATGTAGCTTGGGATAAGAGACCCCATCATAAACAACAAAAGTAGGAACCTTGAAACCAATGGGTATGACTACCCCAGATATCAGACTCAGGTCTTCAAAATCCAGCCCAGAAGATTTTTGCAATTCCATAGCATCCATTCTATCCACCAGCATCTTGAACTTATCTTCATTAGGCTCATGATAGTAATTAGCCTCAGAATCAGAGTCCCCCATTGTGTTATGGAGACTGCCTCCCTCTTTCTCAGACTCTTCAGACTCATAATCTTCAACTGGTTCTTTGGTCCTGACAGGACCTCTGAACCTTCTTCCCATGTTGATCAGGCCACCTGATCTTCTAGTCTTCTTAGTCTTCTTGGCCAGCAGTGTCTTCAATTCATCCTGCCCCTTGGACAAGTTCAGGATCAGATCTTGGAACTGTGCATTTTGTGCCTGGAGATCTTTAACTGTTTGCTCAAGAGCCATTGCTGAAATAAACAGCGAGAAGATAAGAAACCCGTGCACAATAAACCTGTGATGCAATGATATGATATGTTAATGTGTATGCAATGTTTTCAAGGACCGCAGGATTTAAATTTTCTTAAACAAACAAGAAGGTAAACTTTTATTAGTAATAAATTTGTTTTGCCTCTTGGGCTTACAGAAAATGAAATGAAATAAATACAAGAGATGGGGTTTTAAGTCTCCCATGGACGTTTCCTCTTTGTGTTGAGGTATGAGTTGAGATTCCGCTCCTCGTGAAGTTGCTTTGTTAGTTCCAGGATTCTTTCTTGGCTTGCTTTGTAATGAGCCTCGAAAGTATCCCTTTGCTCCTTCAGTTGGATCCAGGATCTCTGTAAGTCTTCCATGTCAGTAGGCATGTCTGGGTGAAGGATGGTATAAGAAGTATCTCCTTCAGCAACAGGTTCCATGGTAACTGGCAGGATAGCAGGATATGGCATCATGTGGGTCTGAGCACGAGATCGCACCCATCTGAGATAAGCTTCCATAGGAATAGTGTACTTAGGCTCCAAAGTCTTGCTGTCAACCTTGTTCACTTTTCCCCATGCTCGTATGAACCTCTGATGGTAACCTTGAAGATCGTTGTCGTAGTCAAACACAATACCCTGAATCAATATGTCATGTGGGCCATCACTTCGAGCGTAACCAAACTGTCGTAAAGCTAAAGAGGGGTTGTAGGTAATGCCGCCTCTTATGCCTAGAAGTGGCACATTAGGAAACTCCCCACAACGGTCAATGATAGTAACATTCTCCATAGATCTGGAGCACCAATGGATATCTGAATGAGAGAGTGACATAATCCTCTTGGACCACCTGAACCCCTGTTCATTCTTCATCACTGAGCGAGGAAGGTGAGAAATAAACCACCTAGATAGCAAAGGTATGCAACATATCAAAGTTCCTCTTGCCCTTGTAGTACGAGTATGAAGAGAATGTAGGATGTCTCCAAGCAATGTAGGCACTGGATTGTGACTCAGGAATATGTTGATGGCATGAACGTCTATGAACTGATCAGGATTAGGAAACAACACTAAGCCATAAATCAATAAGGCTAATATCTCCTCAAAAGCATCATAGCTCATAGCTTTCAAGAACACCTGAGCTTTATCCATTAATACTTTAGCAAGAATACCCTTAACTCCGCTTCTCGTTTCTAGAACAATGTCAGACTTCTTCAGATGTAGAGCTGCAGCAATAACCTCTGGTTTAAGCTCCTTCTCCAAGCCTGTGAAGGGTCTTTGATCAAGAACAGGTATACCCAGAAGTTTAGAGAACTCTTCCATTGTAGGAACCAGCTGATAGTCAGGGAATGTGAAGCAATGGTGTTTAGGATCAAAGAACTGAAACAGAACACTCATCATGTCTTCATTGAACCCTGAGGTGACTAGGTCCAATAGGTGACCATGTCTCTTGATAAACTGGGAGTGATCAGACACTTGAGAAATCAACTCTTTAAGCTTAGCAGGTATGCCTACAAAGTTGATCCTGATAGTGTTTCTACGAGCAGAAGCCATGACCTGCAACAAAGAACAAAGATAAATCCTTTGGTCCTTGAAATGGTTAGTGAAAATGCAAAGCTTATGATGCATGATGATGCTATGATGTTATGCTCAATCACAAACATATGGCACACACAAACAAGTCACACAATAGCCCTAGGTTTAAAGGCTTGCATGAGGTTCAAAGGTAAGTACCCTCCCCTGAAGTTAGTTGGTTCATCTTGTCCTATAAAGTAACCAGGTTCTAAGGGATCTCAATATCATTGATCCTTCACAAGGGTGGTTGTTCAGTAGGCAACTTACTTGCCAACCAAAACCCTCCAAGTTTAGGATCTCAATGAGCGTAGTATCGAGTATCAACCAACTTCAGTCTTCACCAAAGCCAGTTATCTCACTACTTTTCTAAAGGCCAAGATGGGATAACTAGGGTTCTAGAAGTTAGTTAGTGCATTGACAACATATGGCAGCCTCATATTATCCTTAACTTGACTTAAGGAACATAAGCACCAACCAAGAAGTCACACTAACTATGGCCACCAGATCAACCATATCGGTATACGCCGTACAGTTTCCTTGGTTTATTGCCATTTACCTAAGGTACACTAGATCCGGGTTAAGATCTTTCACACATATGAGCACCCCAACAGATAAGTATAAAGCAAACAAGGCAAACAATTTTAAATTGATCTAATTCCTAAGGGTACCCCTCTTTAATTTAAGTCCCCAGCAGAGTCGTCAGTTCTGTAACACGGTGGGAGAACTGACTTTAGTTATGTTGCGGATAGCAGAGTTGCCACCGACTTTTATTTTATCCAAAGGAAAGGCATAAAAGAACAGGAAAGACCTTTTAAAAGATTTTTGGGTCCGGGGGGTAGGTTATGTAAAGGGAAGGTGTTAGTACCCTTTACATCCATGGTTATCCATGGGCTCTTAGTTACTTAGCTCACTTAAAACTGTTTTTGAAATGTGAAGTGTGTGAATAAAAATTTTCTTAAGTATTTTATAATGATCCATGTCCGGATGCGTATAAAACCTTTGTTTTGAAAATTGTTTGAAATGTATGAAGTGTTTGAAATGTTTTGAAGAGTGAGCAAGTATCTAAGAGGAACCTACCCTAAGTTTAAGTCTTTTCTGTTCTTGAATCCTTTAATTGGTAAGACTATCCCTATTATTAAGGAATAGGTAGTCATTACCTTGGATGTGAGGGACAAGTGAAGGAACATCTGTTTATTTAGGCAACTGTGGGGTGTATAAGCAATTCGAAGGGACTTATCATCTTTATTCGAAAGGGACAAGATCATTACGAAGGCAACATTCGAAGGGACTTGATCTTTTTATCTGTTTAGGGACTAGATGATGTGAAATGAGGGACTTTGCTTTTTACACCCTACTTGACCTTTTTGTAATAGGCAACATGAGAGGTATCCCTAAGGAAGTGAGATGGCGATCAAAGACCGACTTACGTGTGTGAGTGTACAATTTTAAATATTTATCTTTTAAATTAGTGATCTAAATTGATTTTATATTACAAACATGTTTACACTCCCTATTTTACTAACCATAGCATTTTAAAATAAATATTCAATATTATTATTACAATATTACATAAAGGAGGCAATTACAAAATAATAATAATTAACAAATTAAATAAATAAGCAAAATAATAATAATATAATTGGGTTAGTAAAATAATAATAATAAATCATAATATATAAATGGGGTTAGTAATAATAAAAGAAATATCATATAAACATAATTAATAATATTAACATAATAATTAAAAAAAATCAATTTTTTATAAACAATCATTATTTAAGACTAATAAGAAAATATAAGTAATTATATTAATTATCATAAAGTTTTTAAGTTAAAAATTAAATTAATTATAGACATATTATGAAAATAAAATTATAATTACAAAATTAAATTAGCAATTTTTAACTATTTCTAAACATATATTAAAAATTATTTATATACAAAAATTAAATTATAAACAATTTATGTCATATTATCATATTAACAAAATTAAATTAAGAATTTTAATTTTAAACATATTTATATACAAGTTTTAAATTATAAACAAATTAAAAAAATGTACATGATTAAATAAAATAGGATTAAGTTTCAAATAGAAGAAAATTAGGGTTTGATTAAAAAACATTAAGATTTATTTATTAATTAAAATATAAACAAGAACTATGAAATTAAAATAAATAAATAAACTAATATTTACAATTAGGATTTATAGAAAATTAGGTTTTATAAAAATGTTTTAGGGTTTAGAAAATATTATTAAGACTAATTAAATTAGGATTATAGTTTAATTTAAATTTAATAATGAAACAAATAATGGAGAAAAAAAAAGAACTTACCTGGGCTAGGAGTTGAACTCAGCCCCTTTGCTTTCACAAACTCCAGCCAACAAGATCAACCACTGGGCCAGCGCGCGCACAGGTGCTAAGGAAAGGAGTTCATTTGGTTTTGTTGCTTAATCCTGGATAAATCATAAAAAAGAAAACAACACAAAAGGCCTGGGGGGGATTTGAATCCAGGACCTTTAAACAATACGCAGGCATACTTTCCATCCAGCCGGGAGGGCGCTTCTGTTAGTATAATGACTACAACGAATTATATATTAAATCCAACAATTAAACAGAAAAATAAGAAAAATTTGCTGAGCCCAGGATTCGATCCCTGGACCTTAGCATCACACGCGCATCCCTTTACCACCAGACCACACACGCACCTGTGAAACAATATCAATAACAAAACAAAAAATATTATATCAAGTGTTCAAATTCTGAAATTCGCGCCAGGGCATCATCTTCTTCCTTGGTACCTACAAATTTTGCTGCGAATTCACCTATGGAATTTCCTGCGAATTTTAAAATACAGGAACCTACGAAAATTGGATTACCATCAAAACAGTACAATTTCTCAAAATTAATTGATGTTTCATGATCCCCAGAGTTCACTTGATTGTTCTATGTTCTTGGAATTTGTTTACATTAGGTTTAAAGCAAAGCCCTAATCTCATGGCCGAAACCCTAGCTATGGTGATTTCTCAAACCTGCAATGAAACTCCAATCAAACTATCCAGAATCAATCAATAACTTAATACAAACACAAAACAATGATCAAAAGTTATTTAAATCCAGTCAATATGCAAAATCGAAAAATCAAAATATGATGAACATTATGAATCGGATTATGCAATATGGAGATGTTTTAGATGTTGTTTATGATCCAAAATCATTCTATGAACATCCAGGAACACATAGCAACCTTCAAATTGTCTTGAAAGTGGTTGTAACTTGGAATCCGAATTTGAGTTTTGTGATGAATTTTGAAAGTTGCAACTTACTCTTTGAGGCAGAAATTCCGTCCCCAATGCATTAGGTTATGTTGTCTACTTATAGCACAATAGAATTAGGTCAAAAGAATGGATCATTGTGTGGATTGTTTGATTGAAAAAGATTGAAAAAGATTAAGTCTTAAACTTTAAATATTTGTGAATTCAACCTTTCTATTTCAAGCCAATCTTCATAACTTTTATATCAATTTGATCCAAACAATCTTTATGACTTTCTAGAAACACAATCTCATTTAAATATTTGATTTTTCTATTTTATTTTAATTTAAAATGATTTTAGATGAATAAAATCAAAATAAATAAAATAAAATAATAAAAAATCTGAATATTTGAGAGTTGGGTCGTGCATGAAGTGTTTGTATGGATTGGATCATCACATGGCAAGCCCATTTAGAAAAAATTGGTTTTAAACCTCCATTTTCTTCATAAACCAACTCAAAATTTCCCAACTTTGCAAGGACACAAATCCTTCAATTTTAATGCTATGAGGGTGTTCTTGGATATTTTGGAAATCTTGAAGAATCCTCTAACCAACCCCATTGGTTTCATGTCCATATCATTTACCATTCTCAAGTTATGCCCTTTTGAAGTTGTTGACTTTTTGTTGACTTTCAAATGGACCTATAATGTCTTAGCTCATACCTTCCAAATGAAGCATTTTTGGGCTTGGCTTGTGAGACACAAAGTTGTAGAGAATTCAATTTCCTTCAAAATTAAATTTGGATGGGAAAAATGTGATGAAGCATGTGAAAGTTATGGCTAGTCAAAGTTCAGTTGACTTTTCCTGAGGAAACCCTAATTTAGAAACTTCTGATTCTTGATGATCTGAGATATCCTTGATGAATCATGATCAACCCTTGATCAAATGATGAATTTTGCTTCATATACTTGATGTTGGCAAAAAATAATGAAGTTTGACTTTGGTTTGACCACAGTTGACCTCAGTTTGACTTTTTAACTGCCTTGACTGATTTTGACTTATTTGATCATCTGACTGAGCAAACCTTTGAGAAAAGCTCTGAAATTTGTCATGGGGATTCTTAGACACATATAAGATGTTATGAAGCTCACTTGAAGTCTTGGAAGTCCATTTATCCTGATTAAAGTCAAAACCCTAGTTTTGGATGCACTGCTTAGGAGGATGCATTGTCTGAGGGAATTGTCAAACTTTCTGACTATTTGTGAACTTTGTGAACCTCATAAAGTGTCTTGTAAACTTCCTGAACCTCGTGAAAGGTCTTGTGAACCTTGTGAACCTTCTGAGCACATAAAGTCTTGTATTGTGAGGGCAAATTTTGGGGTGCAACAGTAGGTAGAGATGAGTTATGAGCTTAGTTGGAAGAATAATGAGCATAACTTAATATGAACATGAGTTGATATGTACACGTGTTATTGTTGTTTCTATGTGTGGTTATTGTTGTTGTTACATGACATTGATGTTGATATATGTTGATGTAACTGGTGGTGTAAGTTGTGTTATTGTTATGTGTTCTCGTTGATGTTAATATACGTTGTTGTATTCGAAGATGCATGTTGTGGATGTTGTTTGGTGTTGTAGTAAGTTGTTGTTATATGTCAGTGGTTGATGTTG